>OX596074.1:17458904-18658904 GCA_951394005.1 Protophormia terraenovae
ATTTATATGCTATATACATAAATGGGGTATAATCTCAAGTTGTTAATTCTTCTGAATCTTTAAGTGAGAATAATATTTGTAACAATATTTTATTTCCAGTTACAGATTTGATTTTAAAAGTCTTTTATACAAAAATTTTAAGTTTAAAGAACATTTAATTTTATACTTTTTCTATTTTTTACAATTAAGTTCATATTTCTGAAAATTTATTATTATTATTTTTTTTTGATAAGCTATAAATATTTTATCTGTAATAAAATCTTTGTTATTCAAGATATCTTAACGAAATTTTTGGTGGATATTGACTTTATTGTATAAGATTAGAGTGTAAAAAAACAAAAAAACTGATTTATGTAAAAGCAATCCCATAATTACCGAAAATACATCGAATATCCCAAAAATAGGTTTTTTCACATTTTCGGCTATAAAATCCACAATTTTCCGAAATCCCGTAGATTTTGATTTAAAACTTTTAACAACATATTGTAAATTCTTAAACTGGATTCCGTTTGCCGATTCGTGCTTTGGGATTTGAAAAAATATAAAATGGCTCAAATTCGGGAGGATGTGTATCTTGACCATTTGAGTTATTGGGCTTATTTTTTATTTTGAAGTCTTTGCTGTAAAGATGTCTTTAAGAAAAGTATACAATTCTTTTATGTTGTTAAAGAAAATTTTATTTTAGAGAAAAAAGAGTATAAATACTTTTTTCGGCCAAAAAAAAAAAAAAAAAGGAATTTTTGCATTTTGCAAAAAATTCAAAATTGTCACTTATTTCAATATATCTCCTAAACTATTGAGCGGATAAAAATTTGACAGCAGAACGACTTAAAGCCAATTTTATTCTACATATTTTGGCGTATAATTTATATAAATCGTACATACACAGAAAAAATTATTACCGTCTTTTTTACAATTAACTCAGTTGTTTAATTTTGCATTGAAATTTAATAAATATGTTCAAGAAAAAATAAAATAAAAAATAAATTTTGGTATGATTTTTTTCCTATACACATTTTTAATTAATTCAATCATCTACTTGATTGATTTAATTAATTTATTAATTGAGAATTTTTTTTCTGTTTTGTATTTTTTATAGTTTTTAGTAATTGATATAATCATTTTGGTGAGAGGTGCAAATTTAAACAAGTTTATAATTGAATGAATTATTTTCATATATATTTGTTAATTGGTGACTTTTTTCTGTGTACCGTTCCTGAGTTATAGTGAAATATACTCGTGTAATCGACGTAATATTTGACACGCCCATAAAAAAAATATCGACCTGATGGGAAAAAACTGAAAGCAGATTCGAGTTTAGCATGCAGAATTCAATCTAGTCCACATATTTTTTGGAAGGTGCACGAACAATTTTTTTTTGTCGACCAAAAACAAAATGGAATACCAAAAGTATATTTCAACTAAAATTCCTATGTCCCGTGGGAACAGTTATATTATTGGTGTTCTGTCAGCTTTGCTAACAATCAACTTTTTAAATATTTTAGTTACCAGTTCCTTACATTTTTAATGTTTGAAGGTTCAAAAACTACCAAATTAAATGTGACCAATAGGATTTGTGGATTCTAAAGACAGAACCATATATCTTTAATTTCACGTTTGGAAGTTAAATATTATTACACAAAATTCAAAGAGTAATATAATAACGAAAAGTATGTACCACAAAGTACCCTCTTATGGATTTTCATTCACTTAGGACCTTATCTTTAACTTCAAGACTTTAGATTAAATATTATAGAAAACTCAAAAAGCATCATTAGAAGAATAATAAAATAATTTTTACCCACATTGAACCATATATCTTTAATTTCATGATTTTATGTTTAATATAATAGAAAATCGATATGTTGAAATTTAAGGCCTGATTCAGCACAATAATTAATTTGAAAATAAAATTTGTCTGAAAACTACTCAGTTTTCATAATAATTTAATTTTAAAATAATTTTCTTGTTGTGCTGAATCAGGCCCTTATTATTTATAAAATACTTTTTTTTTAAAGAAACATGACCTAAAATTCTTTCCAAATTAAATTTTTTAATAATGAAAATTTACATATTTTTATTAGATTTTAAAAGAGTTGATTTCTTCAAGTACACCAGAAGAAATCGATCGCTCTCTTAATAATTTTGATATGAACTTAAAACTTGCTGCTAAACATGCTACTTTAACTCTCCGATATATTCTGTGGATGTCGAACGGCTCTTGACTGAAACGAGAGAAGAAGATATAGTCGGTCAAGCCCGACTATATGATACCCTACACCATTACGATCTACATAATTTTGTTTTTACTTATATACAACTTACTTGTGCTAAATATTAACATAATACTAACATTTGTATGGGATTTATGCACGTTAGTGATTTTCGGGAGAGGAATTTATATGGGAGCTATGGTCAGTTATGGACCGATCTTCATGAAATTTGGCAGACGGATTTTTGTTTATATAAAACTTATTTGTACTAAATTTCATTAAAATATTCATATTTTTAAGACATCTTTATGTGTTAAAACTCTATTCCGGGAGGACATTTGTATGGGGGCTAGGTGAAATAATGGACCGATCATAACCAAATTCAATAAGCTTCGTCCTTGTGTTGAAAAAAGCATCAAATTATCTTCAAAATTGCGACCTGTACTTTGCGCACAAGCTTTACATGGACAGACAGCCAGCCAGACAGCCGACCAGACGGACGGACGGATATCGTTAAATCGACTCAGAAAGTGATTCTGAGTCGAACGGTATACTTTAAGGTGGGGGTCCGAAGATTTTTTCTCTGCGTTACAACTTCTGCACAAACACATAATACCCCAACCACCTTTGGTGGTGTAGGGTATAAAAAGAAGAGCTCAAAGAAAGTGGCAACTCCCCTCAACTCAAATCTAAGCTTAGAGAATGAGAAAATCGTCTTAATAAGTTCTTGGAAAATCGAAAGACTGAATCTTTTAATAAATATCTAGAAAACTTGAATGCAACACCGCTGTCTTATTACTCTCTATGGCAAGCTACTAAAAAACTTAAGAGACCAGTTATATGTAAACCCCCTTTACGTAATATTAGTGAAGGATGGGCAAGAAATTATGCCGAAAAAGTGAATCTGTTTGTAAGTTATCTGAAAAATGTATTTACCCCGAACGTAATTGAGTTGCCACCTGTTGTACCCTAATTCAGAGCATTTGAACCCCTTTGCTTTGAGATTCGAGAGATCGATAAGGCTATTGTTGATTTAAACTCTAAAAAAGCACAAGATATTGATAAAGTCAGTAACAAGATGGTTTTGAAGCTACCCCGAATGGCACTAAAAATTATACTTTATATTTTTAACGCTATATTACGCCTTGAATATTATCCACCGGAATGGAAGGTATCACTGGTTACAATGATACCTAAGCCAGGAAAAGATCACACAAAAGTAGAATCGTATAGACCTATAAGCCTATTATCAAATATGTCAAAGCTCTTTGAGAAACTCTTAATGAATAAGTAAACTCCTCTATTGAATCGAAACCAATATATACCCTATCATCAATTCGGATTTAGAAGAAAACACAGCACTATCGAACAAACACACTGACTTGTAAATGTTATAAACAAAACGTTTGAAGAAATGAAATATTGCTCTGCTCTCTTTATTGACGTTTCGCAAGCTTTTGACAAAGTATAACACTATGGTATGATATATAAGACAAAGCTAAATTTACCCTCTAATACACATAAATTATTGGAAAGCTATTTAACTGATCGAACATTTATCCACAGCCTATTGAAGCAGGAGTACCAAGGTAGTATACTGAGTCCTTTTTTGTTCTTAATATACACCTCTTATATGTCAAGTAATAATCGAACCCATACATCAACATTTGCTGATGACACAGCTATTTTAAACACACATGACAGCCCCCAAGAAGCATCAGTTATGGGGCACGGCCTCAGCATCAAATATAGAGAAAATTCAGAAACGTTAAAACAAGATGTTGCGGATAATAACTGCGGCACCATGGTATGTCAAAAACTCAAATATTCATAAGGATCTAAACGTCCCCTTTGTGAAAGATGTAATAAGAAAACACACAGAGAAATATTTTAGTAGGCTAAAAATTAACCCAAATCCTTTAGCTTGAAACATCCTACTAAGCAATGGATATACTCGATTGGGAAGAAGACACATAACAAACTTGAGAAGCTAAAATATACGAATTAAAATAGAATTTTGTCTGGCGGTGGTTAGACAAAATTAGTTATTAATATTTAGATTTAAGATTTTAATACTTATTGTTAGTTCATGTACAATTAGTGAAGATTCAATAAATAAAAAAATGTAATAAAGAAAAAGAGTTCTCGGGATACAAACTCTGATTTGATCTTCAACACTTCCTCTAGACTATTCAGTCTCACAACTTTAAAATAGAAAAATATTAAATATTATTTTATGAGAAATATTGTTCAATTTGGGCAACAAAAAAAAACAAAAAAAAAACAATAAATTAAAAAATTTTCAGGCTGTTCTATAAGATCCTTTATAATTCCGCCATTCCTAAACGGATTTCGCTGAATTTCAATACCAAGATTTTCGAGACTATATGCCACATATATATTGAAAGAGAAATGTATTTATTGCACTATGGGCTTCAAAAAATCCATTTCAACATACAGATGGACACACATCCAGACGGACAGATGGACAGACATCCAAATGTTTATTATATATTCTCAAAAGTTATTTTTAATCAATTTAATCTAACATGAATATTTTTCAATTTAAAGCTGTAGATATGTATTTAAAGACTTTTGTATAAAATGACAACCTTTTATATATATACCCTTAATTTTTTGTGATAAGTTAAAAAAAAAACTTGTCCATTTAAAAACTAATATCAATTTATCAAAATCTTTTTAATAGTTAATTAAAAAAGTTTATCACCTTCATTAGCTATAAAATACCATTTTTCACCTCCCCCAATATATTTTTATCTAATCAACTGACAGCTTTATACTTAAAAAATTTCTACTGTAGGGCATACAAATTGTAGCGTGTTTATTATTGTTACTGTATCTTAAAGTTGGTAAAAAAAAGGGGAAAGTTCACAAGACAAAACAAGAAAAACTACAGGAAATGGAACACAATTTTCTAAAACTTTAAAGAAGAAACTAAAACAAATGAAATATAAATAGTAATAGACTGGAAACAAAACAGGGAAAGCTTTAGAAAAGGGACATTGAAGACTAGATTTAGATAGAGATCTTTAATAGTAAAAAGGAATAATAAAGATATTTTTTCTTTGTGTTAAGCACCTGCTGTTTATAGTTTTTTTCTGTTCTTCCTTAAAGGAAGTTTTAAAGGTCTTTTGATTAAATTTTTATCGCTTAAATGGATTCCTAGTACGTTTTTCTTGTTTGATTTTTTTTTTTTTTTTTGAGGCAAATTTATAACATTCAGACACGCATTTTTACACTTCCTTTTTTTCTAAGATTTTCCTAGCATGGTTCAATTATTTTATTGGCTGGGGTTTTCTTTTATTTTGTTCTATATTTTTTTTTTGCAAATATTTATTTTTTGTTGTTTAATACTTATACTTTTGCATTATTAAAGGTTTTTTTCTTTAGTTTATTGTTTAAATCCTCTAGTTCGTGTTTTAAGTTTGTTATAAGGTTTTTATATTTTTATTAGATTTTTTTATGTGTGTGTGTACTTGTTATTAAATGTGTGTGTTTAAGAGTTTTTACAAGCGGCTTTTGACCTTTGTGGCTATGTATTGGTTTTGTTTTTAGTTTATGGTTTATTTTTTTGCAAAAGTTTTTTTTTCTTCATTTTACTTTGTTTTGGTTTGTAATTCGATTTTTTGTTTGAGTTTTTTTTTTCACAAAAGCACGTGTTAAACGTGTATTGTGGTGTTGACAGGTTTTTGCTAAAGGAAAAAGTTGTTTAATTTGGGAAAAATAAAGAAAACATGTAAAATATTGAAGAGTTTTTTCGTTTATAAAGTTGTGAGAAATTTTGAAAGGAATTATGAAGAAACTTCTTTGTAACACAATTACTAAAGCCTGAAAGTATGCTATGAAATTTTTAAAAGCTGACCCCGAAAAGTATGCTACAAAAACAACAAATTTTAATTTTGAAAATAAATTTAAAGGGAAATTTAAATTAGCAAAGAATTGTAAATATTATTGTTAACATAATAACTAAAGCTTTAAAGTAGGCTATGAAATTTTAAAATGTTGACCCCCAAAAATATGCTACAAGAATAATAATCTTTAATTTTACAATAAATTTAAAAAGAAAATATAATTTAATAACAAATTTTAAATAATATCACCAACATGATAACTAAAGCCTGAAAGTATGCTATGAAATTAAAAAATACCCTCAAAAATATGCTACAAAAACAACAAATTTAAATTTTTAAAATAAATTTAATTTAACAAAGAATTGTAAACAATATCATCAACATAATAACTAAAGCCTAAAAGTATGCTATGAAATTTTTAATTGTTGACCCTCAAAAATATGCTACAAAATAACAAATTTTAATTTTTGAACTAAATTTAAAGGGAAATGTAATTTAATAAAATATTGTAATTAATATTTTATTTCTTTAAACAATTTCTTTTGTTTTTTTTCTTTTTTTTTAATTCAATTTTCTGCGAATTAAATTTTTCGCTTTGCTTTTTGAAAGATTTGCACGCTATTTAGGCGTTATTTCAACTTATAATATTATTTTTATTTTAGTTTTTTTTTCTTGGAATAATAATTTGCATAATTTTTTGTACTCTTAGTTATTTTCTTAAGTTTCTTTTATTTTCTGTTTACAGGTAATAAAAATATACTTTTTTATGGAGAAAAACTAACCTCCCCATTTAAAACTAGCAGAGGGTGTTGTGAAAATGTAAAAATAATCAACGGAATTATATAATAAATGCAATTTGCGTGCGTTATAGGAATTAAAATTAAAAGAATACTAAAATCAAGGCTAATTAGGGGGTGATACTAGCAAGGGAAAGTTAAAAGGTTAATATAAACTCTTGAAATAGTCCTCACTTTTTAATGCCTTATAATCCTTCTATTTTGCTAAAGTTCAAGGAATTCCCTTGTGTTTTAAATTAACCTCACAGAAATCTTTTTAGTTTTAGTATTTTCCTTACTTCCATACATTCTATCTAATGAAATGAAATGAAACTATACATTTAATTGAAATTCTATTGATTACTTTTTGTTTATTTCCCTCAACTCCCAAAGCCTTTATCAGTTTCATTTCCTCTTGTTTGTGAATCGATTTCCGTTTAACATTGTTATTAACTAAATCCTAAATCCTTCAAATCAAACGTAAGTAAAGAAACCAACTGATTTATTTGATTGTTTTCTACATTTTGATTAAAAAACTATAAACAATTGTTTTCTCATACGTATAAACTTACTAGCAACTATCAATAACATTAAAAAAAAAAAGAAAAAATGTAGTAGCAACAACAATTATATTAACCTTGTTGACATGACCTTGTTTTTATTTTTTATATAAGTTTGCTTTTTTTTTATAAAAGTTTTCTTTTATTGTTGTCAGTGGAAGTGAGGCATGAAAATATACTTTACACATAATCAAACGCAATAAAAAATATATTTTTTTTAATTCACATGTGTATGCAGTCAGTCACACATATATATATGTTTCATATGTTTACACACATAGTTAAACAATAGTTGTAGTACATGCCACAAACTGTGGTATGTCTACCACATGTTGTGTTTGGAAAATTATTTTGTATTCTGTATTATTTTGCGAAGGTATTATGTGGGAACTGTCTGTAATTATTTTAAAACCGATATTTATATGAATAAAGAATTTTTTTGTTTAGAGTTTAATAATGGAAACTTTTGTATTAAAGAAATAATTAAAGGTTTATTATATTCAAAAAGGACTATATTCAGATTTCTTAAAATATTAGTTTGACGCCAAAAGTATGTTATTGTGTTGAAAAGAAAAAGTAATTTGAACACTTTTTTTGCATTTTTATTTTTGAATTTCTAAAATTTTATCAGGGAGCGGAAATAAGCGGATTTATGTGTAATTTTCTAAGTACTTTTTATCTTTCCAGGAATTTCTGAAGCTCCTAGACGACGCACGTTGGGGTAAAATTTGTCAAAAGTGGCGATTAATTTAATTTTGAAATTTGAATTTTTGTAAAAAAGTTGGGTACCAAATAAAAATAGAAAAAATTATGTATTAATATCAATTAAAACCTTTGAGCTAGGTTGGCTTGTTTTCTTAAAAAGAGCTGTAAAATTTAAAAATTTTTATATTTTTAAAAAAGAGTAAAAAATTCAATTTTAATCAACTTTCAGTGTATTTAATTTAAATAAAAAGTCTTTTAAAGTAAAAATTTAAAATGGAACCATCAACTTTAGGTATTTAAGTGTACGTTTCTTTAAGTATTTGTAAATTTTATTTTGTCCTAATATTTTTGTTATTTTTTTGAAAATTATCCTAAAATACACTAATTTTCAACTTTCATGGAATGTAACTTAAAATGTTACAAGATGTTTGTTCTGAAAATTAATATATATTGTCCGCTTTATGTCATCTATGCAAAACACAATACAAGAGCTTTTAAGAGCGCAGAACCAAATGATTCAAACCCTCTTAACTAGAAAATGATTTATTTGAGAATATGTTTCTGGAATGCAAATGGCTTAAACCAAAACAAATCTGAGGTATCATACCTCATACAAAAACAAAATATTGATGTGATGCTAGTCTCAGAGACGCATCTTACCAATAGATATAACTTTTATATTTCAGGTTATTCATTTCATTGTACAAATCATACGGACGGTGAGGCACATGGTGGTACTGGTATACTTATTAAAAACCAATTACGACATTATGCCCTAGATGAATTCTCGAGAGACTATATGCAAGCAACATCCATTTGCCTTGAATCTTTTTCTGGGTATTTAACTCTAAGTTCAATTTATTGTCCACCAAGATTTTCAATGACCAAAGAAAATTTTAAAGAATTCTTTAATACATTAGGAGATCGTTTCCTGGCATGTGGCGACTACAATGCGAAACACACTTACTGGGGTTCCAGATTGATAAACCCCAAAAGTAGACAGCTATATAAAGCTCTAGTTGATTGCAAAAATGGCTTGGATTTTGTGTCCCCTGGTCACCCAACTTACTGGCCGGCTGATCCTAGAAAGATTCCAGATCTCATTGATTTTGCCATTTCTAAAAATATTATTCGAAACTTAATAAGTACAGAAATTTCAAATGATTTATCTTCTGATCATTCTCCCATAATATTAACTTATTATGAAAGAATATATCAAATTTTTTTATATCAAAATTTCCCATAGATACTTCATATACTACAAATTGGTTGAAATATCAGAAATACATAAGTAGTCATATCCACACAGACCCTTCTTTTGAGTGTGAGGAAAATATAAATAAATCCGTCAATGACTTTACGTCATTAATTACTTCTGCTCTAGAACAATCTAAGAGTCAAATTCTTAAAAAATGCAAAACGCATATTTCAAATACGGATATCGAAAAACTTCTTCTTGAAAAAAGAAAATACAGAAGACAATGGCAACAAACTAGATCACCCGCTGCAAAGCTGAGGCTGTCAATAGCAAGTAAAAAACTTGAAAAAGCACTTCAAGTAGAAGAGGATCGCCAAAATAAAAATTATATTCAAAGTTTGACAAATAATAAGCACACACATTTTTCGCTATGGAGAGCAACGAAAAATATTAAGCCGCTGGTAGAGGCCCAAAATCCTTTCAGGAATGCTGACGGTACCTGGTCCCGTAGTGCAAAGAAAAAAGCAAATTTATTTGCATGTTATTTAAGCTCCGTCTTTCAAGAAAATCCCCAAACAAATGATTTTGTATTGGGAGAGACACCTGCCACTACATTTAACAATGATGACATAATTGTTGTTAGCCAAGAGGACATTAATACAATCATCAAGAATATAAATGTAAAAAAAAATCACCTGGATATGATTTAATAACACCATTAATGATCAAATACCTAACCAATGTGGCTATAATTGTGCTATCTACAATATTTAATGCGATCTTAAAATTAAGAGTTTTTCCAAAATATTGGAAAACTTCTCAGATTAAAATGATACCAAAGCCAGGAAAAGATTTAACTGTACCATCTTCCTATAGACCTATTAGCTTACTTCCTTGCTTGTCGAAAGTATTTGAGAAAGTATTTCAAAAGAAAATTATCCCATTCTTAAACGATAGAAACATCGTCCCAGTTCACCATGTTGGTTTTCGTGAAAAACATGGAACCATTGAACAAGTAAATCGTCTAACTGGAGAGATTAGGAAATCTTCTGAATTAAAGAAATATTGTTCTGCTATTTTCTTGGATGTCGCGCAAGCTTTCGACAAAGTATGGCACAAAGGTTTAATATATAAAATCAAATGTTTACTACCAACATGTACCCACAAATTGTTAGAATCTTATCTATCTGACCGTCTATTTAGAGTAAAGTTTAATGACTTTGTAACAGAAGAATATGATATAAAAGCAGGTGTTCCATAGGGAAGTGTTCTTGGACCTACACTCTATTTAATTTACACTTCTGACTTGCCTACATGCGATGTACTGACTATATCTACGTTTGCTAATGATACCGCAATAATCAGTTCTCATGAAAACCCACACATAGTATCTAGTCAACTAGATATTTACCTCCGACGTGTGGAGACATGGTTAGAAAACTGGCGAATAAGGGTAAATGAATTAAAAAGTAACCATATTACGTTCAGCTTAAGAAGAGATATACCACAGTCAGATCATGTCACTTACCTTGGTATTCATTTGGATAGGCGACTTACTTGGCGTCGACATATAGAAACCAAGAGACTTCATATGAAGTTGAAAGCTTCTAGCCTTCACTAGTTAATAAACAGTCAATCAAGACTAAGCCTTGACAATAAAGTCATCCTGTATAAAACTATATTAAAACCAATTTGGACTTATGGCATCCAATTATGGGGTACTTTTTGAAATTATTTTTTTGTTTTTTCGAAAAGACTTCAGTAGATTTCATACAAAAAACAGCTTAAGTGCAGACATTTTCTTTGCTTTATCAAACATTAAACATTGGGGCAGAATCGAAATAAATCTGTAACTTCTTATTGGCTGGTTGAATTTACATGAAATTTCACATAAGCGTAGCAGAGTACAGTAACATTTGGAGTTTAAAAGCAGGATTCCATATACGCTTCAGGAACGGAGTTATGGGGGGTTCAAAATAGGGTACTAATGTCATAGAAAATGTTTAACCACTAGCGAATTTTTTTATATCATCTTAAAGTCTGCATGTACTATTTCTCTTATATATTCTTCGAGATATATTCATTTTAAATTTCAACAATCTTTACTTTGCAAGATGTTGGTCAAGTTTTTTCCTTTTATATCCCAATATTTTCAAACGATTTTATCATATTTTATGAAGTTTGTTGAAGAATAAAGAACTTTTGAAGCCGATATATTTATTGGGTCTAAAAATAAACTAATTTTAATTGGCAAGTTTGCTAAAGTTAACAAACTGACGGACGGAAGGATGGACATTAGAATTCTCTAAAAAATTATTAAAATTCCAAACATATAATATTTTTTTTTTTTTTACTTCCTGACAAATATAAAAACTAAATCTAAGTATTAAAGTATTGATATCACCTTTCCCTGAATTAATCGCCATTTTCGACACCTTTTACCTCAATGTGTGATGTAGAAAATAAAATTTGGTTTAATTGTAATGCTATTCGTCCTACAAATACTAACAGAGCCAGGTTTTAAAATTTCTATCAGGCAGCGGATTTATGTTTAATATCCAAAGCATTTTTTCTTTTTCCAAAGCTTTTTGAAGCTCCCAGATGATGTGGAATATTAATATTTGGCTTATTTATAAAACTATTCATCCTACAAAACCTAATGGAGCCAAATTTGGAAATTTCTATCAGGGAGCGGAAACAAACAGATTTATGTGTAATTTTCTTGGAATATTTTATATTTTTAGAGCTTTCTGAAGATCTCAGATGACGTGAAAATTATATAAAAAATCGTCCTACAAATTCTAACGAAAAAGGATTTTGAAATTTTGATCAGGGAGCGGATATAAACGAATTTTATATTTAATTTCCTTAGAGTGTCTTCTCTTTTTATAGCTTTCTGAAATTTCCAGAAAAATACGGCTTACTCGAAAAGTATTTCTTTTGTGAAATCTCAATCAGGGAGCGGAGTTACGCGGATTTATTTTTCGTGTATGTAATATTTTCTAAAATCAATTTCGATTTTTTTTTATAACAAAAAAAAAAAAAAAATCATAAGATAAAATAGATTGCAAAACTATAACTTCATGAATAATAGTCATAAAATATAAAATTTTATGACGAAGGTTTAATAGATGCATTATTAATAAATCATAGAAAAAAGATGTTTTATTGTTTTACATATTGTAAAAATAGTACTCAACAAAAAAATAGTTTGAAAATTTTCCCTTATTTTCAATCTTTTTGTAGTGTATTCTTGTCAATCTTTAGAATTCCAAATATTTTTTTAAATCCTTGGTTCAGAATTTAAAAAAAAACTGAAGTACAAAAACACAAATTTTAATATTTCGGCATAACTAAAGGCATCAATAATGCGAAAATTCATGGATGTAAAAAGTAAGAATTTTGTTTAAATAATAAATATTGAATAAATGTAAAAATTATTATTAATAATATAGTAAAAATAATAATAATAAACAATTTTTTTTTTTCATTTATATGGCAACACTGATATATGCGACTGCTGTTAAAATTTTAAAAGGCTTTAGTAATTATTTATTTATTTATTTATTTATTTATTTATTTATTTATTCATTCATTTATTTATTTATTTATTTATTTATTTATTTATTTATTTATTTATTTATTTATTTATTTATTTATTTATTTATTTATTTATTTATTTATTTATTTATTTATTTATTTATTTATTTATTTATTTATTTATTTATTTATTTATTTATTTATTTATTTATTTATTTATTTATTTATTTATTTATTTATTTATTTATTTATTTATTTATTTATTTATTTATTTATTTATTTATTTATTTATTTATTTATTTATTTATTTATTTATTTATTTATTTATTTATTTATTTATTTATTTATTTATTTATTTATTTATTTATTTATTTATTTATTTATTTATTTATTTATTTATTTATTTATTTATTTATTTATTTATTTATTTATTTATTTATTTATTTATTTATTTATTTATTTATTTATTTATTTATTTATTTATTTATTTATTTATTTATTTATTTATTTATTTATTTATTTATTTATTTATTTATTTATTTATTTATTTATTTATTTATTTATTTATTTATTTATTTATTTATTTATTTATTTATTTATTTATTTATTTATTTATTTATTTATTTATTTATTTATTTATTTATTTATTTATTTATTTATTTATTTATTTATTTATTTATTTATTTATTTATTTATTTATTTATTTATTTATTTATTTATTTATTTATTTATTTATTTATTTATTTATTTATTTATTTATTTATTTATTTATTTATTTATTTATTTATTTATTTATTTATTTATTTATTTATTTATTTATCTATCTATTTATTTATTTATTTAATGAATGATTACAATACAATTACAAATTATATTCTAATTCTAAGCGAGCGGAGTTACGAAGACTATTGCTCGTTGTAGTGAAACAGACCATAGTCTCTGGTAGGAATCGAAATCACAACTCCAGGCTGACATACTTGCTCACTACTAACTAGGCCATCGGGGAACCCGGCTAATTATTAATTATACAAAAGTTTTAGAAAAAATTACTTCACTTTTGTAAAGATTTTGGGAATTTATTTTCCCTATAATTTTAGATTTGGAATTTGCGGACAAATTTACTTATACATATGTATGTGATAAATTTTATAACTATAGGAAACCTCCTTTTATTTTTTTCCTTTTTTTCAAGGGCTCGATTCACTGTGTGCTGTCACGTTTTCTCTATGTTTCTACCGATTTGATTTTAATATTTTTTTATAATCATGCTCTAAAAATTTTATTAACCAAGTTCAACGGCATTAAGTTTTGGATTTATTTTCCAGCAAAAAGTCAATAAAAAATCGGGGAAAAAATCACATGCAAATTTAGTTAATATTTCATATGAAAAATCAGCAAAGGTTTTGAAGTGATTTTTCGTCAATTTGGGAAAATAATCGTCAATTTTACTTAAACAAAAACTTTTATAGATTTTAGAAGTTAAAATGAAAATGTTCAGGCTAAAACCAAAATAAAATAAAGCTATATTTAGCCTTAAAAAGGCAAAGCTGGCAACACTAATGGTAGATTTTGAATTAGTAATAAGGATATTCCATTATTATTTGATGGAATGTAATTAATCCGAGGCGAGATATTTTGTTATCAAGATACGTAACTGAGATTAAGGGATTGTTATTAGGTTTAAACCGTTTTTTTTTTTTAATTTTCGGTTACTTTTTTAAAATATTAGTTTTTCGAGTATTAAATAAACATATTTTTTAAGGTCGAATACTCGGTTATTATTTACTACAATAAATGTGAATCTACATTCACTTTTCTATTACGTTGTTTTTTTTTCTGGTCAATATTTTGAGAGAAATTCTTTTTTGGACACTAATTTCCAAATAACTCTGAAACATTGTTAATTAAAAAATGATGTTAGGTTGGCTTCAAGATATTTTTATTCCGAATCATTTGGTGTATGTTTTATATATCATTAATTATGTTGTAATAATCTTATTATGGGTGAAATATTAGACACGCCAATAAAAAAAATCCAGGTCCGATGGAGAAAAATTTCAAATCAAAATTTATTTATTCCAACTATTGTTCTTTATGAGAGAGTTTTATTTTGCCAACCATAATAATTTTACTGTTTTTATAACCGCCATCGAAACATATCGAAAACATCATTTAAGACCCCCTTTTTGGCTCCTAGTTAGATTCTGAGTCCATCTGCCCATCTGTCTATCTGTTGAAAGCAGGATAGGAAACGGAACCAAATTGGATAAATATTTATCTTATATAAGGTTATTAGAAACACAGGGTGTTCCTTGTAGCTGCGTTTCATACTTATCTGCTGATATCTCTTCCAAAAAAGCATGTACGAATACGAAATTTTGTACTAATCAAATCTTATTATAATATCGGAAATCAAAAATGGGCGTGAGCCGCCTACATTAACGCCCACTTCCCATATAACGTATGATTTTTTTTGGACATTTATTTCAAAATAACTTCGAAACTATTGAGCACATAAAATGATTAGTACGCACATTTTGGTGTATCACTTTGGTCAATCGTACACACCGTTCTTGAGTTATGAGGAAATATACTAGTAATGGCTTTACTATGGGCGAAATAGAAAAATGCTCATAAAAAAAATCCAGATCTGATGGAAAAAAACTGAAAGCAGATTCGTGTTTAGCACATCAAAATACATCAAGTCCAACTATTCGTCTATGGTAAAGGATTTTTTTGTCGACCAGTGTTATTAAGAACTTTCAAAAAAGTTTAAAATATGCACTTTGTTCTACTTTTGAAGTTGTGAAAATTTTTTCTTTTGGAAGAACTTCGTAATTTTTAAAACTTTGTCCTCTACTTTTCAAATGATAGTAACCGAATAACTATTATACAGCAAAATAATTTAATAAGTCTAATATTTTGACTGGTGAATGGTTTACATCAAAAAGTTATAAATTGTCAGTGCAAAACTAAAATGAATCCAAAAATCCTCGAAAGTTTTAACTCAACTTTTTTTGAAATTTTTTAGTTTTAAATGCCAGTATTTCCGTGAGATTATACGCAAGTGATTTAAAATGATTTGGCAATACAAGACTCTTAAACTAGGTTTCAAAAAATTTCGAAATTTTTTGAAATTCCTTTTATATAAATTTGGGCAAAGAAAATTAGACACATTTTTAAGGCTGTCCTAGAAAATCGTTCATTACTTCACTATTCTTAAACGGATTTCACTGAAATTTAGTGCCAAGATTTTCGATACTATATGACACATATGTATTGAAAGAGAAATTTATTTAATGGACTATGATCTTAAATAAAGCCATTTCAACAGACATATATTCTCAAAACTTATTTTGAATTCGTAATATAAAATTACGAATATTTTGAAATTTGAGGCCTTGATTATATATTTAAAGACTTTCGTATAAAATGACATACTTATACAGTGAACTCGCGGTAATGTGAACATCCAATATAATGAACTATCCACTAATGTGAACACTCAGTTTTTTATATGGGCGCTCTAAATAGTGAACAAAGTTTAATGGCTCTAAATAGTGAACAATTTTTTTTTTTAATTTTTGGGGATTTTTTAATTTGTAGAAGCATTTATTTTTAATGTTGGAAATCCTCGAATTAATAAATACCATGCTAGTCGCTTTATGTAACTTGTTGCGGTAGGTTCGTGAATTTATTTTTAAAATTAGTAATGTCTAAAAACAGTCGAAAGTTTTTATCCTTAAATGAAAAATGCGAAATTTTGGAATATTTAAAAAAAGTAAAAGTATAAAGTAAAAAGTATAAAGTTGCAAAATCAACGATATGTTCAATAAAAAATAAAAAGGACAATATTTTAAAATGTGTGAACAATACGTTTTATGGATCCGAAAAACGCAAAACATTACGATCTTCAGAGCTTCCAAAAATGGAAAAATCGCTCTATAAGTGGTTTATTTGCATGCGGAATAAAAACCTCCCTGTAAGTGGGTTGATGTTGAAAGAGAAAGCCAAACAAATTCACAAAAACATAAGTGAAAACGGAAATGACTTTAATGCTAGCGATGGGTGGCTACAAAAATTTTAAAAGAGATACGGAATTCGGCTCCTTTAGATAAGCGGTGAAAAACTTTCTGCGCAATCTCAGTTCGTAAATCCTTTTAAAATTAATTTGAAAGTAAAGATAGAAGATTTGGGTTTATCCAATGATCAGTTGTATAATGCCGATGAGTCTGGTCTATATTGGAAACTTCTCCCACAAAAGATATATGTAACATAATTGGAGAAAAGCGCTCCAGGTACAAAAATGGAAAAGCAAAGGATAACATTTTTATGCTGTGCAAATGCGTCAGGATCTCATAAAATAAAACTTTTAGTAATAGGAAAATCGAAAAATCCTCGCAGTTTCAAACATTTTATCTGTTCAAAGTCTGCTTGGATGACTTCTTCCATTTTTAAAGAATGGTTTCATAACTGTTTTGTGCCAGAGGTAAGTAAACATGTAAAAATAGTTCAATTGGGATTCTTACTGTTTTATATTTCATTAAGGTGACAGATTTTTTAACGAAGAAAGGATTACCAGTAAAAGCTTTATTCCTAATAGATAATGCCCCATCCCATCCACCAGAATCCGACCTTAAATCCGAGGATGGTTCCATAGAAGCTATGTCCATGCCCCCAAATGTAACGGCTCTGATCCAGCCAATGGATCAAAATGCAATTAGAATCACCAAACTTCATTATAGGAACAGTCTTCTGGCAACAATTATTGCAAAAGAGGGGATTTGCTTGAATCGATGAAAAAAATCACACTTAAAGAAGGAGTTTCTATTCTAGAGGCATCCTGGAACCGAGTTGGTAAAGAAACTTTATCTAACTGTTGGAAAAATATTTTGAATATGGTAAATGATGAAGACGATCCTGAATTTAATGTTCCTTTGAGCGTTTTAAAAGAAAAGTGGCAATCAGAGGTTAGATCTTTAGAAAATACTTCTACAGACATTGTGCCTTCAGGAAGTATTTACTGCTGTAAACATTAGAGATTGGATCAATAATCCTTGTGAGGAAGTCACGCCATTTGATGAAAATGATTTAATTGAAGAGTCCAACGATGATGACGACTGTTTTATTGAAGCGCCTCAAAACAACATTAAAGCCAAAGAAGCTGTCGAAATTTTTAACAAAGCTGTCCAATGGGCTGAATTTCAAATGGTCGATCAAACTGACATTAAAGTATTGAAAAAAATCAGGGAATTGGCGGTAAATAAGCTGGTCGAACAAAGGAAAAAACAGAAAATAATAACCGATTATTTCCATATTTAATTATATATGTATGTGCTTATCTTTTTTCATTGTAAATTTTATTTATTTTTTTGTCGTAATATTTTGTTTGTTTTTTATGTACATACTACGTATGTACTCTTTTTAAAATGGATTTTTAAAAACTTTTTATGTTCCAAATAAATTACAAAAAGTTTTTTTTAGTAATCTTTGCATTTTCATTCCTTGCAGAAATGATTTTTAGAAAGAATAACTTAGTAATATATATATAAAAAAAAATCACAATCGAAAATGTGAACAAATTCGAAAATATGAACAACCCCGACATTAATTAGTTCACATTATCGAGAGTTCACTGTATATACCTTTCATTTTAGGTGAAGGGTGTAATAAGAAAAAGTTCTAGAAATGTTTTTCTAATATTTCTAAATTTAGATAATCTTGTAATTTTTCGCTCATTCCATTTCTAAGCAATTAATTTCTTAAGTGTATTGTATTGATGTCTACTATCTTATTCCATTCATAATTAAGAACTTTATCTATTCAATCATTATAATCCCCCCGCCTCTTAAATTTATGTTTAAATGACAGGCAATCAATTAATAATGGTCATCTAAAATATCAGCCACGCGCTTACAGCTAAACCACTGTTTTGCTTGTTATATGTAAGTATGTATATGTGCATTTGTAACAAACAAGTATTAGTACAAGGCGTATCCTTTAAAATTTTTTTTCCTCGTATCGTTTATAAATAAAAAACACAAAAATCGCTGCATATTTTTAGGAGTGGCTAGAGTACATACTTGTGTAAAGTATAATAAATATTTATTTTAAAAATATACAAATGCATTTGCTTGTAGTTGTTTTTTATTGTTGTTATTATTTTTGAAATTTTGCTATTTTTACGTGCGTAATAATAAAAGTTCAAGGTTAATTTAACACTTTGTTTATGTGCATGTGATGAGTTGTTTTTATTTTTTTTTAACAATTATTAAATCAAACAAGCAGAAAAAAATATAAAACTTTATTAAAAATAATTGCAAATTGGCATATGATGAAAAATTCTTTTATGTTGTTTTAAAATAATTTTTTTTTTTTTTGTTTTAATGATGATATTTTTCTAAAGGTCATTATTTTTTATATTGTTAGTAAAACAAGGTAAAATTGTTTAATTTTTTTAAATACAAATAAAATGTTTTTGTTTAATTAAATACGTCATAATAATAAAACATTTTCGTTTACCTTACTTCACTAAAAAATGGTAATTTTTGTAAAAAACGTGTTAAAAATGAATTCATATTCATAGTTTCCTTTTTTTTTTATTTTTTTTTTGTTTAGTATTTTGCTGCAATTATTTTGTTTTATTTTTATATTTTTATGAAAATTTATGTTCTTTTTTTTTTCTATTAGATTTTTTTTTTTAGTTGTACGAGTATTTATTTTTCAACCGTTATCGTTTGATAATTGAAATTTATGTATTCATTGTTGTAAATTGTAATGACAACTAATTTTGTGTCCTCAATTTATATTTTCAGCAACGCCTCATGTCCTGCTTGGCCTGTATTTTAGTTTTTTTTTTTATTATTTTTTTGGTGTGTGGTATGTGTTATGTGTTTCAAATATAACTTTGTATAAGTGCATTTGTCAATATAATTATTTGTTTGTCTATTTGTATTTGTGCTTTTGTATTTTATGTCTCTGTATATATAAATTGTTGTTGTTGTATTTTTTTTATTAAAGTTTAATATTTAATGGTTTTCATTTTTGACACAACATGTTAATCACATAAAACTTAATTAATAATTGACTAGATTTAGTTTGTGGTTTTCAAATATTTGATTAATTTTAAGCAGTGACCTAAATATTAATTTTTGTTAGGAAAATTTATTACAATTTGTCAAAAAGGTGTTGGAGGTAAAACATATTTTATAGTTTGTTGACTTTTAATGAGTAGTGAAATAAGTTAAATGCTTAACTTTGTAGTTGTGTAATAAAAATAATTTTTTTTGTGAATTTTTATTATATTTTAATATTTTTTTCCTATGAATAAGAAAAAACGTCTTAATTGTTATATTTGTTCATTAAAAACCAAATATACTGGTGGGCAAAAAAATAATCCCCAAAGACGAATGGACTTGATGGATTTTGATGCGCTAAACACGAATTTGCTTTCAGTTTTTTCCATCAGGTCTAAATTTTTGTATGGGTGTGTCTAATATTTCACTCATAATAATGCCAGTACTCTAAGGAGTAAGATCGAAAAAATCTTAACACACATTTTGCCTCATAACTTTTTCGGAATCAATATTCAAAATTTTTTTTGATCTAGTTATCATGGAAAAATACTTTAGTTATTATTTTTATTAACAACCATGTTAATTTGTCGTTATTTTCATCAAAATAGGTAACGAAAAAGATTTACGTCCTACAAGTTATTAAAAAATTTCAAAAAATTCAAATAGGTCTTACAAATAATTGGCCACAGAATTAAATATCGTCCCTAACACCGCTTCTAATGGTATTAAACAGTATCAGGAGAATTTGGCTATTGATGTGAAACCTAATTCGGTAAGAAAAAAGGACCACATGATATTGGGAAGGCAAAAAAATTGAAGGTATATTGAAAGGAACTCCAAACACATCTGGTAGAAAATCAGCTCAGTTTTCTCAGTGCTTCGACTATTTGGTGCGAAAATTTAAAGCTAATGGGAAAGTTGATAACATATAAAGTTCAAAAAATTCCAAACTGGAATTCTGCAAAAAAAATTACAAGCCAAAAATAGGACTCGGAATATAAAACCAAATTTCATACAAAAATACTCAAGCTGTATAATTGACGAAGAAACGTAGGTGCTGGCAGAATCTTCGCAGCTTGTGTCTCAAAAATTTTTATTGCTAGTGCTCGAAACAATGTTGGAGATAAGTTTAAGACCCAAAAGAAGCAAAAATTTCTTACAAAATTCATGGTATGACAAGCTTTTTGCAGTTGCGGCAAAACAGGAAAGTCATTTGATACATTCGGATCTATAACTACTAAAATATGCATAAAGGAACATTTGCAAAAAGGACTTCTTCTTTTCTTTAGAAAGCACAATGTGTCCACATATTTTTGGACCCATTTGGTATCATGTTACTACGGTAAGAAAGCTCTGGAGTGGTACCAAATCAATAACATAGTTTTAGTACCAAGAGAGGTCAATTTTCAAAATTGTCCATAGCTTAGACCAGTGGAGAGATATTGAGCTCTTGTGAAAAGTGAATTCCAGAGCACAAAAAAGGTGTCCCAAAGTACTGAAGATTTTAACAGAAGATATGCACACTGTCCCAAAAAAGTGACTGAAGCAACTATCAAATCTCCAAAGAAAGGGTTTTCAAAAATGGTCCACAATTTTATAATTGGTGGTTAGAACCATAAAAATTATATATTTCTGTGATCTGTGCTAAATTATCAAATGATTAAAAAAGTAATGAAAACTCTAAGATCAACCGTTTCCAAGTTATTGAATATTATGTATGTTAAGAATTTTTCGATCTCACTCCTTAGTATATTTCACCATAACTTAAGAACGGTGAGTACAATTCACATAAGGACTGCGCACAAAAAAATCCGTGCACGCAAATCTGCTTATAGAAACTAAACCATTTGGCAAATTTTTTTAAAGTGATATTTTTATTAATGACCGTTATGTTCAAGTACTAAACATAAAATAATAAATTAGTTCCTGTTGGTTTTTAAGGAAATATCCGATCTTTTCCGGAATCATTCTAAAATTAAAGATTTTATTGTGTTTCGATCACTATTTTGCTCGAATAAGTCCAGTTTTTTTTTTAACTCCGTTTTATTTTATGCTAAGCTTTTAATGTCATTTAAATTATTTTTTACTAGAGTCCAATATCTTTCAGTTGCACGGAGTTTCGGACAATTTGATGGATTAGCTTCTTTCGGTACAAACTCTTAAAATTTTTTTGTTACAACTCCATTGTTTTGTTGTTGTAATGAGAAGAAGCGGAAACAGGCCAGAAAACAGCGGATACACTGAATTTTATTTGGAAAGGGAAAAGTCTTTTCCAAAGGTACTCATTCACGTATACTTCTGTGTTAATGCAACCATTTTTTAAGAATGAAGTGCTTCATTCCTGCGTATGCATATGACTTTCCAAATCAAAAACTTTCTTGGGAATTTTGATTTCTGTGATACATTAAATTTTGTTGCCATAATTCCTCTAGCATCTGCGATATAGAATTCCTGGCTAGGAAGTCACCCTGTACAAACGTTTCATCGTCTGCTATACAGAAATAAAATTTCTGAAAAAATTCGTCCGAAGTACTTTCATGTTATTTTTTACCTCCAAATTCTTACTTGCGTTTCTATTATGATTTTTTTTCTTACCTTGTAAGTCTTCAGACTAGAATACCTTTTAACTTTCCTGATAAAGATTCAAAGCTATTAACTTTTTGTGACACTTTTCTTCCTGAGATGAGGAGATTTTCTCACAAAATCCTTTCAATTTTGCCTGAGTCCTACAGCCTGAAGATATTATTTGTCTTCAATTACCAGATTACCATTCAGTGTTCATGACTTCTTTGTATAATATTATGACCCAAGAAACTGTATTTTTTTGACACAATTGCCTTCCTAGCAATTGTTTTATATGACCGATGAAAGATTTCATTAAAATTTTCAATTATGTGTTTTGGTGTTTTTGTTCAATTTCAATTTTAAGAAAAAATAGTTTCGCTATAACCATGAATCTTAGCACATAATTATTGAGCATAATGACAAATGTAAACTAGTTAATAAAATTATTTAGTTTTCACCACATCAAAAGTTATAAGCCCAAGAGCATGCACTGATATTTTCGTGCGCAGTCCTTAAGTGATACACCAAAAGATGTGGACTATAAATATCTTCAAGCTACCGTTAAAAAGGCATCTTATATTTCGACTTAATGGGAAAAAGCCGAAAACTGATTCATGTTAAGTATGTCGAATTCCATCTACAATAATTGTTTTTGAAGGAGGACAATCAAATTTCTTTTTGCCGATCAGTGATATTAGAAATTATAATTTTCGTACATTTTAGTTCTTTAAATAATTTTAAATTTTGTTTTATTATTATTATTTTTTTTTTACTAGCGAGGGAAAAAATATAATTAGGAAAATTTTCTTTGTTCTTTTAACTCTTCATATTGCACCTAACGTATGATTACTATTAATTTAAAGTTAATTATATATTCATCATACGCCATAACATGTCGTTTTTTAATTCAGATGATGCACAGTGGGGTCAAACGCAAATTTTTTGGTAATAAATCTGTATCTCCTAAACTACTAGTTGGATTAAATTGAAATGTATGGAAGAGTTACAGAGGAGGACCCTGTGATAACACAAAAAAATCTACAGGGTGTCAAAATTGACTACCTCGAGTATGTAAAAGTTTAAAAAAAATCGTAACTTATACAAAAGAAGTCCGATTTTAAAGATTTTTCTATTTCTTACAGTTAAAAAGATATTTACACTTGAATTTTTAATGTTTGATTTTTTGTCTCGACTTTCTTTCGTTTTTCAGAAATAAATCCTGAAGTATATGAGGTAAAAATTTTTTAAAAATACTTTGTAATTCAATATATATTTCAAAATAATATGCTAAAAGAATTTTTGGCTTATCTCAATGTGTCTAGACGTGAAAAATATTCAAAGTCAGCACTCTGATATTGGTATGAAAAATGGCTATTTTTTACAAAAATATAGTACAATTCTTTTACTTTTTTTTCAAAGTTCCGTTAGAGAAGAAAATTTTTTCTTTATATATTTCAAAAGAGAAAGCTTCAAAAATGTTTAATAACGAAATTTTGAATTAATTTATGTTTGCACCATACATCAGGCATTAGTCGAAAATGCTGAATTTTGGAAAAAGTTAAATTTTTTATCAATTAATAAAATAAATGTCACGTGAGCTTTTTTCAATTTTTTTTTTTGGCGATATTTCATCAAAAAATAGATTTAAAATGATTTGGCACTAAACTACTTCCCGCCCGGCCAAAAACGAATGCAGAAGAGCAGATTTCATGAAAAAAGTCAATTTTTTAAACGACTTTTTTTAATTGCATAAAAAAGCATATTTTCATAATATTTTCGCCATTATTACTTATGTAATGTATAAATTATATATCGATCTTTAACTCCTGCAAAAATCATTAAAAATGATTTACAAATAAATTTTTTGCAATTTTTCAAAAATAAACAATATTTAAGAAATATAAGCCATTATTACGATAATATTCGTTCAACAACCAAAACGTGCCATTACAATTGTGTTTTATGGAAATATTGTAAAACAATGAATTTTGTGAGAGTTGACCTAAGTTGTCAAATTTGAAACAATCTATATATACATGTTATACATCATTGAATTGGTAAATAAGTCTTATTTTATATTCTTGTAACATTATATTAGTTTTTGGAAAATGGGCGGAGTTTTGCTTAACAAAACATTATTTTTTTTGGTCTTAATATTGTTTAATTTTGAAAAATTTCCAAAAATGTATTTGTCAAGATTTTTTCAATGATTTTTGGAGGAGAGAAAGATCATTATGTATTTTATATATTGCATAAGCAATAATTGCGAAAATGTTATGATAATATGCTTTTTTATGTAGTTAAAAAAGTCGTTTTAAAAATATTATCACTGGTCAACAAAAAAATCATCCCCCATAGACGAATAGTTGGACTTGATGTATTTTGATGTGCTAAACACGAATCTGCTTTCAGTTTTTTTCCATCAGGTCTGGATTTTTATTATGGGCGTGTCTAATATTTATTCATAACTCAAGAACGGTGTGTACGATTGATCAAGGTTATACACCAAAAGATGCGAACTAAAAATATCTTTAAATTCCCCAAACTTAATTTTTTTATGTGCTCAATAGTTTTGAAGTTATTTTGAAATAAGTGTCCGAAAAAAATCATTTTCATGCAAAATTTTAGATTTTTTTGTTAATAAAATTTATTTTAATAAATGAAAACATCTAAAATGTTACAATTTATCATCTTTATCTTAAAGCTGATAATGCTGCAAATAAAATAAGGCATGTATATTCAAAATTGATGCAGAAATCTAAATTTTATTCACAGTGAAGTAAAAATACCCATGTAACATACAATTGAGTAGAAATAGTGGTGGCTAAAAAAAAAAAAAAATTTTTTCTTGAAACATAAATAGGTGGACTAGGTGGGTACTGACGAGTTAAACAAGAATCTGCATTCACTTTTTTCTATCGGGTACTGTTTTTTTTTTTTTTATGGGCATGACTAATATCATCATCGGATACACTATAAAATTCGAGAATGGTTTGTCGAACTGAGGCTATAACTCAAGAACTGTTTACACGATTTTGATAAATGATACATCAAAAGATGCATACAAAAATTGTCTTCAAGTTGTTTTCACAATATTTTTTATTCTCTGAAGAATTTCAGAGTTATGGATCAAAATTTTCACCACTTTTCGAAAAAATAAATTTTTAAATTTTCGGTACTAATTACCGAATAACTACGGAAATATTAACTGGACAAAAAATTGTATAAACTCAGCTTAAAGACAATTTAGGTTGCTATATATTAAAGTTAAATTTATCTTAATTGGACTAACTGTTCTTGAGTTATACAAGTGTGACTGCCTAAAGGCAGGGTCATAATAGACATGCCCATAAAAAAAAATTAATGCATGATAGAAAAAAAGTAAAAGCTGATTCTTATTTAGCACGTTGAATTCCATCACCTATTTTTATACCCTACACCACCATAGGTGGTTGGGGTATTATGCGTTTGTGCTGATGTTTGTAACGCATCGACTCAGAATCACTTTTTAAATCGATCTAACGATGTCCGTCCGTCCGTCTGGCTGGACGGCTGGCTGTCCATGTAAACCTTGTGCACAAAGTACAGGTCGCAATTTTTCAGATAATTTAATGAAATTTGGCACGTGGGACTCTTATGACACAGGGACGAAGCCTATTGAAATTGGTTGTGATCGGTCCATTATTTCGCCTAGCTCCCATACAAATGTCCCCCCGGAATTTAGTTTCAACACTTAAAAATGCCTTAAAAATAGAAATATTTTAATAAAATTTGGTACGAAGAAATTTTGTACAAGTACCGATCTTTGTAACACATTTTATGAAGATCGGTCCAAGATTAACCATAGCTTCTATATAAACCCCTGTTCCGAAATTCACTTTAACGTGCATAAATCCCATACTAAAGTTAGTATAAAGTTAATATTCGACACAAATAAGTTTCACATAAGTAGAAACAACCATAGCCATAGCTCCCATATAAACCCATTTCCGAGAATCGGCCTAAAGTGCATAAAATCAAGTAGATGTTAGTATCAACGCATTAATCTGTATTTGTATTTATAGTCATACATATTGGTGTAGGGTATCATATGGTCGGTCTTGACCGGTTATACCCTTTTCTCGTTTTTTTTTTTATTTAAGACGAAAAAAAAAAAAAAAAATTTGTTTGTCCGCTAGTGTATTTCCACTTAGCTATAGGTATGCATGGGTATCCAAACTTAACTGTGAATCCAATTACGATTTGTGCATCAATTTTTACAATATGTGCCTTTATTTACTCGTAGTTTTGCCAGCTTTGAGCTAAAGGTGATAAACTTAAATATTTTTGATGTTTCCACTTTAAAAAAAAGTTTTAGTAAAAAAAGAAATGTTGAATTTTGCATGAACAAATTTTTTTCCGACACTTTTTTCAAAATATCTCCTAAACTATTGAGCGGATAATAAATTTGATAGTAAAGCGACTTAAAGCCAATGTTATTCCACATATTTTGGTGTATTATTTGTATAAATTGTGCATACCGTTCTCGAGTTATAGTGAAATATACTCGAGTAATCGGTTTATTTAGGACGCAATATATAAAAAAAATCCCGATCTGATGGAAAAAAACTGTAAGAAGATTCGAGTTTAGCATGTGGAATTCCATCTAGGGCATATATATTTTTTTTTGAAGGAACTAAAAAAAAAAAAAATTTTTGTTGACCAATGTAATTTGTATTTAAATTAATTTTTTTTTTTTTTTTTTAATTTTATTTTAAATATTATCAAAATTTACTTATTTTTATTAAAATACGAATGTCTCTGTATAATTCTGTATGTAAATTTTTTATACTCAATATTTTTGTTCACCAAAAAATTTAACAATGACCACAAAATAATTAATTGCATTTTAACTATCAATTTATTTGTGTTTTATTTGTTTATTGGTTTTAAATATGGCTTTGTCTGCGTTTGCTTTCCCTCCTGTTTTGTCCTTGTTTGATAATAAAACTGCTTTCATATAAAATTAAAAAAATTATAATAAAAATTAAAAAAAAAGAATAAATAAAAATAACAACCAAAAAATATAATATTGCCATAAAACCACAACAGGCAAAACCGCTACAAAGGTCTTTTGCAATATAATTTTTTTCCAATTTACTTTTTTTTTCTTTTCTGTTAATTTTCATGCACAAACCAAAAAAGCCTTTTGAAGTCTTTAACAAATTTCGTTATAAGGTAAATTCAGTAAAAAAAAAAAACACACACAGAAATATACCCATGAAAACTCACACACATACATATATAACAAATGCAAATATATATATTTTTTTTTTGTATTGAAAAAAGCCTGTAATTTTCTTTTTCTTTTTTCTCTTTTAAAGGTAAACTGCTGTTGGTTAATATAAAAATCGATACTGACAAGTAAATGATTTTCCTTAAAAATGTTCAATTCCTTTTGCTTTTTTTTTTTTTGTATAGATTCAGTTCTTTGTGGTTTTTTCATTCTTAATGTTTAAATTGCATTATGAAAATTATGATGAATATTAGTTTTGTGTACAATTTTTTTTTCGTACATTTTTCACTTTTGGTATTTTTATGTCTAGTTAGAGAAAACATTTTTTTTCGCCTTAAAATATGCAGTTTATTATTTTTTTGGATGTTGTAACTCTCTTACTTACGCTGTGTATTTTTGCACAAGCTTTCCGTTAAACTGAACTTTAGTTTTACAATTTGTGAAAAATATAGTCGCAGTTTTTTTGTTGTGTTTTCAGAATTTCGTTTTTTATGCTTTTTTTTTATTATTATACTCTCTCTATCGTTATCAAGATGATTATTAATAATGCCTTAGAGGCATGACTGTCATTATTAGTGTCATAAATTTTTAGTTTTTTATGGATTTTCTCTTTAGTAGCTCTATAAATGGAGTAGTCTTTTTTTTTTGTGTATATTTTTCTATTAAATTAGTTTGTTAAATTGCTTTATAATAGTTTTTTCTGTTTAAATAGCTGGTTGACATATAATTATTTTTATTTAAATGGGAAATGATGGATGGAGAAATTTAATTTTAAAATGAAGTATTGGATAAGGTTTAAATGAATGGAAATTTTGTGAGTATCAACTCTGGAATCTAGTAAAGACATCATATTAAGATAATTGATTCAATTAAATTTTTTTTAAATTCGCACCTCTCACCAATATGATTACATCAATCAATATATATAAAAGAGTAACGTGACTGACTGACTGACTGACTGATTCATCATCCCACAGCCCAAACGGCTGAAGCTAGAAAGTCGAAATTTGGAACGCAGGTAGGTCGCCCTCTGTATAAATCCACAAAGACGGGATTTTTGGAAATTCGAATGTTTAGGGGGTAAAAACGGGTAAAATCGGTAACTCTATAACTCCCAAAGTAATAAAAATACACAAAAAGTTGAATAATTTTCGTTATTCAATTAAAAAATAATCGGACAGGTGTCTGTTACTTTTTTGAAAATCGGTCCTTTTAGGGAGAAAACGGGTAAAAACTGTATTTTGGTACTTTTTTGTCACCATATGTATATTTGAAACCAATCAACATACAAATAAAATTTATGCCGTATTCATAACTTATCAAAAAACGAAAAATATAAGTTTGGTACTTTTTCGAAATTTGAATGTTTAAGGGGTAAAAATCGTACCAATTTCAATACTATTTTCATATTCTTGTAATATTTCATAAGTTTTTGGAGAGTAGGCGGAGCACAGTGTCACATTTGGCAGATTTAGAACAACAAAAATCTAGTTTTGGAGATATTGGTCTGAAATTGTATATTCCGTTAGTAGATAAGGTTGTAGACATTCCCACTAAAAATGAGCGGGTAGAATAACTGCCACTCCTATATTGAAAAAAATTAATTTATTTGTATGAATTTCAGATATATTTTTGTAAAATTTATTGAAATAAAGGATATTTTAAAAGTATGCGTAGCAAGATCTACTCACACCAATCTTAGTGTAACATTTGCATAAAAAATGTTCAGCCATTACTCTAAATTGTTTAAATATTTCTTAAAAAATTACTAATATGAGGTACCGCACATTTTATTCTAATATTTTAAAAGATCGCAAAAAGTCGCAGCGAATATTCTCAAATATAATTTTATAGATGTTCTTTTATATACTAGTAATAATCGTATTTTTAAATTGAAACTCGTTGGAAGTTTTTAGTTCCAGTCCATTAAAAATAGACATTTCCAAAAAAATATATTTTTTTATATTATGATTTCTTTTATATAAAAAACAATATTTTCATTATTGTTTTTTAACCTAGAAAATTATAATGGCATTATTGGATACATTTATTAATACACATCAAAAAAATTGTATCAATATCTGCAGTATTTACTGAGATATATGAAGTTAAAGTTAACATACTTCTTTATAAAAGTTTTAAATAAAATTAAAATATTTTAAAAGTTGCAACTTTGAAAATCCATAATTCGCGCTGTAGACACTTTCCAATTCTTTAAGCATTTTTTCCATAATATATGATATGTTTACTAATAAATGCGAAAAGAATTACTTCAATTAATAAGCTTTTATTTTCGTATTTTTGTCGTTCTAATTTGGATAAATGTGCGGAGTTTTGCTTTAGAAAAGATTATTTTTTTGGTTTTTATATCTTTTTTATAATTTTTATTTTTCAAAAAATTGCCAAAAAATTTATTTGTAAAGTGTTTTAAATGATTTTTGAAGGAGTGAAAGATCGATATATATATTTCATACATTACATGTGAAATAATGGCGAAGGTACCGCCATGCTTTTTTATGCAATTAAAAAAAGTCGTTTAAAAAATTGACTTTTTTCAGAAAATCTCGACTCCTGCATTCGTTTTTGGCCGGGCGGCAATGCAGTTTAGTATCAAATCGTTCCAAATATATCTTTTGATAAAATATTGTCAGTAAATTTAATAAAGCTCGCGTGATATTTTTTTTATTAATCGATAAAAATGAAACTTTTTTATAAAATTAACTATTTTCTATGGATGTAGGGTGCAAACTTAAATCAATTCAAAATTTCTTTAGTCAATTGAGAGCCGAAGCATTTATCTCGTCGGATTGTGTTCAGGAATTAGCGTATCTCACACGATCTTAGTTAGCCGTTTGAGATTCGAAGCATTTATATCGTCGGATCGTATTTTGAGACAAAATACTTATAGTTAAATGAGCGAGAGCAAAAGCATTTATCTCGCCGGATAGTATTTAGTATAAGCGTAGCCCATACGATTCTAGTTAGCCGATTGAGAGTTGAAGCACCTATAGTTGGACGACTGAGATATAAAATAAATAATTCTGTTCATTGGTTTAAATTTGTTATTATGCTTACTAGCCATTTGCTAAGTTTTATGGTAATAGCAAAACTAGTTTTTCTAAAAATGGAAACTGAACAAAAAACACCTAAACATATAATTCGAAATTTTCATGAAAGCTAGGAAAGGTATTGTGTCACAAAATATAGTTTTTTGGGTCATAATATTAACAAAGAAGTCATGGTCTCTGAATGGTAACCTGTTAGTGGAAGAAAAATAGTATCTTCAGGCTGTAGGACTCACACAAAATAGAAAGGATTTTGAGAGAAAATCCCCTCATATCTGGATGAAAAGTGTCACAAAAAGTTAATTGCTTTGAATCTTTATCAGAAATGTTTAAAGGAAATCAAAACGTTCCTATTAGAAACGTAAGCAAGAATTGGAGGTAAAAAATGATCGTGGAATTACTTCAGATGATTTTTTTTTTCAGAAATTTCATTGCTGCATAATAGACGATGAAACGTTCGTACTGGTTGACTTTTTTCAACTTCCTGGCCAGGAATTCTATGTTGCAAATACTAGAGGGAATATGAAAAATATCGTGAATCAGAAAAATCAAAATTCCCAAGAAAGTTTTTGATTTGGAAAGCCATATGCATATGCGGGAAACATTTTATAAAAAATGGTTCCATTAACATAAAAATATACGTGAATGAGTGCTTTTGAAAAAGACTTCTTCACCCTTTCCTAAGAAAACACAGTGTATCTAGCCTGTTCTCGCTTCTTCTAATTACAGCCACAAAACAATGGAATGGTAGAGAAGAAATTGTTAGTGTTTGTACAAATTGTCCGGAACGTGTAGTTAAAAGATATTGGACTCTAGTAAAAAATAATTTAAAAGACATTAAAAGTTCAACATAAAATGAAACGAAGTTTAAAAATAAATGGACTTATTTGAGCAAAAAAGTGACCGAAGCACAATAAAATCTTTAATTGGGAGAATTCTGGAAAATATAAGATATTTCCTTAAACACCAACAGGAAGTAATTTATTATTTTAGACTTAGAACTTGAACATAACAGTCATTAATAAAAATATATTTTAAAAAAATTCGCCCATTGATTTAGTTTCTATAAGCAGATTTGAATGCACAGATTTTTTGTGCTCAGTGTTTAGTTGGGTACCTCATCGGTGCTGTTCAACAGTCAAAGGAATCAAACTTTAAAATCCTCTACTTTAAAATGACATTGGCGTGGCAGTGAAGATCGTGAAGGGGAAGAAACATATTTAATCTTTTTGGTGAGCGTTTAAACCTCAGTACATTCAAAAATAAATTCTTCGGGAAATGTATAAGTAGTTTTGATTTTGTATTCTACTTTTTGACAATTTGTTTGGACTAATTAATAGTTTTTCTTTTACAAATATTTGACTTTTATATTTTCCAAAAAATGTTGTTTAGAGTCAAACTAATACTTATATGTTTTAGAATAAAGAAAAAATGTTTAAGAATATTTTCTCTATCCTTTTTATTTCAAATATTTAAACTCTTGCAGAAACGCTCTGCAGTTATAGTTTTAAAATTGCATTGTCTTGTTTTTTTTTCTATAGTCCATAGCAGCAAATTTAAAACAATTCCTTAAATAAACTCCTTTTTAAGTTCGTTTTATGTAATTGTTTTCATAAATTGTAAACTTTTCCTTTCTTTTTAGTGCTGTTATATTTTTAGTTTTTTTTTTTATAGCTGTATGTACTTTCATTTTAGTAAACTTAATTAAGTTGCATTTAATATTAATGACTACAATAACTTTCAGTTTTTTTTTTTTCATATATTTTTTTTTTTTGTAGCTATTTTCATGTTTTGTTATAATTTGTGTTGTCTTAAACTAATAATTTCAATGTTTTTATCTAGGTTATGGAAGAGTTAAGAGAGCTAGGAGAGTGAGGGAGGGAATAAAGCAGAATACAAGAAAAACAAATAAATTAGATATAAACAAATAAAGAAAGGAACATAATGATAGATAAATAAATCATAATGTTTTAAAAAGAACTAGAAAAAAAAGCAGGTCACTCACCTACGTGGTAACAATGGCAAATGATTACCAAACAACCACAAACGTTTTTCGCCAAACCATTTGTCCATAGGAGGACAAATGGTGCAATATATAACGTTTTTTAATCAAATTTAATTATTTAGAGAGACATAAATTTTGTTTAATATTTATTTTTTTATTTATTATATTGTTAATAAAATATTCTTTAACTGCATTTTAAAATGATTATTTCAAGAGTTTTTTAAACAATTTACTAATTTATTTATTTTATTTTTAAACTTTTTTTTGTTTAGAATTTATTCGTTTATTTATTTCTGTGTTGCTGCTTTTAATTTTAGTTTTATCTCAATTTTAATTGAAATTTATTTAGCCATTTTTCATTTTATTTATTATTATTTTTTTTAAACTTTTTTGTTTTTTATATTTTTTTTTAATATTTTTTATTCAACACAACTTTTTTGTTTATTTGGTTACTTGGTACTGAAAGTAATTTGCAGTAGAACTTTGTATAGAAAAATCTAAATAAACAAAAAATTGAAATAAAGTTGAAAATAACAAAAAAAAAAAAAAAAAAAGTTGTTTTTATGGTTGACATTGGCAACGCGACATTTAAAGGTTTATTTTTGTGTTAGGAGTATATTTTTTTGCTTTAGTTTTTATATATATTTTGCCTATTGTATGGTTTTGATATTTTAATGATAATAGTCTGGTTGTATTTTATTATATTAGCACTATGGTATGATTTTAATAATTTCTTGGAAAAAAATAAATTTCTCCAATAAACTTTCTACAATTTAGACAATTATTTCATTACAATAGACGCTCACAAATTAAATCTTTCAGTAATTCGAACGTCCAGAAATTAGAATCAGTGAATGCAATACATAAAACGAATTTAAAATTTTAATTTCCGAGCGTTTTTTTTTTTTTTTTGTTATTTGAACACAAGAAATCTCCAATTTATTTTTATTCTGTTTGAACATAGTAAAACTAAAAAGGGGAATCACCAAATAATATATGTTTACTCCCTATTTGTTGCTTTTTTGTCGCATTTATGTATATTTGTGGCTAGTTTATTTGCGAAATTTGATACGCGTGTACATATTTTGGCAGTCTCTATTAAAAAGTGAAAGTGTATCATTAGAAATATCAAATAAACGTAAAAACACTTTATCATTGGGAACTAAAGTCAAAATATTAGAAAAGTTTGACAAAGGAGTTCAAGGGAAACTGTTAGCCCTAGATTTTAATGTGACAACATCTTCAATCAGCTACATCAAATCATATAGAACAGCAATATTAAATGCTGTTTCCAACACATATCAGGAGGCAAGCAATAAATCTTTGCACAGCGCTGAATATCCTAAAATGGAAAGTCGTGTGTATGAGTGGTTTTTAAATCAACGAGAAAAAAAAAGTATACACTGACTGAGCACATAATTAAACAGAAAGCTAAACAAATATTTAAAAAGGAATATCCCAATAAAGATGAAAATGCATTCCGTGCAAGTGATGGATGGTTTACCAAATTTAAGAAACGACACGGTATCCGTTTTTTAAAAGTTTGTGGCGAGATTCTTTCCAGTGATGTTGCTTCAGTCACTCCTTTTATTCATCGATATCGTGCAAAGGTCGCTGAGATGGGATTAATGGAATCACAAATATATAATGTCGATGAAACCGGATTATTTTTTCGTTGCCTACCAGACAGAACATATATCTCTGCTTTTGAAAAAAACGCCCCTGAATATAAAATTCAAAAAGACAGAATTTCAGTCCTACTTGATGAAAACTCTGATGGATCACATAAATTAGTTCCATTGGTAATTGGAAAATCAAAAAACCCCCAGGTGTTTTAAAAGTTTCAATAATCCTCTGCATTACAACTTTTCCAAAAATGCTTGGATGACTTCTCGGATTTTTCACGAATGGTTTCACCGAATATTTATTAAAGAGGTAAGAACAAATATTGATTTCAGGTTCAGTAATTTTAAAACATTTAAAATTTACAGGTGATCCGCTTTTTGCTTATAGATAATTGCTCCGCTCATGTACCCATTGAGGAACTTAAAAGTGACGATGGAAGCATAGTTGCATTATTCTTTCCATCAAATGTAACAGCAGCTTTACAACCAATGGATCAAAACCCTATTAAGTTAACAAAGCTCAATTACAGAATTATTGCTGAAGTTGATGAACCGAAGAATCATTTGAAATCCCATTCAATCCGCAATGCAATATTATTACTAGAAAACAAGCTTTCGATGAGGTACCACAAAGTGTTATGAAGAAATCTTGGTCAAAGTTTTCCAATTGGTACTCTAACCAATACGACAGCGACGATGACGTGCCAATAGCGCAATTATTTCAAATAGATCAGGACTGCAACGAAGTTATTCAGAGAACTCAAGCTCTTTTAGAAGAAAAAGCTCCAAACGATTGCATTGGTATAGAAGACATCGACAGATGGAATGATGATGTGTTTGATGACTGATCTGTATATGTTCTCAGTAGCGATGGTGAGTCTTCAGATAGCAGCGAAGACGATGTTGTTGAAGTCTCACCAGTTGGCTCTAATACTACAGCCATTGAAAGCGTAAATAATTTAATAAAATGGTGCAATAACAGTGAATTGTTTTCCACTAAGCACATAAGCAATCTTTTGGCTATGCGTATTGATATTTCGGATTCGATGAAACCAAAAATACAAACAAATATAACTGATTATATGTCAAATAAAGATTAGTTGTAAATTTGGCCATTGTGCAGTCTATCCCTTCAATAACTTTTAACTTTATTAAATATTTTTTTTTTTTAAATACATATGTAAAATATTTTAGTTTTTTGGACTGAATTGTTATGTTTTTTTAATTTAATAATGTATTGGACTGAATTGTTACGTTTTATTTTCTTGTTTTTATCAAATAAAATTGAATTAAAATGAAATTGAAAAAAGATTCGGCTGTGCCGAATCTTTGATACCCTTCACCATATTACCATCTTACCATCTTATCGACATCATATTACCATATTACCGACAATTAATAAAATTTTCGCCTTAACGTATGCTTGCATATTTTCTAAATCTAAATTTTTTTCAAACTACGAAAATTTGAATATGAAAAAAAAAACAATCATAACAGGCTTTGCTTTTAAAAAAGAAACAACAACAATTCCATATATATTTATTTTTGTATGTACAAACTGACTGAATACACAAAGAACAACAACAACACTGTTATTCATTATATTACTGCTGTTGCTAACTAAACTACTTGTCTATACAAAAAACAAAAAACGTCACTAATAGTCATTACAATGCTTAATATACATGTTTGTATGTGTATTTATATTCTTAACAGATTTGTTTTTGGGCCATAACTCTGTTGATTATGAACGAATTTGGTTTATTAAAAAAACCGAAATTTTATAAAAATATTTATGACTGATCTATATAAAAATAAAAATCTGTAGCTTGAACAAGGGCTTCAAAAATAAAAAAATCGTTATCCCCGATATCTGAGTTATTACTGAACCGATTTATTTAATTTTTTCAGAACAAAAATTCAGCAAATAATTTTCGAGCCCCCTTTAAAAATTCGAAGTCCCTGGTATATGCAGAGGCTTCAGAAACTAAAAAACCGGTTCTAAAAATCGGTTTTTAAAGCATATCTCCACCATTTATAAACCGATCTTCCTGATTCAAAAAACTGAAATTTTATAAAAATATTTGTGACCGATCTGTATAAAAATAAAAATTTATAGCTTAAACCAAGGCTTCAAAAAATAAAAAATGCGTTTTGTCCGATATCTCAGTTATTATTGAACCGATTTATTTCATTTTTTCAGAACAAAAATTCAGAAAAAAATGTCCGAGAATTCTTTGTAAAAACGAAGTCCGTAGTGTATACAGAGGCTTCAGAAACTGGAAAACCGGTTCACTGGAAAATAGGTTCATACAATGTTCATCTCCGCATTGTATGAACCTATCTTGCTGAATTCCAATAGCAAAATTCTCGAAAGCATTTCCGATCGTTTGACATACATATTATATATGTCAGTTATCGGTGGGCTTCATAAACGCCATTTCAACCGACACACGGACGGACGGACATGGTCCAATCGTCATCGCTTCTTACAAGGATTCCGAAAATATAAACATTTTTGCTCTGCGACGAAAATTGTGGAAATTACAAACGGAATGACAAACTTATATATACCCTTTACACCTGTGGTGAAGGGTATAAAAATTCAAAAGTGTTTTATTTTAGTTTTTGGAAGTAAATTTACTCAAATTTTTATTTTTTATTCGAAAAAAATAAACGTCCAGAAATTAGAATAATTCAGAAATTAGAATTGCCTCAAAAACAAAGCTGTACTAATTTGTGAGCGTCTACTGTACCAAATAAATCAATATATAAATTTAAAAATCTAAACAAAATCTCAAAAAATATTTACCATTATATAGTCCTTGAATTCACTAAATATTAGTATTATTTGACTTTTCAAATATTTCAAAACTGTTAATAACTTTTTTTTTTTTAAATCCTCATTTCTGTTTTTTTTTCTCTCAAGCCATTGTGCTTTTGCGACTTTATTATTCATTGTTAATTTGCTATACTCCTGTTGTAGCCTTCTAACTTGCCTATTAACTTTGCCTTCCTCTTTGTCAGATTCTCTTCACTATGTTTGTCTGCCTTACAGTCTAACTGTTGTGGTTTTGATATGTTTATGAGACAGACTTTTTATGTCTATGTTATCATTTGTATTTCCAAACAAAAAATTTTTAGTTTTGTACAAAATTTTTCGTTTTGTACTACTATTTGTATTTTATTTTGGTATGCGGTTTTTATATATATATTGACTGTGATATTCACCATCACAATTGCACATATGTACGTATGTGTTCATTTTAGTATGTGTAAATATATTCATCCATGGTCGTTTTTTTCCATTCCTGATTTGTATTGGTTTATAGACACAACAACAGACAGCAAACAGTAGAAAGCAAGAGTTAAAATGTGGTTTAAAGTTGTTATTGGATTCTCATATAAATATACAAGTATATGTATGTATATGTTGAGCTTGATATTGTAGTTATAAGGCTATATAAATACATACTTATATTGTTATTATTATTATTATAATGGAAATCCTTTGGTTTATTTAGTAAGAGAATTTTAGGAAATTGTGGAAAAAAATTAAAAAAAAAAAAATAATAAATATTCTTATCTGTAACAAACCTCATCATAAAAATTTTGTGGCTTTTAAATTTCATATTTATTTTACAATTTTCTACTGCCAGAGAATTTAATTAAGATTGTCAAAAACTTTTTGCGAAAACATCATAGAGGAAAAGCTATATTTGTATATATAATACTAATGTACAAATACTTTTGTCTATACCTATATTTTAAAGACAAAGAATATATTTCTAAAATCAAGGATGCACAAAAATCCCTTTTTCGTATTTCAATACAGCATAAAATAATAAATCCTATAGTTTTACTTTTTGAGTAATCATGGACGTTTTTTAGAATCTTTCAGAAATATTATCAAGAAATAACGTCTTATGTGACCTATGCACAGTGGTTCCAACACGCTTTTTTTTTTTTAATAATTCAGTAACTAAAGAACCGTTAGAGGTATCATAATAAAATTTCACATGGTCAGAGCTGAGGTGTTTTCGAGTTGATTTGGAGGAGTACAGACCTCCAAATGTCATATAAAAAACGACGCAATATTTCGAAATTTACATATTTGTTTTGTAAAATTACAACAAAAAATTATGAAATATTCTTATTTCGGTTTGGGTTCTTAAAATCGATATTCACTTAGTAGGAACATGACTTCCTACTAAGTGAATAGACGTCAAAAAAGAGAACATCCTCCAATGACAAGTCCATGTTAAATTCATTATAAATTATCCGAATATGCACTACTTCTGCATCACAAGTTAAGGATCTTATTGACTTCTTTGTATGTTCTTTTTTCGCTGGGATTATAAATCTATGTACCAAATAATAATTGACCATAGCTTTCATATAAACCTCTCTTCCAAAAACCACTTTAACGTACATAGTAAATGCCATACAAATATTAGTATCAAGGTTAATTAATATTCGACACAAATAAGTTTTATATAAGTAGAAACAACAGTACCAAATCTTATGACAATCAGTCTATAATTTACCATAGCTCCCATATAAACCCACTTCCGGGAATCGCCCTAAAGTGCATAAAATCATATAGTTTTTAGTATCAACGCATTATTCTGTATTCTATACTTAATAAAAGTATTGATCCACAATTGGTCAAAGGTCTAATATAAGTCCACTTCTTAGATGTTTATACTCATACACAATGGTGTAGGGTATCATGTGGTCAGGCTTGACCGACTATCACTTTTTTTCCCGTTTTTAATTAACTAATTTCAATGAAATTTGATACGAATATTCATTATAAGAAAGTATATTTGAAAGAAGAGATTTATTTTTGCTGATCGGCATCTTATTTGATGTGAAAAATATTTTAAACCTACGTGTAGTTGACCCACGATTTATGCGATGTAAATTAAAAACGCGTAATATAAGGTTTATAGTAAATACAAAATTATATTTCGGCATCAGAATTCCTATACATCACATAAATTAAAGCACATAAAAGACCTAAAAATCGGGTTTAATTAAAACATATGAAACTATTAATTTTTTATATTGCTACCAACGATGTTCTATATTTGAACATATAGGACCTTTGGTATTGACTTTCATACCATCATTTATTAATTAATTTAAAATGTAATGAAGATTCTTCTTCAATTAATAATTTTTCTGAAAATGCTATTGATAGACAAAATCATACATTTGCCGCACAATTGTATGAAAAATAACATAATTTGGCTAGAGGAGGCCAAGTTTCTATTAAGTTTTAAGCAAAAGTATAAACTTTTTGTACAAGTATTTAGTATCTAAGAAAACATTAGAATATGGAGATTGATAATTTATTAAAAAAGGTCAGCGGAATGTAATTTTATAGCAGAATTTCTTGAAGGACTTAAAATTTAGCATTTTTGGAATTTTTTTAAAACACAAAATTAATATTTAAATTTTAATAAAATTTAAACGAATAGTGATATTTTATTGAAATTTCAGTATAATATGTATAAACTTGTCCTAGAACCATATAATTATAAAATTACCCACTTTTTTACATGAAAATACCCAAAATACCAATCCTTATAAAACGTGTTAAAAAAATTTACTTTTTTTATTGAAATGGTCACCCTGTCGTTATAAGGGGCCTCCGTCAGAAAATACTTTTTGGGTATATACTTTACATATAGAGCTAAAAAATTAAAATAATTTTAAGTCGATCCCAGCTTTGCGATTTGAGAACATAACACAAAAAAAAAAAATTATTTTGCAAAATTGACAAAATTTGGATAAGGCTTGTGGGCAGACCTTTAAACCAATTTCCCCTGGATTTACTTCACATGCATTTGCATTAAGATTTATTTTGAAAACATTAAAAAAAATTATAAAGACCAGAACAAAAAACAAATTTTATCATTGAATAAATATTGCCACCTTGTAGGAAAAAAACCCCAAAAAAATAAAATTTTTTTTGTTTAAGTTCCAACTTTAGATTAATATAAGTTTTTAACGGATTCATATATTTATATCATTCTTGAAGCTATATTATTTAAATTTATTTTATAAGGAATCTGGAAAATGTTTTATAAAAATTCTAGGAGCAATATTAAGCCCGCCAAGTTAAAAAAACTAGAAAAAAACTAAAATGAGGTAAAAATTTATATCGACCTGAATATCTCTTAAACTAAAAGAGATAACCTACACATGTAATGGTATTTTTTGTAGAAATTTACAAGGACTATTTATATATAAAATTTCTTTTCTGTCATATCATAAATGAATTTTTGGCGATTTTATAAAAAAAATTACATACCCGAGATGGACAAGTTAGGAGAGCCACCCACTTCTGCCCTGACCCGCTAGCGGCCTGTACTCTTCTAAATCAACTCGAAAACATCTTAGTTTTGGCCATGTGAAATTTCATTGAGATACCTTTAGTTACCGAATTATTTTCAAAATCCCAATCCTTCCAAAAAAAGCGATTTGGAAACACTGTTGGTTGTTCAAAGGAATCACAATTGAACAAAATTTAAAATCATATTATTTTTTATTTTGTTTATATAGATACTATTTTCCAAATATTGTTATATTTTAATAATATATATATACATCACATACACATATACTCGTAATATTTTCTATTAAGTTTTCTTTTATTTTGGATGCTTTTTTAAAAATGTTTTCTAAAAATGGTCTATGGTTTAATATGCACAGAAATATGCAAAAATAGCATGAATATGTATATAAAAACCAACAAATTCATGCATTTTTATATATTAATGTGTAGAAAATATGCACAAATATGCATTTTTTAACTTTCAATCTCTAATAGATTTGAATGTTTATAAAAATATAACTATTTTAATTTTAAGTATCATATTTGAAGCTTCCGATTTTTTTTTTCTTTACAATATTTACAATGTACTCAAAATACTCACAAACAAATTTTTAGAAATTATTTGATTGAATTCCAAAAAATCACCAAAAAATTGTGTTTTTGTTAAGAAAACTAACTTTTGTATCCATTATATGCAAATTAATGCAAAGATTTAAAATATAAGCATTTTTTGTGAAATTCTTTTGAAATATGCAAATGCTTACTTTCCAAGCAAAAAGCTTGAAAAACTTGCCCTGGTTATTATTATTTAAATGCGTTATTTCAAGTTCGTTTTAAATAAAAAAAGTGTATTTCAAGAAACGCTCACTATAATTGAACTGTTTTATAAGGAAATCGAGGGCTACCTGTATTTTTAAAATTTTACTACAATTATATATCTTTAATTTATTCGCGTAAGATATATAAGTATATATCTTACGCGAATAAATAGTATATTGAAGGTTTTTTTTTTTTTTTTGATGTAAAAAACCTGTTTTTCTCATATTATCTTTCCCTAGAAGTATGCAATACATTTTATTTGAAATAATACTTTAACTTTTTCACCCATAAAATTTTAATAAAATGCAATAATTTGCTTTTAACGTTTAATAGATCAATGCCCACAAGAGTAAACATTACTAACAAACAATAACAACTCTGTTTTAATAAAGTAGATGTTGTATTTGTTCCAATAAATATTTATATTGGCAATACCATCAACCTAAATACAACTCGTACACTTAACATTTTCAGTAACCACAGCAACACTAATAACCATAGTAACACAACGAAAACTTAAACTCAAAAACAAACTTAAGTGAACAAAAATTTATTTGCAACGATAAACAATAAAATTTTTACGTTAAAAAAAAAAGCAAATGTAAAAATACAAAAGCTTAAAAACCAACAACATTTAAACAAATTATAAAAATTTATTTGAAAACTTTTCTTAAAAAAAATGTATATATTTTTGAAATAATTTGCAGTTTTTTTTAGTTATATTTTTCTACTTTTGCTAAAAATTTATTTAACACACATAATACTTTGTTGTTTTGTTTACAAAACGCATACAAAAGACACAATGCACAAATACTTATATACACATGTTAGTATACACTCACATACACATATTTATAATAAGAAAATTTATAGAGATTTTTCCGTAACAACAACCTCAATAATTACAGGGGGTAAACAAAAAACAAAAAACAAAAAATTTAAAGTTTTGTTTACATTGTTACTTTCTTGTTTTCAAACATTTTGCAATAGTTTGTACTTTTCATTGTATTATTTTTAGTTATTTGTTTTCGAAAAAGATTATTTAGTTGGTTAAAAATACGAAAAGGGAAAAAATATTAATGTGAACAAATGCACAAATTCACCAACACATATACGGAAACTTACACGTTAGAATTTTTCTATATATGTAAACACAAGCGAACACATCGGGCTTATGGAATATTTAACTGAGTTTTACTTTTATTTTTGGTTCTTATTGCTCTCTTTAGTTTTTTTGAGAAAAAAAAAAAAAAAAAAAAAAAAAAAAAAAAAACAAACGTATAACTAAATAATATAAAAAAAGAGCTTATGTTTTCATAAATAACAGGAGTATACACGTATGAGTGCTTACATGTGTGTATGTGTGAATAAAATGTGCATATATATGCAGGTATTAGAGAGCTTTTAAACAAAGTTTTTGTTTTGTTTGAATGAGAAACGTAGTTAAAGTTACGCAAAATGAGGAAGAGCTCAAAAGGAGTTTAAAAAAAATTAAGGCTCTTTGATTAAAAAATTTTCTGATTCGCAAGAAAAACTTCAAATATTTCTCTATAACCAAATCTCTTGATAAAAAGATTTTCTATAAGAAGTTTTTTTTTTTTTTTTATAACAAATTCATTCAAAAACAAGCGCGAATTATATTCGGCCCGGCCGAATCTATATACCCACCATCAACTTTTCAAAATTTTACATTATATGGGAGGGGGCGGTAAAGTGGGCGGACCACGCCCATTTTTTGTTTCCGAGTTTACATTGGTCCTTGAAGTATTTGAACACAATTTCGTTGATTTTCACCTTATATGGGAGGTGGGGGGTAATGTGGGCGGATCACGCCCATTTTTGGTTTCCGAGTTTATATCGATCCCCGAACTATACGTAAAAAATTTCGTTGTCGTACATGCTTTTGTTGAAGAAATATCAGCAGAAAAGTATAAAACGGACACCCTGTGCTTCCAGTTTTTAGCTCATAACTTTTTATTTAACTTTTTTTTTATTTATTAACCGATTTTACCCATTTTCAATACCAAACAAACCTTATATAAGAAAAATATTTCATCCCCCTACGTTGCTCCGTTCGATCCCTATCCTGCTTTCAACAAACGGACAGACAGACGGACGGACATAGCTAGATCGACTCAGAATCGAACCAGGACCCAGAAAATATATACTTTGTGGGGTCTTAGATGATTCCTTCGACATGTTACACACGGAATGACAAAATCAATATACCCCCCATCTTTTTGATGGTGGGTATAAAAACGAGAATAAATAGATATAACCGAAGTAAGCCTTATGTGGAAGCTATGGACAATTTGGACCCATTTTCATGAAACATATAGCAGACCACGAAAATAAAACATCTTTGTTTGAAATTTCAAATAAATATGGATTATCCAAATCCACAATATGTACAATCATTAAACAAAAAACGCAACTGCTGGATAATTCCATGAGTTCGTTAAAAAATCGGTATAGACTTACAAGTGGTGAATTTAAAAAAATGGAGGATGCACTTTACGAGTGGTTTTTAGCACAAAGAAAATTCCATATCACAGTCGGTGGAGAACAATTAAAATGCAAAGCTGTGGAGCTGCACAAAAAATTCTACAATTTTGTGCCAGTGATGGTTGGCTAACAAAATTTAAAAAGCGTTATGGAATACGATTGTTAAAAGAGTCTGGTGAGAAATTATCTTCTTCTAAAGAACATGTTGCGCCATTCGTTAATAAGTTAGCGTCCACCATTAAGCAGCATGGGCTATCAAACGAGGCAATTTTTAATGCGGATGAATCCGGTCTCTACTGGAAAATTTTGCCAAACCAAACATATGTTCACAGTGGAGAAAAATCTGCTCCAGGTAGAAAATTGTCAAAGGAGAGATTAACATTTTTAATGTGTGTTAATGCTGCAGGAACTAAGAAAATTAAACTTTTTGTAATAGGAAAAGCTCAAAAACCGAGACCTTTTCGGAACAAAATTCTTCCTGTTGAGTACGGAAACTTTAAATCTGTTTGGATGAATGAAGCTCTGTTCAAAAAATGGTTTTTTGATCAATTTATTCCAGAAGTAAGTTTTAGTATATTGTTTTAATGTTATTAATGATTTAAAAAAATTCAAAATATATTTACAGGTAGAGACATTTTAAAAGAAAAAAAACTGCCAATTAAGGCTCTTCTAATATTAGACAACGCTCCAAGTCATCCACCGGCAGATGAACTGGTTCATGATACTAAAGATGGACAGATTTGGGTAATGTATATTCCCCCCAATGTAACTCCACTAATACAGCCCATGAACCAGAATGCAATTAGGCTCATAAAACTGCATTACCATAACAGTTTACTGTCAAAAATTGTATCTTCCAACGAAAATTTAGAAACGTCCATCCAACAAACCACTTTATTTGAAGCCGTTTCATTGGTTGCCTTAGCCTGGGAAAAAGTATCCAGTGATTCCATAAAGAAATGTCGGAAGAAATTTTTGGACGAGGATGATATCCAAAATGCACAATTTACTACATGCAAATTTTCCAAATTCACAATTTGATTTTCTTGATTTATTTGAATGGAATCTTGATGATCCAAGTGAAGAAATTGAATTGGATGATGGTGTCGATGAGGATAATATTTTATTAGTTCCTGACAATAACTCTACAAAAGTAAAACATGCGGATGCAATAAACTGCTTTGACACATGTATTAAATGGGCTGTTGAGAACACATGGGAAAGCTGATGACACCTGGGCCCGTAGTTCAGAAGATAAGGCCAATTTATTACCGTGCTATTTAACTTTCAACCGAATCTCAAAAAAAAAAAAAAAAATAACTTTGTATTGGGAGAGACACCTAAAACTACATCAAACTGTGATAAAATTGTTGTTAATCCACAGGACATTAATACAGTTATCAAAGAAAATATAAATGTTAGAAAATTACTTTGATATGATTCAATAACACTATGATTAAAAACCTGCCAAATGTGGCAATAATCGTGCTGTCAATAATTTTCAATACGATCTTAAAACTAGGAGTTTTTCCAAAAATGCGGAAAACTTCTCAGATTAAAATGATACCAAAGCCAGGAAAGGATTTTACTATGCCATCTTCTTCTAGACCTATTATCTTGTTTGTCGAAGATGTTCGAGAAATACTTTCAAAAGAAAATTATACCATTCTTGAACGACAGAAATATCGTCCCAATTCACCAGTTTGGTTTTCTTGAAAAACATGGAACCATAGAACAATTGAATCGTCTAACTGGAGAGATAAGGAAATGTTTTGAATTAAAGAAGTATTGTTCAGCTATCTTTTTGGATATAGCGCAAATTTTTTTAAAATTATATTTTTATTAATGACTGTTATGTTCAAGTTCTAAACATAAAAGAATAAATTAGATCTTTTCCGGAATTATTCTTATTAAAGGCTTTATTGTGTTTCGGACACTTTTTTGCTCGAATAAGTGCATTAATTTTTAAACTTCGTGTCATTTTATGCTGAGCTTTTAATGTCCTTTAAATTATTTTTTACTAGAGTCCAATATCTTTCAATTGCACGGAGTTTCGGACAATTTGATGGATTAGCCTTTTTCGGTACAAACTCTTACATTTTTTTTTGTTACAACTCCATTGTTTTGTTGTAATGAGAAGAAGTGGAAATAGGCCAGAAAACAGCGGATACACTGAATTTTATTAGGAAAGGGAGAAGTCTTTTCCAAAAGCACTCATTCACGTATATTTCTGTGTTAATGCAACCATTTTTTAAGAATGAAGTGCTTTATTCCTGTGTATGCATATGACTTCTCAAATCAAAAACTTTTTTGAGAATTTTGATTTCTTTGATACACAAAATTTTTCTGCCATAACCCCTCTACCATCTGCAACATAGAATTCCTGGCTAGGAAGTTGAAAAAAGTCACCCTGTAAGAACGCTTCATCGTCTACTATACAGAAATGAAATTTCTGAAAAAATTCGTTTCAAGTAATTCCATGTTATTTTTTACCTCCAAATTCTTGCTGGCGTTTCTATTAGGATTTTTTTTCTTACTTTATAAGTCTTCAGCCTAGACTTCCTTTAAAATTTTCTGATAAAGATTTAAAGCAATTAACTTTTTGTGACACTTTTCTTCCAGAGATGAGGTGATTTTCTCTGAAAATCCTTTATATTTTGCCTGAGTCCTACAGCCTGAAGATACTATTTGTCTTCCATTACCAGATTACCATTCAGTGATCATGACTTCTTTATATAATATTATGACCCAAGAAACTGAATTTTTCGGCACAACAGCCTTCCTTGCAATTATTTTATATGACCAATGGAAGATTTCATGAAAAATTTTAATTATGTGTTTAGATGTTTTTTGTTAAACTTCCATTTTAAGAAAAACCCATTTTGCTATTACCATGAAACTTAGCACATGGCAAGTGAGCATAATGGCAAACAGTTAATGATTAACAGAATTATTAATTTTTCACCACATCAAAAGTTATAAGCCCAAGAGCAAGCACGGATTTTTTCGTGCGCAGTCCTTATAACGAATTTGTGATGCTTCCACAGGGAAGCATTCTGGGACCTATCTTGTACTTAATTTACACTTCTAACTTATCAATATGCGGTAAACTGACTGTTTCTACGTTTGCTGATGATACGGCAATACTCAGTTCTCACGAAAACCCACACATAGCATTGAGCCAACTTGATATTTATCTCCGACTTGTGGAGACATGCTTGAAAAACTGGCGTATACGAGTAAATGAGTTGAAAAGTAACCACGATACATTCGCCCATAGAAGAGGAAACTGTCCATCAGTTACTCTTAATGATTTAAGTATAACCAAGTCAGATCATACTTTGGTATTATCTTAGTTAGGAGACTAACTTGGCATCGTCATATAGAAACCAAGAGACTTCATATGAAGTTAAAAGCTTTTAGCATTCACTGGTTAATAAACAGCCAATCAAAATTAAGCCTTGACAATAAAATCATCCTGTTTAAAACGGTTTTAAAACCAATTTGGATATATGGCATCCAATTATGGGGTACAGCCAGTAATACGCTTATCGATATTATACAGAGGCCACAATCGAAAATTTTTAGAACCATGACGGGTGCACCGTGGTATATAAGAAATGAGAATATACATAGAGATTTAGAGGTTCTATTTGTAAAAGATGAGTTTAAAAAGCGCAGTGAAAAATACATTACAAAACTGCAGACTCATCCCAACACCCTTGCAAGACTTCTTACTGAAGTTGAATCAAATTCAAGGCTTCGTAGAGCCGACTTACCACCCCATTATTAGGAGGTCAGATTATTTACCTACCCATGCTCTCGTTAGAGAAAAAGTAGTTTTTAGTTTCTAGTTTTAAGATTTAAATACTTATTGTGAGGCCTTTAAAAGGCAGATTCAATATATAAATAAAGAATCGTAAAAAAAAAAAATTGTATGGGGGCTAGGGGAAATCAATGGACCGATCACAATCAATTTCGTCCTTGTTTCATAAAAGTCTCAAGTGTCAAATTTCATTGAAATATCTTCAAAATTGCTCCTGTACCTTGTGCACAAGGTTTACATGGACAGCCAGACGGTCGGACGGAAATCGTTAGATCGATTTAAAAAGTGATTCTTAGTCAATTGGTATATATATATATATACATCAGCACCAACCCACAATACCCCAACCACCTATAGTAGAGTAAGGTATAATGATGAATGATGTAGGAAATTCATTTGATTAAAAACTTTTCCATAAGAAATTTGTTCGATTAAAATAAGTTTTCTGTAAGAAAATCTATAAAAAAAATTAATTCAATTAAAAATTTTTTCGAAAAGAAATTTTTTCGATTAAAAATGTTTGATAAGATTTTCATTTGATTCAAACAATTTCTATAAAAAATTTACTCCCTTAAACAATTTTTTATAAAAAAAAGAAAAAAAATAAAATAAAAAAATTTATTATTAGAATATCTTTTGATAGAAAAATGTTCTATAAGAATTTTTTATCGATTAAAAAATGATCTTTAAGAAGAATTCTATAAGAAATTTATTCGGTTAAAATATTTATTTCTTTAAAATATTTTGTATTAGAAATTCATTCGATTAAAAAAATTTCAATAGGAAAATAATTCGATTAATACTTTTTTATAAAAATTAATTCAATTCGTTCGATTAACAAATTTTCTTTAAGAAATTTTTTGCATAAGATTAAAAATTCTCTGTATGAAATTCATTCGATTTTAAAATTTGCAATATGATATTCATTCGATTAAAAAATATCCTATAAAAAACTCATTCGACTAAGAAATTTTCTTTAAGATATTTTTTCGATTAAAAAATCTTCGATAGGAAATCCATTGGTCAAATTTAATTTTCTATAAGAAATTCATTATGTTGAAAAAATTTCTACAAGAAATAAATAAGATCGTTCGATTAAATAATTTTCTATAAGGAATTCATTTGACTCAAAAATTGTCTATAAAAATTCATTCGATAAAATCTTTTTTATAACAAATTCATAAAAAAATATTATAAGAGATTCATTGCATTAAAAAAAATTTCTATTAAAAATTCTTTGGATTCTATATAGAAAATTTCTATAAGAAAATTTCTTGATTAAACAATTTTCAATATGAGCTTCGTTTTATTAAAAATTGTTTATAAGAAACTCATTCGATTATAAAATTTTCTATAACAATTTCATTCGATTAAAAAACATGCTATAAGAAATTCGTTCGGTTAAACAAAGTTCTATACAAATTTTCATTCGTTTAAAAAATAGTTTACAAAAAATTCATTCGATTATACGAAAATTTATTCGATTAAAAAATTGCCCATAAAAAAATTATTTGACTAAAAATTTTTTTCAAAAAATGCATTCGATTAAAAAATTTTCCTCATTAAACCATTCTCAATAAAAAATTAAAAAAAATGTCGATTAAAAATTTTCTATAAGAAACTTATTCGATTATAAAATTTTCTATAACAATTTCATTCGATTAAAAAAACATGCTATAAGAAATTCGTTCGGTTAAACGAAGTTCTATACAAATTTTCATTCGTTTAAAAAATTCATTCGATTATAAGAAAATAATTGCCCATAAAAAAAATATTCGACTAAAAATTGTTTTCAAAAAATGCATTCGATTAAAAAATTTTCTTGATTAAACCATTCTGAATAAAAAATTAAAAAAAAAAAAAAAAAATGTGGATTAAAAATTTTCTATAAGAAAGTTATTCGATTATAAAATTTTCTATAATTATCGTGTTATTCGATTAGCAAATTTATTCGAGAAAAAATTTTCTGTAAGACATCCATTCGATTAAATAATTGTTTACAAACAATTCATTCGATTATGAATTTTCCATAAGTTCATTCGATTAAAAAATTTTCTATAGAAAAACTTTCGCTTAATAAAATTTTCTATAGAAAATATTTCGTTAATGAAATTTTCTATAGAAAACCTTCCGTTAAAAAAAGTTTTTTCATAAAAAAATGTTTCATTTCATTATAAGAAAATTTTTTGTTTTAAAAATTGTCTATAAGAAAATTTTTCATATAAGAAAATTCTATAAGAAAATTTTTTGTTTAAAAAATTTTTCATTTAAAAAATTTTCTAAAAAAATCTTTTATTAAAAAAATGTTCTATAGAAAATATTTTCTATAGAAAATGTTTCGATTTAAAAATTTTTCGTTAATAAATTTTTTCTAGGGCCCCTTTTCTATATCCAAATACTTAAACTTTTAAAAAATGTCCTTCCTATTCTTAAGTTTGCTTAACAAATTTTTTTACTCACTTATACTTTATGGCTCGGTTGTCTAGGTAACCTGTAATTTAACATTTCTCTTTTCTTGTTTTTCATTTCTTTTTGTTTTTAGTTTTTTTTGTTTCTTTTTTTCTGATATTTGCTAAGTATTTTGTTAGTTTGTTTTGAAATAAACAATAAATAAAAATTTATTGCATAGTTACCGGAGTAGTCACAATTATTTTTGTGTATTTTTCATTATATTTTTTTAAATTCTCTCTACTTAGTTGTTCTGTAGGAAATTCTTAAAAATAAAAATGGAAAACTATACGCATATGAGCATGAATTTCAAAGTGTTTGGCAGCACACATGTAAATAGACTTTTTAACACAAATTTGTTTCTATTACCTGCCTCAATTATACAACTTTGGTATGCAAACAGAGTTGCATATACTTTTATTTTATATATTTCTTTCTTTTTTATTTGGTATGAACAAATTTAAATGAACATTTAAAGTAATTTTTTTTTTCAAAAGAGTTAAAGGGGGAAAAATGTAATTGAAGTATTTTTGGTCTTTTATGTTTTGACATCTGAAATCTGAAAGTTATGGACTTTACGTTCTTAACACAGAAGATATGTTATAGTTAGTGGTAACAGTATTCGGTTATAAATTATATTACGTTCTTATATACATAGAAAAAACTATTTCCCTTTATTTTTTTTTTTCAATTAATTAAATCAATATTTAATTAATATATTCAAGCAAAAATAAAATAAAAGTAATAGTAAAAATAAAATACAAGCAAGATTTTTTTCTTTCGAAAAGAAATTTGTCATCCTAGAACAGAACTGATTGCAAAGTTTTGTCATGGATGGTATCTGTTTTTATCCATATAATGATTTTTTCATATGTGAGAATGATTTTTATAGTCTGGTGTATATTTAAAAATTAATAGTAAAAGGTAACATTTTCGACATTAAATTGATATAATATCAGTAAATATTATATAAATGTATAATTATATAATTTTAATGTTATCACAGGGTGACTACAAGATGAATTGAAAGATTAAGTCCTCCTCTATAACTCTTTCATACATTTCAATTCGATCCTACCAGCAGTTTTGAAAATACAGATTTATTACCAAAAATGTTGAATTTGTCCCCACAGTGTGCTGGTTTATCCTGAATATAAAATGTTCGATTTAAAATGATTTTAAACATCATATAAAGGTGTGACAATTAATAGAAAACATACACTGTGTGTAGTTTTTTAAGTCATGGAAATATAACCATATACAGACACCACTACGTGATAAAAGACAAAAAAAAAAAAAAGACCCGTGTCTCCCAGTTTTGCTTAAAGTCATGCACTTTATTTTATGGGCACCCAAAGATTTGGGGCCTCGGTGTCATTTTTGCAAAAAATTTATCATTTTCTTAGGCTCATATTTTGCAAACCGTTTACTCTCTGAGGCAATGTTGTAGTTCTTGTCATAAAGAACAAAAATTGTGAACACATAAAATCAAAAAAACTTCATCTTCAAGATCAAAATCGCAAAAAACTTTAAAAAAATATTTTTTTTGCCTTTTTTCCCCTGTTCAGGTCCATAGGTAGCAAAACGCTCAAAATTCAAGGAAACAATAAACTACAAAAATGTACCTAAGATCTCAATAAACAAATCACGCGATCACGCACCGACCGCAGCAACACAGGCAAAGCAGTAAGCTCAGCACACGCATCAAGGGACGCAGCACTCAATATAAAAGCGATACGGCGCTCACATCGAGGCATTACACAGCGCGACGTCAACGAAAGCTCAGCGGTGAAAGTTATAAAGAAAGTGCTGCAGCATTATTCGCACACAACATTGGCAAATCAGAAAAAAGGAATGACTAGAGCAATTGGTGTTACTTATGAAAATCCATTTGATACCGATTATGAGCCCCAACAGGGAAGAGATGGACCACAACTAATAACACAAATGGAAATGGATTTCATTGTGGCCATATTGGGACTAACGCAGCGTTTTTAAAGCAAAGAAAACTCACACATGCTAATGTTAACTCTACGGCGTACCGCAAACGACAAGCTGAATTGCAGAGCCTCTACACTCTTAATGATGACAATTCGTTCGCTTACTGCAACGATATAAAAGCTTTGGTGGTAAACATGGGAATGAACTACATCGCTAGTGAGTGGAGATAATTTATTGATGGTTCTATTTCAAGCTTGAAAGCAGTTGCATGTGTCGAAACGAAAACCTTCCATTTCGCTAGCAATGGGTGTTAACATGAAAGAAAGCTATGAAACATTTAAAGATATAACGAAAAAAAAAAATCAAATACTACGAAAATAAATGGAAGATTTGAAGGTCATCAACATTTTGTAAGGGATCATCGATAAGGGCGGCTTTCCAAAATTCTTTTGTTTACTTAGTAATTGAGATTCGCGCTCACCTCTGAATAAATTCCAATGTAATTCATGGAGATCACGAAGAAGTGTAGAGGAACAAATGAAACAACACAGACTGAAGAATGCACCTTTAATTGACAATACTCAAGACATCTTGCTGCCACCGCTCGACATAAAATTGGGAATTGTTAAAAAATTCATCAAAGTGGCCGTTGTAAATTGTTCAAACGCATTTGACTATTTGAGAAGCGTTTTCCCAAAACGTAGCGATGACAAAATTAAAGAAGGTCTTGCAGTAAATTTAAAACGATTTTTTGTTCACCTCATTGTACTATTTACACTATGTTTAATATTTTATATTCTGTCTTTATTTTTTGTCTTCATTTAACAGGCGTACATAATGGCCCTGACATTAGAAAGCTATTCAAGAGTAACTTTGATTCATTGGTTGATGAAAATCATTCAATGGCATGGATTTACCTTCATCGTGTATGCACCAGAGTCTTGCGAAGAGATCGAGACGCGGAACCGGAAGCAAGAGAATGGGTGAAAGAAATGCTGTATTATTTTGAGAAAATCGGCACATCGTTGACATTAAAGCTGCATTTTCTTCATTTTCATTTTGACGATGTTATCAAACAATTCCCTACCGAATCCGATGAGAAATGAGAATGGTTTCACCAAACCACAATGCCCATAGAAAAACGGTACAAAGACAAAAAACTCGACGCATTGCTTGCAGAGGTAATATAAATTTTATTGATGCATTGTTTTGCATTTCTTTTCTAATTAGAATTATAATTAATTTCAGGTATGTTGGTGGAGTCACAAGATCACCCTGTATAATGTTAATGAAGTATTTGAAGAAGAAAAAGCTGATGAAGGAGGCAGCCTGGAAGCAACGTGCCTGTGAACATCATAAGTTCTGAATCAGAGTCAGATTCGGACGACGATTTGGATCCACAACTTAAGAGAGTGCGATTTGCAAGTCCAGGGCCATAAACATTATAAACATAATACACTAAGGGAAAAAATTCGATTCAAAATCAACAACGGTTGTGCTCACATTGGTAATTTACGGTAACAGCTTTTTAATACCTTTCGTTAACAAATTTATTAGAAAACATATGTAGTTTAACAATTTGATACCGAAATGGTTTCAACTTGGTGCCAATTAGGTATCGATTTTCAATAAGAATTGAACACGCAGTGTTTAATTTAAACACATACGGTGTAGATTCACTATTGACACAGAATGGTATCGTTTTCAACACGTATGTGATTGATATTTCTCTGGGTGTACGAATATTTTTTTTTATTATTTTTGTAATAGATAGCATAGTATCTCAATGTTGAAGTAAAGAAAAAACAAATGATATTAAAAAATGTTCGGGAAATTTTTCACTTTTGCGGCTACCTAAACGGTGTTAAGAATCATTCCTAGGAAGTTCATATGTTCTAAAAAGTTCTTTACTGAGATCTTAGGTACATTTTTGTGGTTGATTGTTTCCTTGAATTTTGAACGGTTTGCTACCTATGGACCTGAACAGGGGAAAATAATCTTTGGGGGCCCATAAAAAAAAGTGCATGACTTTGGGCAAAACTGAGAGACACGGGTCTTTTTTTTGTCGTTTATCACGTAGTGGTGTCCGTATATGGTTATATTTCCATGATTTAAAAAATTACACATAGTATAGTTAACCATCATCTTATATTGCTTGAATCACACTAATTCAGGGCTGGAAAATGAAAATATTTTTCGGTATCAAGATAAATTTCTAAAAGTATTGTTTACTTAGTGCAAAACTTAAAGTAATTTGTATATTTAAATATTTAAAATGAAGGATGTATTTATTCCTATAAAATTATTAAACGATTTTATTCAGAATAAATATTATAATAAAATAAGAAGATCCTAATAAATGTGGCCCTGTTATTAAGATAAACTCAAGTAAGAAACGAAAGTCGTCCATCGATCTGAAATTTGGAAAATTTTTACTACAATTTGAGCATAAAAGCTTGTAGTTTTTAGTAATTATTGTATACAATTTTATAAATTAAAACCTATAGCTATAAACCTATTTGGATTTTCCTAACTTCTCGTTAAATATTTTGGGAACTTGAAGCCCTAATATTTAATCAAAGATAGTATTCATTACAATTTCATTAATACTTCTGAACACAAATTGTAAATACAAATCAAAGGTAATTAACTCGAAAATTATTTAATTCTAAAATTGTATTTTTAATTCGAAATGTTAAAAATCTAGTTGATCGTTTGATAGTATCAAATGAGTAATACTTCGGTACTTTTGAAACTAAAATAGTTAAAAAATGTAGTATAGTATCCATCCCTGCACCGAATATAACCAAACATTGTCTACTTATATTTATATGTAAACTAAATGCGAACACAATATTTTAAATTATTTTTTAATAAAATTATTAACTAACTATATTGGAATTTGATTATATTATTTATTAATATAATTAATTTTTTAATTGGTTCACAATTTTGTTTTTTAATAAATTGACAGCTGTTAATAAAATATAAATAAAAATGAAAGATTTGTCTATGCAAATATAGAAATAAAATAAATTTAAGCCAATTTGCAACAATTTTTAGCTCATTTTATCTATTAAAAAAAAAAGAAACAGTAATATTAAATCAATTATTCTATTTATTAATATTATCATTGTGATGCTTGGAGAAAAATCAATTAAAAATTAATTAATATAAGCAATTTCGTTATTGAAGTCCATTTTACGTTTTTCTGTGAATTACCATGAAGTTGGAAAACAAACATTAAAAACAAAATATATTTTAAAAAATAAACAGGTAATGAATTTTTTCAGTAAGTTTGTGAAGAGGATAAGTAATATTAATATTTATTTGAAACATTTTATTGTTATGGATATAAAAATATTAATGTGGTTGTAGAGGTAATATTTTTTATAATAATAAAATTAGTTTCTGCTAAAAATATTCTTAAACATACTTATAACTTTTTCAGACAACCATATTAAGATTTTTTTTGAGTGTAAACATTAAACGACAAACAAAAACATTTGTTATCATGACCACAGAGTTATACAAATTAAACAACAATTTTAACATAATATTGTTGTAATGATAATGTAGTAACCATGTTTTTTCTCTTCGTGTACTTTTTTGTTTTTAAAATAGTCTATTACAGAATATTTTATTTACATGGACAGTTATTATCAATATCACTCCATTTAAAAATTGTAGAATTTTATTTTCTTTTTAAACTGTGCTGGTTCTATCCTGAATATAAAATATTGGACAATGAATTTAAAAAAAAAAAACATAGTGTATTTTTAATTCAAGTTAAATTAAAATATGTATTTGGTTACTCGAATTAAAAGCTCACGGTTTTACAAATATTGGTAACACTAGTTAAAAGCTGCCATTCTTATAAGCTTTTGAAAATATACATTTCATATTTGTTTATATTAAATATTTTTTTAGTCTAATAAGTTTAAAGCTTTATGGTTGCTATTGTTACCAATAAATTTTGGTAACAAACACATAAAATAAATAATAATTTAAAACTATTTACTACTTACTACCGATATTGAGTTTGGAAGTTATATAAAGTACTTTTATTAATTTTGTCTAAATAAAAATTTTCACTTTGTTTTATTATGTAGTTTACTTTTGATTACTTGAAAGTCAGCCAAGAAAAAAATAATCCTATTTCTTGTTTATTTAATTCACTCTAGTTTTATTATACAAAATAAATTTTTCTTAACTTTCTTAGTCTTTCTTTTGTTTATTTATGCATTTTCTCTTTAAGTATTTTATGTTTATTTCTTAACAATAAAATTGTTTATAGACATGTGTCTTAACGTGGCTTTTGAACTTTGTTTTTTTATATTTATTTCTGTTTAAGATGACAATAAATAAACTAAAGTGGACAACAGACAAGTTCTTATAAAAAGAGGACAAGAACAAAAAAATACTGATAATAAAACTATAAAACAAAAGCAGAAGCACTGACTGCAAGTGCAATAAACTTATTTTTTTTTTAAATGCAAAATACTGCCAAAATAAAATGCAAATAAATATGCTGCATACATTTAGGAGTGTTGGAAGGAGAACGAAAAAAAAAAGACAATGACTTCTTGACTTTAAATTGATAAGAGAGGTTAGAAAAATGACAATAACTTATCTAAGAAAATGTTTTATGTTCAAAAAATTTATAAAAGAAAAAATGTTGTTAATTTTTTTTTTAATATTTAAACATTTTTAAGAATTATTATAGGCCACAGGGAATTTTATTGTAAGTTAAATAATAAATAATATATAACATTTTAGACTAAAAATTTTAATAAATTTTAGATTTAGAAAGACTTTAAAAAAATCTATTGAATTCTATGAATTTTCAATTCATTTAGGATTTACTTTTCCAATTAAAATACTTAATTCTTTCTTTATAAAATTCAATAAAAATTTTCTTCAAATTCGAAATGCATATTTCAAATTTAATCTTCCATAAAAGAAAACTATATAAGTTTTTTTCATTACCAAAAAACTAATAGGTTTCTATACAAATGTTTTACCTAACAAAATATAGCTGCCTGTAATGTTACAGAAACTTATGTTACCTTAGGGACACTATTAATTCTACAAAATTTACACACACACTCACATCTACCTACACATATATCCTTTACAATTCATACAAGTTTAAAAACTCCTTTTGTAACTGTTGGAAAATTGAATTTCAATTTTCGTTTTTGTACAATAAAGCAAATAAGTAGTAAAAATAAGAAACCTATAATAGAATAATTCTAGCAAAAAAAGAGGTTTATAAAATTATAATGTTGCAATATAAATTGCTAAACTTTTGAATTTTACTAGCAAAAAGGGAATAATTTGTTACGCCAAAGCTAAAAGTAATGAAATTAAATAGAAAATTTAACTATTTTCTATTAAAAAAATAAGAAAACTAAGAACATAAATTTTTGTTTTAAGAAAAAGAAAAGATAAAAGTAAATTACATATGTTGAAATTAGCCTTCAACTTTTTTAAAACATTCAATATTTTATTAAGCAGCTGGAGTATTAAATATTTTAATTTGATATCTTTTTATGTTTTAATAGATTTAGCTTCATTTGTGTTTAATAGTTTATGTTTTTTGGTAGCTTATTTCTTTTTTATTGAAATACTTTTAAGATTTTAATACTCATGATAATACACTTTTTTTTATTATGACAAGTTTTTGTGTAATTGCTTATATTAACATTATTCTCTTCATTAAATCTCTGTGGTTTAAGGAGTGTAGTTTTTTTTTAATTGAAAAATATTTTTTATGATTTCCATTAAAACATAAAGGAATTGTAAAGGTATAGGGCATAAACGAATATTTATTATCTTTTATAGTTTGGAAATACAAAATTCTGACAAATTCTCTACGTCCATGTATATAAAATAAGACACTACCCAGTGGTAGTGAGATTTACAATTTACAATAGTTCCATCTGAATTCTACTAATTTTAGGGAAAATTTTCTATTACAGCTTATTAATTATAACGATAACGACTCACCACAATTTTTGTGGAATAAGTAAATACATAGACGAAACTTATTAACATGATTGATAATGTTTGATATCAAATATGTATTTCAAAGTTACACCCAAGGTTTAAATATTTAGTTTAAATTTTAATTGTGGATTATTTTACAAAGACTATGAAATAAATCGTACCATTTTATTTTGATGCCAAAAGTTAATCTCAAATCGTTCTGAAATATAAAATAAATACAAATGAATATTTGGAAAACATAATTTTCAATTTCTAAATATATGTATTTCTTTAAATAACTCGTTATTTATTTGCAAAACCTTTAATATTTGGGAAAATGGAATGTTATCACGAAAGTATGAAAATGGATAGTTGATTTAGCCTTTCTTCAGACCCTATTCTAAAATTACTTTAAGTTTATTTAAAAGATTAGAAAAAATTGTCATGAAAAGCGTCATGAAAAGCGTACAATTAATTCCTCTTGGCATAACTAACATAGAAAATAACAACAAATTAAAACTAATCATCAAATATATTACTTAATAATTCATTCAATTAACAGCTTTTTTAAATTTGCACCTTTCACCAAAATGATTATATCAATTACTAACAAGTGCAAATATTATATTCGGTTTAGCCGAATCTATGTATATACCCACCATCAATTTTTTCAAAATTTTAAATTATTTTGTTCATTTTTTGTTTCCCAGTTAACATTGGTCCTTGAACTATTTGTACAAAATTTCGTTGACGTTTCACCTTATATGGGAGGTAGGCGGACCACGTCCATTTTTAGTTTCGAAGTTTATATTGCATATCAAACTTTTAATACAAAATTTCATTGTCGTACATGCTTTTGTTTAAGAGATATCAGCAGAAAATTATGAAATTAAGCTACAGCAAACACCCTGTGTTTCTAGTTTTTAGCCCATAATTTTTTTATTAACCGATTTTTCCCATTTTCAATACCAAACAAACCTTATATAAGGTAAATATTTGAGCCAAATTTCGTCCCCCTAAGATATTACGTTCCGTTTGAGCCCTATGATGCTTTCAATAGACGGACAGACGGATGGACAAGCTAGATCGACTCAAAACCTAACCAGGACCCAGGGGTCTTAAATGATTCTTTCGACATATTATACATGGAATGACAAAATCATATTTTTAATGGTGGGTATAAAAACTGTAAAAAATTTATAATTAAACAAATTAATTAAATCAATTATGTGAATGATTGAATGATTTAAAAATTGAAATGAGAAATAAAATCTTTGTTAAATTAGATTATTATTTTAGTTTTATTTTAATATATTTACTTTTAGTGCAAAATTAAATAACTGTGTTAATTGAAAAATATATTGTAATAATTTTTTCTGTGAAGTTTTGTCTAAATAGAAATCATATTAGCAAATATAGAGGATATAACCCAATAGCGGCTGTTAAGCGTATGTACTTGAAAATCGATTGAAAAATAAAAATTTAATTCAAAATTATAATACTTAACTCTATTAAATCGAAAGTCTTATTAAATTAATTCATAAAATCATTGAAATATTAACTAAATTTTAAAATAAAAAAAATATAAAGTTATATATTTGTATTACAGATTTTTAATTACAAAAAGATATTTAGATTATATCTTTAAGTAAATGATTTAGCGGCACTGTGTGTCACGGACACCCATTTGAAAATCTTTGGCAGAGATCTTTGGAAAATCTTATGAGAAAAGACAATTCATGTTACGTACGTGAGAAGTAATAATACCTTGAAATTCAGTTTTAATGTACACAGAAAACATTTTTAAATATCTGGAACGAATTTTTAAATAAACTGTATGATTATAATTATAAAATTATACATACATATAATGAAAGTGAACATTATTTAATTTGTTCTGATTTGTATTAGTATTTATGTACAAAAACATGAAATAATATCGTTACTTTAATTACTTCATAGTTTTATTTAATTCCACTTAAAAATAAACGCCAAGTAATGTTTCTTCAAAGCTGAAAATCATAAAAAAAATTAAAAATTTCCTAAAGAAAATTTCATTTTCACATCAAATAAAAATATAAATGAAAAAATTTTATTTCTTCAAGCATTCTCTCAATGATTTTGTACTTTGTGGTATTTAAAACACCGGCTCTGTCAAAATTATTACTTCTTCAAAGTTAACCGCACTAGGATGGAGCATATAAATTAATTGCTTCCGTAATTCTGCGGAATTCCGAACACTTTTATAGTGTACGTTTGAAGTTTCAAAGTACTGTTAGTTTTGAATAGTAGGTAATCATTTGATTGTCAAAAAATTTTCATTCTCTCCTGCTATAATTCTAGTTTTACAAATTGTTAAAAAAAAAAAAAACGCCAATATTATTAGTGCAAACCAAAGAATACTAAGAATAGAAGGTTTGTCAAAAAAACCTAATTCTGTTGTCAAAAAAACCTAACTTTAAGATTGTGTTAGTCAAATTTTATTTTTATGTATTAGTGCTGAAACCACTTTCACTACACATCATAATCATACATAGTTGCACAAAAGAGTATTAACAAATTAGTACTATTTTCCCTTCTTAGTATTCTTTGGTGCAAACATTGAATCCTAAGTCAATATAAATTGATTGGCCAAGTTTTTTTGATATCTGAGAAATTGGTTACTGCAATAAAAATACATGTTTTTGAGGTTCTTCAATCAAAGTAAGAAAAAACTTCCTAATATTTGGTTCAACCATTTCACAAAATGTATTAACTGCCATCAATACTACTCTAGGAAACAAAAATGCCATTTATATTATATAAATTATATAGCAAAGTATACAAAGTAGTCCGCAAAGAATACTAAGAATGGAAAATAGTACTCTTTCCTACAACAACAACATTTCTCTCTCTTCACATACAAGTTCTGTGTGAATTCAACACACTGGTGAGAGAGAGAAACAACACAAAATAAACAAATATTTTCCTTAACATTTAAGGAAAATTACATACGCGGCACATTTTTCCACTAACACACGATATTTTTATTATTTTTTCACACACGTTTATTGTATTTTCACTCCCGTTACACGAATATTTTTCACAAACTGAAAAAATATTTTTTTATTTTATTTTTGACATCCTTTTTTGTATGTTGAAATTAAAATTAAACGAACAATGTTGCTACTTTTGGTATTAAAAATAAAATAGAATTTAAAATAATTTTACATTATTTTCATATTCATCAATAAAAAGCCAAAAAATGTAATTATATTACTATTTGTGGATAGTAATCATCAAAAGATGAAAATCTGCGAATATAATTGTGATGAATTATAATTAATAATTTGTTAATACTCTTTTGTGCAACTATGTATGATTATGGTGAAAGTGGTTTCAGCACAAATACATATAAATAAAATTTGACTAACACAATCTTAAAGTTAGGTTTTTTTTGACAACAGAGTTAGGTTTTTTTGACAAGCCTTCTTTTCTTAGTATTCTTTGGTAGTCCGACTCTCTTTTGGTAAAATTTCTCTCTCTCTCATATACGGGTGTAGTGTGAATTGTGAGAGAACTAATACAAAGAAAACACATGGAAATTTTACCTTTAAATCTTGGAATTATGAAACATTTTTGCACCTTTTTACACAATTACACACTTTAATAATTTTTTGTAACACTTTTAGCCCATTTTTATTTTGAAAATGGGTCCAATTTGCACTAAACACAATATATATTTTTATACATTTTTGACAATTTGTTTTATAAATTAAATTGTACAACAGAGTTACAATTTTTGGTATTGAAAATTCGAAGAAATTGAATTTTAAAACATTTTTATAGAACTCTGTGTGTATGGGGAAAATAAAAAAGCATTAATACATTTACATTTTTGTTACTAACACATACTTAGAGTTAGATACTTTTTCACTAACACACTCTTAGAGTTAAGTACTACTGCCAAAGAGTCGGAATACTTGTATATACTTTGTTATATAGTAATAAATATTATTGTCTAATATGTTTTTAACAAAAGATAAAGGCACCACTCGTGTTAGTAATTTTTTGTTTGGGTTTAATTCTAGAAAGTTTTTTGTGGTCAACTTGCTAATAGCACATTTATACTTCGCTTGAAATCTTGTTCAAATAATATTTTGATTTGAACAAAATCTATACCGTTTAAATACGAACTTTTGAAGCTTTTGTAGATTTGACTTGACATTTGAATAAAATATAAATTTAACACAATCACTAAAACATTTTGTATGTGTTTTTGTTATCGGAATTATTTATTTATTTTTTTTTTTAATTTAAATTAATTTGTAAACAATTTCAAATTAAAATTTAATTTTTCATTGTTTAAAATATTTATTAAAACACTAATGTCATTTTTATTAAAAACACTGTTGTATTTTACTAACACATTGAAATAAAATTAGTGTTGGATAACGAAAATTTTCAAAATCTAATAAAGTTTTAGTAGATTTTGGTAAAATCTCATTACAAACTAGATTTTAATTTGTATTGTAAGCCGATAGCCTATGCTGCTAGTGCTTTTATTTTTTAAGATTTATTATAATTTATAATTGTAATAATATTTGAATAAATAAATAATAAATAATAATTTGTATTGAAAATATAATTAAAATCTTATAAAATTAAGTAGATTTTGTGTGAAATCTTATTTAAACTAGATTTGGAGCATATGTAAATGTGCTATAAGTAAATTCAAAGAATTTTACAAGATGTCACTAATCATTTGGAAACACTTTCAGTACCAATATCGCTACATTGTCCACATATATTAACAACAACTTTAATCCCATATTGCACTTCTATAAGAAGCAAGTAAATCACAAGACATCACAACAAGCTGAGGTTTACTTTAAATAGCTTGCTTTGTTGGAACTCTTCCAATATCTTAGCAATGAAGCACTCTTTGTCATACTCTTTGTCTCATATGGAGACCAATTTTGGCTATAGAAGCAACATTTTCTTGATATAATATCTAGTGATTCCTCTGGGGATTTAGATTAGGAACCATCTTTCCTTTTGATGTACGTTGAATTTGGCTGTCTACATATTAATTCAACGTCAGAGATAATTCATATTTTGATTAAATAAGTGCTTCAGATCACATTAAACTTGAATCCATCAGTTTAACTTATAAAATATTAAACAATTTTGAATCTTATTTCTTTTAAGATTTAATTGACATTAAAGGCTTAAATCCTAGGATAATTTTTATCTTCGTTAGATTATCTATAGAAACTGGTGTCATTCCCATAATATTATCTATACTTTTTTTTTTTTTTTTGGAAAGAAAACATTTTTCTAATAGTTTGGTTTATATATAACATATTTTTTTAATATGAAATACAAATTAACATACATATTATTTTAACAAACACTTTGTCAAACTTATAATACCTTCAAAAATAAAAAAATAAAATCTTCTTTACTGCTGGCTGTAATCAAATATGCTGCTTAATATCAGGGGACTAACATACATATGAGTGATTCGTTATTATTTTAATAATAAACTAAGAGAAATATTTTTATTTCCCCAGAGTGTTAAATTTATTATTACAATTCATTTATTTTTTATTTTTTTTTTGCCAACAATTGTAATTAAAAAATATGTTTTATAAAAGTTTATATGATGATGTTATTCTTTCATGTAGATATACTTAAATATGAAAATAGTTATAACAAAATATTAAATAACTTATGAGTATTATAAATTTAATAAGTTTTCCATAAAATGTTTGTTGCCAATAAAGCCTTTTTAATCTTTTAAATATTTTAATTAATTTATTAAAGACTTAAATTCCTATTTAAATATTAAATTTATTTTAAAACAAATTTTAATTACAAGTATTTGTATTTAAAACCATTTAAGTTTTATATTTCAATTAATATACATAATTATGACCATTTAGTTTTTTTCTTTTTTTTTGTACAAATTGGTTTAATTTGTTTAGTATTAATGTTAAATAATACAAACATATAGCCACACATAGAAATACATATAATTATTTGCTACTAAATTTAGAAATTATCTTCTCAATTTGCAGCTAATTATTAACAATTAAGAGCTTATTATCTCAAATTTATATAAATTTTCCAATTAAAACTTGAACACCTGAAAAAAAAAAAAAAAAATACAAATACTAATGAATGTTATTTGTATTAGAGAGAAAAACTATGTAGACTAATACATATGTATATGAAATAGTAACCAGAAAAGAATATAGTGGGTATAGGCGATTGAGTATTGCTTTACATATATGAAATTAAAATTCATTGCTTTAAACCATTGGTCGGCACCCAGGTGCAGATAGTATTCGCTCTTTTCACACACACAACATGAACGTCAACAAAAAAAACTTAAAAATTCAAAATAAACAGATAAATCGTATAATAAATATCTTAAGAAAATTAAAATTTTCAGTTACAGTACAGATCGACCAATGAATTTGTATGTCCTCTCTTTGTGCCTATTAATGCTTTAAACCAGTGATGGGCATAAAGAGAAAATGTTCACAGTTTAGTGTATTAGTGTGTTTGTTTGAAATTGAAAACTAAATAATATTTTTAGTTTCTTAAACATTTAGTTATTAGTTTTAATTTAAAAATGAAAATTTAAAATTTCATTCGGCCCTTGGGTGTTATAAATGCCGATCTATGCTTTAAACTATATTATTTTTGCATATGTTTTACATTTAAATTTATATCTATATATATAAAAATTAATGTGTGTTTGTTTGTATGTATGTATTGGATTTTTCACAGTGTGTTCCTATATGCCTGGAAGGAAAAATAGACTATTTTTTATTTTGAAATTTCATGTGGGCGAGGTGCCACGCCCACTTACTAAATAACTATTAAAAGTAGTATATCTCGGAAATTGGTAATACTAGAGTCCTCAAATTTTGCACGAACAACTTTGACACCTATATGAACATTCTGGAAAAAAATAGGCGAACTAGAAATGGGGGTGTGGCACATCTCACGCCTAATATTGCTTGCCAATACCAAATGCCGTAAATTTAGGAAACTATAACAATTACATTTCCCAAATTTTGCAGAATAAACTTAAGTGTCAATGTGAACATTTTGTGCAAAAATGGGCGGAAAAAAATAGTGGGCGTGTCATCTCTTATATAAAGTTAATACCAAAATTTTTACATCTGGGAAACTATAAAAGTTAGAGAGCTCAAATTTTGTACGACTAGCATTAGCTTCAATATGAATATTTTGGACAAAAATTGGTACACTAGCAATAGTGGGCGTGTCACCTCCCATATAAAGAAAATATTAAATTATCATATCTGAGAAAATATAACAGTTAGAGATGTAAAATTTTGTCGGAGCCACTTTGGAACCAATATTAATATTTAGGAAAAATATGGGCGGACTAGAAGTAGGGGGCATGGTATCTCCCATATGAATTAAATGCCAAAAATTCGTATATCTGGGAAACTATTGGATTTGGAATGCTCAAATTTTGCTCAAAGAATTTTGACATCCATGAAAACATTTGTCTAATAAATTAGCGGATTATGGGGGTATGGTCCCTCTCATAAAAATTAAATACAAAAAAATAAGAAAAATGTTATATGTTAAATGCTTATATTTTATTACAATAAGGTCAAGTATGAAAACTTTATATATTGTACACCAAAAGAATTTATAATAAGAACTAATTTTTAAGAAAAATGTTATATTTTAATTACTAAATAAATATATTTTTTTAATCCTTTAATTACAATGTATTTCATTTCGGGGGGTGGCGAAGCTCACCGGGTATTAGCTAGTGATTTTATAATAAAGTATAGAAGTATTTGTAACTCACAGTTTTTTTCATATAAAATTACTTGTATAAGTTAAATGAAATAATAAAATAAATTTTAATGGAGGTTTGGATTTTTTTTAATAAAAGTAACCTCTCGAAGTAAATTATTTATTAAATGGTTCCTTCTTTTTGCTCCATAATTGTAATTTTTTTTTTATTCGATTCAACAAATTGTAATATTTTCATCATACAAATATGTGTAACTTTCCAGGGTTAAAAAGTCTTGAAATCATCTTTATTAACAAACATTCGTAGATTTTCTATTGATTTTTTTTTTTTTCGAGTTTAAATCTTTATAAGTTATTTTTTTTACAATTATTTGAAGTTTCTTTTTTTTTGCAATTTTTTTTATATTCATGAAATTCAATATAATTATAGCTCCATGTTCAGCTAAGGGTTAAAGTTGTTTTAATAGCTTTTAATGTTCAACAAAAGACTGTTACCAATATTTTCTTAAATTTCATTTCGTTAGGTTTTCATAAAAAATCTAAAAAAAGAATTGAGAAGTGAAATCGAAAAAATACACGTTTAGCTTCTTAACTTTTTTCAGAAGCAATATTTTTTTTGATCTAGTTTGAAATAAAATTATTAAACTTTTATAATAAAAATTTAGGTAGTAAAAATAATAAATTTAATTTAAGACTGATGATAATTAAAACTCATTATATATTTTTTGTTTTATCGAGTGTTACAAAACACTAGTATAAACTTAAAGTCCTCTTCTAAACTTTAGTTTCATAAAACTACAAATAGTAACACCAAAATACAAATAACAAACCACTAGAGTACATTTGCCAAAAATTGTAATTATATACATTTAAACAAAAAAAAAAAAAAAAAAAAAAATAAAAACGTTTTCATACGCACACATAAACTTATTTAATGTTCATTTTACAGCATTTAACACTAAAAATAATAGTGACATTAATGGTTGTCATTAGTGGTGTTAATATATACACACACAACCATATAAAAACTGTATACGTAAACTATTTAGTATGTACTTATATATATAAAAGTGTGTATGTATTTATATGTTTGTCTAACTTTGGTAACATTAACTATTTACCACACTAACACATATACCTAGTTTATTTTTCACAAAAGATACTTATAAAACAGTTTGTTTTTATGACCCTTAAATTGTTAAATTTTGTTATTTGGCTATTTTTTGGAGTGTTAATGACCAGTAATATAGTGGAACTTAATAAAATTATATGAAGGTGTATTTGGGGAGTATATTTAAATGAAAATGAAGGTAAGCTATATTACAGTTAAGGAAGATTTAATAAAAAAATAATAGATAAAAATTATAATGCTATTTAAATTTATCTTAGGGAAATTATTTTCTTTATGATACATTAATTTATTGCCAGTTATATGCTCTTGATTTTAAAGCTGAGTTTCGTTATATGTAATTGTCTCAAAATTTTATTATCTAAAAAAATTAATATACAGGCCGGAAAAAGTATTTATACGGTATAAAAATTAACATAAAATCGGTCGTTATATTTATAAATATTTTATAAACATTTTCAAGAATATTTGCAAATAAAAATTGCTTTCCAATATTTTAAGAAATTAGATTATGAGATTGATGTTGCCTTCTCTCCCATATATTTAGAAATGAGAAAAAGGCATTTTATTCTATTCAAAACAGTATCAAAATTTGAGATTACTTGATTCAATAAGGGCAAGGGTATAACTATCTACCTTTCCTAAGCCCTATAATTTTCTAATAATATTTTAGTTTTCGATATTGTATTAAATCCTAAAACAATATCGATTTAACATCTTAAAATATTTTAAAATAAAGAATTTCTAAAATGCGGTCACACTAGGGAAACATTTTACTGAAACTCGTAATATTTCTTTGCTGTAATGTCACCATAAAATAGTTTTGTATGGCAAATAACAAATCAGCAGATTTTGGACAAATAAAATTATTTAATAGCAAAAAAAAAAAAAAAAAATGTTCCTAATGTGAACACAGTGTGACCACATAATGGAAAATATTTTCCTATTTTTTGGGTAAATAATTTTTTGATCTTAAGAAATTTTTGTAAAAGAAAACTATATTAAACGAGAGAAGAAGATATAGTCGGTCAAGCCCGACTATATGATACCCTACACCATTACCATCCACATAATTTTGTTTTTACTTATATAAAACTTGCTTGTGTTAAATATTAACATAATACTAACATTTGTATGGGATTTATGCACGTTAGTGATTTTCGGGAGAGGAGTTTGTATGGGAGTTATGGACCGATCTTCATGAAATTTGGCAGACGGATTTTTGCTGATATAAAACTTATATGTACTAAGTTTCATTAAAATATTCATATTTTTAAGGCATCTATAAGAGTTAAAACTCTATTCCGGGAGGACATTTGTATGGGGGCTAGGTGAAATAATGGGCCGATCATAACCAAATTCAATACGCTTCGTCCTTGTGCTGAAAAAAAGCATATGTACCAAATTTCATCAAATTATCTTCAAAATTACGACCTGTACTTTGCGCACAAGCTTTACATGGACAGCCAGCCAGCCGACCAGACGGACGGACGGACGGATATCGTTAAATCGACTCAGAAAGTGATTCTGAGTCGAACGGTATACTTTAAGGTGGGGGTCCGAAGATTTTTTCTCTGCACAAACACATAATACCCCAACCACCTTTGGTGGTGTAGGGTATAATAATAGTTGTATCGAGCCATATTTTTTACTATGGAATCTAAATCAATAAAATTTTAAATATTTAAATAAATGAGAAGTTTTAAGCAATAAATTCCGCCAATCATTAAGCATGAAAAATAAATTAGATGAAAAAATGGCTTAACTTTGGAATTTTGGCATACAGCATCGTCTTGGTGTCTAATACATACTGCTAAAAGTTATCGATAATCACATGTTTGCTGCACGAGTTAATGGCGGTTGAAGGTGTCAAAAATCATTTTATGTATTTTATGATATATCTAATGTTTTTTAGTATTCACTGTATTTCAGGACGATATAGTAAAATTGTAAGCTCAATTATACCAACCATCTTCTAAAGATATTTATTCTTCTGTTGCATACAAATATAGTATAAATAGATTAAAATTACAATAACAAAATGAAAAGACTTCGAGCTCATACTTGAGCAAGTCAAACCGCGAATAACTCGCGTACAAAAAACGTGATTATAGGTTACTATGACGACGTTATGTTGTCAGATGACGTACGAGTCTTATGTTATGTTGTCAGACACGTAGAACGAGACACTCTAAGAAGAAAGCCACCACATCGGTTGAGGATAACGGATGCGTCGGTCAGGTGAAGAAACTCACGAAGAATCTAATGGAGGGGGTGTTTGGGAAGTTGATGGTTGACCTTCCAAAGAAGGTGATGAAGTATGGCGGAAAATATGAGGACCTCTTCGGGATGCTTATTGCTGAAAATGTGCTGCATCAGGGGAACCTTAACGTTCTTGGCGCTGCACAGTGTTCGATTTTCAAATTTAGCTGCCCAAATCCCCAAAAATGAACTTTAAATGAGGAAAAAAATTATATTCGGGTATTAAAATAGACTATTCAGTTAAGACATTTCCGTACTTATTTTAGCTGAAATCGATCAATGAATGCTTCTAACGGTAACATGAATGATGGGTAAAATATACAAAAGAAAAATATTTTTTTTTGCTCGAAAATTAGTTTGAACATGAATAAAAAATGTTCTATGGCATATTTTTAAAAAATTCTTTCTGTATATGAAAATATAATTCCTTTAAAATATAAAACAGGTATTTTGTATATATTTAAATGAAGATAGTTTTAGATATTGAAAGATATAATAGGGAAGCTCTTAAAAAAATTGTAAGTCAAAAACAAAAATACATACACGAATACTTTTTTCTGTTATCAGCTGGGGTCCAACTTTTGATTGTTTTGAGAACTAGGGATACTCCTTTAATAGAAACTAAAAAAATTTTTTGCCCGACACTGCCCCTGCCGAACAAAGTATTCAAAACAAAGATACAGCATCCTTCTAAGTGGAACAAAAAATTGAATACCATTTTAGGAAGGAAAAGGAAATTATTTTTGTTTAAGATGTCACAAAAGTAATTCTTTATTTATAGAACGATTTACAAGAATTAAAAAATTTAAAAAAAAATAGTCCGAGCCAGGAGTTGAACCCACAACCATCCGGATGCTAGCCAATTGCTCTACCCACTATACCACTGCAGTGTACTGCCTAATTACTTTGATGAATTATGTGATGAATTCGGTTAATATTTCTCGGATGGATCTTTTTGACGTATGGCTATCTAGTGTTAAAAATGGACGTTTCGATCGTTTAATTGACTTTATTTCATCTAATTTGGTGAGCGGCTCAACAACAAAAATATAGTTTGATAAATTTAAATTTTTTTGTTTGAATATGTGCAGCGAGTTTCAGAAAAGATGGACAAAAGCTAAAAGAACAAAACCCCGATTCCTACATGACAATAACGATTGGCTAGCAGTTTTAATAGATTATTCTAGTTTTACATTAAATACTGCAAAAGACGATCATAAGGTGGGCAGGCCAAAAAATTAGTTTGAAGATTGTAGCCAAAGAAGCAAGAGAAGAAAAGTAAAAGAATTAACTCATTCAGTAGGTGCCGAACAAATGGTGATGGCGACTAAAACACATCTGCATTCCTCTGGAAAACGCTGTTCAGCTGAATTGGTGGAAGAGTTAGCTTTGTCTTCACCAGAAAGGGGTAAAGCCATAAAGAAGTTAAGGTCATCAATTGAGGTAACAAATGGTCTTTCAGCGGATGAAGCTTTAGCTATGACTTTGGATTTATATTTATCCTCAAACAAGTATCGAATGTTAAAACAACATACAATGAGTTATAATCGATCCTTATACCCTTCTTATGAATTAATTAAGAGGTCAAAAGAACTATGCTACCAAAAAAAAAAAAAAAATAGCAGTAACAGAATCTTATGCTGAAATTAAATTACAATCCCTAATAGACCACACGATTTAAAGACTATATTCAAGTTATAGTGATTTTATAAAAAATCACATAAGTACATATACGGAAATATTCGCTTTATTCAAATGGGGATGCGATAGATCTAATCAAAGTCTTTATAAGCAAAAATGGATATAAGAAGGTAGTAGTGATGAAAATTTTTTTAGTATTTCTCTTGTACTAGTACAAATATATTTAATTAATAAAAATGAAAAGAAAATTATAATTTATGAAAACAAAACGCCCAACTCCTCTCGCTATTGTCGTCCAATAAAATTAATCTTTGCAAAAGAGACAACAGACTTAATAAAAAAAGAAGTACAAGGTATTAAGGACCAAATAGCAAAACTAGTTGCTACTGAGGTTAATATTGTCGTGAACAATATCCAAAATACTGTTTATATAAAACCGAAATTAATTTTATGCATGATTGATGGAAAAGTTTGTTCTGCTTTATCGAATTACAATTCGTCACAAATATGTTATGTATGTGGAGCTAAGCCTTTCGAAATGAATAACTCTTCAGTCCTGTTACAAAAAACTTTAGACCCTCGAGTTTTGGAATTTGGATTGTCGCCTCTACATTCCTGGATACGATTCATGGAATGTTTAATACATATAGCTTACAGGATAGATATAAAAATGTGGCAAGTTAGAGGTGAAGATAACAAAGTAAAAGTTTAAAAAAAAAAAAAAAAAAAAAAAAAATTATTCAAGACGAATTTAGATCAAAAATGGGGTTATTGATAGACATGCCTAAACAGATATCGGGAAATACTAACGATGACAATACAGCCAGGCGATTTTTTAGAAATGCGGAAATAACTGGGTTAAGTTTAGAACTTATTAAACGTTTTCATGTTATATTGGAATGCTTAGCATCTGTGTATACTATAAACGTGGAAGCATTCGAAAGTTATACATTTGAAACAAGAAATCTTTATTTGAAACTATATCCCTGGTATTACATGCCTGTCAGTGTTCACAAAGTTCTTTGGCACGGAAAAGCTATAATCCTTCCTATTGGTCAATTATCTGAAGAAGCTCAAGAATCCAAGAATAAAGACAATAGACGTTATAGACTGCAGTTCACGCGGAAAACTTCACGGACCGAGATTAATGCAGATTTAATAAAAAGGCTATTAATATCATCAGATACTTATATTTGCAGCTTCAGGAAATCTCCACCAGTTAAAAAATGCCAGATATATTGAAACTACTAAAAAACGCATGTTATAATATACAAGAGTCTGATATTGAAAATGACAGAGATATTAGTGCAGATTCCACATGATTTTGTTTTTTTCTTACTAAACTTTTTTATACTTTCATTAAAAAATTATGATGAATTATGTAATCTTTATTTTGTATTTTTAATTAAACTTATTTTCAAATGAAAAAGAATTATAAAAGAAGCTATTTTTAAATTTTGACTATTTTTCATAATTGGGTAATTAATAGTGGGCGTGGCGGTAGGCGGATTTGTCTAATTTTTTGTCCAATAATTCTTTAATTTGTAAGTAATCACTATGCCAAAAATCACTTTTGTACGATTTATAGTTTTTGTGTAATTAATTTTGGCCACCTAAATTTGAAAATCGAACACTGTGCGCTGGTGGTATTGGTGGAGTTATTTGTGTTGCTCGTGAACAGCCGATGCCGGTGCCTATGTCATTGCCTTTCCTTTTCTTTTTATTTTTTATTGTCTTCCTCTTCTAAAAAGCAATCGAAGCTGTTCCACATCATAAAATAAAAAATGTTCATGCTCTTTGTTTGTATTTTAAAAACAATAATTGTTTTAAATTAAATATATATTGAAAAGTATTTAAAAAAATAAAACTGCGACGAATTTGATCAAAAAATACATTTTTGGACAATTTATTTTCCTAAAACTGTTTAAAGCAGCAAAGGTTCATTAATATTTGCTTTGACTTTAGAGCTGACAAAAATAACTTTTTCCAAAATAATATAGAATTATATAAGCTATATTTGAACACAATTTGAAAAATGTTTTTATTTTGATTTTTGTCTATGGGTCAAAGCACTGTGCGACATACTTTTATAGATTAACAAAATCACTTTTGCTTGAGCTTTAAATTGTAAGGTAATGCAGTGGCATGTTTAAAAAAAAAAAAAAAAAAATACTTAAAGAAATGTTTAATGACATATAGGAGAATGATTCTTTAATAGATTTAAGTATTTTATTTAAAGCTTTCATTATATAAAGTAAATTATTTAAGTACAATAGATCACTTTAAAACTCAAAATGTAAAATTATAAATTTAAATATTTTTTCTGGATACAATATAAAAGCAGTATAGTTTGATAGAACATATAAAAATACAACATATGAAGAAATTTGATTTTTCAGACCACCAAGCACTGCACTGTGAAGCCAAAAGCAAAATTTTTGGTAATAAATCTGTATCTCTTAAATTACTAGTTGGATCGAATTGTAGAGAAGGAACAAATGTTTCAGAAAATTTATTTTGTAGTCATTTGTTTAAAAATATTTTCAAATTCCGAAATAAAAAGTTGAACAATTTTTTTTTATTATCTTAGTAATAATATAGACAAATGTTAATTAAATAATAAGTATACGCACCGTAACCATCTCTGTTTACTATTTAGAAATTCATATATGAAAACATATTAAAATAAAGTTAAAAGGTAAAAAAACCACCCACAGTTTTTAAACATAATTACCCTCATACCCCAGTCAAATAATTATATGTGCATAACTATAAAGTAATTTATTTTCTTCAAAAATAGGATTTTTGAATTCAAATCTTTTTTATACTTTTTAATGTTTATTAGAGCTTTATAAGTCAAATGAAAAATTTATTTCTTATGTGTATTTTTTGGCAAAATTTAATTGATTTTAAAATGGTTCATAGAAAATAATTATATGTGCACGACAAGTATTTTATAAAAATTCTTTATTTAAATAAAATTAATTTTCAATATTCATGAAAGTTGTTAAGGAATTATGTTATCCTAATATAACGTTACCAGATGCATCCTTCTTTATATCGATTCGTCCTTTTTCCTTTACATATATATAGATCAAAACTGTAGTATACTTATACAAAAACAATTTGAAACATTTGATATTGTCATATAGCTCTGAATGTAAATATATCTCAGCATACAGCATTCTTTGGAAATCCTTATGTCATGAAGGACTGAGGATCATTACTGGTCGCTGCAGAAATATAATATTTTGTGACTTAAAAACCGATTTTGAGGCCCGATATAGTAATATCGTCACATTAATTTACTGAAAAATCTAATTTTTTTTAGGAAATTCATCAACGAAGCTATTGGATTTTTTGTTCAATAAATTTATGTTGTGCTGTGAATTAATTTAGCTACGTCCAATAAATATTTTCAACTTCAATCTAGAACTAAAATTGACTTATATTATGTGCGATTTGACACTATGATTACGCTTCAAGCATGTCTTTTATAGACGTCGAATACCCATGTAATATTTTTGATAAACACTTGGATAATTTAAATATAATATTTTTCATCTCTTATGCACATGAATTCAGGGTGTAATTAAAGTTTTTAACCAAAAAATTATATTTATCATTAAATCCTGCGTGTGGACTTTTTTGTACCGCTCTATTAGTTATGTTTTTGCCACCCAAAGGTCATAATTTTAATGTAAAACCTCTTTTATTATTTTATGCTCAGGTTTAATTATTAAAACCCGTTCATTTGGCCGTTATTTTTCTGTAACACATGTTGTTTTTCTTCGAAAAATGTCCTTAAGCCCCGCTAATCAGCAATGAATTATGGGTTACCACTCCTAGAATGATAGCAATTTCTAAGATTTTTGGAAAATTTTCAACAGTATTATGATAAACATTTTCTGTATACACCATTTTTTGGAATTTTACATAAATTGTCGTCTTACTTTAATAATTTCAGCACTTCAACTGACAATTCATGACCTGGTGACAATTTTGACTATAAATTAAAAAAAAAAAAAAAAAAATAAAAAAATTTTGGTATTTTAGGTCTAATCATTTATTTAAATATTCCCCAAATAACTTTAATTTTAACTTTAATTGGTTAAACGATTCAAACTGTGGACTTCATGTCAGTCTGTTGATTAAAAATTTCAATTTGCGCATGTAATTATTTTCTTTAAAATTTAGAAAATGATATGTTTATTTTAACGGTACACAATGCCAATAGGAACCTAAAATTTTGCAAATAGGGACATTTGTAAACCAAAGAAATGTATATCAGTCTTGGAATATATAAAAACCAGAAAACAAATATTGCACATATAATTATTTGACAGAGGTATATACTATATTATGTATGAAATAAATGCATTTTATAAAAATAATTAAACATAAACTTGTTTACTCTACAGTCTAGGGGAATAAAAAACTTTTCTTATTAATGAAATAATATTAAGTATGTATGGGTATATACGCTCAGTTGTTTTTCAGTTTTATTAATGTATTTTTCCGCTTTTTTTTTCTATTTGTTAAAATAATTTAATATACAAAGTAAAAAAAGGAAAAGAAAATATAGTTTTAAGTAGTTTTTGTGCATTTATTTTATATTTAAACACAAAACAACAATGTTTTACCACATTTCTTTCAGTTTTAATGTAGCAAATACTTACTTAGTTGCAATGTAAAATTATTTATAAATGCAACACATGCTGGGGCGGAAAAAAATTAAATGTTAAACAAGCAATTTTTGTTCTATTCTATTTTTTTTATTATCTTTCAAATAACAGGAAAAATCTAATGAATATTTTTCCTTAACAAGCATTTGAAGGAAAATAATTTCTAGTTTTATTTTTTTTATATTATTTACTGAATTGTAAATTATAGTAAAAAGTGTAAGAAACAACATACCATATGATTTTTCTTTAACATTAAATAACATTTTTAAGGTTTCTACAAGGTGTTTGCTTTGAAAGACAGTAATAAAGATTTATGTAGCTGCTGTAAATAACTCGTAAAGATTGGTTTTTGCTTTTTAGGGTTTTAATTACATTAAGTTGAGAAAAATTCTGAAGAAAATAATATAATATTTTTTCTTTTATATGTCGATAATAATTGCTACAAGAAAATAAATGTGTTGTGTAATTGGTTGCCAAAGGAGATTTTTGTTTTTTCTAATTGTTTTAATTGTAGTAAAAATATAAGAGTTTTTACAAGAAAAATTTACCAAAAAAATATTATTTTATTTTTTAATATTGAACTTTAATTGTATATGCAACAACTTTTTCTTTGTTTATTGAATTACTCAGTAATTTTATATAATAATTGTTAGAAAATAAATTATTTCTTCTATTTATAAAATTAATTTTACTATTTTATTTTCATTTTTCTTTTAAAGAATTTTATATGTATTTAAAACAATATTTCCTTTTTATTTAAGCATTAAATGCAATTTCTTTTAATTTGCACAAATCTTTGTTATAAAACAATATTTTTGTTATCATTCAAATCATAGAAATCTATATCTATACATTGTACATATGTATGTGTTTGCTTTGTTGTATTTCAAAAATTCAATTTCCCAAAGTCGTAAATAATAAAAATCTATTTGCTATTTGTATAGGAGAAAAACAAACTTTTTGGCAAAAGTCAAAATTTGGCAAAAGCAAATTTTCAAAAAGAGTAAAAAAAAAAGAAAACAGTTTTTATTTCAATTTTAATTTAAACTAACAACTAAACGTTGCAAATACTAAAATACTCATACAAGTATATCGTTTATATCAATACAATCTGGGGATTTCATAATGAAATGCCACAGCTGCATATATATACAAACAAATACACTCACATTATAGAAAATTTGATGGCAATTCATACTGGCTACAATTAAAATTCATTCTCTGTGGCACATAAAATAAGCATACACTATTATTCACTTTTATATACCTTTGTGGACCCATAAATGATTAGAAAAAACAATAACTGGTTTTGGTGAATGTTAAAAGCACACAAATGCAGCTTATTTCCCTCTCTTGCTCCCCAACAAAAACACTAGCATACATTTAGGCATGTTTAAAAATTAAAGCGTTAGATTTTAATCTCTGATGTCAAGCACACAAAGCACAGTGTGACATAATTGAAATTTTTTGGACAAAAAAAAAATTCACATAGAGGTAGCAGAGTAGTGTACAATTTTAAGTTTGAAAAAAAGGCAGCATATATCTTTCAAGGGCGGAGCTATTGAGGCTCAAAATATGGTGCCTCTGACATAATTTTATTTTTTTTTTTTTTCGAAATATGTTAACCGTTAAAAATTTTTGACACCCAACAGCTCCGCTTCTGAAAGATTTGTGGGGACCTTTTACCAAACTAAAAATTGTACACTTCTCTGCTACGTCTCACATTGGTGCAAAATATGTTAAAATTGGCGATTAATTGAATTTTGAAATTTAAATTTTCGTAATAAAGTTGAATAACGAATGAAAATAGACAAAATTATGTTTCAACAGCACACAGTGTGCGATTAAAAAAATGATATGGAAATAATTATGAAATTTCGGAACGGCTGTTCCGATTTCCATGAAATTTCACATGGTGATAGTAGAGGTGTAGGCGATTTTAAATTTTGTGCTTGGATCATATAGACTTACAGGGGGCGAGTCCACAGGGTTCTAAAGTTGGACACCTCGGGAATACATTCTGTTAAAAACGATCCTGATTCCTTATATTTCAACCGATTTCGAAGATTTTTATACATTATCATACAAATATCTTATCTCTTTTAGTTTAAGAGATATTAGGCTTGAAAGATTATTTTTTTTTTAATTTTTTTCGCTACAGCGCACATTGGGGTAAAAGAGGTCGGAAATGGCGCTTAATTCAGGGAAAGGTGATATCAATATTTTGATGATTACGTATTATTTTTTTTATTTATTATTAGTGAAAGAAATTCACTTTTAGAATTTTAAGATTTTTTTTTTAGCAGAACGGTAAGGTCTTTCCGTCCGTCTATACATTAGAGTTAAATGGGTTGAAAATCATGCGTAATTCAGAGAAGGGTGGTATCAACACTTTAGTGATCACGTTTAATTTTTCTATTTATTAGTAATTAAAAAAATGTATTTTTAAAACTATAAGATGTTTTTTGGCTGAATGGTAATGTTCGTCCGTCTGTCTATACATTTGGGTTAAATGGGATGAAAATGACGCTGAATTCAGGATAAAATGATATCCAAATTTTGATGATAACGTTATATTTTTTGTATTTATTAGTTAGTAAAAGAATTTATTTTTAGAATTCTAAAATATTTTTTGGCTGCATGGCAATGTCCGTCCGTCTATACATATGGGTTTAATGGGTCGAAAATGCCACTTAATTCAGGGAAAGGTGATATAAAAATTCATTTGGTATTCATATTGATAGAGAAGTAAAAAAATATATTTGTCTAATTTTAAGACTTTTGAGAGAATTCTAATGTCCGTCCTTCTGTCCGTCTGTTTGTTAATTTTTGCAAGCTTTCCCATTCAAAATCGTTTAACTTTTGACTCAATAAAGATAACGACTCAAAATTTTCATTGTTCGATAGATAATTTTTCCTTTTAATCAATTACATAAAACATAATAAAATCGGTTGAAAATATTTGGCTATATATGCAAAAATCTTAACCAAGATCTTGTAAAATTCAGATTTTTGAAAATTTAAATGTATATAACTCGAAAAATATATAAGATAAGTAGTACATTCAAGCATGTTTTCTAAAGAATTTAATAAGAACTTGATTGATATAAAAATCTTGGAAATCGGGTAACGAACAAAAATTTGCTAGTTGTTAAACCTTTTCCATGACACTAGTTTTCTATTTTGAACCCCTATAGTTCCGCTCCTGATGCGAATATTGAATCCTTCTTCTAAACTCAAAATGCTATTTTTCTCTACAGCGCCTGCATGATTTCATGCAGATCCAATCAGCCGATTAGAAGTTACAGATTTATTTCGTTTCTGACCCTCTATTTAATGTTTGATAAAGCAAAGAAAATGTCTGCACTTAAGCTGTTTTTTCTATGAAATCTACTGGAGTTTTTGTGAAAAAAAAAAAAATATATATATATTTTCTCAAATCGGTCTACATATGCCCACGATTTTTTTCATAATATTAAAGTGTGCAATACATACTATTTTTTAAAAAATTTTCAGAACAAACATCCTGTAACATTTTAAGTTGCATTATATGAAATTTGAAAATTAGTGTATTTTAGGATAATTTTCAAAAAATAATAAAAATATTAGGACAAAATATAATTTACAAATACTTGAGGAAAGGTACACTTAAATATCTGCAGTTGATGGTTTCATTTTAAATTTTTACCTTAAAAGACTTTTTATTTAAAATAAATGCACTGAAATCTGATGAAAATTTAATGTTTTACTATTTTTCAAAAATGTAAAAAAATTCTTAACTTTGACAGCTCCTTATAAGAAAACAACATAACCTAGCTTAAAGATTTTAATTTCTATTGATAAATAATTTTGTCTATTTTTATTCAGTATCCAATTTTATTACAAAACTTTAAATTTTTAAATTCAATTAAGCACCACTTTTGACACATTTTACACCAACGTGCAATGGTCAAATTCTCCTGACTGTTTACTGATATTGGAAACGGTATGACGGTAGACTTTTAATTCTTCGGGCAATTTTTTGAAGGATCCATTTGTGTTTTTTTTTAGATTTTTTCGAATTCATTTCTTATGTGAAATTTTGTGTAAACCCAACCAGCTGGTTAGAAGATATAGCTTTATTTCCAAAAAATGCCCATTCTGCCTCATTGTGCAATTTCACAAATGAAGTCAGTAATAAATAAATGAAATAAAAAAAAAAACTTCTAATATATCCAACAAATAATTTAAGATACTAGTTACTCAATAGGACAAAAGTAATCTATTATAGGATAAATTTAAACTTTACAGTTCCTAAGTTTTCATGAAGTACGAAGCAATTATTTTATAAAATTTAAAATGATTTCACCTTCTAAACTATCACCATAATAAATAAAGTCACCTAAAGATACCCCAACAAGTGTTTAGTTAGTCACTCATCTTTTCCATCCTCAAGTATGTTAAAAATATTTCAGTAAAATATTTATAAATATGTGTACTAAATAAAGTGTTACAGGTACTAGTGGTCATAATATGTCATATGTATTGTATAAAGTATAATAAACAGTAACACAGTAACAAATTCTCTTCCATACTACGATACTCTTGTTTATTATACTCCTTAATTTTATACATATGCACGTATGCATACATAACATTTATGAATAGTTTAGTAGCAGCGTTATGTGCTATGGTAGCAGAATATGTATATTGCTTTAATACTAGGAAATAGTAGCACACATTTTTGGTTCATATTTATGTGATACTTTGAATGCTTAAAAAGTAGGAAACAAAACAGTATCAAGTTTAGCATTCTGTATTAAAATTTTTGAAAATGTTTTCAGGAAATATGTCAAATCAAATTGTGAGCATTGACAAAAATTCGTTCAATAGATTCTCACAAAAGGAAAAGTGATAACATTTGGAAATCAAATAGAACATCACAGAATTTATTGGTATTTCGTTTAAAAAGCAATACTGAATTATTTTTTTTTTAAACAATGGACATTGGTTTCGCCTAATTCAGCGAATGACAAGAACAATTTACTTTGTATTTTGTTTCATTATTTTGATACAAAGTAGTAGACAAATTTAATTTTTGAAATTTTGGGATTCTTGTGTTCTTGACCTACAGGGTACGTCCGTCTGTCCCTCGTTCATAAAAACTTTTCTGGTTTAAGCTGTTATTAATTTAATTTTGTACTAAGAATCACGTTTTAGTTTATAGTTTTTAAAAATATGTAAATGTAAGTTAAAAAGTAAAATCTTTTAAATAAAGATACTTTTTTTGAAAAATTGTAAATGAAATTTAAATAAAAAATAGTATTTTATTTAAATATTTCGTAAAAATGGTTGGGAAACTTATAACTAACCGAATTTTATGTTTTTCTAATTATGTTTTGAATAGGATTTGAATAAAATAAAGGGTAAAAATAAGCATTTAACTGTTTTTCCTTAACAAAAATCAAAAAACCTTATGTCAAATCAAAAAACCGCGAAAGGCGTATAGAAAAAGCGAAATCTATGAAAAATACCCCAAAAAACTATGGGTCTTAAATTAAAGCCTATTCCTAAATGGGTCTCAAAAAATTTGCAATTTTGAATTTGTTATGATAAAAATATTTTTAAATTTTTCACTATTTTTTTTAATGAATTTCTATGTCACCTGGCTCGCATTGGAATATCTAGAAGCAAAAACTCACTTTAAAAACCCCGCCGAAATGTGTAAAGAAAATCACACATTTGAAAAAAATGTTCTCAGTATATTATTTCCCCCCTAAATCAAAGGAAAAAATAAAAATTTAAAATTCAAGCGTAAATATCCTTTTAACTGTAAGAGATGATTTTTTTCTTTATCTTATCAAGCAATTTACAGTAATATAAAAACCTTTGAAATCGGACTTGATTTGTAAAAGTTATGTTTTATAAATCTCTTACATACTTGAGGTAGTCAAATTTGACGCCCTTTAGCTTATCTATTGTTATCAAAGGGTGATTACAAGATAATTTCTCTGAAAGCTTTGATCCTCCTTTACAACTCTTCCATACATTTCAATTCGATCCGAGCATTAGTTTAGGAGATACAGATTTATTACCAAAAAATTTGCGTTTGGTCCCACTGCACAGTGGATCGAATAGAACAATCTAGATAGATAAATACGTAGAGTTAAACATCATCAGAATAAATTATTTATTTTTCTGTGTAATACACAAAATTTCATATTTACGAAACTTGTTGTCAAATTAATTTAAAAATATGCCATTAGATCGCACTGACCATCCAAAGTTTATATTTTTTAACATTAATTTTGTATTTTTATTTTATATGCTCAAATGTTAAATATGATATAAATTGTGTATTTCCAGGCGCATATATATTAAATTTATAACAAAATAAATCTTAGGTTGTATTAAATTAAAATATTTAAAAGTATAGGTGAGGGTCAATTTAATCGAACTGACTGTTTGTCCTTCTAGTCTTAAAATTCGATGCACTACGGCCCTTTACCCCAAGAGTCTTTGAGTTTACTTTACACGTATCTACGTTAAGATTCCTTTTGTTATTGTCGATTGTTATTTCGCGCGATCTACTAATTGCGCACCTAACATGCCTTGAACTTTTTTTGACAACCGCGAAAAAGTAATAATATTTTTTTAATTAATTTTCAATGGCCTATTGGATTATGCTAGGGGCATTTTGATATTTGCAAAAAATGTGAAAAAGTTATAGCCCTAATGCATATGTATTACTATACAACAAATTTAAGTTTTCTTATAAGGAGTGAGATCGAAAAAATCTTAGCACACGTTTAATAATATTATTTAAATTTGTTTATGATTTATTTTTAATGACAACCATATTGATTTGTTGTGAGTTTGATTTTGTATGCATAAATAGTCGTTAATAAAACCAAAAATCAACGTTAGTGTCAGAAGAAAAAAGATTTTGGAAATATTTTTACTTAAAATTTAAATTTTTTTTGATTTTTCTCACATATGTATTTAGTGGGAATATTTGACGTGTTAAAATAATGAACTTAATCAAATAAAATATTTTTTACACCCTACACCACCACTAGTGGTAAAAGGGGTTTTCACAAGAACAGCAAAAAAAAAAAATCAAGCATTAAAATACAAGCTATTTACTTTCTAAAGAGAGCTTATATGTAAAATGAGCCTCTAATTGGGGTTTGTAGTTCGGCTCTTCAAAGACTTGAGATAGTTTGGACATCAGTATAGAGAACAGCAAGTAGGTTGGGATGGCTTTGAAGTTTCAGGATATATTTCTCATTGAATTTCCTAAATTCTTCTTTTACAAATGATTTGTGAAATAGTCCATGGTGCACCCGTCATTATTCTAAGAATTTTCGACTGAGACCTCTGTATAAGATCATTGCTGGTATTACTGGCTTTAATACAGGATGTCTTGATTTTCAAGGCTTTTTCTTGATTGACTGTTGTTTAACCAGTAAAGGCTAAAACTTCATATAAGATTTGTTTGTTTCTAACGTGACTCCACACGTCGGACATGATATCAAATTGACTACATGCTATGTGTGGGGTTTTATGGAAATTGAGTATTGCTGTGTAATCTGCAAATGTAGATATAGTCAGTTCATCGCATGTAGGCAAGTCAGAAAGTGCCAATAATTTGTGAAATAGAGTGCTTCCATGTCAAAACGGACAGCAATCGGACTTGACATCTCCAATGTCAATGAAATTCACTACAGATATTGGCAATTGGAAGTGTTTCCCAAATCATCAAATTTTAGACTCATGCCCCTTTCCGGTCCAAAAATATGACGGTTTGAAAAACGAGAAAAACTTAAAAAATTTACAAAGGCGCATTTGTTTAATTGCTAATAATTTCTAAACTATAAACGGTAGTTATCTAGTTTTAGTTTCATAATAAAGACAAAAATATAATCTTTATAAAGATATTTATAATTTTTTTTAAATCAAAAGTTCAAAGGTCAAAGTTGGACTTATAATAATCAAATCATTATATTTCAAAAAATGGTATTTTAAAAATTCTGAAAAAAATATATAATGTTGACGTAACTCTTCTTCTTACGCAAGGAAAATTTCAAGTTGGAGTCTCATTTAGTTTAGAAGTTATGGACCAAAATAAAATTTAATTACTTATAACTTCTAAGCTATACACAATAAAATTTAAGTTTTAGTATCATTTTAAAGATTAAGATATAAAGTAAATTTATTTAGTTTGAAAGTTGAAAGGTCAAATTTAAATTTATAAAAATTAAATCTTTATATCTCCAAAAACTACATTTTTAAAATTCTTAAAAAATTATATAATGTTAACACAACTCTTGTCCATACCTGTGCAAAATTTTATATTGGACACTCATTTAGTTTAGAAGTTATGTAACAAAATATAAACCAAAGTCAAATTTTGTATATAAAATTTCATATTTTTTAAATAAAAAAAAAAAAAATAAATAATTTAAATTAATTTAATTTTTGTAAATATTTTAAATTTTTACATACAAAAAATAGCTTTTTACTATATTTTGCTTCATAAATCCTAAACCAAAAAAGACTCCAAGTTGAATTTTGGCTCGAGTATAAAGTGGAGTTAAGTTATCAATATATAATTTTTTTAAGGAATTTTAAAATACCGTTTTTTGAGATATTCAGCTTTGAATATTATATTATATATTTTGACCTTTGAACTTTCGAAGTAAATAAAATTTATATGCGCAATTTTAAATCCAATATCTATTTCTATTAAATGAGATACAAATTAGACTTTTACAATGCATAGTTTAGAAGTTATGAGCAATGAACTATGTACACTTTTGGATAAAATTTTAATCAAAATTTTTTTCACACTTAAGACCGGAAAGGGTCTTAAATCTGAAAGTTTGCAATTTGAGCAACACTTGTAATAGGTAATAACAGTTTCATTGAAATCGGAGACATGAAATCCGAAAATGACTGTTTTTTGTCCGTTTTGATACGGAATTACTCAATACACAGAAAAAAATTACGACAATCCAATTGTTTTATTAATTACCAAATTCGTCAATACAATTATTTTCTTAATTAAAAAGGCACCAACAACTGTTTTTGTAAATTTAAAAACAACTTTTGTTATTTAAAATAATTAACAGTCAACAATTTTTTCAACAACGAATTTGTAATATTAAATAAAATTATTGTTAGCAAGTAAAGAACTATATTTTAACAACAGGTTAGTCATATTAAATAAATATGTTGTCAATATTTACCAATTTTTTTCAAAATCATTTATTTTGCAAAAGTGATAAGATTAAAATATGTGAATAAAAATAAATTCCAGATATGAGGTGTTTCGTTTTCTTTGTGTCCAATGATTTATTTTTCACATAATGTTCCGAAATATTTGCAATCAATCATTCCTAAGTTCCACAAGTAATGGAATAAGTATTTTTAATTAAACAGATTTTCTTATTGTTACCATTGTTAGAATCAACAAATCCCAAAGGTTCTACCCTCTACCCAATTGTCCAAATTTGTTCTCCCTTCTAATTACAGGCGATCTGTTAAAAATTAAATAATAAATTATATGTACAAATTTTGCAGTATCTTCACATTTAATACTTACCTTTCATGAAGATAGCCTTAAGTTTTTAACTATTAATATATCCACAGCATCATCTACTATAGCTAATTTATTCCCCCCCAAAAATGTACAACAATTTTAAAACAATATTGTAAAAATATTTTGTAATTTTTAATTTTTTGACACATATTTTTTGTTTTTTCAATGCGAAATTTTAATTAAAATTTTAACAACTTAAATAGTTGAGAATCAACTCGTAAATTTGTAAATATGACAACGTACAATCAAAGTAATAAAAAATATTGTTAACATTTTTGGAAGTGAGTCAACAATACATTTTAATTACTTCATAGCTTTTGATATTTTTTTCTGTGTAGTTTTCTAATGCCTAGTATTAATTTACAAAGAGTTTCGATACCATATTTTTTCAAGATTTTAGGGGCTTTCTGAGTGGAATGTTTTATAAATTTTGTAAATTTCTGTAAAATTCGGAAAATATTTTGTCCTATCAACAGCGATATTTTAGAAAATATTTAGTTTAAACTAAATTAGCGATAAGTAAATTTTTTCTTGGAAACTTATTTCTTTAAAGTTATAGATATTTTGCCGCAAATGAGCGACATGTGTAAATGTATTTAAATATCCTTAAAGAGCATACACAGACATAAAATATTTATATGAATAACTGAAAATTTCTTAATATTTAGTTGAGTTTGAATTTTTCCATTCTATTAAAGAAAAAGAAGTACCTGCTAAAATTATTAACAATTTTTGGTCCTATAAAAAATTGGCCAAAGAATTAAAGGTCTGCCGTCAAACTGTTTCCAATATTATTAAACAGTATCAGAAGAATTTGACCATTGATAGGACACCTAATTCGGGAAGAAAAAAGCATATTGAAAAGAGCTCCAAATACATCTGGTAGAAAAGCAGGCCGTTTAACACATTGCACTGACTATTTGGTGCAAAGACTTAAAGCTAATGCAGGCTTGAAAACATACAAGTTCAAAAAGTTCCAGACAGAAATGCTGCAAAAAATGTAGAAGCTAAGAATAGGGAACGAAAATTAAAATCAAATTTCATAAAAAAAATCCTCATGTATAATGGACGAGGAAACGTATGTACTCGAAGATTTTTCGCAGTTTCCGGGTCAAAATTTGTATGAAATGTTGAAGATAAGTTTATGACCCAAAAGCAGACAAAATTTTCTTAAAAATCCCTGGTCTGGCAAGCTGTATGTAGTTGCAGCTAAAGAATCAAGTCACTTTTTACAGTTGGGTCTATAAATACCGAAATATACACCAAAGAATGTTTGCATAAGAGATCTCAATGTGTCTCGATTTGGCATTATGTCACTACGGTAAGAAAACTCTGGAGTGGTACCAAAACAATATCATAGTTTTTGTACCAAGAGAGGTCAATTCTCCAAATTGTCCGGAGCTAAGACCAGTGGAGAATTATTGGACTCTTGTGAAAAGAGAATTGAATAGCACAAAAAAAGTGTCGCAAAATATCGAGGATTTTAAAAGAAGATGGGCAAACTGTTCCAAAAAAGTGACTGAATCAATTATCAAATCTCTAATTGAAAGGTTACTAAAAAAGTCCTCTAGTTCATAAGTAGTGGTTAGAACTATAAAAGTTATATTTTATTGTGATTTGTAATACAATATCAATAATGTAAAAAAATCAAAACTCTAAGATCAGCCGTTTCCAAATTATTGAATTTTATATACACTAGGAGCCAGAAGTCTGCATACGAACATATGAAAGACATTATTGACGGAAGTTTTCTATATATTCTTTAAGTTTTTTGCAATTTTTACAGCTCTATATGATAGCTTAAATCTTTAACAATATTTAAGTAAAACATCAACTTTAGAAAAGTGAATAGATTCACTGTTATCCAAAAATATTAAAATAAAGTGATATAATTATACAGCAAAAGTCTGCGTACATTGTTGAAAATTCTAAATTTTTCGCGGATTTTTTAGCTTTAGATTATTAAATTTGTTACGTTTTAAATTTCTGTTGTTTACTTAATTGTTGTTTCAAATTTTCTACTATAATTGAAGATGTTTTCCTAATAAATCAAGGAAGAAATTTATTTATTCTTACTGAAAGTATGAACTTAATTTTTGTAAGGATACTGAATAAAACATTCAGAAATATTAATAGAAAACCATTTGTCTGTCTAAGGAGAAATTAGTAATAATCGAAATAATAAGGTCATTTTCACTTAAATCACGTTTTGGTGAAATTAACGACATGGATTAATGAACAAATTTAAATGCGGTCATGTTATACGTGAAAAAATCGGGAAAAAAAGCTATAAAATTTACAAAAATATTAAATTCGAATAAAGTACGAGTATTCCTGATAGAATTAATTAAAAATATTGTTTGCATTCTTCATTCTCGCGTTATACTGGTACCTAGAAAATATTTTTATACCCTACACCACCATAGGTAGGGAGGGTATTATGCGTTTGTGCTGATGTTTGTAACATCCAAACATATTGGTCTAAGACCCACGATGTCCGTCCGTCCGTCTGTCCGTCTGACCGTCTGTCCGTCCATGTAAACCTTGTAATCAAACTACAGGTCGCAATTTTGAACCAAAATATATGAAATTTGGTACACAGGTTTCTTTTGGTCCAGGGTCCAGCCTATTGAAATTGGTTATGATCGGTCCATTATTTCACCTAGCCCCCATACAAATGACCTCCCGGAAAAGGGTTTAACGATCATAAATCCCTTAAATATAGCAATATTTTAATAAAATTTGGCACATACAAGTTCCATATAAGTCTAAATAAGTGTGCCGATTTTTAAAAAGATCGGTCCATAATTAACCATAGCTCCCATATAAACCCCTTTTCAAAAAATCACTTTAACGAGCATAAATCCCATTAAAATGTAAGTATCAAGTTAATATTCGACAAAAATAAGTTTTATATAAATATAAATGATAGTGCCAAATTTTACAAAGATCGGTCCATAATTTACCACAGCTCCCATATAAGGTCTTTTTTCGGGAATCACCCAAAAGTGAATAAATTCATATAAATGTTAGTATCGACGTAATATTCTGTATCCGTATGTTTTATTTTACATTTAATATGAGTATCGGTTCACAATTGGCCCCAAGTCTAATAAAAGACACCTGCCCGAATTTTGATGTACACAATGGTGTAGGGTATTATATGGTCGGGCTTGACCGACTATATCTTCTTCTCTCGTTATATATTATAAATGAATAGAAAATAACCAGGTTTTCTTATAATGGGACTAATTCATTAATAGCATGATCCGATTTTCTTACTATGTTGTGTTATGGCCTTATTTAGAGAGAACCACATTTAGCATCATCTTAGAATACACCTTTCTTAGAAATTCTATTGATTTTTTCGCTTTTATGCAGTAAGCATATTTTTTTGTTATATTTTTTAATAAGGCATAAGTCTATATTAGTGGTATTATAGCATAAAGCCTAATATTTAATGATATCTTTTTTACAATCTCAACAAAAATACATTTCAATTTAAATAGATCTTCATAATTTAGTAAATTTTATAGCGGTTTATTCCGATTTTTGACGTATAACATAACCTGAATATTATTTTTTTCGTTAATTTTTGTTCTAAATACTTTCATAACGTGATTTAATAAAAAGGGACTCTATCATTTTGATAAGTACTCATTCCTGTTTAAACAGATAAATGGTTTTATATAATTATTTCTGGAACATTCATTCAGCATCCTTCCAATTAATTTCTTCTCTGATATACTACGAAAAACATCTTGGATTTTTTTTGCAAAATTTTTAATAATAATTAAGTAATCAATAGAAATTTAAAACCCAACAATTTCAATCATGTAAAACTAAAAAATCCGCGAAAAAAAAATCCTTTTTTTTTTAATTGTGTACGCAGACTTTTGCTTCATATTTATAGAACCTTAATTTAAATAATCTTGGAAAACCGCGAATCTATTAATATTTTTAAACTTAATATTTTACTATATTATTGTCAAGGATTTAAGCTATTACATAGAGCTGTAAAGAATCAAAATCTTTAAAGATATAATAGAGAAATTACGACAAACGATATTGTTTAATAGTTTGTACGCAGATTTATGCTTCCTAGTGTATGTTAAGATTTTTTCGATCTCACTCCTTAGTATTAAATAAAAAATTTTACTATCACTCTTAATTTTATTAGTCACTGTAAATATATGCTTTATTCTTCTATTGTGATTTTGCTACAATTTAAACATTATGTTTTTTAGGATGCTTTTGTATTCTCCAAAGACCAAACACGTTTGACATGCTACTGTTTGTTTTGCTACAATTGTTAGTTTGTTTCTCTGTTCTTTTTTGATTTCAAATAACAACAACAACTAAAGTGTGAATGAGAATGTAAGGAAATGACATGATTGCACTTGAATAGTCATAATTTTCATAGAACTTTTGCAACTATTTATGGCTGACATATAAATTTTAATTGTAAACGTATGATAGTGTATTATGTAGTGGCATACACATACGATTGCAACAGCTGTTGCTGCTATTGAAATATAAATGACTGCCAAAAATATACAATAATTTCCGCTTTAGGATTGTTAATAATACTAAGGGAATTGAATTTAATTATTGACAAAATAATCCTAAATATTTTATGGGTTACACAGTGATATATGTTAAGAGGATAAATGAGGTTTTGAGGGAAAATGAAGTTAAAAATTTCAGGAATTTTTTTGAAAATTTAAAAGAAAAAGTTTTTTTCAAAATATAAAATTATATTAAAAGATGGAAACAAAGTCTTTAGTTCTACATTATTTTTTTTTTGTTAGTTTTTTTTTTTGTCTTCATATAACCTACTTTTTGTTCTTGTCAAGTGGGTAAATTTAGCTTTTTCTTTTCCATTGTGCAAGTAGCTGTAAACATCTTGTTGGTTAAAAAAAAAAAGCTGAAGTTTTGTTCTCTTATATAATCAAAGGAGTATGTATGTGTACAAAGGTGTAGTTACACATTTTTATTTACACATACATAAACACTTATAAACCATCTCTTGAGGTGTATGATAAGTTTGGTTGTTTCTTTGTTTGTTCTTCATATTAAGACCCAGTTGTCTAAGTGTGTGTAAATAATTTCTAGGTTGAAATGATGGTAACAAGTGTTTGAAGAGGAAAAAAACATATTTTTTTTTCTCATTTCATTATTTCTACAAGCTTCAAATGTTTGAAAAGATGCAACAAAATTTAAATATTGTTATGTAGTTAAAGTGCCTAGAAAAAATTCTTGAAAGTATTAAGTGTTAACTTTTTTTGGGTTAAAATATTAGAATATTAAAGATGGTTTTTACATATATACTTAAGTATCTGAAGGATTTTTAAGGCAGTCATATTATTTTAAATAATGTTCTACTACATATAAGAGCTTTAGTAATACCCTAGTTTAATAGTTTTGGATATCCTTTAAAAACCATTTAAACGCTTCACCACTAACTGCCCTAAAAGCTCAGGTTTCCCTAAATGTCTGCTTAAAATCTCACGTAACTTTTTATCATAAAGCACATTCAACTATTTTTCTTTTTATAAAAATTAATCTTCAAAAAATGTCTGACCACTTATCATTAAATAAAAATATAAACTATTTTCAACATTATTTATTTTCTATTTGTTCTTGGCTCTTACAGTCTCTATTAAGTTTGTCATCAACTAGATAATAACAGAAACCAAAACAAATACAAACTTAATAGAAGCACGCACTATGGCGTAAATTATTGTCTAGCAAGCGAGACAACAGTACAACATGTCATGCGTTACCACATACTCATGCATATATGCTTTTAAACTTATATATACACTGACAAAGTCAACTTATTTATTGTTGACTTTCATTTGATGTTGTTGCGGTGTTTTTTTTTTTTTTTTTTTTTTTTTTTTTTTGCACAAATATAAGTATAGGAGTATGTTCTTTTTTTCATATGGCAGTTTATAGAGCACGTTCATAGTTAAAGTACAATTTCATGGTTTAATGTGAAAAAATACTTTGCACGCATAGTAACATGTCTCTAGTTTGCCTTCGTTGTTTATTTTTTAACTATAAAATTCGTCTACTCACAGTGGAATAGTTTTACAAAAAAAAAAAAATTGAAAGTTTGTCATAAGATTTATTTGACTTAAAGCCGATATAAATTGAGTACTTTATATATATATTGATGAAAAGATTACTATATTTTCTATTCAAAAATATTGCAGTTGTTTCAAAATGGTTATTAAATTTGATACAATGCAGTCCGTCCATCTGTCTTAAATAAAAAAAAAAAAAATAAATATATATAGAAAATATAAAGTGAGCAATAAGGCTGATTCTAATTGAGTACTTTATATTGACCGATCAAAAGACAAATGCATTTTATATTCAAGAATATTACAATTGCTTCAAAACAGTTGTTGAGTTTGATGCAATGATGTCCGTCCGTCTGTCTTAAATGAAAAAAAAAAAAAAATAAATAATAAAAAATAAATAAATAAAAATATATAACTACAACTATATATATAAATAAATAAATAAATAAATAAAAAATAAATAAAATAAATATATACATATATATATATATATATATATATATATATATATGTATATATATATATATATATATATATATATATATATATATATATATATATATATATATATATATATATATATATATATATATATATATATATATATATATAAAAAGTAAGCAATGAGACTTATTTGGCTTAAAGTCGTTACTAATTGAGTACTTTATATAAGCCGATCAAAGGATAACTATATTTTCTATTCAAAACTTTAAAATTTGTTTCAAAAATGTTATTGAATTTAATGTAATGATGTTCGTCCGTCTGTCCTTAATCAATAAATAAATAAAAAAATAAATATATAGGAAATAGAAAGTTAATCATAAGATTTATTTAACTTAAAGCCAACACTAATTGTGTACTTTATATATACAGATAGAAAGATAACTATTTTTTTTATACAAAAGTATAATAACTATTCAAAAACTGTTGTTAAGTTTGATATAATGCTGTCCGTCTGTCTGTCTTTAATCACACTGTATGTCACCATTACTAATAACTTGAAAACATTTAGCCTATGACCGTTTTTGCAACAAAATTGTTAAAATTTAAATTCTCTTTTTATTAAAATATACCACTGTGCAATATCTTTTGCTTCTTTTAAAGTAGATAATATAGATTTAAGTGCCAGTACTAGTAGTTTGTGAGCAAAATGTTTTTCTTTTTTATTAGTTTTTTGTTTTTATAGTGTGAATATTGCTTAGAGTAAATATGTATTATAAAAATATCAAAATTCAGTACCTATTTAAAAACTAAATTATTTTTAAAGAAAAAAATAAAAAAATAAATAATTACAAAAGAATTATTTTTAAACTCAATCATTCAAAATCTTATTGAATTAAAAAATTATACTTTTCAAAGAATTTTATTTTCTTTAGCATCTCATTCTCTTTTAAATCTGCCTTTTTTTTTAAACTCTATGTGTCTTCATTTCCACAGTCTTGTGTTTATTTAAGCTCATACACACGTAATAATTTACTTTAAAAGTTACTTAATACTTTCAAAGTTTTTATAACTTGGAAACGTGTTAAATGCAAGGCAAATAGATGTATCTAATAACAATAAAAAATTGCTGAAAAAATGCAGTTTCTGTAAAACTGTAAAAAAATATTTAGATTTAAATATGTATTTATTTATATTTATGGAGAACTAAAATTGTTTCAGATCATGACATGGAAATTTTTTTCTATTTTAATTTTTGTTTTTATTTTGGCATTCCAAATTTTAAGAACTAAATGGATGAAAAAATTCAGTGCAAAGCCTTTGATCATTTGGGTTTTGTTTCACAATTTTATAGAATCATTTAATAGCTCTTGTCTAATATTATAATTTTTAAGTGATAAATAAAATAAAATCTTAAAGGAACATTTCTATATTATCATTGTTTTTCTCTTAACCTTTTTCTTTGGGGTTAATGAAAAATGGGTTAGATTTTTTACATATAACGTTTACTTATATGTATTTTACTTAAATAATATATTTGTTAGTTTCTTGCATTGCAAATTTTGTTAAATTTGAACAAGAATTTTAAAAACTATAATAAAAACTTGTAGAAGAACTAGCAATATAATTAAGTATACCTGTTATAATGAAATGATACATATTACTCATACGCAACGTAACAATATGGTTTATTTTAGCAGGCAAAAAATATGTTTAATTAAGTTTTTAAACCAATTCAGTAAAACGCTTTTACTACCTATTGTGAATTATTAAAACAAATTGATATTTTTATTAAAACAAATAAAAAAAAAAAAAAACCAAATACAATAATTTACACATCTGCAGCAACAAGAAAATCCTATACGCAAAAAAAAAAAAAAAAAAAAAAATATGGTTGTAGTGACCATAAACTAAGAGCAACATACTATGATTGTAATATATAATTAGAGTTAAAAATAAGTATATTTGTACGAATTATTATTATGATTCCATTTTAGATTTTTTTTCATCATTCAATCATTCGATTTAGTAAGGTTTTCTTTAATATTGCTTTAAATTTCATCATGTTTTTATCATTTAATTATCCCATTTATTATATATATAATCCTATGTTATCATATATATAATTCCATTTTGTCATATATATTATTCTATTTTATCAAATGTTTAATCCCATGTTTTCATATTTATATTGATTTGTACCACGATATGTGGTACATTCATCATACTGAATATACACAAACCTTGTCAATTTATATTTGTTTATATCTAAACTAAATGAGAATTAATATACTAATAAACTACTGGACTGATACACAAAAATGTAGATTCAATAAAATTAACCAAATCTATAAAATTAACTGAATGGTATTAGAATTAACTAAATAGTTGTAGAATTGACTAAATAATTGAAATTTTCATAAATATAGTTTCATATAAAAAATATTTAAATACATATTATAATTGTAGTCACCCATATTAAAATTTTGTTTGTGGGTAATCATTAAATTATCAAACAGAAACATAAACATTGCTATCATGAACATGGTATTATTCAAATAAATGAAAAACGGCTATACAAACACTGAATAGTTGTAGTGATCATGCTGTAACCATGTTTTTTCTCTGCGCGTACATAGTATTTTTTTTTTTTTAAGTTTTAAGTGGAACAATTAATATTTTTCATTTCCATACAACACTATAGAAAATTTTAATTTCTTGTTCCCACTCCCTAGAAATGTTCAAATAGTCGAAAAACTAAGAGGCAAAGTTTTGGTCTGATTGAAAAAAAAAAAAAAATTAGAGATGACTCAAAACGATTAAAATTTTGAAAATTATGACTTCTTTGATCATAAATAACACTGCTAGACAAAAAAAAAAAAAAAATATATTTATATAGACTAGATGGAATTCCGCATGCTAAACTCGAATCTGCTTTCAGTTTTTTTCCATCAGGTCGGGATTTTTTTTTATGGTCGTGTCTAATATTGTGCCCTAAATATGCCGATTACTCGAGTATATTTCACTATTACTTGAGAACGGTATGCACGATTTATATAAATGTATACCACGATATGCGAAATAAAATTAGCTTTAAATCGCTCTACTATCAAATTTTTATCCCCTCAATAGTTTAGGAGATATTTCAAAAAAAGTGTCGGAAAAAAATTTTTCATGCTAAATTAAAGATTTTTTTTTTTTTTTTGCTAAAACTTTTTTTAAAGTGAAAACATCAAAAATATTTAAGTTTATTACCTTTATCTCAAAGCTGGCAAAACTGTGAGTAAATAAAGCCACGTATTGTAAAAATTAATGCACAAATCTTGATTGGATTCACAGTTAAGTTTGGATACCCAATCATACCTATGCATACCTAGCTAAGTGGAAATACACTAGTGGGGAAAAAAAAAGACAATTATTTTTCGTCTTAAATAAAAAAAGAAGTGGATTAGATGGAATTCAACGTACTAAATAAGAATCCGCTTTTACTTTTTTTCTATCACGCATTGATTTTTTTTTATGAGCATGACTACTAAGACCACGACTTTAGACAGTCACACTTGTATAACTCGAGAACAGTTTGTCCAATTAAGATAAATTGAACTTTAATATATAGCGATCTAAATTCTCTTTGAGCTGAATTTATATATTTTTTTTGTCCAGTTAATATTTCCGTAGTTATTCGGTAATTAGTACCGAAAATTTTAAAATTTATTTTTTTGAAAAGTGGTGAAAATTTTGATCCATAACTCTGAAATTCTTGAGCGAATGAAAAGTATTGTAAACATAACTTGAAGATAATTTTCGTATGCATCTTTTGATGTATCACTTGTCAAAATCGTGTAAAGGATTCTTGAGTTATAGCCTAAGTTTTACAAACCATTCTCGAATTTTATAGTGTGATCGCTGAATAAGGTGATGATGATATTAGTCATGCACATAAAAAAAAATCAGTATCCGATAGAAAAAAAGTGAATGCAGATTCTTGTTTAACTCGTCAGAATCCACCTAGTCCACCTATTTTTGTTTCAAGAAAAAGTAATAAAAAAAAAAAAAATTTTGGCTGCCACTGTATTTCTACATGGGTGTTTTTACTTAATTGAGGATAAAATTTATATTTCTGCATCAATTTTGAAGATACATGCCTTGTTTTATTCGCAGCATTACCAGCATTAAGATAAATATGATAAACTGTAACATTTTAGATGTTTTCATTTATTGAAAGAAATTTTATTAACAAAAAAATCTAAAATTTTGCATGAAAATGATTTTTTTTCGGATACTTAATTCAAAATAACTTCGAAACTATTGAGTACATAAAAAATTGAGTTTAGAGAATTTGAAGATATTTTTAGTCCGCATCTTTGGTGTATTTGATCAATCGTACACACCGTTCTTGAGTTATCAGGAAATATACTAGAGTAATGGCCTTACTATGGGCGAAATATTAGACACGCCCATAAAAAAATCCAGACCTCATGGAAAAAAACTGAAAGCAGATTCTTGTTAAGCACATCAAAATACATCAAGTCCAACTATTCGTCTATGGGGGAGGATTTTTTTGTTGAACAGTGTAATTAATTTTAATTGAAATTTAGGGCTTAATTTTGTAAAATGAAACGAAAATTCATTTCGAAAATTTTTATTGAAAACAACAAACAAATAAATAACCGTCATTCGATTATTCGATTAATTTTCGTCGATTAACTGTTCGAATAATTAGAAATTGTCTATTTTTAATAACAATTAAGCCGAATAATTTGTTGCAAATAACCGATTAACACAAATTTAGTATTCTGAGGTTATAAATTTAGAACTAATTAAAATTAATGTTATGCTTTATCTTTTACATATAGATATTTAAATGAATTTTCTTCATAAGAGAAAAAAATTTAGATGTTAGATATCAAAGAAGAGAAAATCTTTCAATGAAAAGTCTACGATAAATTCAGTGGAAGTAATCCGAATTTGAATTACTTCCGTATCATAATTTCAGGATATTTTTGACTTCTTTGAAAGTTGTTTTTTTTTTATACCCTACACCACCATAGGTGGGGAGGGTATTATGCGTTTGTGCTGATGTTTGTAACACCCAAAAATATTGGTCTAAGACCCACCTTAATTTATACCAATCGGCTCAGAATCACTTTCTGAGTCGATTTAACGATGTCCGTTCGTCCGTCCGTCCGTCTGTCCGTCCATCTGACCGTCTGTCCGTCCATGTAAACCTTGTAATCAAACTACAGGTCGCAATTTTGAACCAAAATTTATGAAATTTGGTACACAGGTTTCTTTTGGTCCAGGGACGATGATCAAATAATGGTTATGATCCGTCCATTATTTCACCTAGCCCCCATACAAATGTTCTCCCGGAAAAGGGTTTAAGGTTCATAAATCTCTTAAATATAGAAATATTTTAATGAAAATTGGCACATATAAGTTTCATACAAGTCTAAATAGTGTGCCGAGTTTTAAAAAGATCGGTCCATAATTATCCATAGCTCCCATATAAACCCCTTTTCAGAAAATAACTGTAACGGCCATAAGTCCTATTAAAATGTTTGTATCAAGTTGATATTCGACCCAAATAAGTTTTATATAAACATAAATGATAGTAAAAAATTTTACCAAGATCGGTTCATAATTTACCATAGCTCCCATATAAGGCCCCCTTTCGGAAATCACCCAAAAGTTAATAAATTCATATAAATGTCAGCATCAACGTAATATTCTGTATTTGTTTGTCTTATCTTACACTTATGAGTATCGTTCCACATTCGAATCCACGTCTAATAAAAGACCCCTCCCCGAATTATACTGTGCACAATGGTGTAGGGTATCATATGGTCGGGCCTGACCGACTATATCTTTTTCTCTCGTTTTTTTTTATTGGACAGAATGTTTAATAAAATTAACAATTTTGCTAAACAAAAACCCAAATTTTTTTTTCGAGATTTGAAAAAAGCTTAGATATTCTGGTAGAAAATCTTCAAGATAGATGAAAAAATATAAAAAGGTATTTAAAAAATGTCAACCGTTATTAAGTAACGACACTTTAAACAGCACTGTAGTTTAAGACATATATTATACGAAGTATTTTTTTGACGAGAAGTTCAATTTTTAAATGTTTGTAACTTTATTACTTTAGGCAGGATCTTTATGAGTCCTTTTTTATTTTAAAAATTGATGTGTTGTCCATTAATATTAATATTAATTTTTATTGAACAAATACAAATAAATCCCTATACTGTAGTAATCCTTGATATGTGGTCTTCCAAAATCAGTAATACAATTTTGCTCCAAATTGCTTCTTTTCATTTCGCGAAGCAATTACTGATAACGTATTTCACACCAAAAATTTTTTAAAAAAAGGAAAGTTTGAGCGTTATTGAGTTTATTTTTGAAAATATTACATACATACATTATTTATAACGCCCATTTTTTATGAAACCAGCTTAGTGTTACGAAAATGGATTGTGCCAAATTTTATTAATATAGCATTCTTAATTACGAACCCAGCCTAAAAACGATTAAGAGCTTCGAAAAAGGAACATTTTCACCACTTCAAATGTAGAACAAAGTGCATATTTTAAACTTTTTTTGAAGTTCTTAATAATTACTTCCAAAAAAGTGAAATTTTAACTGGAAAAAAGGTTAATAATTTCTAAGAAAATTAAAATTTTATAAATTTTAATCCATTTTTATTATCTTTTAATAAGGCCAAAACTGAATTTTTGTAAAAAAATTTCATAAACATATTTTTAAAGGAAGTACTTCAAAAGAAATTAATAAGAAGCATAAAAGAAGAACATCCTACCAATAACAACCATGGGTTAAAAAAAGAACTTCTGCAGCTCTTTTGCACCAGTAAGTGCTTCCTTCCAATGCCAACACAATGTCAAATTCATGACTTTTTCAGTTCCTTTTTTGCTGGGAAAATATATACTTTTGATAACTCAGAATGCGAAAATCTCACAGTGTGAACGGATATTGTTAAATTAAATCAGAAAGTGATTAACGTTGAATAAAATATTACTAATTTTGGCCATTAAAAACATATTTCAAAATGGATTCTTCTTTATATATTATTTCTTCTTCTTTTTGCATTAAGTAAAGTAAATATTTTAGTTTTCGCTTTTGTAATTTAAGTAATTTACTAAATTTTTAGGCGCCATATTACTATATATTTTATTAAAAATAAATCATTAAAATACCCTATACAAATTTATTAAACTGCAGTTATAAATCTAATGGCTCTAACAATTTTGTATTTTTTATTTATTTAGTTTCTTTTTTGTATATAAAAAAGTAAATTATTATAATTTATAAAAATATTTATACGCAATTAAAAGCCTTTTAAATCATTTTATTAACAAAAGAGCAGCCTAAAAGCATTTTATAAATACCGCAATAAAATAAGAAAATAAATTGTTACAATTTAAAATTTATTTACCATATATTTATTTATTTTTATATCTGAATATTGAATAGTGTTATTTACTCATCCATATAGACATACATACACTCATATTTATTTATTTCTTTTTTTAGTTCTTTTTATTTCATAAAGATTTATTTTTTTTGCGATTTAGTTCCGTTTTCTATTCAATGGTAGCCAAGTACAAAAAAATTTAGCATTTCCTCTTTTTGTACTTGTTTTTATGATTTTTCTATATATGTTAGTGTGTGTGTTTATGAGTGTAGTGATGTGTAACTGTGATGTGTATGAGTTCCTCTCTTGCCTCCTAAAATTATACTGTGATTTTTTTTTTTTTTGGCTCTTGACTTTTAGTTTTTGGTTTGTTTGCTTTTTTTTTTTAATGTGGTTTGTTTGTTGATGTTTTTGTTATTTGTTTATTTTTGTTGCTATTTTTCAGTCACAGTTAAGTAATTTTTTATTGAGTGTATAAATATGTTGGCTGTTTATAGTTGCTTGAATAAGAGAATGAGTATGTGTGTTAGTTAGTTTAAATATATATATTTGTTGATGTGTGTTGGGATTTTTGGTGTTTATGTGTACATAAAGAGAATGTTTTTTTTGTTTGCGTAATGTGTGTAGGTTACGTGTTGGCATGCATTTACATTTGTTAGTAGCCGGGTGAGTAAGTATGTTTGTGTGTGTGTACTTTTATAGAGTATGTTTCCTTTATGTCATAAACAGTGAGTAAATTTTTTATGGTTCATAACGCATGACTTGCTGAACATATACAAACATTTTTCTTTATGTTATTTTTTATAAGAGATTTTGTTTGATGTCTGTCTACAAGTTTATGTGTACTTGTGTTTGTTTGCTTAACACGAGGTGTTGGTTACATTTTTTATGTTGTTGTTACACTCTATTTGTTTGGTTAACTTTTGCGGTATTTTTTTTTTATTGTTGAGAATATAAAATAGCTCTTGTTATGTTTGTTGATAGCTGGTAACAGTTTTGAATAATGGTAATAAAGTTGAAAGAGTATTTTAGTGAATTTTATAGAAATAAAGAGTATTAAAAAACTAAAGAGTATTTAATGATATTAACATAATTGTGTTAACTTAACAGTATATATATAAAGATTTAATTTAACTGTTTTTAAATCAAATTTTTCTTTAATTTCCTTTAAAAAAGTGAGTGGATATTATGTTAGTAATATATGTAATAAAATTGTGTTAATTTAAAATGTTTTCTTAAGGAAAATAAAAATGTTTGGGTGTGAATAATGTTGCTTTTAAAAGCTTTGATTAATTCTTAACATTTTTTTGATGTTTAAGTGTAAATTATTATGCTTAAGTTTAATTTTAAAATTTCTTAAGGGTAAAAAAAAAAAATCCGTGCATGCAAATCTGCTTATAGAAAATAAACCAGTGGTCGAATTTTTTTAAAATGATATTTTTTATTAATGACTGTTATGTTCTAAACATAAAAGAATAAATTAGTTCCTGTTGGTTTTTAAGGAAATATCTGATCTTTTCCGGAATTATTCTCATTTAAGGTTTTATTGTATTTCGGTGTCTTTTTTTCTCGAATAAGTCCATTTATTTTTAAACACCGTTTCATTTTATGCTGAGCTTTTAATGTTCTTTAAACTATTTTTTACTAGAGTCCAATATCTTTCAATTGCACGGAGTTTTGGACAATTTGTTGGATTAGCCTCTTTCGGTACAAACTCTTACAATTTCTTTGTTACAACTCCATTGTTTTGTTGTTGTAATGGAAAGAAGCGGAAACATGCCAGAAAATAGCGGATACATTGAATTTTATTAGATAGTCTTTTTCAAAGGCACTCATTCACGTATATTTCTATGTTAATACAATCATTTTTTAAGAATCAAGTCCTTCATTCCTGCGTATGCATATTACTTCCCAAAACAATAACTTTCTTAGCAATTTTGATTTCTTTGATACACGAAATTTTTCTGCCATAATCCCTCCAGGATCTACAACATAGAATTCTTGGATAGGAAGTTGAAAAAAAGTCAACCTGTACGAACGTTTCATCGTCTACTATACAGAAATAAAATTTCTAAAAAAAATTCGTCCGAAGTACTTTCATGTTATTTTTTACCTCCAAATTCTTGTTTGCGTTTCTAGTATGATTTTTTTCTTACTTTATACGTCTTCAGGCTAGACTTCCTTTCAAATTTTGTGATAAAGTTTTAAAGCAATTAACTTTTTGTGACACTTTTCTTCCAGAGATGAGTTGATTTTCTCTGAAAATCCTTTCTATTTTGCCTGAGTCCTACAGCCTGAAGATACTATTTGTCTTCCATTACCAGGTTACCATTCAGTGATCATGACTTCTTTGTATAATATTATGATCCAAGAAAATGTATTTTGCGGCACAACGTCCTTCCCTGCAATTATTTTATATGACCAATGCAAGATTTTATGAAAAATTTGAATTATGTGTTTAGGTGTTTTTTTTTTGTTAAACTTCCATTTTAAGAAAAAACAATTTTGCTATTACCATGAAACTTAGCACAAGGCAAGTGAGGATAATGGCAAATACAAACCAGTTAACAGAATTATTAATTTTTCACTACATCATAACCGCTATGTGGTCTGGCTAGACCAAGGGGACAACTTAGTGCTCTTAACGTTACCGGTAATATAAGTAATATAAATTTTGTTCCTTAAGAAATAGATCTTTCAAATTGCCCAGAAATCTATCTAACTATGAAACATTGGCCGCTGATATCACTCAAAAAAGTAAATAAAAGTAAATACACACATGGACAAAAGTCACCGTCATCTATCATGTACAATGATTAAAGGCTCCCCATGCTCAGAAAACAATTGAAATATAAAAATGGTTAACTTAGACAAAAAGTATATTTTATTCAAATATTATTTCAGTTAAAATAACTCCTTTTTCTTATACTTATTAAAAAACAAATTAAAAATATACAAAACAGTTCATATAATTACTGGACAAAATTCACCGTCAGGTAAAGTTAATTAAAAACTTTTTTTATTTTAATATGAGGTATGTTTGCCATTATTTTTAATAATTTCTTGCAAACGTTTCTGCATAGAATGTACTAACTTTTTCGTCACTTCCGGATCAATTTTACCCCATTCCTCCATTAATTTCTCTTTAAGCATATTTTTGGAAGTAATGTGATGTTCTCGAATCCGTCTATCTAAATGGTCCCATAAAAGCTCTATTGGGTTAATGTCAGGTAACTGAGGAGGAGTTTTAAGAGTGCGAGGGCTGTTATATAAGATCCATAATCGACCAATTTCCGCCGTGTGCTTAGGGTCATTGTCCCGCTGGAAGAAATAGTCGGATTCAATGCCAAGTTTTTGAGCACTTTTATGCCAGTTATCCTTAAGGATATTCAAATAAATATTTCTATCCATTGCTTTATCAATAAATACTAGTTCCCCAACCCCAGCCGCCGACATACAAGCCTCCCCCTTCTTTTTCCATGTCAAAACACGTCTGTCTGATTTATATATGGAAAATTTGCTTTCATCAGAGAATATTACCTTATACCAAAAGTCTATTCCTTTATTTAAGTGCTCTTTTGCTAAAGAAAGGCGTTTCATTTGGTTCACCTTGCTAATCTGGGGTTTTTTCTTGCAAACTCTGGCATTATACCCGGCAGAATTTAGCACTCGACGTACAGTACGGGAGTGAACACCTGTACCAGTGTTTTTCTTTAACATTGCAGCAATTTCGGACGATTAAGTTTTAGGCTCTTTTTTAATTATTTTTACTATTTCCCTCTTTTCCCGAATAGATAGTGCTGGCGGTCGTCCACTTCTTGTCTGATACTCACATGTTGGGTCGTCTTTAAAACGTTTTATAATTCCAGCAATGGTGGTACGTGGACGGTTAACCAATTTGCATATTTCCCGGATCGTTTTATTTTGTTTGTACGCACTTAAAATAATTTTTCTTTATTCAATTGTAGTTTCTTTTCTTTTTTCACTCATTTGTAATAGAAGTGGCGTTAGCAAACTTTTTAAATTAAGTACCGTTATTAAATTTTGATAGATCAGTCTTAAAGTTACGACATTACACGAATTTAGACAGAAGTGTTGGTAAGAGCGAAATTTCTTATAGTTTCTTTAATATTTAGATGCAGTGACGGTGACTTTTGTCCACAAGAAATATGAACTTCAAATAATAAATATTTATTTTTGTTAATAAGTTTAATGAAAGAAAAATTATTTTAACTAAAAAACATTTTAAATAAACCATATTTTATGCAGAATTAAACTATTTTTATATATCATTTGTTTTGTGGGCGCAGAGGCCCTTCAAACTTACATAAAGGCAAATGACGGTGACTTTTGTCCATCTGTGTATATGGCACAAAGTTGCAATCCTTCATCAAGATTTTCAAAACAAGTGGTGAAGAGTCTTTCTAATATTGACAGATCTTGCTTCTTGTCATAACAGATAAAAGAAAAAAAAAAAAAAAAAGTTTTGAGTTGTGACAAAAAACTATGTTCATATGTTTCAAAGGTAATCCACTAAGCTGCCCAGAGCACTGTATGCTACCTCATCTACCATATTCTACTACTATTTTTTATATTATTTTTTTATTTATTTTTTCCCCCAAACTAAAGAAAAAGTTTGGTTGAAGGAGAATTATCTCCAAATATGTACTTAATAAATAAGTGCAAGAGATAAAAGTTGGAGAAATTGTATATTTTCGCTTTGGTACGTAAGTAATATATTGCGTATGAGTAATTTTATTGTTAACGAAAATATAAAATAAATCATACTGCATATTAAAAGAATCCTGAAAATGTAATTTAATAAAAATATTTTGCTTTTCACTAGACAAAAATATATAATAAAACCTTTATAATAATTATTTTGTTTATCAAGATTTAACTTATGTATTTTTATACAACTTTTATTTTCAATGTGACTAGTATTTATAACCCTATTAATGTTATTAGTAAGTCTATCATCTCAGCCTTTAAGCAAAACTATCGTATGTGTTTGAAAATACCATAATGAGACTCAAAAATCTCTTAGACCAAAACCAATAGTCTTCCTGATTATCTTTAAATTATGTTTTAATTAACATTAAAGCGTATGTTGCTTATTTACACACAGCAGTTTTATAACTGGCGAAACATTTTGAATTTTAAATAGCCAAACATATACAATTCCTTTAACATAACTTGATTAGCATAAAAAACGCTACATTAACATTTGTCCTGTTAAAATAAAACTGACCTACATTACTTTTAAAATTGTTGACCTAAATAATATTGCTCTTAGTTTGAAAAGGGATAAAATAAACCCATGTATATAGCACAATGTTTGCTTTAACACAGAGGATATAAAGAGATATAAAATGTTAATAAATAACAGAGTATTTTAAAGAATAATGAGTATATTCTTTAACAGAATTTCACAATGTTAGTTTAAAGGGTATACGTTAAGTAATACATATGTTAAGAAAATTAAATAAGCTATATTACTTTGTTATTCCTCATTTTATGTTAAGCATAAGAAAAAACTATTGTTTTTCTGCTAACTTCAAATACAACCATAACAATTCATTATATATAAATGTACATAACTATTATAAAAAAATTACATGGATTATTTACACGTGCTTGCATTAAAATAGAGTTTCATATTATCGTATAAAAATTATTTCAATGAAATATTAATTAAATTTAAAAAAGCACTATTTTTTGGGATATTAAATTTTCTTTTAATTGTTTGCTTATAAGAAGGGAAACCACATATATGCAATTGCATGCTTTTTTTTTCTGTTCGTCGAATGAAGCCATTGATATAACATTTATCCATTTCAGAACAAATAAATCATTTTGGCATCGATTTGTAAGTGCATATCTTTGCATATTTGATCCTTAATGGCACATTTTAGCATATAGTGATTTTTTAACCATATTTATGACATATTTTGTTGTTTTTAGAGCACATTTTATTCTTTTAGAGCATATTTTGGGAGGTTTTTAAAAATTTGACTTCTGATGTAAAATAGAAATCCGAAAAATTTCTTTGTATTTATACTTAATTTTAATGGATACTGCTAAAGTTCGATACTGCTAAAGTTCGATCTTTGAAGAACTTGATTTGTAGTAACAAAACATGAGGTGTTTATTAGTGCCATTCAACTGAACTTATTAGAGCCATTTTTTTAAATATGATATAGAGGAGCTACTAGCCTTTAAACTTTCCAGAATAGCAAAAGTTAATATTTTAAAAATAATATATTTCGTTGAAACACTTTGTTTTATTGAAAAAATAAATTTTTTATTTAAAAATTACAAAAATGTTTTTTCTTTTTAAGAGCATATTTTCGGGTTTTTTACTGCGTATTTAATGTACATAAAACACAGTATTTAAGGGCTTATTTTGGTTTCCCTGCTTTAAGAACATTCCGTATTTTTAAAACATAATTAATAGTCGTTATTTCGAATGTCCTAGTAAGCTTAAGGTTCAAGTTTATTTAAAAAATTTTTAACGGAATAAACGGAATATACAATAGTGTCAAATATAATAAGAAAATACGGAAAAATAGCATCTGCATATTTTCTTTAACATTAGACATCTTAAGAGAACAGCAACGTTACTAAACAAAGAGCATTACAGCTGTTATCAACACAGAAAAAATTATTACTGTCTTTTTTTCAATTAACTCAGTTGTTTAATTTTGCAGCAAAATTTAATAAATACATTCAAGAAAAAATAAAATAAAAATAAATTTTAGTATGATTTTAACATTTTTAATTCATTCAATCATCTACTTGATTGATTTAATTAATTTATTAATTGGGAATTTTTTTCTGTTTTGTATTTTTTATAGTTTTTAGTAATTGATACAATCATTTTGGTGAGAGGTGCAAATTTAAACAAGTTTATAATTGAATGAATTATTTTCATATATATCTGTTAATTGGTGACTTTTTTCTGTGAAATACAAAAATGTTTATTCTGTATACTATGTTATATGTAATAGTTAACATTCTATGTAACATAGTTTAAGAAAAATAATTCTGTTAGCTGTTCATTTTATTGTGTTTATAAAAATGTTAAAATCAGAACGTAAACTTCACTTTTTCTTTGTTGAGAAAAAAAGACATGCAAAACTTGGGTGTTCTTTTTCTATTAACTTACATATATAAATTTAACATACAAAATTCTTTCATCGGAACCACAAAATAGTTATGAAATTTTCTTGCGTAAACCAAAACAACACATACATAGATATCAACAGTTTGGTGTTATAGTACTATGTTGCATTTATTTTCATATTTACTTATATATTTTTTATTAAATTATAATTCTTACTTTTTGTAAAAAGGTAAGTTTATAATTATTTATCGTAAAATAAGTATAGTTTTATTTTACATTAAAATTTATTATTTTTTTTCACTAAATAAATTTTTAAGTTTGCTTAATACACTTCACTAAATATAGTAGGAGTATAAGGCCACCAAACATTGGAAACGGTTGATCCTAGAGTTTTCATTATATTTTTAATCATTTAATAATTTAGCACAGATCACAGAAATATATAATTTTTATGGTTCTAACCACTAATTATAAAATTATGGACCATTTTTGAAAACCCTTTATTTTGAGATTTTATAGTTGCTTCAGTCACTTTTTTGGATTAGTGTGCACATCTTCTGTTAAAATCTTCGGTATTTTGGGACACCTTTTTTGTGCTCTTGAATTTACTTTTCACAAGAGCTCAATATTTCTCCAGTGGTCTAAGCTATGGACAATTTTGAAAATTGACCTCTCTTGGTACTAAAACTATGTTATTGATTTGGTACCACTCCAGAGCTTTCTTACCGTAGTGACATGATACCAAATGGGTTCAAAAATATGTGAACACGTTGTGCTTTCTTAAAAAAAGAAGAAGTCTTTTTTGCAAATATTTCTTTATGCATATTTTGGTATTTATAGATCCGAATGTATCAAATGACTTTCCTGTTTTGTCGCAACTGCAAAAAGCTTGTCATACCATGAATTTTGTAAGAAATTTTTGCTGCTTTTGGGTCTTAAACTTATCTCCAACATTGCTTCGAGTATTAGCAATAAAAATTTTTCAGACACAAGCTGCCAAGATTCTGCCAGCACCTACGTTTCTTCGTCAATTATACAGCTTGAGTATTTTTGTATAAAATTTGGTTTTAAATTCCGAGTCCTATTTTTGGCTTGTAATTTTTTTTGCAGAATTCCAGTTTGGAATTTTTTGAACTTTAAATGTTATCAACTTTCCCATTAGCCTTAAATTTTCGCACCAAATAGTCGAAGCACTGAGAAAACTGAGCTGATTTTCTACCAGATGTGTTTGGAGTTCCTTTCAATATGCCTTCAATTTTCTGGCCTTCGCAATATCATGTGGTCCTTTTTTTTTTACCGAACTAAGTTTCACATCCATAGTCAAATTCTCCTGATACTGTTTAATAACATTAGAAACGGTTTTACGAACGACATTTAATTCTGTGGCCAATTATTTGTAAGACATATTTGGATTTTTTGAAATTTTTTAATAATTTGTAGGACGTAAATATTTTTCGTCACTTATTTTGATGAAAATAAAGACAAATTAACATGGTTGTTATTAAAAATAATAACTGAAGTATTTTTCCATGATAACTAGATCAAAAAAATTTTTGAATATTGATTCCGAAAAAAGTTATGAGGCAAAATGTGTGTTAAGAATTTTTCGATCTCACTCCTTAGTCTTAAAATTTTGTTAAAAATTAAGACCTGATATGTAGCAGTCCTGTGAAAGTATTGAGTATTAGTATCGGGTACCGAGCATTTGCACGCCTTTTTGGGTTCTCAATACTGTAAACTAGTTACTCAATACTTTTAGAATATAATTTTTTAACGATATCATATTAAAAATATAATGACTAAAATACAACTCTGTATAAAAATACAAGTACATTTTTTATTGATTTTTATTAAAATTGATTTTAAAGTTAACGTTTTTAATTATTTTGTGTTTTGTATAAATAAAATTTCATAATAATTGGTTAAATAAGTATATTTGTTTTAACTTTAACTAAAAGAACATTTATTAAAAATTATATTTAAAATTAAAAAAATCCGTTAAGTATCGAGTACCGAAATGAAAAAGTATTGAATAGTATCGAGTATTCAAAAGTAGTCGAATTTGACAGCACTAATATATAAATAGTTATAAGAGTTGTGGCTATTCTAAAAAGACATTTTAATTGAAAATAAAAAATATGAAAATATAAATAATTTTGCTGCGAAAAGTACAATGCACACTAGAGTGTCCCGAGGAAAGCCTTTTTTGAGATTTCGATGTAGGAGGACCCCTCAAACGATACGTAAAAATTAGCTTAATACGAAAAAATTATTTAAACAATTTTAAAAATTGGTCTTCAGTTCCCTACCAGTGATTGATCATGGGTCCCATACCTTTTGTTAAAAAAAGTTTCGATTTTTTAATCGAAATGGGTATCAAAAAATTCGTAATTTTAAGCTAGTTATGGAAAAAATATGTTAAAAATTTTTTCCCATGGCATTTTGCTTTTCTAAAAGACTTTTTAGAGCATTTCAAAACTCAATACTATTTTTTGGACGAAATGTTCTACACCCGTGACTTTGAATTGCTAATAGGAAACTGAAGATCAATTTAATTTTTTTTTTATAATTTTCCCATATTAACCCATTAATGCCTACTGTTACATATATGTTACGCAGCGAAGTCTATGTTTTATACTAAATTGTTAAAAACCAGAGCAATATAAACTTAAATTTTGTTTATTAATTGGGTAACTCACGCGAAAATTCGATTTTCACGGCAGGAAGATTGCAAAAATGCTTGGCCTTCCACATGGTTTAACGAAAAAATTGTATTGTAAACTGAAAGAAAACAAATCCAATTTACTTAGTTAAGCGTTTAAAAATAAATATAATGTGTCCGATGAAAATTAGAAAATGGAGAAAGAAAGTGTCATTCCCAGTACTTTTTGGCCTACTCCTTTTTCATTATAAAAAGGACTAAATGAAAACATTTTTTTTTAATAAAATGTACTATTTGAGCAGTAAACTTGATAATTTGTTCAAACAACTGGCTTTATTGATATATTAATTGCAGTTTGATATATTTTGCTGGTATAAATAAGAAAGGGGCCTACGGAAAAATTTTGCTTTGGCAATATTTACGCATCCAGGTCAGATTTTTTTTGTATATCCTTATTCTTAAAATATACATATATATTTTATTTAATTGCTTGCTAAGATAAAAAATATATAAAATGAAACGTAAATTAAAACTGTTTTAAATTATTATACTTTGTAAATATATATATATATATGTCATCTTAATATTATTTAATTAATATCAATCATATGGCCTCTAGCCGAAGTAAGTAATTTTTATCAATCCTTTCATTATGAAAGGATTTCAATTCGACTTCATTACCCAATATTGTCAATATTAATTTTAAAACTCATAATTTTCAATATATTTAATTAATTTCTTTTGATGTTTTATTTTTATAGCTTCTGATCATTGAAATTAAAATGAAATAAATATCAATCAAATGCCACCGTATGTCAATGTTTTATAATGAGAACATATTTCTTTATAATTTAATTTACTGCTAAATAATTTTATTGTTAATAATATTTCTTTGACAGAAAACAAATCAATGGCAGTTGAATAAAAATAAATCATTTAATTTCATGCAACAATAAATAGCTTTATGGATATGATATGAAAACGAAATATTTTTATTGGAAAAAGAATCAACAGTTTGTTGCTCTTTAACAGAGGCTTTTTAGGAAAAGTGCATAATTTATTTTTTCAAAGAAATTATGTTTAAGACTTTGTTATTGTTTTGGGTTTATAAAATAAGTAGAAGAAATTTTTTAATGTTGGAAATTTTGTATCTAAATAATTTTTACCTATAAAAAAATTCCAAAACCTTTTTTTTTTTTTTTTTGTTATAAAATATGTATAAAAGCTATAAATATTGCAACAGCAGACCCATTATTGTCTGTGAAAGATAATAAATTTTAATAGATAGCTTTATAAATTTAAGGATGAGTAAACAAATGACACAAAAATTGTTTTAAATGTTCAGAAAAAAAAAGGAACACAAAAACAAATTTTTTATGTATTTATTGATTGGTTGCCTATAGTAATTTCCAATTAATATAGAATTGAAAAAAAGCAATAATGGCAATATTGAAATAAATAAATAAAAAGTAAAATAAAATTAAAACAAATTGCCAGTTTTTTGTTATGAGTTTCCAGGGAATTTTTTTTATTGAAATTTAACTAGCTAGTTTCAATTTATTAAAAAAAAAGTACATGATTTATATTTGTATTATTAAATGTTAGCTGTTTTTGATACAATTTCAAACTAAAAGCAACAGTAATTAAAAAAAGTAAAAAATCAAATATATATTTATTTTATACTAACAAATTACATGGCAATTTAAAGCTAAATGCTTGTTAATGTAAAACAAAGTAGATTAATAAAATAATTACTTAATTTAAATTTTAAGTAAAAGCTTAAGTTTTTTTTTTGCATAAAAAAAGATACTCATACGTCACACATTTGGGTAAAAGGGGTCGAAAATGTTTTTTAATTCAAGGAAAGATGATACAAATAATTTAATGACCATGTTTTAGTTTTCTTTTTTCATTATTTAGTAAAATAATGCATTTTTAGAATTTTAAGTTGTTTTTTGTTTGCAGAATGGTAATGTCCGTCTGTCTGTGTATCTATACATTGGCGTTAAATGGGTTGAAAATGACGTTTAATTCAGGAAAAGGTGATATCAATATTTTAATGATCACGTTTAATTATACCCTACACCACCATAGGTGGGGAGGATATTATGCGTTTGTGCTGATGTTTGTAACACCCAAAAATATTGGTCTAAGATCCACCTTAATTTATACCAATCGGCTCAGAATCACTTTTTGAGTCGATTTAACGATGTCCGTCCGTCTGTCCGTCCATGTAAACCTTGTAATCAAACTACAGGTCGCAATTTTGAACCAAAATGTATGAAATTTGGTACACAGATTTTCTTTAGTCCAGGGACGAAGCCTATTGAAATTGGTTATGATCGATCCATTATTTCACCTAGTCCTCCCGGAAAAGGGTTTAACGATCATAAATCCCTTAAATATAGCAATATTTTAATGAAATTTGGCACATATAAGTTTCATATAAGTCCAAATAAGTGTGGCAATCGGTCCATAATTACCCATAGTTCCCATATAAACCCCTTTTCAGAAAATCACTTAACGGGTATAAATCCCATTAAAATGTTAGTATCAAGTTAATATTCGACACAATTAAGTTTTATATGAACATAAATGATAGTGCCAAATTTTATAAATATTGGTTCATAATTTACCATAGCTCCCATATAAGGCCCCATTTCGGGAATCACCCAAAAGTGAATAAATTCATGTAAATATCAGCATCAATGTAATATTCTGAAATCGTATGTTTTATTTTACATTTATGAGTATCGGTCCACATTTGACTCCAAGTCTAATAAAGGACCCCTCCCCGAATTATACCGTACACAATGGTGTAGGGTATCATATGTTTTCTCTCGTTTTTTTTTTTTTTATTTATGATTAGGTAAATAATGCATTTTTATAATTCGAAATATTTGTTTGACAGAATGGTAATGTCCGTCCTTCCGTCTATACATTGAGGTAAATATTGGCACTTAATTCAAGGAAAGGTGATATTAACACTTTAATGCTCACATTTTCGTTTTTGTTTATAAATAAAAAATGCATTTTTAGAACTATAAATACTTTTTTGGCAGAATGATGATGTCCGTCCTTCTGTCTATACATTGGGGTTAAATGGCGTTTATTTCAGCAAAAGGTGAATTAGTATTTTAATGATTACGTTTTTTATAAACTTGGGCAGCATGGTCCTTCCGTCTATACATTGGGGTTAAATGGGTCTAAAAGGACGCTTAATTCAGGGAAATGTGATATTAGTATTTCAATATTTAAATTTGGTTTTTATATTGATCGAAAAATACAAAAAAGATAAAGTATCTTAATAATTTATTTATTTTTTTTTTTTTTGAGAGAATTCTGACGTCTGCCCTTCCATCCGTCTGTGTGTTAACTTTTTAAATTTTACAATTCAAAATCTTTTATCTTTTGATTCAATAAAGATATCGACTCTTTAAAAAAATAATGATAAAGAACATAATAAAATCATTTAACCCTTATGTTTAAACTTAGATAATTTTATTAACCTACATAGTTTAAGGTGGGCTGTAAACACCTTTGGTCCTTATAAATCACCAGGATTGGATGGGATTCATCCAAAAATGATACAGGAATAAATTGAGTTTATTGGGGATACTCTAATTAAAATATTTAGATTCTGTCTTAATAGAACATACGTTCCTAAACCTTGGCGGGAAGTTAAGGTCGCTTTCATACCAAAGGCTGGCAAAATTCAGCATTATATGCCAAAAGATTATAGACCAATCAGTCTTCTTCGTTTATGCTGAAAACTTTAGAGAGAATTTTAGATGAGACCATTAGAAAAAGACTAAATTACAGAAATATTTCTAAAAATCAACATGCATATATTAAAGGGAAATCAGTAGATTCTGCATTACATTCTGTAGTTCATGTTATTGAAAAATCTTTTTCAATTAATGAATATACGGCAGCTTTTCTGGACATTGAAGGGGCGTTTAATAATATTGAATCTTCGGCCATTCAACGTACTCTTATTCGGAATAGCGTTGATATTAAGGTGACTAATTGGATTATGTCAATGCTGAAACAGAGGCAAATAACTGCGGAATTAGGTGGATCTTCTTTACATGAAGAGGAACGCCTCAGGGTGGTGTTATGTTGCCACTACTTTGGTTACTTGTTGTAGATGAGATTTTAAGCTCTTTGGATGCTACAGGCATAAAAGTGATAGGTTATGCAGATGATTTAGTAATATTATCATCGGGAAAATTCCTTGATATTGTAACTGATATTTTGGGGAATTCATTGAAGATGATCTAGGTGTGGGCTATGAAAAGTGGTTTTAATGTAAATCCTTCCAAAACCGAATTGGTACTTTTTACGAGAAAAAGAAAAATACCCCGCTTTAATCTCCCTAAATTGAATGGAGTCAACCTTTCGCTGTCTAGATCTGCGAAATTTCTGGGGATTTATCTAGATGGTAAATTGAATTGGAGGGACAACCTGAACGTACGAATTAAGAAAGCATATAACTGAATTGGTGCGTCACTCGGAAATAATAAGGGATGTGACTGGAGGCTGTATAACAAATAATTTAACACCCTACAATGTAGTGGAAGAGGAATTGAATACCACTTTTCCATCACTGGATGATTGGCTAACTGGGAATGTCAAGTTTTCAGAATTAAATTTTTACACTGATGGTTCTAAGATCTATGATGGAACTGGATGTGGGGTCTTTTGCAGTGAACTGAATTTGGAGACCTTTTATCGTTTAAGAACGGATTGTAGTATCTTCCAAGCCGAAATTTACGCGATAGCCATGGCAGCAAGACAAATATAAGGAATCATAATGGACCACCTTGGTCTCTATGGGTACCGACTTTGAAATAGTCGGTGTCATCCTTACAACCTAACCTAACCCTTATGTTGACAACCACATTCCCGGGTATGTTTTTCATTTTTAAATTAGCATATTCTGAGTTTTGGTTGACATTATTAATTGGAAAATTTAGATGTTTGTCAACAATATTATTAGGTATGATATTCTGAAGAAAAAAGTTTTTACAGCCAAAGTTATAAGTATTTTTGTGAAGATACCCTTTACATTTACAACCAGCATACCTGGATATGTATAGAAGAATTTTTGGAAATTATTATTTAGATTACAAGTAAAATATTTATTTTGTTAATTTCTTTTGTATTAGATACATTAGCTTATAATAAATTTAACAAACATTTTATTTTAGGCTGCGCAGTCCTTACATTCCTTTATATTTTTTGAATGTTCAACATTTACTGGTTTATGCCATTTCCTTCATGCCTTTCGTGTTGGTCTTTTTCTAGAACACATAAAACAATTACCTTTATGCTTCATTCTTCCACTAATGTATCGCGCCTCTTGCCTTCGAATAAAAAATGTTCATCCCTTGATCTTACTGGGCCTCCCGACATGCTTTCGATTCCACTTCTAGAGTAAAAATGTCGCATAATTCGTACATTTTGCTATATTTTTTGAATTATCTCTATAGTTAGTTATTCGCTCAGCTGCTGCAGAAATAATCCTCTGCGATTTGTTGAAGTTTTTATTTGTGGATTATTTTCCATAGATATAATATATATAGCAAAAGCAGCCACATCAAAAATGTTGTAAAAAAAGCGAAAAGCCATCGGTTTGTTCTCCTCTTTGTTGAATATTTGCCAACACATTTATCCTTGTTGTTCACTTCTTCTTTGTTTCTATTGTAATCAAATATCATTCGCGGTTTCCTTTTTAGACCTTCAGTTTCAACTTTATAATGTGATGTAGAAAGCAGTACAGCCGACTTATTCCTTTTTGGAATATATGAATACATGTTTATGTTATTAGTAAAGCCAAAGATTGATGTTTCCACTAATCTTCCACTTGGATTAGAAAACTGAGGTGGTAAAAATGTTCTACTTTTGTTGAAAGTTCTCAAAATTGAAAAATTGTAGTCCAGCATCAAAGTGGATGTTAAATGATAAGAAAGCCTGATTTTAATTGAACGGGAAAAAACTCAAAGGTTCTTAAAAAACCCTTTTAGATATTTTTCTTATATTTTTAGGTAAAAGCGATTATATTTTTAGCAAATGATAATGAAAATTTTAAATTCTAAAATCCATTTCAGGAAAATATTATTATGAAATGCCACGTGCTTTTCTTTCTATCGTAAAAATAATTGAAAACATAAAAGTGTCAAATATTTCATACAAAATGTGTGACATACCCAGGTATTTAAGGATACGTATAAATTTTTGTTTGTAAAAATAAAAGTTAAAGACGTTGAGCTATATATGGAAAAACCTAGACCAAAATCTTGCAAAATTAAGTTTGTTAAAATTTCAAAAGCATATAACCCGAAAAACATATGAGATGAATAGAACATGTAAACAAGTTTTTTAAAATATTTATCAAGAGCTTCAAGGTGATATAAAAATCTTTGAAATCAGCTAAGGAATGAAAATTTTCTAGTGGTAAAGCTTTTCCTATGTACAATATATTGAGCCCCCATAGTTTCGCTCCTACAATATATGTGAGGTAATTTTCCAAACATAAAATGTTACTCTTCTCTGTTAAATTTTGAAATGAAATTTTATGTAAATCAAATCAGTTCTATTTCCAAAAATGGTTGATTCTACCTAATGTTTGATAAATCAAAGAAATCATTCTGCACTTAACTGAGAGCTTATAGTTTTTTACATGTATTCTTTCACAGTATTAAGATAGATAAAATGTACTATTTTACAGATATTTTTCAGATTAAAGATCCTCTAACATTTTTAGTTGCATTTCATAAAATTTTAAAACTAGTGTGTTTAAGGACAATTAATTCCAAAATTCAATTAATAGCCACTTTTGACATATTTTTCCCTAACGTGCGTCCTAGAAAACCTTAAGGGAAAAGCACAATCAACCAGAAAATATTTTTAAAACCAAAAAAAAAAAAAAATTTACTGATTAATTTGTAAATTTCCTTATCTGCTTAAACTTCAACATCATTAAGCCTTCACTTTTTTATTTAAGTACCAATTCCTACCTAAACCTCAAATTATCTCCCCTCTTTCTTCGGCCTATTAAGAAATAATTGTTCTCTAAAAAAAAAAGTATTAATAATTTATACCCATTTCGTGTTTAGTATCATTTACACTTCACAGTTGAGTATTAAATAAAAAGTTTATCCATCCAAAAATAGCACACAAAAAAAGACAAATTCTGTTAGAATAAAAATATTATTTTCTGCACACAATTCACACGTTATAAATATAGTTTAAGCATACAACTTCAAAATGTCTTAGCTAAACTATAAATATTTTTATGGAAAATAACATTTGGCACGCAATATTATCTACTGTAAGACAGACTGACAAACGAAATAAATGATAAAACATAAAAAGGAACATATTCATTTTTTTTCCTTTTTTGAAAGTATTGTAAATGAACCAAAATAGTATTAAATTTAAAAAAAAAAAAAATAAAGTAAAATGCTACATAATAGATAAGTAGTAGCGAATTTTAAAAACACTACACTTGATATAAAATATATTCGGCAAAACAAATTAATAAACAGCATCCATTAATAAATTTTATTTAAAATAAACTGCGTCCATTTTTTAAATTTCGCATACAATCACACTTTGCTTTATAGTTCTCTTTTGGATTAACTAAATTTATTCATTTTCAATACTTAATTGCCTAAAACAATAATTAATTTTTAAGCTAAATTTCAGTTATCTAAGTTCACAATAAAAAGTATAATAGCAGACTAATAGGTACATGGACTCAGATTAAAGATAAAATATTCACATGGTTTTAAATTATTAAATGTTACATACGAAATGATGAAGGTAAAGTACTCTCAATCACCTTAATAAGTGGTGTATGGCACAAAAACTCTCAAGCAAGTTGGAAGGGAGAACATATGAAAAACACTATAGTTTTGTTTGAAAATAACAACAAAAAGATGATATATCTATGTATCAGTTTAGCTGTAGGTTAAAAAATACTTTTGTGTCTTATAAGTTTTCACTTTAGCTGATAACATGTAAAAGGTTATATGAAATTGTTCTAAACGGAATTTAGGAGGGGAGTTCTATATCAAAAAGGTACTAATTCAAATCTAGTTAAGTTCTAATTCAGTTCTAGTTCAGTTCTAGTTCAGTTCTAGTTCAGTTCTAGTTCAGTTCTAGTTCAGTTCTAGTTCAGTTCTAGTTTAGTTCTAGTTCAGTTCTAGTTCAGTTCTAGTTCAGTTCTAGTTCAGTTCTAGTTCAGTTCTAGTTCAGTTCTAGTTCAGTTCTAGTTCAGTTCTAGTTCAGTTCTAGTTCAGTTCTAGTTCAGTTCTAGTTCAGTTCTAGTTCAGTTCTAGTTCAGTTCTAGTTCAGTTCTAGTTCAGTTCTAGTTCAGTTCTAGTTCAGTTCTAGTTCAGTTCTAGTTCAGTTCTAGTTCAGTTCTAGTTCAGTTCTAGTTCAGTTCTAGTTCAGTTCTAGTTCAGTTCTAGTTCAGTTCTAGTTCAGTTCTAGTTCAGTTCTAGTTCAGTTCTAGTTCAGTTCTAGTTCAGTTCTAGTTCAGTTCTAGTTCAGTTCTAGTTCAGTTCTAGTTCAGTTCTAGTTCAGTTCTAGTTCAGTTCAAGTTCAGTTCTAGTTCAGTTCTAGTTCAAGTTCAGTTCTAGTTCAGTTCTAGTTCAGTTCTAGTTCAGTTCTAGTTCAGTTCTAGTTCAGTTCTAGTTCAGTTCTAGTTCAGTTCTAGTTCAGTTCTAGTTCAGTTCTAGTTCAGTTCTAGTTCAGTTCTAGTTCAGTTCTAGTTCAGTTCTAGTTCAGTTCAAGTTTAGTTCTAGTTCAGTTCTAAATCACTTGTAATTCTGCCAGTTTCGTAAATTCTTCTTATAGAATTCCCCCATTTCTCCATATTCTCCACAAAACACAAACAAATATGAAGAAAATTCAAAAGACAAAACAAAAATAAAAAAAGTGATGACTAAATAAATGAAATAAAGCAAATTGATTGTCAACACAGGATAAAGTAAAACAGTCGCAAAAACAGAATGATAAATTTATTTGAATAAAAACAACTTTTTGTTTCAGTAAATACATTCATAGGTTCTACTCACATTCATCTTTTTGCTATCGGGCTTTATAATTTAATTTTCTATTTAACTTTTTTGTATTTTTCTTTTAACTTGTGTTTTAGCTATTTTATTTCATTTGTCTGTGACTTTTGCTTTCCTTCGCTACGTAGGAAAAAATAAGTTGAGCTTTAATGTCCTTCATTTATACCCAATGATTTCATTAAAGTATTCAGATTTCACTGTCTCTTCTGCAGATTGTTATTTTTTTTTAACGATGGCGGTGTTTAATAGCAGCCAATTAGAAAGCAACTGGATAAAATAAAAAGGTGCTAATGAATGATTGTAGTCGTATTGCTTGTCGGACATTTAAATGTGTAATTGTGTATAATAATGGTTTTCAGTAAAGAAACAAAAGAAATGTTTAGGAAAAAAGTGTTTTCAGAAAGGTGGTGTCTTGAAATTTGAGGGTTATAATTAAAAACTGAACCTGACTTGATCTGAGCAAGAACTGAACTAGAACTGAACCAAAATTGAACTAGAACTGAACTAGAACTGAACTAGAACTGAACTAGAACTGAACTAGAACTGAACTAGAACTGAACTAGAACTGAACTAGAACTGAACTAGAACTGAACTAGAACTGAACTAGAACTGAACAAGAACTAAACTAGAACTGAACTGAACTAGAACTGAACTAGAACTGAACTAGAACTGAACTAGAACTGAACTAGAACTGAACTAGAACTGAACTAGAACTGAACTAGAACTGAACTAGAACTGAACTAGAACTGAACTAGAACTGAACTAGAACTGAACTAGAACTGAACTAGAACTGAACTAGAACTGAACTAGAACTGAACTAGAACTGAACTAGAACTGAACTAGAACTGAACTAGAACTGAACTAGAACTGAACTAGAACTGAACTAGAACTGAACTAGAACTGAACTAGAACTGAACTAGAACTGAACTAGAACTGAACTAGAACTGAACTAGAACTGAACTAGAACTGAACTAGAACTGAACTAGAACTGAACTAGAACTGAACTAGAACTGAACTAGAACTGAACTAGAACTGAACTAGAACTGAACTAGAACTGAACTAGAACTGAACTAGAACTGAACTAGAACTGAACTAGAACTGAACTAGAACTGAACTAGAACTGAACTAGAACTGAACTAGAACTGAACTAGAACTGAACTAGAACTGAACTAGAACTGAACTAGAACTGAACTAGAACTGAACTAGAACTGAACTAGAACTGAACTAGAACTGAACTAGAACTGAACTAGAACTGAACTAGAACTGAACTAGAACTGAACTAGAACTGAACTAGAACTGAACTAGAACTGAACTAGAACTGAACTAAAACTGAACTAGAACTGAACTAGAACTGAACCAGAATTGAACTAGAACTGAACTTAAACTTTATTTACATTTTTATTGTGGTGTTGTGAATAGAGCTTATTTCATTACTTTTTATTGTTGCATTGTTTTTTTTTTAATTTTTTTTTCCTTTTTATTAGAGCAATCAATTTTATTTATTTTTATTATTTCTTTTCAAATTATTAAGCTTTCTATCAAATAAATACTTTTTTTTTTTGTAACCCTTTTTCAATTTTGTAGCTTTTATCCAAGAAATTTGTTTAGTTTTTTACCGCATATTATTTTCTAAAGACATAAGTTTCCAATCATGTGTATAAGTAGTTTCTATGTAATATGTTTATGCTTGTGGGTGATTGTCTATAAGCATATCCTTTTTAAAAGTGCTACAATATGAGGTGTTTTTTTTTTTTTTTTAGTAAAAATAGCAGATAGTTATTTTGTCCTGTTAATCTTTCTTGTGTTTTTTATTTTATGTGGCATATTGTCATGATTTCTTATCTATTGTTGTATGATAAACACCTCTTTGCTAAAAACCCTTTTCCCTTTTTGTAAATATTTTCCAAATACCAGAAGATTGCTCCTTTATTTTGTGTTGCTAGGGATTTTGTGTTTTTTTTTTTTTTTGCTGTAGTTGTTCCATTTTCTAAACATTGGAAAAACAAATGATATGTCTGTTTGCCACATCATGCATACTTTTATAACACATGCTTAACAAAAAAACCATCATATGCAACTTGAATGCAGTTGTAGTTATTGTTGTTATTGCTGTTGATATGTTTATTGTACAACCATTTGTCGAGTATAATGTTATTTAGTATATGAGTATGAGTATGTGTTATTTGAACCAAAAGTTTTATGCTTTCATGCATCACTACTTCTCAACAGATGACGTTTACTCTCATAATGTTTTATTTTTATTTTCTTTTATTATTGTAGTTGGATTTTTTTTTTTCGTATTTTTTTCACTTTGTGTTGATGTACTATTGTGTTAGTGTATGATGTTGTGGCAAATGTTACCGAAAAATACAAAAATGGAAAAACATTGAAAGGAAGAGGAGAAGTAAAAAATATTACAAATGCATTAGGTTTGTTAGAGGAGGGTAGAATTGGGAGAAAGTTTTTGTGAGAATATAGTACTAATTGAATGTTAAGGGAAATATTTAGGTTTGAAGAGTAGTAGAATTCTTTAAAATTTTTTATCCTTTTGAAATAGTTTTTGTACTTTTCTAATATAAAGTGCTCTTTTATTAATACTTACCGTTTCAACCTTTAATATCATGTAAAGAAAAACTTAAACTGTAAAAAATTTCTGTAATTTATATTTTGCAAAATTCATGTGGACTATTTTATTCATAAATATTTATTTTATAATTCAAATGACATTGAATTCTTTTAGTTTATACTTTAAGGAAAATAATTCCCTCTTTTTATTTAAAACTTTATGATGGGTAAAACATATGAATATCTACAAGATATGTTTTCATTTTTCATATTGAAACAAAAACGCAAACATGCGATTTGGTAATAATATGAATAATGCTTAAAAATTTTGTAAGAATTTTTTTTTATTTAAGGTTAAACTGAAAACTTAAAGTTAAATTTTTCATATATTTTTCCTTTGTAAAGAAAAGAGGGACATTTTTACTTCATAATGAAATTTATTTCAATATACTATTAGAGCGTAATAGCAATAAAAAACACAACACTTTAATGTAAATTTTAAATATATTTTTTTTAATATCACAAAATCACGTGACGTATGAGTGATACCAATTTTGTTTTCTAAAAAGGAAATAATTATTATTCATACGTCAAGTAGGCCGTTAATAAAATTGTGATTAAAAGTGAAATTAAAAAAAGATTCGGCTGTGCCGAATCTTTGATACCCATCACCATCTTACCGGCAAATAATTAAATTTTCGCCATAACGTATGCTTTCATTATTTCACATTTATAAATCTACATTTTTTTCAAACTACGAAAATTTGAATACGAAAAAAAAAAAACAATCATAGCAAGCTTTGCTTTTAAAAAATAAATAACAACAACAATTCCATATTTAATTATTTTTGTTTGTGTGTATATACAAACTGACTGCATATACAAAGAACAACAATAACACTGTTATTCAGTATATTACTGCTGTTGCTAACTAAACTACAAAAAACAAAAACGTCACTAATAGTCATTACAATGCTTAATATATATGTTTGTGTGTGTATTTATATTCTTAACAGATTTGTTTTAGTTTTTAGCCAATAACTCTGTTGATTATGAACGAATTTGGTTTATTAAAAAATACAAAAATAAAAATCTATAGCTTTAACAAGGGCTTCAAAAAATCAAAAATACGTTTTGCCCAATATCTCAGTTATTATGAACCGATTTATTTCATTTTTTTTAGCAAAAAAAAAAACAGAAAAAAATGTCCGAGCCTTCTTTGCAAAAACGAAGTCCCTAGTATATGCAGAGGCTTCAGAAACTAGAAAACCGGTTCTAAAAACCAGTTTTTTAAGCATATCTCCGCAATTTTTGAATCGATCTTGCCGATCTTCTCGAAAGGATTTCCGATCGTTTGATATATATATTATATATGCCAGTTATCGGTGGGTTTCATAAACGCCATTTCAACCGACACACGGATGGACGGACGCACACTGGTTCAAGAGCGGCATTAATTCATTTTTTTCATGTCTTCTGATATACCTGATTTTTTCACAGTTTGTAATAAACAATCTAGTTATCATGTACCGAAAATATTAGGCTTATAGCTTTATTACTTTTTTGTTCAGAGACATTCAAAGTTGACCTAAGTGAATGCGTTTGAAATGACCGTATTATATATGCTACCTTCTATCGCTTCAAGCTTTTAAAATACTCTTGTAATGACACTATAATGATTTTTTTTTATACAATTGGATGTTATAAATGATATATATGCAAATAAAAAAAAATTTGAAAATGAAAAAAAAAAAATTTTATACTACTATAAATTGTCCAAAAATATTTATTTTCTCCAACTTCTATGGCTTGTATCTATTGATCTCCAACGACCTCTAGCCCGAGACTCACATCAAATTAGAGCTTGAAGTCTCAGCTAACGATTTCTTAAAAATTCAGCTGCCCATTTTTGCCCCTAAGCAATTCCGGTATAAAAAAACTAAAAAAAATTAGGACAAATTTCCTTCACAAGCATGTTATTGCGTATGCAATAACAGATTTTATTATTTTTTTGCTTGCTTGCTACCCAGCAAAAACTTTACAACAAATAGAATTTATAGAATTATGTATTTACAGACAAAAAAAAAAAAAAAGTCGCAGCCACGATTCGAACCAACAACTATCCGATTGCTAGTCAATTGTTGTACTCACTATACCACTGCTTAGTTCTTTTATTGTGCGTCAAATAATTGTTTTCACACAGTAATACTATATTCTTTTCTGTTTTTCTAAAAATAAACATGCAATAAAAAAATGGGCAAATTGAGAAAAAGTGACGGTTTATTTGTTTTTTTTTTTGCAATTACTTCTTCCCATTATTTTTGATGCAGTTTTTGTTGTTGTTTTGAATTTTTTATCAGCTGTGATTATTAGTTGTGTTTTAATGATTATAGCTAATTAGTTTATTGTTTATGAAGTGAAAAATAGAAAACAAATTATTTAAATATGGACAATCTTCAGTTATCTTATTATGAAATTTTTGATCTTTTATTAGATTGTGATAAGAACATTGATGTAGTTTGCGATATTATTTCAACAAATAATACGAATTTATCAATTATTGACGTCGATCAATTTAAAAAATTTTTAAATAAACAATTTTTACCAAAATTTAAAATTAAGTGGGCTAGTGCAAAACGTATGAAAGATAGATTTGTTGAACAAAACGAAGTTTGGTTGGAAAATATGTATTGTTTTGGTGAAGATCTTCCAATGTGTTCTCATGTCAAACGTGGCCGCCCTTCTAAAGCTTTTGAATTTTGCAAATCTCGTGCTAAAAGGAGTAAAGTACAGCAGTTATGTGATATTAATTCGCCAGAACTTATTTCATCAGCTGCAAAAAGAATTAATAACTATGGACAATTTTTAAAAATGTTTAGTCCAGAAAAAGCACTAAGCCTCATTTTTGATGCTTGTTTATCAAAAAATCAGTATCAAATATTAAGATGGAGTGCTATAGAAATTGGATGTGATATTTTCCCCTCATATCATCAAGTTCTTGGTGCTAAAAAGGAATGTTATCCTAAAAATTTGGAAGTACAGGAGAACTATAGTAAAGTAAGTATGCAAGATTTACTCGATCATACTGTATCCAGAATATTGAAGGCGAAAACGAAAGCTGAGGCAGAGGTACTTCCAAATCAACTACAACTAATTTCTAAATGGGGTTGTGATGGATCTGCAGGGCATAGTGAATACCATCAAAAATTCAATGATCCAAATTTAAATGACAAAAATATTTTTTTGACAAGTATTGTTCCTCTCAATTTAAAATGTATTGATGGCACAAATGTTTACTGGCGAAATACAAGGCCATCATCAACAACTTTTTGTAGGCCAATAAAATTTCAATTTGTAAAAGAAACGGCAAATGTTATTTCTGAAGAAGTTGAAAGGGTGCAAAATGAAATTAAAGATTTGAAAAAAACTGTTGTTAATATTTATGACAAAAGTTTTGAAATTTTGCATACTCCTGTTTTAACCATGATTGATGGAAAGGTTGCGAATACAATCACACAAACATCAGGAATGGCTGTATGTTTTATATGTCAAGCTAAGCCTAGCGAAATGAACAATTTGGAAGTATTAAGGACAAAACCAGTTTCGGAGGAAGGGCTTCAATTTGGAATTTCCCCTTTACATGCGAGGATAAAATTTATGGAGTGCATATTGCATATAGCATACAACAAAAGTTTTTCAAAGTGGAGAGTAACTAAAGATACAAAACATGAAAGAGATGAAGAAAAAGCGAAAATACAAAGAAATTTGAAAGTGGTTCTAGGCATAAATGTGGACATGGTTAAACAAGGAATGGGCACAACGAACGATGGCAATACTTCTAGACGTTTTTTTGCAAATCCTTCCATAACGGCAGATGTTCTTGGTGTTGATGAAAATTTAATTCATCGCTTTAGTACAATTTTAACGGTTATAAATAGTAATTCCGAAATAGATACAGAAAAATTTAATGTTTATTGTTTGGACACTGCGGAACGATATATACAACTGTACAGTTGGTACTATATGCCTATTACTGTACACAAAGTTCTAATTCATGGGAGTAAAATTGTGTCAGCAGCAATATTGCCACTTGGCATGTTGTCGGAGGAAGCTCAGGAAGCTCGTAATAAAGATTACAGAAGTTATCGCCTAAGCCACTCCAGAAAAACTGATCGCATATCAACAAATGAAGATGTCATTCATATGTTACTAGCGTCTTCAGATCCATATATAAATTCATACCGTAAACATTTCAAGAAGGATATATTGGAATTTTCTGATGAAGTAAAAAATTTGTTATGTTAATAAAGGTACACAAATAACTTTGTTTTTAAATTTTTTTTTAATATTTTCTTTTATTTATTTACAGATATTTTCATTGAATATGGGCGTGACTGTTACTGAATTTTATTTATATTTTAATCAAATAAAAAACACGCAAATTTAAACCTGTGTAGCTTTTTTAAGCGATCTAGCTTTGTTAACAAAGAAAATATTGCATTTTATGTGGTCATTTTGTATGAAAAGTAGGCGTATTTATTAACAGATTTTGCTAATTTTTTCACCATTGGTTAATATTATCATAAAATTGCAATGAGCAAAAAATTGTGACTCTACAATGATTTTTAATTTTTGTGTTATATGGGAAGTAGGCGTGGTTGTGCTCGGATTTTTTTCATATTTGCAGTATTTTTTTATCACAACCAAATACTTATCTGTACCAAAATTCAAGGCTCTACGATGTTTCCTTATATTTAATGCCACCAATCGTATGAAGCTGAACCACTGTGGGACGTGGTCCTATCGTCATCATTTCTTACAAGGATGAAAATTGTGGAAATTACAAACGGAATGACAAACTTATATATACCTTTTACACCTGTGGTGAAGGGTATAAAAATAATAACAAGAGGTTGTTGTGGTGAATTTAATTAAAATGTTTTTTAAACATAACTAAAAATATTTAGGTTTTTTAAAAATTGTATGTTTAAAATGCATTTCATTTTTATTGAAAACCATCCAAAACTTTATACAATTATTTTCCTAATTTACATTATGTTAGTGTAGATTCCTCTATACAAAAACGATAAAGAAAACATGAACATGTATATTAGAGTGCTCCAAAAAAAACGAAGGGTTAATACCCAATTTTTTGTTATCAATTTGTTGAATTAATGTGACACCATATTCAAAGAAGGGTTAGTGCCTAATTTTTTTTATAAATTTTCTGAATTAATGGGATTGCAAACGGGTTTTATTGAAATATATTCAAATTGGTATGTTTTTAAAACATCGTTGTCATATTGGCCCAAAGCCGTTTAAGAGTTAATTTCATTTTTTTCACTATCATTGTAAATATCGGTTGTTGATAAATAAATTTCTTAAGTTTTATGACAATCTACCGAAAAATAGATAAAATTTCGACTAATTTCCATCAAAAATTGCAAATATTACAAAATTTGACCTTTGACCTTTAAAGTTTATGGGTTAATGTTGTCCAAATTGTATGAAACTCTTGATTTATATTTAGAATTATGTGGATTATAAAATGTTGAAAAAAGTTCCATTTAAAATTTACAACAATGTAATAAAATGGCTGATTTGCCAAAATATTACATAAAAATGGGTTTTTCTCGAAATCCGCCGAATTCAGAATGCAGGTACAGGCAAACTATAAGAGGTATTGATCTAATTTTTTTACTGTTTTATGATGAAAACTGTTGTCTATAAATCCCCATGAGATCTCTCAAAAATATTGACATTTGTTTAACAAAGTATCAAAAAAAAACTGAAATTTTAGTTTTGAAACGACCGTTAAAAATATCAAAATTTTTTGGCCATAGCTGAGAACAGGTTTACGTTATTCTATAAGGACAAAAACTCATATTCATATAACTACAGATGTATTTTAAGTAATCCAATTGTTTTATTCGAATATTTTAAAAAATATATTTATTTTTTGGTCACATTTCGAATTCAAGTGCTCTAAAACACGTTAATGGCCTGGGGAATTTCCAATAACTTTTACATTTTTCAACCAATTTTTGTGTTTTATATCTTTTTGTAACACTAATTCTGTGTACATTACGATTCCTTTACAATAAAATGCAAAACTAACTATTTAATGACAGAATGTTTGTGAAAACTGAAAAAAATTCATATTTTCCCCTTGTAAATGCATCTTCAAACTTCAGAGCCGTTGCGGCACCAGTTAACGTAGTCCTATTGCCCTAATTTTTTGCACGACGTATTTTTATAACCGATAGAACTATTTTAGGGGGGGGACGGCCTGTAGGATAAAATTTTTTTCCTTCATACAAGCTTGGAGCAGTCTAATGTATATACAAACCACAAGGAAAAGTTTATATTACAATGCATTTTTATATGCAATTTTTGCAATGTAAGTTTTAGAACGCCTACCAAATTTTGAAATCAAGCTAAAGTAACAATTGCTTTTAAACAGCCAAACAATTACTAAAGAAATGTAATCCTATTCTTTTTAGTTATGTAAAAAATAATCTTGTTTAGTCATATATTTTAAACATGAACTAAAATCACTTTTTTTCTGTGTGAAATATTTAGTTGTAGAATTGGAAATATAATATGTGTAGTAAGGACATTTAAAGAAAAAAAAAAAATTGTACAAGATTTTTTTTTGTCTGTGGATTCTTCTATGCCGATAACAGAGTTTCACTATTTAAGTGCTTTATTTTTTCATTGCTTTATTTACTTTAATTAAAATTGGTTATGTAATAGTTAAAAGTTAAAAGTGGTTAGTGGATCTACTGCCCGTTGAGGTAAAATGTGTCAAAAATGGCGATTAATAGAATTTTGAAATTTAATTTTTTGTAATAATAATTTTGTAAAGTTGAGTATCGAATAAAAACTAACGAAATTATGTATAAATAGCAATTAAAAATCCTTAAGCTAGGTTATTCTGTTTTCTTATAAGAAGCTATCAAAATTAAACATTTTTGAAAAAGAATAAAACATTAAATTCTCTGTCAACTTTCTTTTTATTTAAATTAAGTACAGTTACTTATTTTAAATAAAAAGTCTTTTAATGAAAAAATTTGAAATAGAACCATAAATTTTAGGTATTTAAGTAAACTTTTCTTCAAGTATTTGTAAATTATATTTTGTCCTAATATTTTTATTATTATTATTATTATTTTTTTTTTTTTAATTTTAAACGTATTGATCATGTCAGTTTAGTTGAAGAGTTTACCAGGATTGATTGGAATTGCATTTACCACATGTCATCTGTAAATGATCAATTGGCTTTTTTGGAGCGAAACATGGCAACTTTGTTTAATATAGTTGTACCTCTTCAATCAAAAAAAAAAAAAAAAACAAAAAAGTTAGCAGCCGTCAAAAACCTTGGTTTACAAAGGAAATCAAGCGCCTTATAGTAGATAGAGACTATGCCTACTCCAGATGGAAACGTTACAGAACAAGTGACCTATACAACGTCTTTCGCACAGCTAGGAAAAAAGTAACAAAAATAATTAAAGCCGCAAAGACTAAATATTTTTCTGAAAAATTTATTTATTTAGTCGACACAAAGAACACTATTAAGGAAATTGGTATAGTATGTTCAACTTTGAGTGCGTAAGTCAACTGGATGTATTAAAAAGCTGTCTGTCTATAAAGTCTAATGCCACTGGTGTTGATGACATTCATCCGACCTTCTTCAATGCTAAATCTAGCACTGAAAGTGCTAAAATGGCAACACTGACGAGTAAGTTTTATTTTGTTTGTATTCGTATTATAAAAAATCCAAAAAAAAAAAAAAAAAAAATATATATATATATATCTAAAAGGTTCTCGAAGTGAAAGCCCTTGTTTGGCTTTCAAAATAAAATTACAACTTTTGAATATTTAATTTAAAAGTCAACTTATGAGGCATCTTGTATTATGATTTGTTGCGATATTGTGCGAACCAATCAGAATATCAAAATAATATAATTTTTTTCTTTTTAGGAAAATTTAAGAAGCGTGGTATAATTTTAGAACTTAATATTATTTTTCACATAAATACATCACTTTTTTATAAATGAAAGTCTTTTTCAAAAAAATGCTTCAGCAAATTTAACGCAGCACACCTTCAATGATATCTCTATAAAAATGCTTTTATTTCTTGGCAACAATAAAAACAGGAAATAATCGCGTGCTTAAACTCTACTATTACCAAGTTTTACGTATTTTTTATTTTATTTTGCATTGCTGTCTTAAGTGTAAGTTTCTATTATGGAAACTTTTTAAAAAAGGTGCTATATAACTATTTTGTAACACTTTAACTAAATTTATGTATTTTTTTTTTTATTTTTTATTCTTTTAATATAAATTCCTCATTTCTGTCTTAATAGCATTGCTAAGGCCGTTTATTTTTAGACTTTAATTTAAAGCTTAAGAAATGTATAAAGAAAGGAGGTATACAAAAATGTATATAAAAAAACAAATTAGCTTCTTTTTTTTATATAACATAATTTTTATTTTCCTTATTTTTTTTGTAGAATTTGTCTTTATATCACTTTTTTCCATTTAAAATTCGCGTTGCAATTTTACGCATATTTGCACGTCCTAACAATTCTATTAAAAAATAAATGTCAGCATAAATTAAAAAGTGTTTAAAAAGCAAAATAAAAAGCATTTTTTTTCTTTCTCATAGAGAGTTACAAACAGCTTCCATTTTTGGAGGAATTTCTATTAGAGTCATTTTATTTTAAGGGAGGGGTATACGCTTTTAAGTAGAAGATTTTTATTTTTATTTTTTTAATTCCAAAGCGACATTATTTAAAATATAATATTTTTTCGGTTTATTTTTATTTTTATTTTTTCTGTTAAAAGTATTTTTTTTTTCAAGTTTTTGTTGTCAGCTGGAGAAACTGAAAATTGCAAGGAATTTAATATTGTTTAAGAAAAATTATATGCTATGCTCTTGGGATACCAAGTAATTTTAATGAGAGTGCTATGGTGAATGAAGAACAGCGAGAAAAAAATGTGAAATGTTATGTTGAGTACAATGTTTAAATTTAAGATTAAAAAGGTAATAAATGAATGTTCTAAGAGCTTAAAGAAACAAAAAAAATTCTTATATGACAGTGACGAACAGCTTGTACAGGTGTTAAAAGAAATTCTTATTTTAATAACGTTTATTTTTTTCTTAGCTTAAGCGAAATAAAAAATTAGTTTTGGTATTTTGACCCATAATATCATTTAACAGTTTTTTTCCACTCCGCTCATTATAAAATTAAAAAATTTATTTCAAAAATATGTTTTAATAGTTTAAATGTTAAACATTTTATTTCGCAAAATTTATTTCTAATAAAAATTATCTTAAATCATTTTTATATCATCCCTTACAATCCTTTTATATTCCCTTTACAATATTTTATTAGACAATCCTGTTTCTTTTTTTTTTTTTATATTTTCTGTTTAAATCATTCCAACAAAGTCTTTATGTTTTTAGTCGTTTGGCCGTTGGCATAAAAATACAATAAAAGAGCTTAACATTACAACTTGTTAAGCTGTAAAATTGTTTTGACAAATAAACCTTTAAGTGTCGTTGGAATTTATGACAGTGAAAGAGAAAAAGTTATTACGAAAAATAAATGCATCATTTCTGTATAACAGTTAAGTGATCAAAAAGTAAAATAATTTTACAAGTGCTATATTATAGTTTCGAATTTATTTCATATGAAGTAAGTAAATAAAGGTGGTATTAGTATTTGTTTTTTGTTTCCTGGAATGTACAGGGAGACTTAATTTCTGGTATTTTTAAGGATACTTCTATAGTTGTAGTTCTATTTATAACTAAGTTATTTAAGTGAGAAATAATATCTTTAAGTGGTACTTTATTTTTAAAAATGACACTTTTAGGAAGTTGGTATTTATAGCCTACGTCGCCATATGTGGGGAGGGTATTTTGCGTTTAAGCTAATGTTTAAAATATTCACAAATATTTGTCTAAATGCATCCCTAATTTATACCAATCGGCTTAGAATAACTTTCTGGGTCGATTTAACGTTGTCCGTCCGTCTGTCCATCCATGTAAACTTTTTAATCAAACTACAAATCGCAATTTTGAACATAAAGTAATGAAATTTGCTATATAGATTTCTTATGGTCTATGGATAAATCTTGTTGAAATTGGTTATGATTGGTTCATTATTCCACCTAGCCCTCATAAAAATTTCCTCCTGAAATATGGGTTTAGCGATCATAAATGTTATCAACGTAATATTTTGTATTCGTTTATTTTTTTTTTTTACACTTAATACAAGTATCGGTCCATAGTTTGCCACAGGTGTAATTAGGGTGATCGATTATTCGACTTTTTGGAGAAACCGGTTTTCGAATAGTTTGAATAGTTGGTATTTTGAAAAAAACCGGTTGCACTTTTTTAAATTCAGAAAAAGCCGGTTAACCGGTTTTTTTTGCGGAAGTTAATATTTTTACCAAAAGACTACATTTCTTAAAGAAAAATCAATAAATATTATGATGTTCAAGTTAAAATATATTACACATAATTATTTTTTGGAAATAACTATTAATCCAATAAGAACTAGAAAGAAATAGTCGGTCAAGTCCGACAATAGCATACTCAATTATGTGCATCAAATTCGGGGAAGTGTCTTCTTTTCTAAAACCTTTTCTAAAATTGTGGGCCAATACTATGTTCAATTATGGACCGATCTTCATGAAATTCGGAACACAGATAACTTATATGGAACTTAAATGTGTAAAAAAAATTCTTACTACATTTAAGGGATTTATGATCGTTAAGCCCCTTTTCCGGAAGAATATTTGCATGGCGCTAGTTTAAATAATGGAACGATCATAACCAATTTCAACACGCTTCGTTCTTAGACTATAAGAAACCTGTGTGCCAAATTTCAAATTTAATATATGTTCAAAATTGTGACCTGTATTTTAATTAATTAATTATTTTTTTATGAACAGACAGACGGACGGACGGACGGACGAACATCATCAAATCGACTTAAAGACAAATTACGGTGGGTCTTAAACCAATATTTTTGGGTGTTACAGAGCATATGAACGAACGAATATAAAAATTTTAAGAAAATAATCATCAAAACACACAAAACAGAAACCATGGGTTAATATGATAAGAGCCAGAATCAATTTTACTGAAACTATTCTGTAGGAGAAACTTTTTTAAAACAAAATCTTTGAAAAATGAAGAAAAGCCGACAACAAATACGATTTTTTGGGAGTATCTTCGGTTTTTGTCCAATGTCTCAGTTATTTATCAACTGATTTTTCTCATTTTTATTAGCGTTTTTCTAAGGAATATTCCTTACAATTTGATGTATAAAACACATATATACGATAACTAGGGCTTTCTAAAAACTGATTTCAACAGACAGACGGTCAGACGGTCATCTTTATATCGACTCCCCTATTAAAAAGTATCCAGAATGTATATACTTTTTGGGGTAGAAATTACAAATGGAATGACAAACTTATATATACCCTTTACACCTGTGGTGAAGGGTATACAAATAGATAAAGTCGCGAATATAGAACCCCTTTTACGTAAATTGTCGCGATTATAGAACTGCAATTTTAAAAATTAAGCCGTCACGATAATTGTTAGTCGCGAATACTGAGCTTGAACTGTTTACAATCATAGTATGTTGCTCTTAGTATATGGTCACTAGAACCATATTTCATATTTTTTCTCTGCGTACAATTTTTTTTTTTTTTTTAATAATAATTATGCTAGTCTAGGATATAATAAATTATTCTAAAATTATCCATATATTTCTACCATAATGAATGAAAATATAAATAAACTAAATTAGTGAACAAAGATCAATAGTAAACATATAGACTTACATATAGGTCATAACAACGATATACTTAAGGTGTATTTACGATTGGAGAAAAGAAAATTATTCTATGGTATTAAAATAACCATAATCTATTAACATATCGAAGAATACACATATTGAAGTATATTCTTTTTTCTTTTTTCTATATTCAAAGACATTTTGTGTTGCTGTTGGATTAAAGGCAAAAATTATGCATTTGCATAAATTTCCGGTCCCTGGTCAAAAGATTTTTATAACAATATTTCAAAAGATATTGAGACCCCTATTAGTAGTATTTATTACATCGATTAAGCAACACTTTATTTTCTTTTCAAGAAAATCCTTTTTTTTTTTTTAATAAAAAATAAAAGTGATCCTTGACTTTCATTTAATTTAAATACACTTCTTAAATAAATTATATTTTATTTAGTTAAATTATTTAAACTTGTGTAAATTTCTTAGCAAAAAAAAAACAACAGTTAAAAATTTTTTCAATGTTTTTGTATTATTTTGCAAATATTTACACAAACACACAATAAATATTTAAAGCCATAACTTTTGGTTTCTGATTTCTTCTTTTTGTGTTATTTTGAGGATTTCGTTTCTTTTTTTGCACCTCGTTTATCTTAATCCAATTGTCAGTTAACTGGCTTTTGTTGTCCCCAAGTGCCCAAAGGTAAACAAAAAAATAATACAATGATTTTTTTTCATTGTTGAGGAAATAAAAAAAGAACAAGAAAAAATAAAACGAACAGCAACAATAACACTTACAACAATTTGTCTGTATTGTTTCTGTTTGTTCAGAACATTTACCCGATAAAAACAATAACGACAGAGGAATTAACAAAGAAGAAAAAAACTAAATGGTAAGAGTATGTTGCAATGAAAAAAAAGAGGGGTACAATTTTGTAAAAAAAATGGTACCACAAAACACCTGTGTATTGTATGATGATATTCATATATAAGAGTCAATGTTTGAAAAACAAAAGAATGCAAATGGTTAAAGGCAAATAAAAAAACAGAAGCGCTAAAGTGGGTTTACAATGAATTAAAGATACCCTTTTGATATGAACTGTAGTTTATTAATAAGATAACGAAATGAAAACGAATGGGTATTTTTAGACCAATATGATGTAGCTTCTTAATTCCAAAGTTAAAAAAAAAAAAAGAGATCACCGGTCAATTATTAAAAATAATTTTAAGATTAAAAAAGTTTTCTGAATAAGAAGTTCAAGCTGTTTTGACTATCAAATATTTGTACCTTATCTAATAGAATAATCAACTACCAAATATAATATTTTTTGGACACAAATGCTTATACCATTTTGCTAGACAATTTTTATTATTTTATCTTTTTATTCCACCAATTTTCTCTTTTATCCTGTTTGTACCATATGAGAATTTATAGAGCTATTAACTGATGTTAAACCTACCCAAAAAGTTATAAAGGAATTTCAAATATTTGTTATTGACATATTGAATTTAACAACTAAATATTGGCTTAACATTTAAACAATTCTTTGTTTTTACTGCCACCAATATTTATTCTTTTGCAGACTTTTCAAAATAAATAAATTGTTACCACAATTATTTTAAATTTAGTCTTTATGTTGTTACTTTGTCAAGGCTTTTATTTGTGCACATTTTTTTCGTTTTAGCTAATTTGTGTATTTAACAAAAACGACTTCCCTCAGCCACTAAATTTCGTTTAAATGAAAAATTATGTCCCCCATCTTTAATTGTTCCCTTAAAAGATAAAATTGTCTAATGTACTCCTTGTGGCAACATTTAGTATTTGTTTGTTGGAAGTATAAAGAAGAATCTCATGATGCCAATTATTTTTATACCATAAACAAGTAATTGGTAAGGGGAAGGGTTTCCTAAAGAAATAAATCAAACAAAAAACAATTTTATAAACTTCAGGAAAAGGTTTTGAAAATTCTAAAAAAAGTTTAATAATAAAAATCAGGTAGCTTCTCATTTTTTGTAACAAAACAAAGACTCTGAAATCTTCTTTTCTTTTTAAATAACCTTTAAACTATTTCTCTTCTTAGTAATCCTTCCCCAACACTTAAGTACTTACATTCATTCGTTAGTCTTTAGTAGTATCAGTGTATAGTCAAACTCAAACATTTCTAAAACATTCTCTACAAATGTTACAACATTCTACTATACATATGTATGTGTATGTGACTTGTGTGTATGTACATGACATTTCACATTGACAATTTAAAAGTGCCGTTAAGGGATTTAGAGTAAAATAAACAAACGCGGCTACAATACTGACACTTAAAATTGTTGTAACTACATGCTATTACACTCGTTTAAAGTAAAATATTTATTTACAACTACACAAAGAAAAAAAATAAATTAAACTAATGGCATGAGAATTTCGCTAAAAATTTTCTCTCAATAAAAGACAATAAGAATGAGTGGTTTGGGGAAACCAAAAAATGTGGTGTTAATTACTTAACTAAGTAAATAAGAGTAAAATTGGTTGGCCAAAAAATAAATGTGTTAAATGTGGTTGTCACAAAAATGTTAATCTTATAGCATTATTTTATTTGTAGTATTTTTTTAAGTTATGATTTAGATAAACTCAATTTAATTTAAATTCTTTATTAAAGAAAATACATTAGCGTTTAAGACTAATTCTATGATGCTTATTCTCAATAAATCTGATTCACTTGCATACATACTTTTAAAATCATTGATTGATGAATTAAAATAAAATTTGTTTCTTTAATATTACTTAAAATATTATCAGTAGTTTTATTAAATCTGATATAGTAATTTTAATATTTAATCGTAGGGTCTACACGTGAGATTTTTCTATCACAACAAATTCTTATCATGATAGGAATTTATCACGTGTGGATCAAATTTATTTATATTATTGCAGCGTTATGATATTATTAGAGTGTCACTTTGTTGACGTTTATTTTTTGTTTAAGAAAAGGCGCAATTCTTCATGGAAATCTTTATTAAAAAAATTATTTGGAGCAAAAATAACACAAAATAAAATAAAATTTAAAAAACAAAACAAATTTTAACTACGTCTTCCCATATATGCTGATATAAATAAAAAAATTGCAGTAGCTCTACCGACGCACATTGGGGTAAAAGGGGTCGAATATGACGCTTAATTCAGGGAAAGGTAATATCACTATTTTAATGATCACGTTTCATTTTTTTTTTTTTTTTTTATTGATTATTAGTTAAAAAAATTAAATTTTAGAATTTTAAGATTTTTTTTTTAGCAGAACGGTAAAGTATGTCCGTCCGTCTATACATTAGAGTTAAATGGGTCAAAAATGCTACTTAATTCAGGAAAAGGTGATATCAACGTTTTAGTACTTTCATTTCGTTTTCATATTAATCAGGAAGTAGAAACAAAATATTTTTCGAATTTTCAGATTTTTTTGAAATAATCCTAATGTCCGTCCATCTGTCCGTATGTTTGTTAATTTTTGCAAACTTTCCCATTCAAAATCGTCTAACTTTTGACTCAATAAAGATAACGACTCAAAACTTTATTTGTTCGATAAATATAAGTCGAAAAATATATACGAGGGCGGACCAGTATTTCCGTGACTTTTGGAACTTCCTTCGTAGTTATATGAAATGCAACACCGTTCCCATCAAGTACCACCTGTTAATAGACTACTGTCAATTTTTGAGCTAGTGTCGTTATTTACTTTGCGTTTAACAGCTTTTCAAAACATACAACCTCGTGTATTTTTCTAAAAATGGAAAAAAGTGAATTTCGAGTGCTCATTAAACATTATTTTTTGCGAAAAAAAAAAACCGTCAATGAAACCAAGGAAAAGCTCGATAAATACTATGGGGACTCTGCACCATCGATTTAAATGGTAAAAGAAAGTAGTTCACTGACTTTCGTTGTGGTCGCACAAGTACAAATGACGCTGGATGTTCCGGACGGCCAATTGAGGTCAGTATACCCGAAAATGTCGAAAAAATCCACGATATGGTGTTGCATAGGCATTTCATATGGCAGTGTGGTTTCGATTTTAAATGATCAGCTGGGTTTAAGAAAGTTGTCTGCAAGATGGGTGCCGCGTTTGCTCTCAATTGATCATAAACGTAAACGTGTGACAACTTCAAAGGATTGTTTGGAGTTGTTGAACCGCAATCCGAATGAGTTTTTGCAGCGTTTTGTAACTGTGGATGAAACATGGATCCATTACTGTACTAAACAATGGGTTTCTCCGGGTGAACGACCCCATATGGCCAAGAAAAATGTTCTTTGTGCAGTCTCAATGGCGAAAATCTATGAATTGGGCTACGAATTGGTATCTCATCCGCCGTTTTCTCCGGATTTAGCCATGGTTCGGTGGAAAGAGATTCAGCTCCAACGATGAAATTATTGACCAAACAAATGCCTATTTTAAGGACCTCGAAAAATCCTGTTTTTTGGAAGGGTTACAAAAACTGGGGAAACGTTGGACTAAGTGTGTTGAGTTGAAAGGAGATTATGTTGAAAAAAAATTTTTGTTTTGCAAAAAACACTGTGTTTTATTCAAAAAGTCATGGACTTATTGATCCGCCCTCGTAAGTAGTATATGCAAGCATATTTTCTAAAGGATTTATCAAAGACTTTAGGGTGGTATAAAAATCTTGGAAATCGGGTAAAGAACAAAAATTCGCTAGAGGTTAAACATTTTCCATGACACTAGTACCCTATTTTGAATCCCCATAGATCCGCTGCCAATGCTTATATTGAATCTTGCTTCTAAACTCAAAATGCTACTGTTCTCTGCTATGCCTGTGTGATATTTCGTGCAAATCTAACCAGCAGATTAGAAGTTACAGATTTATTTCGATTCTTTCCCACTGTTTAGTGTTTGAAAGAAAATGTCTGCACTTAAGCTGTTTTTTGTATGAAATCTACTAGTTTTTTTGAAAAAAAAAAAAAATTATTTCTCAAATCGGACTATATATGCCACAATTTTTTTTTCATAGTATTAAAGTAGACAATATATACTATTTTTCAGAACAAACATCCTGTAACATTTTAAGTTGCATTCCATGAACGTTAAAAATTAGTGTATTTTAGGACAATTTTCAAAAAAATAAAAAAATAAAAATATTGGGACAAAATATAATTTACAAATACTTGAAGAAAAGTACACTTAAATATCTAAAGTTGATGGTTTTATTTTAAATTTTTACCTTAAAATACTTTTTATTTAAAATAAATACACAGAAAGCTGATGAAAATTGATCTTTTTTACTATTTTTTTAAAATGTAAAAAATTCTTAAATTTGACAGCTTATTATAAGAAAACAACACAACTTAGCTTAAAGGTTTTAATTAGCATTGATACATAATTTTGTCTATTTTTATTCGGTACTCAACTTTATTACAAAATTTTAAATTTTAAAGTTCAATTATGCGCCAATTTTGACACATTTTACCCCAACCTGCGACGTTTAGTTACTTGCTACGATAGAAAAAATCTCACGTAAAAAAGTCACGTGACTAGTTTTGAATCGGCTCTCTTTCCTCTAGGGAATTTTATAGAATTTTTTTGGTGTGAATGGAAAAAAAATTATTAAGTATTTTTAGAAAATTGTTGGAGCCATTTGTGAATATCAGTTTAATATTTAAAACCATAACTATACACTAATGGGGCCTTTTTAAAGTTTTTATTGACTGAAATCCAATTGCTTTCTAATTGAGAAAATGCGGGACAGATAAAGAACTAACACTCTGTGGGAATGAAACAACATTATCTTGGAGTACTGCAATGAAAAAAATCTAAATCAAGCCAGAAAATTTTAAAAATGCTTTTGTATTTTAAAGATGTCATCAATTTCTTTATTTACACTCCTTGATATGATTGTTCGCGTTTATTCAGCGTCCCAAAAAATAAAGCCAGAAAAAAGTTAATATATTATTTTATTTTAAAACGCATGTATTTTTTGGTTCCCATTAGTTTCTGGTATTTCTTAAATATATTTTAGTGTCAATTTAACATAAATGGTTTCTATGGGTAATAAAGTTTGTTAAAAAATAATTAGAATATTTTTGTAAAATGAAGCGCCGCAGGCGAACATTTTCTTTAAATGTAAATAATTTAAATTTTTTTGTGCGAATTAATACACAAAAATGCTTAAATTTATGATTCTGTAAAAATATAATTAGTAAATTTTTAGCCTTATGCTATGTTAAGAATAAGGCTAGAAAAAGCTAGAAGCTAAAACGAAAATTTTGAGGCTAAAAGCCTCAAAGTTTTTTGTTAATTCAAATCGGTTCCAAATTGAATTAAAATATTTTCTTATCATTCAATTTGTTATATTTTGTTTTTTAATCTTTTAAAAATGAATTAAAAAATATTTTCTAAAGCTAATTTGTAATAGATTTGAAAATGTTTGGCATAGCTCTTTGGAGCCTTTAACACATTGTGGTCTTGGAATTCATTCTTGTGACCTTTTTTTTTAAACCAAGCTTTTTGATTGCTCTAAAATCCGATAGCATGATCAAATAAATTTATGTCTTCTCATAAGTTCAAAATAAATATTATCAGTATATTTTGTAGTTACATTTTTCTTTGCGCTTAGATTCAAAAAGCCAAATAAATTATTGCACAGAAGAAGCCATAGTATATATTATTTATTTGCTAATATTTTATCATACTAAGCTAATTTTGATAATATAAAGAAATACTAACTTTATAGTTACATTTAAAAAATGTTTCATTATTTATTATAGAACAAAATTTTTAATAAGTTAGTAAACAATAAAAATAGTAATAATATACTACAAAAAAAAAAAAAAAAAAAAAATATTTCAAATAAAATATGCATTTAAAATTCTTAATTAACATTCTCTACTTTTATTTAAGCTTGATTTATAAAGTCTACATATCTTAGCTTTTATTTTCATTATACTAGTGTCTGAGTACTATTATAAAACAACAAACTGAAAAAATAACAAATAAATTAAACATTCTTAACAACTCTTTAACTCTTTGAACAAAACATTCAACCTAACCAACAAAGTAATACAAAAACTTAAAAATAACAAATATCTAATACTTAAACATACCAGAGAAAACAGAAAACAGCTAAATGTTTAATGCAATTTTGTTATTTTTAATTTGTTTTATTTTGGTAATTTAAAATGAACACGCTATTGTTTTGTAACTAAATGACTACGTATGCATATATGTATGTATACATTCTTCCGTTTCCGTTACTTATTTACACTAACAAATATACATATAACTCAACAATAGAACATACAATTTTATAGACTTACATTCACATATTAACAAGAACAAAAAGCAACTACACCTCTACTATTATGATTACAAAATGCAATGTACTTTTCAAATTGCATTGTGTAAGTTTTAACAATTATGTAGTGAAATGTAAATTGCTAGTAGTTGTACAAATTTACTAAAACTATTGTAATGTACAGTGGGAAAGAAAGAAGAGGTATATTTCTAAAGAATTAAAAAAAGAAAATACTATAGACTAAAATATAGACTGGGCTAAAAACAAAAAAAAAAAAAAAAAAAAAAAAAAAAAAACTAGATTATAAACTAAACTGTAGTCTAGACTATGGACTAAATTATATACTAGGCTATAAACAAAATAAAACTAAATTTTTTTCTAAAGCCAAGACTAAAGTTAAGTTTATAGTCCAGAATATATTTTTGTATAGACCATAGTTTAAACTAATATCTAAACTAAACTATAGTCTACAAAATTGACTAAACAATAGTCTACACTATAAGCTATAAACTTATAGCTTAGACTATAAATTAAAATGTAGTATGAACAAAGATATATTCTAGAATATAGTTTATAGTCTCGACTACAGTTTAGTACACAGAAAAAATTATGGAAAAATTGTTTTCTAAACAAATTATTATTTGGATTTAAATAAAATTCAATAAAAAACAAGCGCAAATATTCGGCCCGGCCGAATCTATATACCCACCATCAACTTTTTCACATTTTAAGTTATATGAGAGAAGGAAGTAAAGTGGGCGGTAAAGTGGGCAGTAAAGTGGGCGGGCCACGCCCATTTTTTGTTTCCGAGTTTGAACTAGTCCTTGAACTATTTGAACAAAATTTCATTGATTTTCACCTTATATGGGAGGTGGGCGGTAAAGTGGGCGGACCACGCCCATTTTTGGCTTCCAAACTGATATCGATCCCCAAACTATATGTACAAAATTTCGCAATCGTACATGCTTTTTTGCAGAAATATCAGCAGAAAAGTATAAAACGGACACCCTGTGTTTCTAGTTTTTAGGAGGTAAAGTGGGCGGTAAAGTGTGCAGTAAAGTGGGCGGGCCACGCCCATTTTTTGTTTCCGAGTTTGCATTAGTCCTTGAACTATTTGAACACAATTTCATTGATTTTCACCTTATATGGGAGGTGGGCGGTAAAGTGGGCGGACCACGCCCATTTTTGGCTTCCAAACTGATATCGATCCCCAAACTATATTTACAAAATTTCGCTATTGTACATGCTTTTGTTGCAGAAATATCAGCAGAAAAGTATAAAACGGACACCCTGTGTTTCTAGTCTTTAGCCCATAACTTTTTTTTAAACCGATTTTGCCCATTTTCAATCCCAAACAAACCTTATATAAGACAAATATTTGTGCCAAATTTCGTCTCCCTACGTTGCTCCGTTCGAGCGCTATCCTGCTTTCAACAGACGGACAGACGGACAGACGGACGGACATAGCTAGATCGACTCAGAATCTAACCAGGACCCAGAATACATATACTTTGTGGGGTCTTAGATGATTCCTTCAACATGTTACACACGTAATGACAAAATCAATATACCCCCCATCTTTTCGATGGTGGGTATAATAATATTTGGTTTTAATATTTTATTTTATTAGTTATAATATTTTCAAACTCAATATAAAAACAAAAACAAATTTATGTATTTTGACAAGTTTATTAAAAATAATAACAAAATGTATAAAATATTAAAAAAGTAAAATTAATTTATGTATATAAATCATTATTTGCAGACGTCCAGAGGTAAATTATATACAATTTAGTAAAGATTATCCAAATGTAATAATCAATATTTATGTATTTTATTCTAGAGAACTCGGAAATCTATTTATTAATTGTGGATTTATCACATAATGAAAGTAAGTAATGTTTTTTTTTTTTTATACTCTATACCAACATATTCATCTCGGAATCGATTTAACTATGTCCGTTCGTATACAAAGCCCCGCTAGACGAACGGCTTTAATTTAAATTTTACGTTTAACTAAACTCAATGGTTATAATTGTTCTTAACTCAAGTTAGAGTGTCCAAAATGATAAATCAAAGTTAGAAACTGTTTAATTGTCTTTAAGATATAGTATAGAAGATAAAAGACAGTTTCCCACTTTCTAAGGTATTTGTAGCTTCTTCTTGAGTTAAAACGTTTTAAACATATCTCAATGAAATCCGGTACAAGTAACCTCAATATATAAATAAAACTGTTTATAAGAAATTACATAAAAACCGGAAGGTATGTAATGACCATACCTTCCATATAAAGCTCACTTCCCAGAGTCACATTATAGTTCATTAATCCCAGATAGATTTTTCCTGATTTGTTTATTTATACTTACAGATATACGCTTGGTAGAGCCGGTATTTATAGCTAAAAGATTCACGGATCAGTCATATTTTCACTTACAGTAAGTTATACTCAATAAAAACTATTTAAAATTTAATAACGTTCTTTGTTTGAGATCAATTAGGATATTGGTGAATCGTGAAAGATGGCTCCAAGGTTTAACGTTTTGTTTTTCCAACATTTAATTAGTTCTTAAATTAGAATGTTATCTATGTATCTGTATTTCTTTTGGAATATTATTAAAAATGTATTATTTAAAAAAATAAAAAAATCTTATTAAACATTTTATTGTTTCAAAAATAAATATTGTTTGAAAATCTGTTAAAAATCAAATATTATTTTTATTGTTTTAAATAAAAAGGTTGTAAAAATTTGTGAGAATATTAAACATTTAAATTTATAAATAGTAAAAATATTTTAATAAGAAAATAATTTTTTTTTTTTTTTTAATAAAATATTTATGAATTAGAATGTTTGACTTTACTAATTCAGTGATAGGTCCGATTTCAATAAAAAATATAATTGGTTTTAAAAATTTAGTAATGGAATACGAAATTTAATTTTTTCTGTGTATATAGACTATAAACTAAAGTCTAAATAAAAAACTATTGTCTAGACTACAGATTACACTATAGTCTATACTATAGTTTTGTTTACAGTCTAGCCTAGAGTTTAATCTATAGTCTAGACTATAGCTTAGTCTATAGTCTAAAATATAGCTTAGTCTATAGTCTAGAAAATAGCTTAGTTTATAGCCTAGGCTATAGTCTAGACTATAGTTTAGTCTATAGACTATAGTGTAGTCAATAGGCTATAGTGTAGTCAATAGACTAAAGTGTAGTCTATAGTCTAGAATATAGTTTAGTCTATTCATCTAGACTAGTCTAGACTATAGTTTATATTCTAGACTTTAGTTTATAGTCTAGGCTATAGTTTATAGTCAATACTATAGTTTAAAGTCTAGACTATAGTTTAAAGTATAGACTATAGTATATAGTTTAGTCAATAGACTACACTATAGTCTAGACTATAGTTTTGTTTACAGTCTAGCCTAGAATTTAATCTATGGTCTCGACTATAGCTTAGTTTAAAGTTTAGATTATAGTTTATGGTCTAGACTAGAGTTAACGCCTAGACTATAATTTACAGCCTAGACTATAGTTCATAATCTAGACTAGTTTATAGTCAAGAACATAGCTTATAGTCTAGACTATTGTTTATAGTCCAGGCTATAATTTATAGTCCAGACTTTAGTTTATAGTCCTGACTGTAGTTTATAGTCCAGACTATAATTTGTAGTCCAGACTATAGTTTATTATCCAGATTGTAGTTCATAGTCCAAACTATAGCTTATAGTCCAGACTATAGTTTATAGTCCAGACTATAGTTTATAGTCCAGACTAGAGTTTATAGTCCAGACTATAGTTTATAGTCCAGACTATAGTTTAAAGTCTAGACTATAGTTTATTGTCTAGACTATAGTTTTTAGTCCAGACTATAGATTAAAGCATAGACTATTGTTTATAGTCTAAGCTATAGTTTATAGTCCAGACTATAGCTTATAGTCTAGACTATAGCTTATAGACCAGACTATAGTTTAAATTCTAGACTACAGTTTATAGTCTAGACTTTAGTTTATTGTCTAGATTATAGTTTATAGTCCAGACTATAGTTTGTAGTCCAGACTATAGTTTATTGTCCACACTATAGTTTATAGTCCAGATTATGGTTCATAGTCCAGATTATAGTTTATAGTTTAGACTACAGTTTATATTATAGACTATAGTTTAAAGTCTAGACTATAGTTTATTGTCTAGACTATAGTTTATAGTCCAGACTATAGATTAAAGTATAGACTATTGTTTATAGTCCAAGCTATAGTTTATAGTCCAGACTATAGCCTATATTCTAGACTATAGCTTATAAACCAGACTATAGTTTAAATTCTAGACTATAGTCTAAAGTCTAGACTATAGCTTATAGTCCAGACTATAGTTTATAGTCCAGACTATAGTTTATAGTCTAGACTATAGCTTATAGACCAGACTATAGTTTATAGTCCAGACTATAGTTTAAATTCTAGACTATAGTTTATAGTCTAGACTTTAGTTTATTGTCTAGATTATAGTTTATAGTCTAGACTATAGTCTAAAGTCTAGACTATAGCTTATAGTCCAGACTATAGTTTATAGTCCAGACTATAGTTTGTAGTCCAGACTATAGTTTGTAGTCCAGACTATAGTTTACTGTCCAGACTATAGTTTATAGTCCAGATTATGGTTTATAGTCCAGATTATAGATTAAAGTATAGACTATTGTTTATAGTCTAAGCTATAGTTTATAGTCCAGACTATAGCTTATAGTCTAGACTATAGCTTATAGACCAGACTATAGTTGAAATTCTAGCTTATAGTTTATAGTCTAGACTATAGTTTATTGTCTAGATTATAGTTTATAGTCTAGACTATAGTCTAAAGTCTAGACTATAGCTTATAGGCCAGACTATAGTTTATAGTCCAAACTATAGTTTGTAGTCCAGACTATAGTTTATTGTCCACGCTATAGTTTATAGTCCAGATTATGGTTCATAGTCCAGATTATAGTTTATAGTTTAGAATACAGTTTATATTCTAGACTATAGTTTAAAGTCTAGACTATAGTTTATTGTCTAGACTATAGTTTATAGTCCAGACTATAGATTAAAGTATAGACTATTGTTTATAGTCCAAGCTATAGTTTATAGTCCAGACTATAGTCTAGACTATAGCTTATAGACCAGACTATAGTTTAAATTCTAGACTATAGTTTATAGTCTAGACTTTAGTTTATTGTCTAGATTATAGTTTATAGTCTGGACTATAGTCTAAAGTCTAGACTATAGCTTAAAGTCCAGACTATAGTTTATAGTCCAGACTATAGTTTATAGTCCAGACTAGAGTTTATAGTCCAGACTATAGTTTATAGTCCAGACTATAGTTTATAGTCTAGACTTTAGTTTATTGTCTAGATTATAGTTTATAGTCTAGACTATAGTCTAAAGTCTAGACTATAGCTTATAGTCCAGACTATAGTTTATAGTCCAGACTATATTTTGTAGTCCAGACTATAGTTTATTGTCCAGACTATAGTTTATAGTCCAGATTATGGTTTATAGTCCAGATTATAGTTTATAGTTTAGACTACCGTTTATTTTCTAGACTATATTTTATAGTCCAGACTTTAGTTTATAGTTTATAATTTAGACTATAGTTTATAGTCTAGACTATAGTTTATAGTCTCGACTATAGTTTATAGTCTAGACTATAGTTTATAATCCAGATAATAGTTTGTGGTCTAGACTATACTTTATAATTTAGACAATAATTTATACTATAGACTATAGTTTATAGTCTAGACAGGAGTTTATAGTCCAGATTAGAGTTTATATTTTAGACTATATTTTATAGTCCAGATTATAGTTTATAGTTTAGACTATAGTTTATAGTCTAGATTATAGCTTATAATCCAGACTATAGCTTATAGTCCAGACTATATTTTATGGTCCAGACTGTAGTTTATATTTTAGACTATAATTTATAGTCTAGACTATAGTTTATAATCTAGACTATATAGTCTAGACTATAGTTTGTAGTCTACACTTTAGTTTATAGTCCAGATTATAGTTTATATTCTAGACTATAGTTTATAGTCTAGACAATAGTTTATAATGTAGACTTTAGTTTATAATCTAGAATATAGTTTATGGTCTTTCTATAGTTTACAGTCTAGACTATAGTTTATAGTCTATTCTACAGTCTCGACTATAGACTAAACTATGGACTAAACTGCAAAGTATTATAAATTTAGCGATTTTCACTGTACGTCTCTTCCTAACTTGTCTGTTTATGTTGTAGGGTATGTTTTTTATTCTTATGTTTGAAAACACACAAACAAACAATTGCAACAATAACAACACTAACAATTAATTGTATTTCTAGTCTCTCTTTACATTTTTTAAGTATTTTCCCGTTGTTTTTGTCTTTTTATTATCTGTTTAACATCAAAGCACACGAAAGGGAAATGAATGTTTTCAAAAGCGGAACAAAAATGTTTGGGGCGTTTTAATTTGCCTTCAATAATGATAATATTGTGTGTGTGTTTAGCTTCATATACATATATATAAATATATACAAGTATATATTAGTAAATAAATGAGTTTGAATAAAATGTTTATTTAGCTGAATTTGTAGTAATGATGGGTATAGCATAAATAACGGCTGCAGTTTTAGTAATAGGGGAAATTAAGCTTTAAGTAGCATATATTTTGTAAAATTAAGATAGAAATACTATATTATTAGTTTTTTTTATACTTTTTGTAATTGTATGTAAGTTGTAGAGAAAAAAAGCGTAGAAAAGTGTTACATAGTAAAGAAATTAGTAAAAAATTGTTTTGTAAAACAAAGAATAATAAAATGGAAATGAAAAATAAACACTTGCGAAATACAATTGATTGAGAAGTAATGTGAAATTATATATATAAATTTCAAAAATAAAATATATTTAATGAAAATTTGGCAAGAGTAATCGTAAGCAAAACAAGTGTAAAATAGGTTTTTCAAGTTTTCATTAAGATTATTCCTAAATAATCTGTGAATACTATGTCTTTGGTAGCATCTTTATACAGAAAGGGATTACAGAGTAAAGGCTAAATGGATCACGATAAATTTTTTGCTTTCTTTTTATTTATATAAATTCATAAATGTATATTACATACGCATGTACTTAAAACAATATACTTCATATAAAATACTAATATTTTTTCAATTCATCAATAAATTGTGGAAAAAATAAATACATACATACATATAAAAACAATACTACATTAGAGATAAAATACACAAATTGTTTAAAACCATTGAAGCGATTATTTAGTAGATTTTTTTTTTATTATTTATATTATTGTATTTATTTATCTTAGGAATTTGTACATACAATTTTCTTTTAAAAAGGATAATTTAAAAATAACATGTCTCATTTATCTCAAAATATGTATATACAAATATTTATTTCTAACGAATATTAATATAAATATATGTATGTATGTGTAATATGTATATCTTTGTGTATGTATTTTTATACACTTGATTTAATTTTTGTACAAAAGTTAAACCGTTGCACTTTGGGGTAAAATGTGTCAAAATTGGCGCTTAATTGAATTTTAAAATTTAAAATTTTGTAATAAAGTTGGATACCGAATAAAAATAGACAAAATTAACTATCAATATCAGTTAAAATCTTTAAGCTAGGTTGTGCTCTTTTCTTATAAGTAGCTGTCAAAGTTAAGATTTTTTTAACATTTTTGAAAAATAGTCAAAAATTCAATTTTTATCAGATTTCAGTGTATTTATATTTAATAAAAAGTCTTTTAAGGTAAAAATTTAAAACGAAACCATCAACTTCAGATATTTAAGTTTACTTTTCTTCAAGTATTTGTAAGTTATATTTTGTCCTAATATTTTTGTTATTTTTTTGAAAATTATCCTAAAATACACCAATTTTCATGAAATGCAACTTAAAATGTTACAGGATGTTTGTTCTGAAAATTTTCTGAAAAATAGTATATATTTCATATAATATTATGAAAAAAATCGTGCGCATATATTGCCCGATTTGAGAAAATATTTTTTTTTTTTTTTTTCAAAAAAATTCCAGTAGATTTCATACAAAAAACAGCTCAAGTGCAGACATTTCCTTTGCTTTATCAAACACTAAACAGTGGGGAAGAATAGAAATAAATCTGTAACTTCTAATTGGGTGATTGGATTTGCATGAAATTTCACGTAGGCATAGCAGAGAACAGTAGCATTGAATTTTAAAGCAGGGTCTAATATAGGCATCGGTAGCGGAACTATGGGGGTTCAAAATAGGGTACTAGTGTTATTGAAAATGGTAAACCTCTAGCAAATTTTTGTTCCTTATCCGATTTCCAAAATTTTTATACCATCTTTAAGTCTTTGATAAATACTTTACAAAACATGCTAGCATATACCACTTATCTTATATATTTTTTCGAGTTATATACATTTGAAATTTCAAAAATCTCAATTTTGCTAGATCTTGGTTAAGATCTTTCCATATATAGCCAAATATTTTCAACCGATTTTATAACATTTTATATAGTTAGCTTAAAAACAAAATTATCTATCGAACAAAGAAAATCTTGAGTCCTTATCTTTATTGAGTCAAAAGTTAAACGATTTTGAATTGGAAAGTTTGCAAAAATTAACAAACATGGACGGACATTAGAATTCTTACAAAAAAATGTTAAAATTCAAAACATATTTTGTTTCTACTTCTTGATTAATATGACAACCAATTGAAGGTATTTAAATTTTGATATCACCTTTCCCTGAATTAAGTGGCATTTTCGACTTATTTAACCCAAATGTATAGACGGACGGAGGTACATTGCCATACTGAAAAAAAAAATTTAGAATTCTAAAAGTGCATTTTTTTTACTAACTAATAAATAATAAAAATTTAACGTGATCATCAAAATTTCGATATCAGCTCTTCCTGAATTAGGCGTAATTGTCGTACCATTTAACCCAAATGTTTAGACGGACGGACGGACATTACCATTCAGCTAAAAAACATCTTATAATTATAGAAATACATTTTTTTACTTACTAATAAATAGAAAAATTTAATATGATCTATAAAGTGTTGATATCACCTATTTCTGAATTATGCATAATTTTCGACCCATTTAACTCTAATGTATAGACGGACAGACAGACATTACCGTTCTGCTAAAAAAAATCTTAAAATCCTAAAATTGATTTTTTTTAACTAATAATCAATAAAAAAATAAAACGTGATCATTAAAATATTGATATCACTTTCCCTGAATTAAGCATCATTTTCGATCCCTTTTTCCCCAATGTGCGTTGATGAAATCTTTGTGTAAACAAAAACAATGAGTAGATAAGTTTTTATTGAGTGACTTTTCTTTTATAAAGGATATTTTATCTTAGTTATAATATTTACTTATTTATAATAAATTATGTTGATAACTTAAGAAGTGTTTTGTTCTTTTAGTTTAGTGATTATCTTTTTGTTAAATGGTAATGATGAGATTAGAGAATTAGAAATAAGTCAAGGTTTTCAAATGTGAATGCTATTGCTATATACATATGTACATATTTTCAATATTTTATTAAATTACAATGATGCGTATGAGTGATATTATATTAAAAATTTAAAAAAATATTCTATAAACGTTAAGGTACACATTACAAATTATGAAATAACTATTACTTATATGTAAGATATCTACATTTAAATTGACGAGAAATATGATCTAATTTGTAAAAAAAAAATTATTTATTTTTTATTATAAAAATTTTTACTTTTAATTTTACTAATAAAAAAAAAGTTTATTCTTTAGTGATTTCTCTGCAACTTATTTTTGTCTTCTTCTATAAAAATTTATAAGAATAAACCTGTCAAGTTCCTACTGCTCCTACTGAATTCACCTGTCCTGCCAAGTCAAGTGTTGTATTCTTTTTTTGTATGTTTTCACAAGATGCAAAAGTTAATTAAATTTTCATTTTGACATTGTCATACTCACTATATACGAGACATGTTTTTCATTGTATTGCTGTAAAAATTTGCAAATTGTTTTTACTTTAAATTGGTAAGATAAATTATTTAATAAAAATATTTTTATTTAATCAATTCAAATGAATTTTTATAACGAATTAAAATAAAACGAGTTTCATATTTTTATATTTTTTTCACTATTCTAAGAAAAATATTTTAAATATATTTTTTATCAATTAAAATTTATAGTTAAACATAGCTTGTATGAAGGATATTTTTAGTGTCTAGGAGCAACTGAATGAGCTACAATACATACAGAAAAAATATTGGTTGGAAAACTGTTATTATAATTAAAATTTTGTTCAATTAACACAAAATTTATTATTAACATAAAAATAATATTATTTCAACACACCTTCTCTAATTAAACGAGTAAAAAGATATAACATTATAAAGGTCTCTGCAAATATGTATAAATTTAGTTATATAAATCAATTTGATACTTTATAAAATATTTTTAAATCAATTGGTTGACATTACCTTAGTAATTCTATGTTTTTAAACGAATTATTTATATTTGCTATCAATATTTTATTTATAATAAAATAATTTGAATTTTTAAAAATAAATCAAAAATTCTTAATACCCAGGAAAAATTTTAGAACACGTTCTAAAATCAGATTCAGATTCTCTAATAACATCCTTAGAACTAGTGGTTTCACAACTAAATATGAAACTCGTTGAATAGAACCCTATTATGATTCTAAACTCGTTTTAGAGAATAGTTTTGGGAACTAATGCTTAAGAACTAGTTCTGTATGACTTCCACATCACTTTTCAGAACAAATTACTGGTTCCCAAATGACTTTCTTGAACTGTTTAAAAAAATTTAACAAATTTCAAAAACTTTATAAAAAAAAAATCAAATAGTTTAAAAATATTATATTGGTTTAAAAAGTGGCCTCTAGGAAATAACCCAAAAAAAAAGGTTTTGAATACATTCCCATGCATCAGACTACTGGTTGTGTTTGTTAGTCTGCCGTGTTACTCGCTACACCACAATCGACTTATATTTTTATGTGCTTAAATGTGGTTTTCATATAGGGAAATAAATAAACTCAATTTATAAAAAAAATATTTGCCTCAAGTGGGAGTTGAACTCTCTTTGAATTTAAGTACACGTTTTTTTAGTTAGGCGCTCTAGACAAATGAGCCACGTAAAAATCAAATTACTTTCATATTTACTTAATAAATACTAGTTACTGAAGTACTATTAGGTAATGCTGCAAGTGGCAAATAAGGTTTAATTGTAATGCATACAGGTAGCTGTTGCTTTTAAAAATAAAAGCTAAGTTTTTGCTGGGGATACTAGCTAGAAAACGCTTCTACAGAACTAATTCTGGAGGTGACAATTTCAAACAAAAATCATTGGTTGCCAAAGTAGAACGAGTAAGGGCTATTTTCAAGCATTCTGGAAATAGTTGTAGAACTAATACAATTTTTCCTGGGTAGTTTTAATTTTAAGGACACAATTTTAAATAAAATTATTTCAAGTTTTTTTAAAAGGGTAAGTTAAGTTGATGTACATATATACTATATATTGCTTATCGTGCATTTACTATTTCAAGAATTATCTTACTACTAACTGCCGCAGAAGAGGGGGAAACCGAGGATGGTGATGTAGACGAACCAGAGGCGGTGTTGGTTCTGTTGTATTGGTTAATTCTATACAGTGTTACCGTTTAGCGACTTTAGTCACCAATTGCCCCTTTTTCAACCACTTGGTCACTTTTTTAGCCTCTTTTTTAAAAGGCAACTAAAGTTGTTTGAAATATATCGACCAGTTATGTATTAATTTCAACAAATAAATTAATCATTTTGAGATTGTTTCACAGTATAGTGGATATAAAAAACCGCGGAGTATTTATAAATGAACTGAAACTGTTACTAACTAAAAATAATAATAAAGTTTATGAACAACTATCATATGAATTCCTCATAGCAATACCTCCGGGAACGTGTTTTATTATTATTATTTTTTTTACAAAATTACCAATAATAAAAATTAGTTTGTCTATACTTGTCTATACTGAATTTGTCCGACGGGGATTTGAAAGACTGGAGTGTGAGTGAAGAGCTCGTACAAAAGTACGGAAGTTTAAAAAAGAGGATTGCATGTTAACTATTTTTGTGAAAAAATTTTATTTTTGCATAATAGAAATTATTGTAAAATAACTATAAATTATTTTGTTATTAATAGAACTAAATTTTGTAGTTTTTCTTAAAATAATATTTTTTTATTATTTCTTTTTGTTAGCAAATAAACAAAAGGAGTTTTTTTAGGTTTTAAAGCATTTGGCATTTTTTCAATCCCCTTTTTGAACACTTTTTAAAAACTCCCAACGGTAACGCTGATTCTGTATATTTGTCTTGGATTTAAGGATAAAGTGATGGGTTTAGGGAAGATGCCGCTAAAATATGTTTGCTTAATGTTTGTTCTGCCAACTTTAGTTTACAGTTGTGGTATTTTTAAATGTATGTATTCTGGCATGTTTGGTTTTGGATTATCAATATCATTATATTCATTGCTACTAATTGTATTATTTTTTCCAATAGTTTCTTCATCTTCCTCATCATCAAAAACCTTCATGCTTTGTTCCCCGATTACGTACTTTGGCTGGACATCATATTTTCAACATTTCCGCCACTTTTATTTGATCTTGGCTTACACTGTTCTCAACCTTACACATAAACTCCATTATTGCTTTCAACTTTAAATGTGTCGCAATCTCGAAGATATTTCCGTTAAGTTGTCTTTTGATTGGTCTTAGCTCTTACATAAATTTTTCTAATGGTCCCAAATTATTTGTTTCTGTAATTTGGTCCATTCCTATTATATAACCCTTTCTCTCGGTAAGTTTACTAATTGTTTCCATTTTTTGCTTACATTATAGTTATTAACATTGGGTGCGGAATCATTATGCTTTTGTGCTGATGTTTATAACGCGCAGAAAAAATATCTCAACACCCACCTTAAAGTATACCAATCGACTCAGAATCATTTTCTGAGTTAATTTATCGATGTCCGTCCGTCTGGCTGGCCGGCTGGCTGGGTTTCTGTCGATGTAAACCTTGTGCACAAAGTACAGGTCGTAATTTGGAAGATACTTATAGATAACTTAAAAATAGGAATATTTTAATGAAATTTATGACAAATAAGTTTTATATAAGTACAAATCCGTTTGCAAAACTTCATGAAGATCGATCTATAATTGACTATAGCTCTCATATAAACACCTCTCCCAAAAATCACTTAACGTGCTTTAAACCGACAGAAATGTTAGTATTATGTTAATATTTAACACAAATAAGGTTTAAGTAAAAACAAAATTATATAGATATTTCAACTAAATTATTTTTTGAAAAAAATTGTAATTATCATAAAATATGGTTATTGTAACCGAACTATGGAATATTAATCACAACCAACCAAATTCGATTGGCAATTTATTCGGTTGCCATAACGAAACTGTTTGTCTGTGTAGTAGCTATTATGGGTAATATTGTAGCAATTTTTTTATGATTTTCATACAAATTATTTTTTCAATTAAATATTTTAAATCTTAATAAAAATCTAGGAAAATTTTACAGAAGAGACGAATTTTTAGATTTCAAAATTGTTAACTTATTAGCAAACAGATCATTTCTCTATAACATTATGCTTATTTTTTGATATTAAAGTAATATGATAAATTATTATTAGACCAAATAAATTATGTTTTAAAGCAGGGTATTGACTAGTTGTTTTGCATTTCTATTATTTTCCACACAATTTTTGCATTTTTATATTTTTCCTGATGATATTGTATTGGAAAATGCTTCATATTAAATTGTGAATAATATTTTTCTACCACACATTCATATACAATATAAATATCTATATAGAAATTATATAAATTATTTCCTATGGCATCATAACATTGTATATGTATAGTAGAGTAAATTTTGTTTGATTATAAATCATTGGAAGAAACATACACGCATATATATAGATTTGAACGTACGAACATAATATTTCATTTAGAGGAGCTTATAATAATCAGATAATATACGTTAGAATAATGAATAATCTAAATTAACTGGCTACTATAAATAAAAATATAATAAATATGAGGTATGAAAAATAAATCATAAATATTTATTTCACTAATAATGACAAAATATAACAATTATATTTTGATCATTGAGTTTAGCAGAAAACTGAAAGTAATTAAAACTAAACTAAAAATAATTTAGATTTAAATATAGTTATAACGATTTGAATTCGTTATGTAGCTATGCATATTAAATTAACAATTTTAGTACTAGACAAATTTTCTTTTTAAATAAATTTAAAATAAAGCCAACATAATATATTTTGCTAACCATTGATAAAAATATATTATTATTACTTATTATTTCAATAAAAAGAACATTTTGTTTTTCTTTTTTTTTTCTTTAATTTTTTCTTTAAATATTATTAAAACATTTTTTGTTTTACTGAAAATTAACTTATTTAAAATAAAATGGTTAATATAGGAAAAGTAAAACACAAAATTGAGTTAAGAAACTTTTTCAAAGTATTTTTAAATCACGTCAATAATAATAAAAACAAGTTATATTCTGCTGTGCCGAATTTTTTATACCCTTCACCATCATACCAAGAAATAATGAAATGTTTGCCTTAAAGTATGCTTTCATACTTTCGCATTTATAAATCTACATTTTTTCCAAACTACAAATACCAAAAAAAAAAAAAAAAAAATTTATTATCCTAACACTCTTGCGAGGATGTTGGCAACAACTCAATCTCAATCAAGACTCCGAAGAGCAGATTTACCACTTAATTAATAGATACTAGCATATAGTGGCTCTCAATTGAGAGCTAATAATTTTAGATTTAAGATTTTTCTACTTATTGTTAGGACTACGAAGCACAGTGTGGTCAAACGCAAATTTTTTGGTAATAAATCTGTATCTCCAAAACAACTACTCGGATTAAATTGAAATGTATAGAAGAGTTGCAGAGGAAGAATTAAGCTTTCAGAAAAATAATCTTGTGGTCACCCTATGATAACACAAGATAAGCTACAGGGGGTCAAATTTCACTACCTCGAGTATGTAAAAGTTTTAAAAAATCGTAACTTCTACAAATTTTTTAATTTTGAAAAATTGCTAAAAATTTATTTGTAAAGTTTTTTAAATGATTTTTGCAGGGGTGCAAGATCGATATATAGTTTATATACTGTATAAGAAAAAATGGCGAAAATATTATGCTAATATGCTTTTTTATGCAATTAAAAAAAGTCGTTTAAAAAATTTATTTTTTTCATGAAATTTGCTCTCCTGCATTCGTTTTTGGCCGGGCGGGAAGCAGTTTAGTGTCAAATCGTTATAAATTTATTTCTTGATAAAGTATCGTCAATAAATTTAAAAAAGCTTGCGTGACATTTTTTTTTTTTTATTAATCGATAAAAATTTAACCTCTTTCCAAAATTCACCATTTTCGACCAATGCCTGATATAGTGTTTTAAACATAAATTAATTCAAAATTTCGTTATTAAACATTTTTGAAGCATTATTTTTGAAGTATATAAAGAAAAAATTTTTTCGTTAACGGATCTTTGAGAAAAAATTGAAAGAATTGTACTATATTTTTATAAAAAATAGCCGTTTTTCATACTAATTTCAGAGTGCTGACTTTGAATATTTTTCACGTCTAGATGAATTGAGATAATCCAAAAATTTTTTCAGCATATTATTTTGATATATATATAGTAAATTACAAAATATTTTTAAAAACTTTTAACCTCATATACCTCAGGTCTTATTCCCAAAAAACAAAATCCTTTCAAAACAAGTTGATATACATGTAGGTCCGCAACAATTGTTCAGTTTTATAACATACTTTATAACTAAGGAGTGGATTTATATGCAAATGCATGTTTTTTTTGGAGCATTTAAAAATAATCTTATGTTGTTATCTAACCGAATCAAACAATTTATTAAAAAATGGCATCGATTTGTTAGTGCATATTTTTGCATATTTTGTTGAAAATGCATATTTTGCATATTTTATCTAATAATGTAAATTTTTATATCATATTTTCATTTTTGAGGTAAAATGCAAGCACCCGAAAACTTTTTATTTTTATTTTTCAATCAATATAAATATCTTTACTGTTCAAAAAAAATTTTTATTTGTTGAAAAAAATATGTGTAGCATTTTTATTTTTTAATATAAATATTCATCATGATGAAAATAATAAATATATTTAACGATAAATATCTTTAAAAATAAATATCAGTGTGGAAAAAAATGTCCCGTTGCTGAAAAAATTAAATTAAAGTTGCAAGCTGTTATTAAAAAAAAAAAAAAAATGATTTGAAAAAATGAAAAAAAAAAAAAAAAAAAAAAAATTAGAATCAATTACTTTACGTTCAGATGATGTTTCGTGTTTAGAATAATACTCTTCTTCTGAACTACAATTATTCAAATACGCTCCCATCACTTCTGTCGGCTTTAAAAGATCATTTTCTATGTATGTACGCCAAAATAGACAATCATTTACATTTGACAACTTAGTAAAAAATATGTGTTTTACTAAGTTTTTACAAACTCAATGTCACTAATAAAAATGTAATCTTAAGGAGTACAAATTTAAAAAAGTACAAATAATTAGAATTGATCTTTTAAAACAGCTTTAACTTTTAAAAATACAAAATGTATTGCATTTCTTATCTTAAGATGGACTGATTTTTGTTTTTTCTTATAGAATAACTTATTTTTTTCTTTTTATTTAATAAATATTAAAAAAATAAATGCATAATTTTTAATTTTTTAGGGTATATTTTGAATTTTTAAGTGCATTTTATAGGCGCATATTTTCCAAAAATAAATGCATATAATTCCGCCCCCTATTTATAACAAATAATAAACATTTAATATTCCTTTTATATTTAATGTGCTCACATAGCTAAGACGACCTTTATACATTAATAAAGTTTCTTTACAAAAGAATATAAATAACTAAAAAACAAAAATAGTACAGACGTTTTTTCTTCTATTTAGATATTATATGAATAAATATCTATATTTATTATTATAATTTGTTTGTTTGAAGGATTAACTATTACTAAGAAGTAATAGAACATTTAATCAATTAAAACATGAATACTTTTTTTTTATTTATTACTTAAAGTTTTATGGCGTAATAAATAAAAATACATACACACCATCAAACTTACAAAGACATATGTATATAAGAAATATATATATATATATATATTTTTTTTTTTCAATTAAAAGAACTTTAGCTGTTTATTTCCTTCATAATTTTCTTAATAAGTAATTAAATACGTAAATGTTATACGTAATATATTATTAATTTTCAATTACTTCAGCCCACTTTATTATCACTTTTCTTGTGAACTACACATATCTAAATTCAAAAAAATATATAAAATGTCTTGATAAATATAATCGTAAATAGTATTTTTCATTAAATAATAATTTGTCGCTTATTTTCTTTAATTCATTCCATATAAAGAAAATTAATTACAAAAGGTCAAAAAGTAAATTTAATTGTGTGAGATATGTTAACTAATTAACTTTATTGTCTCACTGTAATGAAAGGTAGCAGTTAAGGTCGTAAAGAGCAAATAGGGATATAAAAAAAAGAAACTTTAAATCCAAAAATATTTTGAAAGAAAATTTTAAATCACCTGTAACTTGCATAAAACGAATTACAATTGAAAAAGAAAGTTTATTTGAGATCATTAGATTTTAATACCAAAAATCGATATTTTTGTATGAAAATCTTAAATCGCCTGTAACTTGGCTAAAACGCATTTAAATGGAAAAAAGGACTTTTATTTGTGATCACTAATTATTCCTTCAAAAAATCAATATTTTTATACGAAAATCTATATTTTTATATGAAAATCTTAAATCGCCTGTAACTTGGCTAAAACGCATTTTAATAGAAAAAGGACGTTTATTTGTGATCACTAATTGTTCCTTCCAAAAATCAATATTTTTTTATACAAATTAATGAAAAAACTCATTTACAAATTACGCAGAAATATTTAAAAAAAAATCACAAAATAAATTTTATTTATTTTTTAATTTACTTAACATTTAAATGAAAAATGTTTTTATATTGCGGGGATTAGTAACTTCCATTTGACACCTTTATTGGTCAATATAATCTTTGTAAATATTCTTAAAAATTGCACATCTTTTAAAATTTTAAATCCTTTCGAGCGAGAGGAAATTTGACATCCTGGAACAAAACTGAGTAGGGATGGTCTCTAGTTTTATTCATATAACGATTTTTCATGTGCGAGAGATTTCTGCAGGCTGAAATAGACTTTTTTGCTGCAACATTTAAATAAAATAAGGACAGCTTATAGAAAGTAAACCATTGGGATTTTTTTTAAATTATATTTTTATTAATCACTGTTATGTTCAAGTTCTAAATATAAAAGAATAAATTCGTTTCTGTTGGTTTTTAAGGAAATATCTGATATTTTCCAGAATTCTTCCAATTAAAGGTTTTATTGTGTTTGGGACACTTTTTTGCTCGAATAAGTCCACTTATTTTTAAACTTCATTTCATTTTAAGCTGAGCTTTTATTGTTCTTTAATTTTCTTTTACTAGAGCCCAACATCTTTGCTTGGAATTCCGGACAATTAGATGGATTAGCATCTTTCGGTACAAACACTAACAATTTCTTTATTACCACTCCATTGTTTTCTTGCTGTAATAAGAAAAAGCGAGAAAAAAAACGGATACGTTGTATTTTCTTAGGAAATGGATAAGTATTTTCCAAAGGAACTCATTCACGTATATTTCTGTGTTAATAAAACCATTTTTTATGAATGAAGTGCTTGTTTTTTTCACATATGCATATGGCTTCACAAAACAAAAATATTCTTGGGAATTTTGATTTTTTTGATATACGATATTTTTCTGCCATATTCCCTTTGGTATCTGCAACATAGAATGCATGGCCAGGAAATTAAAAAAGTTAACCTGTATGAAAGTTTCATCGTCTATTATACACTAATCATAATTATAAAAAAAAAATTCTTCTGAGGAAATTTCACGTTATTTCTTTACCTCCAAATTCTTGCTTAGTATTTCTATTAGGATTCTTTTGTACTTTGTACGTTTTCAGGCTTGATTTCCTTTCAACTTCTTTGATAAAAATTCAAAGCAATTAACTTTTTGAGACACTTTTCTTCCAGAGATGAGAGGATTTTCTCTGAAAATTCTTTCTATTGTGTGTGAGTCCTAAAGCCTGAAGATACTAGTTTTCTTCTACTACCAGATTTTCATTCAGTGACCATGACTTCTTTGTATAATATTATGATTCAAGAAATTGTTTTATATGATCAATGTAAGATTTCATGATAAATTTTAATTATGTGTTTTTGTGTTTTTTGTTCAATTTCCATTTTAAGAAAAATTAGTTTCGCTATAACCATGAAACTTAGCACATGGCTAAGTGAGGATAATGACAAATGTAAACTCGTTAATAGAATTATTTCACCACGTTAAAAGTTATAAGCTCAAGAGCATGCACAAATTTTTTTGTGGGCAGTCCTTATATTATATTGCAAGGTTTCTAAGCATTCATTTGACACCCATATTGGGCTGATATAATATTCGCAAATATTTTATATATATATATATATATATATATATATATATATATATATATATATATATATATATATATATATATATATATATATATTATTTTATTTTTTTTTAATGCATATCCTTCGAAACTTTGTAGTCCTTTTTAGAGAAAATTTGAGTCCTAGAGTAAAACTAAGAACGCAATTTTACTACGTATGGTCTCTAGATTCGTGCGAATATGTATTTTTCTATTTGTGAAAATGACTGTCGCACAGTGTAATCAAATGAAATATCAAAACACAGTTTCTATATGATTAATTCTCAATTTCTCCTGCCAACTTAATTAATTATGTTCTTGATAATTTTATTTATAAGAAAAATATTTATTTTGACATATGTATGTATGTATGTATGTATCTATGTATGTATGTATGTATGTATGTATGTATGTATGTATGTATGTATGTATGTATGTATGTATGTATGTATGTATGTATGTATGTATGTATGTATGTATGTATGTATGTATGTATGTATGTATGTATGTATGTATGTATGTATGTATGTATGTATGTATGTATGTATGTATGTATATATGTATGTATTTGCACTAGGCAATTGCCATTAATATATAATTATTCATTTAATTACTTAAGAAGCGGTGAAATAAGTCTAAAATATAAATTTTACTTTTTCAGGAAGAAATATTTTCATAAAATATTTTAAATTATTTTAATTTAAATAAAATAATTGTATCTTACTGTTAAATTATAATTGGTGTTCTTCATTTTGTTTGTATCCTGCTGTTTCCATTTTCCTTTTTTCTTTTTCTTCAAAAATAGGAAAAAGTTTATAAAAGAAATTTATTATTTTTTTTTTCTTTTTTAAATTTGGGTGTTTGAAAATTTTATTATTGGAAATTGTTTTTATTTTTCTAATTCCTGTAGTTATTTCAAATATTATACATCAAATAGAAAACAGTTTGATCTAAAATTATATAATTTTATTACATTTTATTTGTTAACAATATTTAAAGAAACTTACTTTGATTTACCACATGCAAAGATTCTCATTTTCTTTTTTTTTTAAAGCTCTTTTGTTTCAAATGGATGTTAGGAAACACATAACTTGTGTAGATACAAGAGGAAAACAAAAATGTATTAAGCTAAATAGGAATGTATATTTATATGCTGATGTTTATAACGCACAGAAAAATCATTAAACCCCCACCTAAAACTATACCATTTGACTCAGAACTACTTACTGAGTCGATTTAACGATGTCCGTCCATCTGGCTGGGTGGCTGGCTTACCGTAGCTCCCGTATAAGGGCCTAATTTTGCAAAACACTTCACCTCACTTTGAAAAATTGTTCAAATAATTTTTTTTTTGTTTTTCAAAAATTTGTATGGAAAATTTGTCAAAGTGAGGTGAAGGGATTTACGAAATAAGGGGGTAAACCTCTTATACGAAAATCACGCAAATGTTATTATCAATTTAATATTCGACACAAATTACTTTTATATGAGTAAAAATAACAGTAAGGAGTGAGATCGAAAACTTCTTAACACACATTTTGCCTCATAACTTTTTTCGGAATCAATATTCAAAATTTTTTTTGGTCTAGTTATCATGGAAAAATACTTCAGTTATTATTTTTAATAACAACCATGTTAATTTGTCCTTATTTTCATCAAAATAAGTGACGAAAAAGATTTACGTCCTACAAGTTATTAAAAAATTTCAAAAAATCCAAATATGTCTTATAAATAATTGGCCACAGAATTAAATGTCGTCCGTAAAACCGTTTCTAATGTTATTAAACAGTATCAGAAGAATTTGACTATTGATGTGAAACCTTTGTTCGGTAAGAAAAAAGGACCACATGATATTGGGAAGGCCAGAAAATTGAAGGCATATTGAAAGGAACTCCAAACACATCTGGTAGAAAATCAGCTCAGTTTTCTTAGTGCTTCGACTATTTGGTGTGAAAATTTAAAGCTAATAGGAAAGTTGATAACATATAAAGTTCAAAAAATTCCAAACTGGAATTCAGCAAAAAAAAATTACAAGACAAAAATATGACTCGGAATTTAAAACCAAATTTCATACAAAAATACTCAAGCTGTATAATTGACGAAGAAACGTAGATGCTGGCAGAATCTTCGCAGCTTGTGACTCAAAAATTTTTATTGCTAATGCTCGAAGCAATGTTGGAGATAAGTTTAAGACCCAAAAGCAGCAAAAATTCCTTACAAAATTCATGGTATGACAAGCTTTTTGCAGTTGCGGCAAAACGGGAAATTCATTTGATACATTCGGATCTATAAATACCAAAATATGCATTAAGGAATATTTGCAAAAAAGTCTTCTTCTTTTCTTAAGAAAGCATAACGTAAACAAGTTTGCAATCGTAAATTGCCTTGTTGTCTCTGTTTGGCGGTACTAAAGCAGAGTTTGTGGACTATAATTAGACACCAGCAGAATGGAATACGTATTTTCTGTGCCGCTACACACTTCATCAGCATTCGTGGTGTCTTATTCATTTCGGTTTCGTTGAAACCGAAACATGTCGCCCGCCTTGCACTGGGTGCAATTGTGAGGGACTCAGTTAGCAGCGCCAGGCGTTTGGGGCAAGTAAAAAAGAGGTTGAACTTAGCGTCGTAAACGCTGTTTAAGATGTGGTTACATAGTGTCGTAAGCCGACATCCGGTTCGAAGGACCATAAACAAGTTTGCAATCGTAAATTGCCTTTTTGTCTCTGTTTGGCGGTACCAAAGCAGAGTTTGTGGACTGTAATTAGACACCAGCAGAATGGAATACGTATTTTCTGTGCCGCTACACACTTCATCAGCATTCGTGGTGTCTTATCCATTTCGTTTTCGTTGAAACCTAAACACAACGTGTCCACATATTTTTGGACCCATTTGGTATCATGTTACTACGGTAAGAAATCTCTGGAGTGGTACCAAATCAATAACATAGTTTTAGTACCAAGAGAGGTCAATTTTCAAAATTGTCCATAGCTTAGACCAGTGGAGAGATATTGAGCTCTTGTGAAAAGTGAATTCAAGAGCACAAAAAAGGTGTCCCAAAATACCGAAAATTTTAACAGAAGATGTGCACACTGTTCCAAAAAAGTGACTGAAGCAACTATAAAATCTCCAAAGAAAGGGTTTTCAAAAATGGTCCACAATTTTATAATTAGTGGTTAGAACCATAACCATGAATTATATATTTCTCTGATCTGTGCTAAATTATCAAATGATTAAAAAAATAATGAAAACTCTAAGATCAACCGTTTCCAAGTTATTGAATATTATGTATGTTAAACATTTTTCGATCTCACTCCTTACAACATTTTATGAGGTGAACATTTTACCATAGTTCCCATACAAACTTACTTCCGTGAGTCGCTCTAAAGTGCACAAAATCATATAGATCAACGCATTATTCTGCATTCGTATATTTTATTTTACACTTAGTTAAAGTATTGTTGCACATTTGTCCAGTATAAAATCCCTTCCCGAGTTTTGATGCAGATATATATTGGTATAGGCTATGATAGGGTCTTTCTTACTTGTTTTATATTAAGTAAAAGTGGGCACTATTTAAAAATCAGAATACAAAAATTTCCATTTAAAATAATGTAAATAAAATATTTTGTATATCATGTAAATTATTATTCCTCATATTTTTTTAATAATCTGTAACAGGTGAATGAATTGTAATCGAAATTCTTAACATCCAATTCATTATTCTACTGTTATAATCATAAACGAAAAACAATGGCAACGCATAATTGTGTGTGTGTGCATATCGAATAAAGTGTTTTGATTGCCAGACACAAAAGTCAGCAACACAGACAATTAAATTAAATTACAATGAATGGCAGACATCCATCCAATCAGACATTTAACTTTTGGAACCAATCTACTTAGAGTACTTTTGTTAAGACAGACAAAATTCTCACACACAATCTCGCATACAAAAGCAATTCATTATTGTGTGTTAAAGAAAACTTAGAAAGGGAATGAGAAAATATTAAATTAATTTTAAATGATTAATTAATGTTAATAAAGTGGATAATTGAAATTTAATTAAAATGATCAACAGTAGTTTTGCGAGTTCAAACTGTATTAAATAAAAATATTTAAATTTAATAATATCAAGCATTTTAGTTTTAAATAAAGTATTGGATAACTGAAGACTTTACTTATAGAAATATTAACCTAAAAGGAGATTGCATCCAGCCTTTTCATTTGCAAAATATTCACCAATATTTTTGCTTTTTTAATTACAATAATTTGCTTTTATATAATTTATACGAACGTACAACATTATTTATAATAAAAAACTCTTGAATGTCATGTGAAACAGAAAAAACACCTGCCACAACCGCGACTTTAAATAGTTAATGGTCTGTTTGTTAAGGATAAATGGAAAAAAAAAGTTTGGTAAACAAAAATAAATGACATCAAAGTTAATGTTGAATTTAAAAAATAAAATAAAAATATAAAAAAGTTCATATGAAATTGAAATTAATGCATTGACTTTGAAAATATTACGCCAAAAGCTATTAATACATAAAAAATTAAATTATATAGAGAATTAACATCTACTGTCAGGTAGAGTCTGAGTGACCACGTTTTGATATGACTATACAACTCGTCAGGTGTGTCGCATACAGAACCAGCACTAGTCCTATGATTTTGAGTACTAAATCCACCCTGTAGATGTAAGGTAAACTAGCAGGTCATTAAGCATTGTCCGCGATACATCAACGAGATGGTCCAGTATAGAGATGATTAGGAATCTATGTCTCTTCAATAACAGGGCAGGACATTTGCAGAGAAGGTCAAAACTGTTTCTCCCTATTCTTGCCGCTGTGACAGTAGACGCTAAATTGAACCGCGATACCACATGGAGATGGTCCAGTATAGAAATGCCTAGGAATATATGTCTCTTCAATAACAGGGCAGGACATTTGCAGAGAAGGTCAAAACTGTTTCTTCCTATTCTTGCTGCTGTGACAGTAGACACTGAATTGAACTCCGAATCGGCATGTATTCCTAACATCCAGCAATTTCGATAAATCCTTTTGATTGTGATTTATGAGTTGCATTGTGTGGTTCATGTTATAGGAGGGCCATATTACGTTGGCGGCCTTGCATGTGTCTGTTTTTAGTCTTGTACAAGAAGTGCCTTGAAGATACTGTAGTAGTCAAAATATAATAAGAGAATTTATAATTCTCATTTAGTTTATATTTAATTTAAAATAAATAATAAAGATTAGAACAACATACATTTGAGCAAGAACAGAAGTACCGATCTTGTTATATATATGCTCTTAGGGACCAAAGTATTGAGAGACACGACCGAAGTTCTTTCTTCCGAACTGTAGCCTAACGCGTAGTTAGCCGACAGAGAGCTGAAGCATTTATCTTATCGGATTGTATTTAGTCTATAAAATAGTTCATATGATTCTAGCTTGCCGATTGAGAGCCGAAGAATTTATCTCATCAGATTGTATTTAGAGGACGAAAACTGTAGTTGTATTCGCAGTTAGTAGTTGTATTCAGAAGTTAGCGTAGCTCATACGATCCTAGCTAGCCGATTGACAGCCGAAGCATTTATCTTGTCGGATGGTATTTTGAAGGCAAAAACTGTAGTTAGCCGATCAAGAGCCGAAGCATTTATTTTGTCGGCTTGCATTTAGTTTATAAAATAGTTCATACGATTCTAGCTTGCGGATTGAAAGCCGAAGAATTTATCTCATCGGATTGTATTTTGAGGACGAAAACTGTAGTTAGCCGATCAAGAGCCAAAGTATTTATCTTGTCGTTTTGTATTCAGAAGTTAGCGTAGCTCATACGATCCTAGCTAGCCGATTGACAGCCGAAGCATGTATCTCGTCGGATGGTATTTTAGAGACGAAACTCGTAGTTAACCGACGGAGAGCTGAAGAATTTGTCTCTTTGGATTTTTTTTTTTTTTTTTGTTACATAATGCATTCTAACTGAGAACTAACTTTGCCAACACTGTTCTTTTTTCTCATAGCTATGCAGCGTTTCGTCATTATTCGTTTCTCGAAGGAACAAGGAAGCTCTGTGGTAACAGTTAAAGGAAGCAGATCTTTAAAGAAACTGGACAGACTGGGTATACCCCAGCTGAAAACAAAGACTGATTTACAAATGACGCTGGCTCCAAAACCAAATCTAGTGGAAAAACTACAAAAGAAACCAACAGGGCGAAACGTAGTCAAAGAGTAACCACCATAGCGGCTTTGTACATTCAGTAACACTTGAAATCGACTCAGTCGGATGGATTTACCTTCTACGAAAGGACAAGCTGATAGATGCGAGGAAAATAAAATAACGACGAAAGGGGCTACGGTAGATGAACTTAGTCGTCTACTAGGGGGACTAATTCAACAAAAACGATCAAGGACAAAATCAGATAATCTATTAGCTAGCTCGTCCTCCTATTCAATACCAAAGTGATCTCTATGTGCAGAGATCCAGACTAAAGTAACGTTAGAGAGTTAACCTAGTCTAGCCAGCTCTTCCCTATATTGGCTGACCAATATGGAGTTAGTGGTGAAAGATTTGAGAAACAGAAGTGTCGCGTGACTGTCGACAAAAATTTAAAGAAAAAGATTCAATAACTTAAAAGATTTAAGTTTTTGAAAGATCTTTCTGCTGCTGTAAGCATTACAATATTTCTCTCTGAAAATTCTTTGAAAAACAAAAAAAATAAAAATAAAAAATAAAAAAATTAAATCAGTCGAACAGTTTAACATACAAAAATATATTTAGTCTGATAAGTTTTTTGAATTGATATACAAATTTGCAAAAAAACTTAATAAAAACAAGCCCGAATCTATATACCCACCATCAACTTTTTTAAATTTTACGTTATATGGAAGGGGGTGGTAAAGTGGGCAGTAAAGTGAGCGTATCAGTCCATTTTTTGTTTCCGACTTTACATTGGTCCTTGAACTATTTGAACACAATTTCGTTGATTTTCACCTTATATGGGAGGTAGGCGGTAAAGTGGGCGGACCACGCCCATTTTTGGTTTCCGAATTTATATCGACCCCTGAACTATACGTACAAAATTTCGTTGTCGTACGTGCTTTTATTGAAGAAATATCAGCAGAAAAGTATTTAATGGACACCCTGTGTTTCTAGTTTTTAGCCCAAAACTTTTTTGTTTATTAACCGATTTTGCCCATTTTCAATACCAAACAAACCTTCTATAAGATAAATATTTGTGCAATTTCGACTCCCTACGTTGACCCGTTCGAGCTCTATCCTGCTTTCAACAGACAGACAGACGGACGGACAGACGAACGGACATAGCTAGATCGACTCAGAATCTAACCAGGACCCAGAAAATATATTCCTTGTGGGGCCTTAAATGATTCCTTCGTCATATTTTACACGGAGTGATAAAATCAATATACCCCCCATCTTTTTGATGGTGGGTATAAAAAGAGTGCTCGTATGAAAGAAATAACAATAATTTTGAGTCAATTAAGGTTGAAAATAGTTGAAGTGTTATAAAAAACTCGCAAAGATTATTGAAGTTAATAAACAAAAGTTTCCTAATGCTTAAATTTATAAGCAGACATTACTTTTTTTGTAGTTTTATATTAAAATTTTCCAGAAGAATTTTTTCTATTCATTTTAAGTGAATACAAGTGTTTCCAGTTTTTCATTATACTCTACACCACCATAGGTGGTTGGGGTATAATGCGTTTGTGCTGATGTTTGTAACGCACTGAAAAAATTATCGGACCCCCACCTTAAAGTATACCGTTCGACTCAGAATTACTTTCTGAGTCGATTTAACGATGTCCGTCCGTCCGTCTGGCTGTCTATCCATGTAAACCTTGTGAACAAAGTTTTGATGAAATTTGACACGAAAAATTATTTTGACACAAGGACGAAGCCTATTGAAATGATCGGTCCTTTATTTCACCTAGCCCCCATACAAATGTCCTCCCGGAATAGGGGTTTAACGATCATAAATGCCTTAAATATAGCAATATTTCAATAAAACTCGGTACAAAGGAGTTTTGTATAAATGTTAATCGTTGTTCCAAATTTCATCAAGATCGGTCTATAATTGACCATAGATCCCATATAAATTCCCTCTTCCGAAAATCACTTTAACATACATAAATCTCATACGAATGATAGTATCAAGTTAATATTCGACACAATTAAGTTTTATATAAGTAGAAATAACATTGCCAAAATTTATGAGAATCGGTCCATAATTTACCATAGCGCCCATATAAACCCACTTCCGGGAATCGCCCTAAAGGGCATAAAATCATATAGATGTTAGTATCAATGCATTGTTCTGTATTTTCATAATTTATTTTACATTGAGTAAAAGTGTTGGTCTACAATTAGCTACAGGTGTAATTCATCACAATGGTGTAGCGGTCTTGACCGACTATAGTTTCTCTCTCGTTTTATTTTGAATGAATTTCACTATATATCGCATTATTGACTTTATAGAATTTATTGCACCTGTCAGTTCATTGAACACATTTTCATCAATTTCACAACATGTTGTGTTTACTTTATTTTAATATCAGTAAATAAAAATATACCATCATTATGCACAAAATCCATTTACAATGTAAGAAGAAGAGAGAAAAAGTAGCAGCATCTCATAAATACTTAAATAAAAAATGCATTAATGTTAATTTTATCATACTTTATATGAAGGGCAACAATTTTGTCATCATATGCAGAAGCATATTTCAAGAAATATTTCTCTTTTTTTTTATAAAAAAAATCAAAATCACTTAAGTTTGTCTAATATATTTAGTGTTTCTTTTATATTGACATTAATTCCCTTCCATATAACTTAATGTTGAGGTTACATCAACTCTAATCTTCAAAGAAATATAATAGCAAAAATGTTATTAGAGTGATAATAAAGTGCACATAATAATGTTAATTTTTTACTGCACGCTTAATGTTTTGGAATTCTTTATATACAAACTTTTTATACCCTTCTCATAAAATGATGAATATATCGCACTGGTTATTCTTAAGGCAGTCAAATCAACATTTTTTAATTTTCACTTTTTCAAGAAAACGATATACAGTGGTCATATCTACCCACTGTAAAAATCTTACATGATTTTTTTCTAATCTTTCTCCTGACTTCTTTTAGAGGAACCAATGCGATATATAAGTTTGTTATTTTATATGAGAGTTTTTAAATATTTTTTTAATAATTTTTATAATTAAAAATAACTTGTCTATCTGCCTGTCTGGACGCCTGTCCACCAGTATGTTGAAATGGATTTTTTGAAGCCCATAGTCCAACGAAAATTGTGGTATTGAAATTTAGCGAAATCCTTTTGGAAATGGCGAAGTTATAAACGAATTGAAAAGGAGTTTACCATTATGCATATCACTTATTTATTCAGCTCTTCATCACAGATGGTCAGAGAAATTTACCTAAGTCATACGCCAAGAAAACTGTTTTCTAGTGCTCTTTATACTTTTTTCACGTATTTAAAAATACCGCTTTTTGAAATACGCGACCGCGAAATTTAATTCGCGAATTTTCCGCCAAAAAAATTCAACATGAAAACATGTTTCAGGTATCATTTTAAAGGTAATTTCATTAGCTTTAAATATTTGCCTTAATGGACGTTGTAACTTAAATATTTTGGAAGATATTTGTATTTTTAAAAACACAATTTTCCTCATTTTTGAGATATTACAAATCGCGAAATATTGCGGTTATCACACATAAACTCGGCAATTGCGTTACCAGCGTCAATATTAATATTCTTACTGAATTTCATTAAATTCGGACGATTTTTAGAAAAAATTTGCGATTTTTAAATTTTATTACAAACAGAACAATATCAGTTGCAGCAAATTTTTCGTATTTATTATGACATTTATTGTAATAACTTGTAAAATATTGCGAGTCCCAGAATACCACTTACCACGCTTATACAAAACATTCCAAACATTAACATATATTTGTTTTAAAATTTTAAAAAGACCACTTTTCGAGATATTTACACGCGAACGAAAAATCGCGAGATATGGACCATTTTGATGTTGAGAAAAAAATCATATTATACATCATATTAAAGGTAATTTTGATACCTTTAATATGACATCTCAATAAATCTTATATAATAAATACTTCGAAAGATATTTGTAATTTTGTGTATGCAACTTTGTACATATTTTGAGCTATTTTGCACTTTCCAACCGCGATATTTCGCGAACCACTTGATGAAATTATCTGAAATTTTGAATAATAGATTTGACAAGAATAATAATTGTACCAAATATTATCTAATTCGGAAGAGGTGAGAAAATCAGCTGGTTGGTTATAAATGGAATGACTCCTATATAATATATTTCATTGTGGAAAAATACTTAATATATTGTGGTAGCTATAAAACTAGAGTACGTGAGTTTTGAAAAGAAGAAAAACAATTAATTTATAAGAAGTGACCGAATAAAAGAATCAATAATTCCAGAAGAAAAGACGGACATTCCGGCCATAGATATCTATTTATAGCTTCAATTTAGCTTAATTAAATAAAGCGTGGTCTAATTTATAAAAATGTATTTTTATTGTATGTATGCGTTTGTATGTATGCGTTTTCGTTATGTTATACATACATACAGACATGGATATTTTCAATCACTTTTACACAAAAATAGTTTAAATTAAAATGTTTCCAAACATTTCTTAAACACAAAAAGTGTAAATATAAGCATTTTGTTTATACTTTTTTTAAACAAAAACTGTGTATATATTTTAATTTAAACACATCGATTATTTTTATCCTGATTATAGTAGGAGTCAAGTTACCTACTATAAATGGAGTAAATTTACATGAAAATGTATTAGAGTGTACAAAAAATCATTCATAAAAACTTAAAAGTAACAGTGAAGCATGTTGGTGGCAATTTCATGGTTTTGGCCTGTATGTCAGTTAATGATGGTGGTAAGTTGGAATTTATTGCAGCAACAATCTACAGTTTAAGGTACCTTTAGATCCTAAAGGATAATTTTTTGTAGAGCTGCATAAAAAAGCTTTGAGATAAAAAAAAATTATTTCTTTGTTTTCTTATTTTTAAGTTATTTAAAGGTAAACTTAAAAAGTAAATAATGCTTCTATATCTAACTGGAAATCTTCCTCTTTCTAATGATACCAAATTTTGTTTTTAATTCCTGTCTGTTACTTTGTTATGGAGCTCTAAAAATTAAATTATGTAATGCATAAAATGAGTTGTGAGCTAATGCATGTGTATTTTTTCAGAAAAAAAAAAATGGTTTGCTTTACAAATATCATTTAATAACTTATGATATTTGTAAATTCAACATAAATATATTAAATTTTTTGAATTTAATTATGTTTTATGAATTGTATAAAAGATTTAGTTTAGCACTTCCACTTGATTATTATAAATTTTATATAAAGGGCTTGATACTAAATTTTCTATATTTTAATATTAATTTATAATTAAAAATATTTAAATTTCAGAGTTCAAGTTTATATTAAATTAAAATCATTTATATTTTTGCTAAACTCTCAATTTATTTACGTTGATAACGTTGAACATTAATAAAGAATATAAAATTAATGCTTTAGATGGATTTTCTCCTATACTTAATATTTTATTATTTATTATACACTCCACCACCACTAGTGGTGAAGGAGGGTATACTTAATTTATCGTTCCGTGTGTAACACTAAGAAAACATAATTTTAGAACCCATAAAGTGTATGTATATATTCTTGGTCCATATGAAATTCTGAGTCGAATAAGCTATATCCGTCTGTCATTAAATTCGGGCTAGTAGTTCTCACGTCTAAATTAAAGGAAATTTACCCAAATTGTTTGTTGTTTGCCTAAGAAGTTGGTACCTAAAGTCAGCAAAATCGGTTCAGTAAAAAAAGTTATAAAACGATATCGACAAAAAGCTCTAAGACTAACGATTTCTTTTTCTATTAAAATTTAATAACTTAATTGTTTAATTAAAAAAAAAAAACGAGAAAAAGGAAAAGTCGGTCAAGACCGACCATATGTTACCCTACACCATTATATATGAGCTAAAAATTCAGGAAAGCGACTTATATTAGACCTTTGGCCAATCGAAGACAAACACTTTTACTAAATATAAAATAAAATATGCAAATAATAACAGAATAATGCGTTGATACTAACATCTACATGATTTTATGCACTTTAAGGCGATTCTTGGAAGTAGGTTTTTATGGGAGCTTTGGTAAATTATGGACCGATTGTAATAAAATTTGGCAATGTTGTTTCTACTTATAAGACTTATTTGTGTCGAATATTAACTTGATACTAACATTCGTATGGGATTTATGCACATTAAAGTGATTTTCGGAAGCGGAGTTTATATGGGAGCTATAGTCAATTGTCGACCGATCTTCTTAAAATTTAGTACTTATACTATTTCATTAAAATATTTATATTTTTAAGTCATTTTTGAGTGTTGAATCTCTATTCTGGGAGGACATTTGTATGGGGGATAGGTGAAATAGTAGACCGATTACAACCATTTTCAATAGGCTTCGTTCTTGTATCATAAACGTCCCACGAACCAAATTTCATTGAATTATCTTCAAAATTGCGTCCTGTACTTTATGCACATGGTTTACATACAGGCCTGTCACAGAAAACCATTCCGATCGAAAGTGGAATTAATTCCGTATTTTGCTTCTTCAAAAAACATGAAACGAAGAATTTTTTTGGGGTGGAAACCACAAATTAATTCCACTCTGAAAATTTAAAGTGGTTTCATTCCGAAAAATGTCTTCGTTTCATGTCTTTTGAAGAAACAAAGTACGGAATTAATACCACTTTCGATCGGAATGGTTTTCTGTGACAGGCCTGATAGACAGCCAGCCAGTCGTCCAGCCAACGGACGGACATTGTTAGATCGATTTAAAAAGTGATTCTGAGTCGATTGTTGTACTTTAAGGATAAATATACTTTAAGGGTGTTAGATAACTTTTACAAACATCAGCACGAACGCATAATATCCCAACCACCTATGGTGGTGTAGGGTATAATAGGACTGCTAAATTACCTACTATAGCAGTAATATTAAAGCGCGTATTTTCAAATAGAGAAGAATAACTAGCACAAAAAGAAACACATACTATTGTGTAATTTTTAGTATATCGCATGAAAATTTTGCAGCAGTTTAAAGTAGTATGGAACATAAAATATTAAAAAGTAAACATATTTTTTGGTATGGCGTTTGTTAGTAGTTGATATTCCCTTCGGGAAATTTGTGGCGATTGCAGTAATGGACCGGTCCCTCAGTACCAGTTGAGTAGCAATTGACACCTAACTCGTCACCAAAGTTCCAATTGACAACCAGTTGACACAAACACAGTCACAATTTAATAGTTGATAGTCAATTTATAACATGTTTGTTAAGTGCGCAATTAGCAACTCGCGCGCCACAGCAATCTGTAGCTGAGTGGTTAGCGTTGAAGACTATAACACATAACATATGTTAGATGAATATGGGTTCGATTTGGGGTGCCGCCATCGACATTAACGAACAATTATAAAATAAACATAATTTAATAAAAATAATAATAATAATAATAATAAAAAAATGTTTAAAAAGTAAACAATTACCGAATTTTTATCAAATTTTTATTATATTTATCGACAGTGAACCTGTTCTCTTGCACCAGTCCTGTGACCAAGGGGCTAATTAGCCACCAATGACTACCCCATGTAAAAGTGACAGGTTCCTCTCATATAAAGTTTCGGAACTGGGACCAGTCACTAGCCCTGAGAACCTGCCACGTGACTGGTTTTGAACCAGTTCTCTTTACTCTAGGGTTCATAATAAATTAGAGCTACTATAGTAGAAAAATTAAACCTTGATTCAAATGGGGCTACGTGTCCTTACAGCGATTTAATTGATTTTATATTTTCTTAAAGTTCTTATCAACTTTTATAATTATATAGTTAGAGAATTGTTCATATCTGAATACTCAAACTTTTCAAGAATAAAACAAATTAAATATTGGTTATTGGTGGAGGGTGTAAAAGATTTGGTAATGCTGAATCATTCTCGCTGGTTTTTATTTAAGTTTTGAATTTTTTTTTTTATTATTTTGACTTTTTTTTAATAAAATATGCACAAGAAATGTCAATCAAAGTGTTGTTTAGAACTTATTTTGTGTGTATATAAAACTGCTCGTCATGAGTTGCCAAGTTTTACAGCATACTGTTTGCTTTCAAATTCAAATTAAATGTTGACTTAGTATTTGTATAACCATTAATAAACAAGCACAAACACTTGCGATGGAATAAAAAAAAAATTGCATATGTGTACAATCAGTCCATCAAGAATGGTTAAAGATTTTTAGTGTATAATAGAAAGAGTTTGAGTGATTGAAGCGAAAAAAAAAAATTGCAATTTATGTAAAAGTATATTTGGAACTTGTGTTAAATGACTAACAAAATCATTGGCATTTTAATATGTCGCTCCCATCACTCAAACCGCCAAAGCAATTTAAATTGTTTTTTAATATTTTATTTTCAATTTGGAATTTTTATATTTTGCTAACAATGATGCATTTCATGGATAAATACATACCAAACTGAAAGAATACGTTATATATATAAATTATTACTTTTTCAATAGCCTTGTGTCCAAAAACTACTATATATTTAATCGGAATGTATCAGTCTGTTGTCTTGCTAATTAAATATAGATTTTTTTTATGGATTTTTAGTTTGCTAATTCCTATATATGGAAAACTTCTACAAAAAACTTTTAATATTTTTAGCCATGTTAACTAACACAAGTACTAAACTAACTAAACACTTGTATTTCCATGTAGCTGTAGTAAAAGTTGAGGAAAAATACACCCTTTTAAATACTAACACCACAAGAAGTAACAAATTTTATTACTTAGAGCCACCAACTTTATGCATCAGTTTGAAGGTAATATATGTTGAATCTTAATAATTTAATGAAAAGTCAAAAAGTTTTCAAACTTACCCTTATTACTCCTTAAGAATATGTAACAGCCTCAACATCTGCACATTTCTGCTACACATACTTTCAAACTATACTTTGATTTTATATTTTTGCTTGCCAATTAAGTGTTGAAATTCAATATTTGGGTCAATATTTTACTTTAGTTTTTAAATACCAGAGTTTTTTTTTTTTTTTTTTTTTTTTTAAATTGACTCTTCTGAGAGATGAAAGAAAACTCTTAGTATATTGAAAACTAGATAACAGCATAAAAACTAATCAAATTGAACTTTATCTATAGTAAAAGATTTAAATATTTGAAAACTTTTCTAATTGAGATAAAATTTTCTTATTGAAGAAATTTAATTAGCAACTATTAAATTCTTTTAGAAGAAAATTTAAAATTTGAAGTTCAAAGTAAAGATAGAAGTAGTGGGTACTAAAGAAAGTGGAATAAAAAACTTATGATTCATATTATAAGTATTTAAATAAAATAATCAATATTAAAGTATATTAAATTAAAGTTAATTTTGCATTTAATATTGTATTGGTATTAAAAAATAAAGTAATTTCCGATTTCGTAAGAAATTTTAGCTGTAACAGCCTAATTTTCAAAAATAAAATAATGCTTTAGAAATCAAAAGCCAAATTAATTTTATAATTTGTCAAATTTATATTTCTATATCTAACATCCTTGTATTGTCTAATAACTTTTTTTTATTCACACTAAGTTAATATTTTATGTCTATCACAAGAAACACCACCTTTGGCTGACCCTAAAATCAAAGAAAATGTAGCAGAGTAAAAATTTACTAATTATATTAATTAATTGTAAATAATTAATATAATGTGCTTTCTAAAACACAAGAAGTTATAAAAAAATATAAGCAAAGATAAAACACTGATTGGCTATAAAATTATCACTATGACAATATGGAGAAAATATTATAAAAGTATTATTATTATTCCAATGGAACTTGCCACTTTGTTTCCTAATTTGCTTATTACAAACACTGCTATGGGACACAATTTCCTAAAGCTTTTATATATTGACGTAGTTCTTATCGTTTTCGAAGGTAAACACAAATTTTCCAAAAAAAATATTTATTGCTGTTTTGGTTCGTATTGTTGTTTAAATAAATGAGGTGTTTCTTTTTAAGGCGCTATTTATTAAATATTTAATAAATAAATAATACTTTTTTATAATGATTTTTTAATAAGAAGTCAATTTAATTACACTGGTCGACAAAGCTCCTTCAAAAAAAAAAAAAATATGTAGACTAGATGGAATTCCGAATGCTAAACTCGAATCTGCTTTCAGTTTTTTTTTCCATCAGGTCGGGATTTTCTTACGGGTGTGTCTAATATTGTGCCCTAAATATGCCGATTACTATATTTCACTATTACTTGAGAACGGTATGCACGATTTATATAAGGAGTGAGATCGAAAAATTCTTAACATACATAATATTCAATAACTTGGAAACGGTTGATCTTAGAGTTTTCATTATTTTTTTAATCATTTGATAATTTAGCACAGATCACAGAAATATATAACTTTTATGGTTCTAACCACTAACTATAAAATTGTGGACCATTTTTGAAAACCCCTTCTTTGGAGATTTGATAGTTGCTTCAGTCACTTTTTTGGAACAGTGTGCACATCATCTGTTAAAATCTTCGGTATTTTGGGACACCTTTTTTGTGCTCTTGAATTCACTTTTCACAAGAGCTCAATATCTCTCCACTGGTCTATGCTATGGACAATTTCGAAAATTTACCTCTCTTGGTACTAAAACTATGTTATTGATTTGGTACCACTCCAGAGCTTTCTTACCGTAGTGACATGATACCAAATGGGTCCAAAAATATGTGGACACGTTGTGTTTTCTTAAGAAAAGAAGAAGTCTTTTTTGCAAATATTCCTTTATGAATATTTTGGTATTTATGGATCCGAATGTATCAAATGACTTTCCTGTTTTGCCGTAACTGCAAAACAGCTTGTCATACCATGAATTTTGTAAGAAATTTTTGCTGCTTTTGGGTCTTAAACTTAAATCCAACATTGCTTTGAGCATTAGCAATAAAAATTTTTGAGACACAAGCTGCGAAGATTCTGCCAGCACCTACGTTTCTTCGTTAATTATACAGCTTGAGTATTTTTGTATGAAATTTGGTTTTAAATTCCGAGTCCTATTTTTGGCTTGTAATTTTTTTTTGCAGAATTCCAGTTTGGAATTTTTTGAATTTTATATGTTATCAACTTTCCCATTAGCTTTAAATTTTCACACCAAATAGTCGAAGCACTGAGAAAACTGAGCTGATTTTCTACCAGATGTGTTTGGAGTTTCTTTCAATATGCCTTCAATTTTCTGGCCTTCCCAATATCATGTGGTCCTTTTTTTTACCGAACTAGGTTTCACATCAATTGTCAAATTCTCCTGATACTGTTTAATAACATTAGAAACGGTTTTACGGACGACATTTAATTCTGTGGCCAATTATTTGTACACTAAGGGAAAAAATTCGATTCAAAATCAACAACGGTTGTGGTCACATTAGTAATTTACGGTAACAGCTTTTTAATACCTTTCGTTAACAAATTTAATACAAAACATATGTAATTAAAAAATTTGATACCGAAATGGTTTCAACTTGGTGCCAATTAGGTATCCAATTAGGCAGTGTTTAATTTAAACACATACGGTGTAGATTCACTATTGACACAGAATGGTATCGTTTTCAACACGTATGTGATTGATATTTCTCTGGGTGTAAGACCTATTTGGATTTTTTGAAATTTTTTAATAACTTGTGGGACGTAAATGTTTTTCGTCACTTATTTTGATGAAAATAAGGACAAATTAACATGGTTGTTATTAAAAATAATAACTGAAGTATTTTTCCATGATAACTAGATCAAAAAAAAAAAAAGTTTGAATATTGATTCTGAAAAAAGTTATGAGGCAAAATGTATGTTAAGAATTTTTCGATCTCACTCCTTAAATGATATACCACGATATGCAGATTAAATTAGCTTGAAGTCGCTTTACCATCAAATTTTTATCCGCTCAATAGTTTAGGAGATATTTCGAAAAAAGTGTCGGAAAATTTTTTTTTATGCAAAATTCAAGATTTTTTTTTACTAAAACTTTATTTTTAAAGTGAAAACATCAAAAATATTTAAGTTTATCACCTTTTTCTCAAAGCTGGCGAAACCACGAGTAAACAAAGCCACGTATCATAAATATTTATGCACAAATCTCGATTGAATTCACAGTTAATTTAGGATACCCGTGCATACCTATAGCTAAGTGGAAATACACTAGTGAACAAAAAAAAAAAAATTTTTTTTTCGTCTTAAATAAAAATAAAAAATAGGTGGATTAGATGGAATTTAATGTGCTTGATAAGAATCAGCTTTTACTTTTTTTCTATTATGCATTGATTTTTTTTTATGGGCATGACTACTATGACCCCGCCTTTAGGCAGTCACACTTGTATAACTCGAGAACAGTTTATCCAATTAAGATAAATTCAACTTTAATATATAGCGATCTAAATTGTCTTTGAGCTGAACTTATATATATTTTTGTTCCAGTTAATATTTCCGTAGTTATTTGGTAATTAGTAATTAGGTAATTAGTATCGAAAATTTTAAAATTTATTTTTTTGAAAAGTGGAGAAAATGTTGATCCATAACTCTGAAATTATTAAGCGAATGAAAAATATTGTTAACATACCTTGAAGACAATTTTCGTATGCATCTTTTGATGTATTACTTATCAAGATCGTGTAAAGGGTTCTTGAGTTATAGCCTAAGTTTGACAAACCATTCTCGAATTTTATAGTGTGACCGCTGAATAAAGTGATGATATTTATCATGCACATAAAGAAAAATCAGTACCCGATTGAAAAAAAGTGAATGCAAATTCTTGTTTAACTCTTCAAAATCCACCTAGTCCACCTGTTTTTGTTTCGAGAAAAAATAAAAAAATTTTTTTTGGCCACCACTCAATTGTATGTAACAGGGGTATTTTTACTTAACTATGAATAAAATTTAGATTTGAACATCAATTTTGAAGATAAATGCCTCGTTTTATTTGCAACATTACCAGCTTTAAGATAAAGATAATAAACTGTAACATTTTAGATGTTTTCATTTTTTAAAAGAAATTTTAGTAACAAAAAAATCTAAAATTTTGCATGGAAATTATTTTTTTCGGACACTTATTTCAAAATAACTCCAAAACTATTGAGCACGTAAAAAAAATAAGTTTAAGGAATTTGAAGATATTAGTCCGCATCTTTTGGTGTATCACTTTGGTAAAACGTACACAACGTTCTTGAGTTATGAGGAAATATATTAGAGCAATGACCTTACTATGGGCGAAATATTAGACACGCCCATAAAAAAATCCAGACCTAATGGAAAAAAACTGAAAGCAGATTCGTGTTTATCAAATCAAAATACATTAAGTCCTACTATTCGTCTATGTTAGCGAAAAATTATTTAAAGTTAATAAAGTTGTTTGTTCACCGGATTGATATTTTAATAAAGCGTCTGTGATGTTGTCAGTTGATTACACAGGGAAACACTGATTCTGCGACACGGGGTTTCTCCTTCAATTCGGGTATACGGTATTAATAAGTACTAAGACTCTAGTCCACTTTTTTTTAATTGACACCAGTTCTCGCGATAAATCGACATTTGCAAAATTTTGAAAGTTACCATATTATTGAAGTATATCTCAAAAACTACTTGTCTTATTTTATTTGAACAGATATCAAAAAGTCCTAATTAAATTTGTCTTGAAGTCATTTTTACATAATTTTTACCCGATATACCTAATGTGATACCGAATGAAAGTAGATAATATTATGTGTAAACAGCAAAATAAATCTTTAAACTGCACAGAAAAAATTCAATTTCGTATTCAATTATTAAATTCTTAAACTCAGTTATATTTATACCCTACACCACCATAGGTGGTTGGGGTATAATGCGTTTGTGCTGATGTTTGTAACGCACAGAAAAAATTATTGGACCCCCAACTTAAAGTATACCGTTCGACTCAGAATCACTTTCTAAGTTGATTTAACGATGTCCGTCCGTCCGTCTGGCTGTCTGTCCATGTAAACCTTGTGAACAAAGTACAGACATTATCTTTGTAATATCTTTGTTTTTAAAATTACACTTAAACTAATATTTGATTTTCTATAGCTTAGGAGTTATTAATAATTGGATTTCATTTTTGTCCATAACTTTTTATCTAAATAACACTCCAACTTTAAATTTTATGTCAACAATATATTTTTAAGAATTTTAAAAATGCCAGTTTTTGAGATATAATAGTTTGATTTTTTCTATGTCCAACTTTGACCTTTGAAATTTTGATGTAAACAACTTTGTATATATGTAAAGTTATGAATATCTTTGTCCTTAATATGAAGCAACAACTAGTGATCTACTATGTATAGCTAAGAAGTTATTATTAGAAGTTAAATAAGTATTCATTTGTAAAGTTTTTGACATTTTTTCATTTTTTAAACCGTCATATTTCCGGACCGGAAAGAAACATGATTCAAGTTTTCGAAAACACTTCCAATGGTCAATGATTATAGTGAATTTTATTGAAATCGAAGATGTCAAATCCGATTGATGTCCGTTTTGACACGGAATCACTCAAAAGCCATTTTTAATGTATATTTCGGTTCTTATAGAGCCGACTGTAACAAAAGAATTTCTTGATTTTCCGCAACTGCATAATACTTGTCATACCAGGAATTTTTTAAGAAATTTTGTCTGCTTTTGAGTCCTAAACGTTTCCTCGAGCTTTAGCAACATAAAAATTTTGACCCTGAAGCTGCAAAAATTCTGCAAGTACTTACGTTTCGTCGTTCTTTAAACAACATGAGTATTTTTGTATGAAATTTGATTTTAATTTCTGTGCCCTATTCTAGCCTTCTAAATTTTTTGCAGCCTGTCTGGAACTTTTTGGACTTTATATGTTATCAACTATGCATTAGCTTTAAATTTTTGCACCAAATAGTCGAAGCACTGAGATAACTGAGCCGATTTTCTACCAGATGTGTTTGGAGTTCTTTTCAATATGCTTTAAATTTTCTGGCCTTCCCATTATCATGCGGACCTTTTTCTTTCATCCCAAACCAGATTTCCTATCAATGGTTTAATTCTCCTGATACTTTTTAATAACAATGGAAACAGTTTGACAGCAGACATTTAATTTTTTAGCCAATTTTTTTAGGACAAATTTGTATTTTTATACCCACCATCAAAAAGATGGGGGTATATCGATTTTGTCATTCCGTGTGTAACATATCGAAGGAATCATCTAAGACCCCACAAAGTATATATCCTCAGGGTCCTGGTTAGATTCTGAGTCGATCTAGCTATGTCCGTCCGTCTGTCTATTTGTTGAAATCAGGATAGGGCTCGAACGGGACAACGTAGGGAGACAAAATTTGACACAAATATTTATCTTGTATAAGGTTTGTTTTGTATTGAAAATGGACAAAATCGGTTAATAAACAAAAAGTTATGGGCTAAAAACTGGAAACACAGGGTGTCCGTTTCATACTTTTTTCCTGATATTTCTTCAACAAAACCATGTACGACAACGAAATTTTGTACGTATAGTTCGGGGGTCGATATAAACTCGGAAACCAAAAATGGACGTGGTTCGCCCATTTTACCGCCCACCTCCTATATAAGGTGAAATTGTGTTCAAATAGCTCAAGAACCAATATAAACTCAGAAACAAAAAATGGGCGTGGTCCGCCCAATTTACCGCCCCCTCCCATATAACGTAAAATTTGAAAAAGTTGATGGTGGGTATATAGATTCGGCCGTGCCGAATATAACATTCGCGCTTGTTTTGAAATGGTTTAATAATTTATAGCAAGTACATCTCTTTCATCACTCATTTCGATCAAGCTTACATCAAACCAACATGGTTGTCATTAAAAATAATAACTGACATATTTTTCAAAGATAACTAGATCAAAAAAATTAAATATTGCTTCCGAAAAGTTATGAGGCAAAACCTGTGTTAAGATGTGCAAACTGTTCCAAAAAGGTGACTGAAACAACTATCAAATCTCTAATGGAAGGGTTACCAAAAAAGGTCCACGAGTTCATAAATAGTGGTTAGAACTATAGAGGTTATATTTTTGTGTGATCTTTAATATAATATCAATTAAATAATGAATAATAAAAACTCTAAGATCAACCGTTTTAAAATTATTGAATTTTATATATGTTAAGATTTTTTCGAACGCACTCCTTAGTTTTTATTTACAATGAATGTTATTTAGTAGATAAAGTTTTTGTTGGATATTTCATTTATTTATTTAAATATCTACGTATAAATTAATATTGAAATTCTTAAAAAAATATGTTTATGTTTAAACATTATACAATAACCACTATATAGGTTTATTTTAAATATCAATAAATGAAACATTTATATAAGTTTTTTATATAAAAAAAATACTTAAAAAACTTAATTAAATAATTAAACCGCAATAAAAAGCCAGACTTTGTAAATATTTTAATTTGTTTATTAAATATTTTAATTTTTTTTTTTTTTACAGAATGATAGTAAAATATAGTCAAAATATCTAAATGATGAAATTATAAATAAAAGTAAAATGCAAATTAATTAACTAATTGGCCGAGTAATAACTCAATAAATTGCAATAGAAATATTACCAAAAAAAAAAAACAAACAGATATAGAAAAATGTATCTAGAAAAATTTAATATTTTATTGCTATATAAAAGTTATTGGCAACTGTTTAACAAAGAAAATTTGTTGGCATATTTTTATAAATAAACTCAGTGTAATTATTTTCCTATTCTTTCCCAGAAAAGTAACCAGTAGATTCAACATTTAAAACAAAGTATAAAAAAGTTACAATAGCAATATGTTTATTGTTATGTTTATTTTTTTTTTTAAATTAATAAACTTTTTTCTTTTTTTTAATATTTATTTTGAAGACATGTGTAAAAGTTTCCTTGAGTATTAATGAAAGTTCCCACAATAGATTTGTGTGAGTTTAATAGGTTTTACTTAATATATAGCATGTTTTCTTTTCTGTCCATGGCCACTTAAATAATTTCATATTTTATCTGAAGTGATCTTCTATATCTATACTGCTAATTACTTGTACTTAATTTAATACAAATTTTCCACCACAGATATAAATATCTCTTCAGAAATATAAAAAGAAAACAATATAAAGAAGAAAAAGCTGAAGAAAAATGGATATAAGAAAATGTTGTGTTCGCATGTTTAATGGTACTTAATCATTTGAAGTTACGGAAATGATAAGAACAGATGTCAACAGAAAAGAAAGGAATGTGTTGCATTGAAAAAAAAAGAAACTATATTATGGTTCGTTTTAAGAATATAAAAATTAAATTTTAAGTATTTTAAATAACTCCTTTTTTAATTTTAACTTCATTTAATTAAATGAAAAATGTCTAGGCAAATATGTTAAATATTATTTTTTATTTCACATAAAAATAGATAAAATTATGAATCAATATCAATGAAAATCTTTAAGCTAGTTTGTGTTGTTTTCTTATAAAGAGCTGTCAAAATTAAAATATTTTTTTACATTTTTGAAAAATAGTAAAAATTTTAATTTTCATCAGTTTTCAGTGTATTTATTTTTAATAAAAATTCTTTTAAGGTAAACATTTTAAACGAAACCATCAATTTCAAATGTTAAAGTGTACTTTTCTTCAAGTATTTCTAAATTATATTTTGTACTAATATTTTTTTTATTATACCCTTCACCACAGGTGTAAAGGGTATATATAAGTTTGTCATTCCGTTTGTAATTCCCACAATTTTCGTCGGAGAGCAAAAAAGTTTACATTTTCGGGATCCTTGTAAGAAATGATGACGATAGGACCATGTCTGTCCGTCCGTCCGTCCGTGTGTCGGTTGAAATGGCGTTTATGAAGCCCACCGATAACTGACATATATAATATATATATCAAACGATCGGAAATGCTTTCGAGAATTTTGCTATTGGAACTCAGCAAGATCGGTTCATACAATGCGAAGATATGTTAAAAAAATCGGTTTTTACAACCAGTTTTCCAGTTTCTGAAGCCTCTGTATATACTAGGGACTTCGTTTTTACAAAGAAGTCTCGGACATTTTTTTCTGAATTTTTGTTCTGAAAAAATTAAATAAATCGGTTCAATAATAACTGAGATATCGGACAAAACGCATTTTTTATTTTTTAAAGCCCTGGTTTAAGCTATAGATTATTTTTATACAAATCGGTCACAAATATTTTTATAAAATTTCAGTTTTTTTAATCAGCAGGATCGGTTTATAAATGGCGGAGATATGCTTTAAAAACCGTTTTTGGAACCGGTTTTTCAGTTTCTGAAGCCTCTGCATATACCAGGGACTTCGAATTTTTAAAGGGGGCTCGGAAATTATTTTCTGAATTTTTGTTCTGAAAAAATGAAATAAATCGGTTCAGTAATAAATGAGATATCGGGGAAAACGAATTTTTTATTTTTGAAGCCCTTGTTCAAGCTACAGATTTTTATTATTCCCTTCACCACAGGTGTAAAGGGTATATATAAGTTTGTCATTCCGTTTGTAATTTCCACAATTTTCGTCGGAGAGCAAAAAAGTTTATATTTTCGGAATCCTTGTAAGAAGCGATGACGATTGGACCATGTCCGTCCGTCCGTCCGTCCGTCCGTGTGTCGGTTGAAATGGCGTTTATGAAGCCCACCGATAACTGACATATATAATATGTATGTCAAACGATCGGAAATGCTTTCGAGAATTTTGCTATTGGAATTCAGCAAGATAGGTTCATACAATGCGGAGATATGTTCAAAAAACCGGTTTTTTGAACCGGTTTTCCAGTTTCTGAAGCCTCTGTATACACTACGGACTTCGTTTTTACAAAGAATTCTCGGACATTTTTTTCTGAATTTTTGTTCTGAAAAAATGAAATAAATCGGTTCAGTAATAACTGAGATATCGGACAAAACGCATTTTTTATTTTTTGAAGCCTTGGTTTAAGCTATAGATTTTTATTTTTATACAGATCGGTCACAAATATTTTTATAAAATTTCGGTTTTTTGAATCAGGAAGATCGGTTTATAAATGGTGGAGATATGCTTTAAAAACCGGTTTTTAGAACCGGTTTTTTAGTTTTTGAAGCCTCTGCATATACCAGGGACTTCGAATTTTTAAAGGGGGCTCGAAAATTATTTTCTGAATTTTTGTTCTGAAAAAATTAAATAAATCGGTTCAGTAATAACTGAGATATCGGGGAAAACGAATTTTTTATTTTTGAAGCCCTTGTTCAAGCTATAGATTTTTATTTTTATATAGATCAGTCATAAATATTTTTATAAAATTTCGGTTTTTTTAATAAACCAAATTCGTTCATAATCAACAGAGTTATGGCCCAAAAACAAATCTATTAAGAATATAAATACACCAACAAACATGTATATTAAGCATTGTAATGACCATTAGTGACGTTTTTTTGTTTTTTGTATAGACAAGTAGTTTAGTTAGAAACAGCAGTAATATGATGAATAACAGTGTTGTTGTTGTTGTTGTTCTTTGTATATGCAGTCAGTTTGTACATACAAAAATAAATATATATGGAATTGTTGTTGTTTCTTTTTTAAAAGCAAAGCCTGTTATGATTGTTTTTTTTTTTTTCATATTCAAATTTTCGTAGTTTGAAAAAAATTTAGATTTAGAAAATATGCAAGCATACGTTAAGGCGAAAATTTTATTAATTGTCGGTAATATGGTAATATGATGTCGATAAGATGGTAAGATGGTAATATGGTGAAGGGTATCAAAGATTCGGCACAGCCGAATCTTTTTTCAATTTCATTTTTATATAGATCAGTCATAAATGTTTTTATAAAATTTTTTTTTTTTTTTTAATAAACCAAATTCGTTTATAATCAACAGAGTTATGGTCCAAAAACAAATCCGTTAAGAATATAAATACACATACAAACATGTATATTAAGTATTGTAATGACTATTAGTGACGTTTTTTTTTTTTTTGTATAGACAAGTAGTTTAGTTAGAAACAGCAGTCATATAATGAATAACAGTGTTGTTGTTGTTCTTTGTATATGCAGTCTGTACAAAAATAAATAGATATGGAATTGTTGTTGTTTATTTTTAAAAACTAAAACATATCTGTTAAGAATATACATAAATACATACACAAACATGTATATTAAGCATTGTAATGACTATTAGTGACGTTTTTTGTTTTTTGTATAGACAAGTAGTTTAGTTAGTTTAGTATATGCAGTCTGTACAAAAATAAATAGATATGGAATTGTTGTTGTTTATTTTTAAAAACTAAAACATATCTGTTAAGAATATACATAAATACATACACAAACATGTATATTAAGCATTGTAATGACTATTAGTGACGTTTTTGCCTATAAGACAAGTAATTTAGTTAGCAACAGCAGTAATATAATGAATAACAGTGTTGTTGTTGTTCTTTGTATATTCAGTCAGTTTGTATATAAACACATTCAAAAATAAATATATATGGAATTGTTGTTTCTTTTTTAAAAGCAAAGCCTGTTATGATTGTTTTTTTTTTTTTTCATATTCAAATTTTCGTAGTTTGAAAAAAATTTAGATTTCTATATGTGAAAATATGCAAGCATACGTTAAGGCGAAAATTTTATTAATTGTCGGTAATATGGTAATATGATGTCGATAAGATGGTAATATGGTGAAGGGTATCAAAGATTCGGCACAGCCGAATCTTTTTTCAATTTCATTTTTACTAAAACTTCTTTTTCAAAGTGAAAACATCAAAAATGTTTCAGTTTATCATCTTTATCTTAAAACTGGCAAAACTACGAGTAAATAAAGTTACGTATCATAAAAATTGATGCACAAATCACAAATGGATTCACAGTTAAGTTAGGATACCCATGATACCTACAGTTAAGTGAAGAAAAAAAAAATTTTTTTTTAGTCTTAAATAAAAAAATAGATAGATTAGATGGAATTTAAATAAGAATCAGCTTTTACTTTTTTTCTATCACTTATCAATTTTTTATGGGAATGACTACTATGACCCCGCCTTTAGGCAGTCACACTTGTATTACTCGAGAACGGTTTATCCAATTAAGATAAATTAAACTCCAGTAGATAAAAATTTAAATTATCTTTAAGTCGAATATACATAATTTTTTGTGCAGTTAATATTTCCGTAGTTTTTCGGTAAATAGTAGCAAAAAAAAAAAAAAAAAATTTAAATGAAAGTTTGATAAATCATAAAAACTTTAATCCATAACTCTGAAATTCTTTAATCAATAAAAAATTATGTTGATAAACCTAAAAGACAATTTTTGTGTGCATTTTTTGGTGTATCATTTATCAAAATCGAGTAAACGGTTCTTGAGTTATAGTCCAAATTGTACAAACTATTCTCGATTTTTATAGTCTGACCGCTGAATAAGGTGATGATATTAGTCATGCCCATAAAAAAAAAATCAGCACATGATAGAAAAAACGTGAAATCAGATTCTTGTTTAACTTGTCAAAATCCACTTAGTCCACCTATTTTTGTTTCAATAAAAAAAAAAAAAATTTTTTTTGCCTACCACTTTACTCAATTGTATGTATACATGGGTGCTTTTACTTAACTGTGAATAAAATCAAGATTTGAGCATCAATTTTGAAGACTCATGCCTTATTTTATTCGCAGCATCACCACCTTTAAGATAAAAATTATAAATTGATACATTTTTGATGCTTTCACTTTTAAAAAGAAATTTTAGTAACAAAAAAATCTATAATTTTACGTAAAAAAGTTTTTTTTTTTTTTTCGGACATTTATTTCAAGATAACTCCGAAACTATTGAGCACGTAAAACAATAAAGTTTAGGTGATTTAAAGATATCTTTATTCTCTTGGAAAATAATTAGCTAAAAGCACTCCCAATTGTTCACCTTTCCCGCGACATTTTTTAACTACTTTGTGACACTTTGAGCTGACATGTTGGCATGTTGTAACACTATTAACTTAGCGAAGCCTATTAAATACTTATAAGCATTTTTAAACAAAATCAAAGCAACATGAAATTAAAAAAGTAAAAAAAAAAAAATAATAATAATTAAATAAAACAAATAATTAAAATGAAATAAAAAAATATTTATAAAATCGACTGAGTGGAATGAAATTTCATAATATAATTATTAAATTAATAAGTACACAGAAAAAATTAAATTTCGTATTCTATTACTAAATTTATAAAACCAATTATATTTTTTACTAAAATTGGACCTATCACTGAATTCGTAAAATCAAACATTCAAATTCGTAAAAGTTTTATTGAAAAAATTTTAGTTTTTTTCTTATTAAAATATGTTCACTATTTATGAATTTGAATATTTGAAAATAGTCTTAAAACTCAATAAATGTTTTTAGGAAACTAATAAAAGTAATGTTTAGTTTTTAGTAAATTTTCAAACAATATTTATTTTTGTTTTTATAAAAAATGTTTAATAAGAATTTTTAAATGGAATATTAAAAAAAAGTTTTATATAATATTAATCTGTATGTGTATGTCAATTTGATATTGTCTTTGGAAGAAAATATAATATATATAATTCTAAAGTAACATTTTTAATAAAAAAGAAGTTACTGTTGCAAATTTTGTTGACATTTCTTCCAAAATCCAATTGTGATGCAATTAACCTAAAAAAGAAATGATATCGTTATTATAATTAAAAATAATTTTAAGATAATTCTTCTTGCCATTTGTAGTTTAAGGTTTTTTAAGCGGAATGCATTGATTGCTTTAGTTAGGGATGCCGAAAATACATAAATAATTCACCTATAAGGATGAAAAGTAAAAGTTAGAGTGTTAAGATCAATTTTTTACTATGTATTTGTTATAATATGTGAGCAAAGACGTTTAAGGAGGTAAATTCCTTGTGATGATTTAAAAAAAAACAACGATTACATTCATCCTAAAAGATGGATGCAATCCATGGGAAGATACAACTCCCTCTCCTCTACCTTCAGTGTTGGTCTACAAACAATTTTCGTTTTTAAAGTTCCAAGATCAATCAAAGTGGATGACAAAATCAATACATTCAGCCCCTATTAAATACACATTTAAATCAGATATGATACATCTTCTAAGAACCCAGATGTAAAAGTTAAGTATTTTTCAAAAACCAGAATGTGGACCAGTTGTTCACCTATGTTTGTTTATATTAAGTAACATTTAAATGACTGAAGTAGATATCTAGTATGGACCAATTCTTGTAAAATTTATTTATATCGTAAATTATAATTTTTCTTCGAAATTAAAAGCGTTTATGATCGCTAAAAGTTAGAACTATCATACATGTACGCACAAAGTTTATATAAAGATCGGTTGAACTCATACAAACAGACAGTGTTAAATTGACTCATAAAATGATATGTCGTTTATCAATAACGACGGTATCCAAATGGGGGATCTCAAATCCCTGGAAATCCATACATACATGTAGTGAATACATTTGTTTTGTTGGTTTCTTGGTTAAAATGGTAGATAGGATCTAGAAAAATTTAATAAGAGACTTGATCAAACCTGCTGTTATATATATGTACTTACTAGGTCTCGAGTTCTTTGTCTCAGAAAGATTAAATACTTTTGTCTACACTCCAAAGTCATCTCAGCTAGTACTGCCAACTATTTTCCTAGTAATTGTTTAATATCTGTATAGAACATTTCTCATTATATGCATGTATATGTAGTACGATACCTCATCGATCCTGCATGGAATTGTTTTACTCCATTTGCTTTGGAAATATCAAAGTATGTACAGTTAGGGACAAAACTATTTGTACACCCATGCATTTCGTATATCTTCAATAATTTATAAAGAATACAAAATTATTATATGTAGTTTTAATTCAGGTACATTTTTATTGAATTATTTGATAAAAAATAAATTAATATATAACACATTGTTAAAAAAAAGTACAATTTAAGTAAAAATCTTTGGGACAAAAGTATTTGTACATCAGTACTTTGTACAATTATTTGTACGTTGGACTCTTGTATGATGATTTTTTTAAAAATCGAGTTTTATTTTACAAAATAAGAAGTTGGTTTTAACGTTTTGAATAATAAGCACATCAAAAATGGGAAAGCGAAAAGAGTTGAGTTTGGATATTAAAAATTTAATTATTGATGAACATAAAAAAGGAAAATCTCTCCGGAATATAAGTAATTTAGTAAATTTGCAACATTCCACAGTACAATACATTGTAAGCAAGTATAAAAACAGCGGATCTGTTGAAAATGTGCGTGAAGGTATACGAAATGTATGAGGTGTACAAATAGTTTTGTCCCTAACTGTAGGTTTGGGGGTCTGCGAGAATAAAAAAGTATTTGAGAGGGTCGTAAAGTTTAATCTACTGGAAACATTATCTATAAGATAAATATCAATTATTACAAATTAATTAAATTACTTACCCTACAAATGTTAGATTTTGCAATATGTTTTTGGTTTTAATAATTTTTATAAATATATTTTTTTATACATATTTTTTGAAAATGTCAAAGCACTGGAAATTGTTTTTGCTTTTATATTAGATTTAAAATTTTTCAAAACTAATAAAACAAAATATTAAAATTAAATAATTATTTTAATAGAATTTGGTTTAAAATCAAATAATGATTTATTAAAAAAAATTCTAGTCATAATTTTTTCTGTGTAGTAAAACAAGGTAAATTTTTAAAAATTTTGCCCAAATACATTTTTATGTACCACCATTAGTTTTGGAGTTATAATGCAATTAACATAAGTTCATTTAATGATTTCTTGTATATGCTATATTTCAGAAGGCATAATGAAGAAAGGTATGTACTAACCTTTTTTTACATAAATCTCTTCTTGGCCCATGTTAGGGAGTCTAAAAATTTAATTTTTTCAATCAGGTTATATCCTAAAATGAGCATTACAAACTAAAAAGACTTTGAGCATATAATTTTGCAAGTTAAGAGACTATCAAGACAACCAGATGAAGCTGTATGCCAAAATTCGTGTTCATCAAATTCCTATGAATAATTGTTTGCCTTATATTCCTAGAGTAATATATGGTGTACAAATAGTAAGATAAAGTTTAATTTCTTTTAAAAGGAATTTTGTTTTTTTCTTTTTTTATATTTTGGGGTGTTAAATTATTTAAATTTAGTTGCCATTTAACACGCGTTTTACTTAAAATTTGTTTACTCAAAACTATTTGAACTCATTTACTGTTTTTTTACTTTTTGTTTAATTTAAATATTTGTGCTGTCATTTAACACCTTTATGCTTAATATAAGAACGAGACTAGTGAATAAAGGATAATAGAGAATGGCGTAAGAAACTCATCAAAAGGAATTAAAATTGTTGACTTAAACCTCAAATAACAAAGGAAAATAAGACAAAAAAAAAAAAAAAAAAAAAAAACATAATGTACCTGTAGTTGTTTTAAATTATCAAACACTACATGAATAAGGCAAAAAGTTACTTTAATGATATATAAAAAAATGGAATTTAAAAGATTTTTGCTTTGAATAGTCTCTAAAGTGCGTCAAATTACTTACAATCTGGATAAAATTTCAAAGAGTTGAAGCTTTAGTTTAGTTATATTAAGTGCTACGTCGAATAAAAAATTGTAATAATTTTCTAGTTAATATGATATGATTACAACTCAAAATATTATATTTCAAAAGGGTTAAATTTTTTGAATTTTTCTTTATAATTTTGATGCTAGTTTCATCAATAGTGAAAGTATTTTTGAATTGTTACATAAGTTACAATAAATAAGGGTAAAATAATTTTTTTTTTTCTTTACATCACCTTTAAAACACCACCAAAGTTGGGGAGGGTATTGTGCGTTTGTGCTGATGTTTATAACACCCAAAAATATTGAACTAAGACCGACCTTAATTTATACTAATCGGCTTAGAATCATTTTCTGATTTAGCGATGTCCGTCCTTCCGTCCGTTCATATTTATTATTAAGAAATTATTACTAGACTTTATTTTACTTAACTGATTTGTTCAACTTCTTTTAACTTAAGGAGTGAGATCGAAAAAATCTTAACACAAATTTTGCCTCATAACTTTTTTCGGAATCAATATTCAAAAATTTTTTTGATCTAGTTATCATGGAAAAATACTTCAGTTATTATTTTTAATAACAACCTTATTTTTATCAAAATAAGTGACGAAAAAGATTTACGTCCTTTCCAAAAAAATCCAAGTAGGTCTTACAAATAATTGGACACAGAATTAAATATCGTCCCTAAAACCGTTTCTAATGTTATTAAACAGTATCAGAAGAATTTGTCTATTGATGTGAAACCTAGTTCGGTAAGAAAAAAGGACCTCATGATATTGGGAAGGCCAGAAAATTGAAGGCATATTGAAAGGAACTCCAAACTCATCTGGTAGAAAATCAGCTGAGTTTTCTCAGTGCTTCGACTATATGGTACGAAAATTTAAAGCTAATGGGAAAGTTGAGACATATAAAGTTTAAAAAATTCCAAACTGGAATTCTGCAAAAAAATTACAAGCCAAAAATAGGACTCGGAATTTAAAACCAAATTTCATACAAAAATACTCAAGCTGTATAATTGACGAAGAAACGTAGGTGCTGGCAGAATCTTCGCTGCTTGTGTCTCAAAAATGTTTATTGCTAATGCTCGAAGCAATGTTGGAGATAAGTTTAAGACTCAAAAGCATCAAAAATTTCTTACAAAATTCATGGTATGACAAGCTTTTTGCAGTTGCGGCAAAACGGGAAAGTCATTTGATACATTCGGATCTATAAATACCAAAATATGCATAAAAGAATATTTGCAAAAAATACTTCTTCTTTTCTTAAGAAAGCACAACGTGTCCACATATTTTTGGACCCATTTGGTATCATGTCACTACGGTAAGAAAGCTCTGGAGTGGTACCAAATCAATAACATAGTTTTAGTACCAAGAGAGGTCAATTTTCTAAATTGTCCATAGCTTAGACCAGTGGAGAGATATTGAGCTTTTGTGATAAGTAAATTCAAGGGCACAAAAAAGGTGTCCCAAAATACCGAAGATTTTAACAGAAGATGTGAACACTGTTCCAAAAAAGTGACTGAAGCAACTATCAAATCTCCAAAGAAAGGGTTTTCAAAAATGGTCCACAATTTTATAATTAGTGGTTAGAACCATATATTTCTGTGATCTGTGCTAAATTATCAAATGATTAAAAAAAAAATTAAAACTCTAAGATCAATCGTTTCCAAGTTATTGAATATTATGTATGTTAAGAATTTTTCTATCTCACTCCTTATTCGTCAAAATGAAGTGAATCTTAAGGAGTGATTTCATTGCAATTCTTTTACTTAATCAATAACCTGTTCCTTTTATTTTTAAACTTAATTATAATAATCTGGTCTGGACATATTGACGGTCATTTGTGAATACAGTTTTCGTTAAACAAAATATCTTTCGCCCTCAAGTAAACATATTTCATACACAATCCCTTACATACTTACAAGGCTATGTTTCATTATATTCATAAATACAGACAAATATGTTTTTTCGTTTTTATTTTTATGCTTAAAACTGTTATCGTTCATATCCTCTTTTTGTTGTCTGCATTTATTACACTTTATTTTAATTAAGCCTTTCGAATTATTATTCTTTCGTGTAAAGTAAGTAAATGAAAAATGAAGGAAAATAATTGGAAGTGTAAATGAAACATGTTAATAAATTTTATGTGTTGTTTAAGTAAAAAGTGAACTGGATGTGCTGTAATATTAAGACGAGTCATTAATTGGTTCTATTGGGGAATATGTTGAACGAAAAAATGAGAATTTGGAATTATGCAAAATGAAAGTGTACAAGAATAATCTTTAAAAGAAGCCATAACTTAACGGATTATGCTGATATAATTATGAATATTTTCTGCTCTAATTTTCAGAGATTACATGTTAAGCTGACAAAAATGTTTAATAAAAAATCTTAATGTCATTGATTCGTTGATTTTTAAGTATTACTGAAGTCATTATAAGCTAAACCAAAAGGAACTAGTTCATTAAAAGTAATGAAATTTTAGGATATAAAATGTTGTTTTTTTTTTTTTAATTTTAAACTTGGAAAGATTTTATAAATTTTTATTTCAAAAATTTAACTATAAGGAAACTGTTTTTCTTTTTTAATATCCCAGCAAAAACTTGGTAATGATATGTAGTTACGGATGTAGTTACTTTTCAACCATAACAACATACTTTCTGCATTACATGAAAGTAGATTAGTAACTACTTACTTTTAATTTGATATGTAATCAGTTACATAAGATCAGATTTTTGGAAACGTTACTTCTTATCTATCTCTTCATTTATATTATAAAAATTATATATTTTAAAAGTGGGTAAAATATGAAAATACATTAAATATTTGTTAAAGTCACGAAGACTTAAACAAATAATTAATCGTAAACACACCAGTCTCCCGTGAAGTCGTAACCACGACGTAAGCAGACAGAATAGCTTATTGTTAACAAATCCATTAGGCCACTTTATACGTACATGAATTCATTAATGAACTCTGTAATTTGAGTTTATGTAAAATACTACATCAAACATAAAATACGGTATAACTCTTAAACCAATAAAGGGGTATAAAAATGTACTAGAGGAAATTTGTAGGAAATTTTATTATCTATAAATATTGTATTAACATCGAAATACGTACTATGCTCAATAAGCTAGTTATATGCATAGTTCATTTAATTTTACTGTCTTGTTTAGTAAATAAATTTTGTGTCTGAAAATATGTTTGTCAAATTTTTCAAAATTAAAAATTCTTGACGGGTCACAAGAATGCGCTTCAAGAATTAACTCCAAGTCTATGGTATGAAATAGTATGTCAAATCCTGATTTCCGTATATTTTCAAATAAATAAATTAAAAAAAAAAAATTATCTGCTTTTTATTTTCAATACTTCAGTACTTACTTGTAACCGATAATGTAACTAGTTACTATTCATTTTGCTAATAATGACTTCTGTAATACTTGGAAACTAATGAGTGATTGAATAGCTACAAAGTAATTAGTTCTTGTAACGACATCTAAGTAATGACTTTCTGAAATGCCTACCTGTAATAATATAGAGTAAGTAGTTGCCTCTAATGACATCACCGTGTTAAAATAATGAGTTATTCATCTAATGTGAAAGTAGTGTAGAGCCATTATATTAGCTTCTTATCTCATTACGTGGCAAGCAAAGTTTTTGCTGGGATATTAATTGGTATACTTAAAAAAGCTAATAAACAGTACTTTTTCACAAACTTTGATCATAAATAAGTAATTACATACCGGGTATTACTGAACTACTTCTATGTAATTTAGAAGGTATGCTGCTGTCATTAAGAAGTATCTACATCCGTAAGTTCATGCCATTACCAAGTTTTTCTGAGATGATTTAAAAAAAATTAACAAGAGAATAATATATTATTATATGAGTAATTCCATTTTAAATTTGAAAAATTATTACCCTTGGTTACCTATTTGCATGTGTAGAGAAGGATATACGAACATGTAAAATTAACTTTACTTTTACTATTTTTATTTTGAAAACTTTGGCAACTCTATAGTTTTGAAAGTGAATAACATATATTTTAATGGCCATCATTTTGGTTATATAAAATATATTTTTTTGCAATGGATTTGTCAAAGCTTTTTTTTAAGATGCCATACACAAAATAGAAACTATTGTTTGAACATAGTTTTTTTGAATGAAAATTTCTCTACATAAAAAAATATTTTAATAAAGTGAGTAACCCAGCAAAAACTTTGGTTGCCATGTAATGAGTTAAGAAGCTAATATAATGGCTCTCCACTACTTACACAATAGCTGAACACGGTGATCACATTAGAGGCAACTACTTACTAGGGTGATCGATTATTCGACTTTTTGGAGAAACCGGTTTTCGAATAGTTCGAATAGTTGGTTTTTTGAAAAAACCGGTTGCACTTTTTTAAATTCAGAAAAAACCGGTTAACCGTTTTTTTTTGCAGAAGTTAATATTTATACTAAAAGCCTACATTTCTTAAGGAAAAATCAATAAATATTATGATGTTTAAGTTAAAATATATTACCAATAATTATTTTTGGAAATAACTATTAATCCAATAAGAACGAGTAAGAAATAGTCGGCCAAGTCCGACAATACCCTACACGCAAAGAAAAAACATGGTTGGTCAAATCATAATCGGTAACTATCATTAATGTTTAGGTTTATGATTCCCTCAATCAAATCAGTTATTATACCCTTTTGTGAACATAATATTGTCCTATCCAATATTAATATAATATGAACCTCACAATCATAACATTTATATGTGATAGTCCTCACAACCATACTGCATAAATATAACATGATCCCTATATTAAATATTATAATACCCCCAATCATAATACTATGCATACGGTTAAAATGTATTTTTATTTATTATTATTATTTTTTTAATTTAAATTTTGCGAATAGAAATTAATTAAAAAAAAAAAAATACCACAGCCTTCACTGGACGATGTCGTTCAAGAAAATTCATCTTCATATTCACACACCTAAAAGAAAATTTGTACAAATACATTTTTTTATTTTTATATTTGACCGCACAGAATTATTGATATTTATTGTACTTACCGAAAAATATTTCCAATTTTAAATTTGGCCATTGATGATTTGCTCCGTCAGCACTCCGTGGATCTCGTTATTAAAAAATAATAATAATAAAGTTTTTTAGTAAAAATTTTGTGAACCTTTTTAAACGTTTTTCTTCACTTTACGTCCGTCACATTTAAGATTTCATTACTGACTGAGTAAATTATTTCGAAAGAGAGATAACAATAAAGACGAGCATATTATTGTCACCCCTCGCATTAAAATATTACATACAAATATTTCATTGAAATAATATGTTACTATGAAACATATTATTCTTTTAGTACACCGACTTTATAATATTACAAAGTACCATATGTTAAAATGATCAGAACAAAAAATAATTGATTCAGTTTAGTCAAAAACACAATAATTTGATTGTGTTAGCCATATAAACTATTTAGGAACATCACCTGATTTCCGCGAGCATTTCGGAATCATGTTTTTTCTTTGCGTGTACTCAATGATGTGCACCAAATTCGGGGAAGTGTCTTCTTTTCTAAACCTGTGGAATTGTGGGCCAATACTATATTCAATTATGGACCGATCTTCATGAAATTTGGAACACAGATTTTAACTTATATGGAACTTACATGTGTAAAAGAAATTTTTACTACATTTAAGGGATTTATGATCGTTAAACCCCTTTTCCGGGAGGATATTTACATGGCGCTAGTTTAAATAATGGAACGATCATAACCAATTTCAAGACGCTTCGTTCTTAGACTATAAGAAACCTGTTTGCCAAATTTCAAATTTAATACATGTTCAAAATTGTGACCTGTATTTTAATTAATTAATTATTTTTTTTATGAACAGACAGACGGAAGGACGAACATCATCAAATCGACTTAAAGACGATTGGTACATATTAAGGCGGGTCTGAAACCAATATTTTTGGGTGTTACAAAGCATATGAACGAACGAATAATATAATATAAAAATTTTAAGAAAATAATCATCAAAACAAACAAAACAGAAACCATGGGTTAATATGATAAGAGCCAGAATCAATTTTATTGAAACTATTCTGTAGGAGATACTTTTTTATAACAAAATCTTTGAAAAATGAAGAAAATATTGAATAAAAAAAAGACTAAAACTTTCAAATGTGTAAAAATATTACAGGTGTTACAATTGAAGTAATTATTACTAATTTATTTATTTAATATTAATATAATTAATTTCGTTTTAACCTTAAACTATATTTTTAAAACATTACAAATAATACTCTAAAAAATATTCATAAATTTCGATTCAAATATCAGTACTTAGTACATGTTTTTGGAAATAAAAAGCTATTTTTAAAACCGGTTTTTTGTGTTTAAAAAAACCGGTCTATTCGACATTCGAAAAATTAACATTTTGAAAAAACCGACAGCACATTGACAGAAAAAACCGGTTTAAAAACCGGTTGGAAAACCGTATCGATCACCCTACTACTTACTTATACATTACTTAGATGTCATTACAATTACTAATTACTTCAAAGCTGTTAAACAGCGCATTGAATTTAAAGCATTACTGAAGTCATGATTAGTAATAACAATAGGAACTAGTTATATTTTAGGTTATAAATAAGTAATGAAATGTCAGTATATAAAATAATTTTTAGTTGTTGTAAAAAGATTTTTTAAATTTTAATTTAAAAAACTTAACAACAACCAAAAATGTAATTAAAATAAATGTAATAGAAATAAACTATTTTAGATTCCAAATTAATTCACATGCAAATTTTGCCTTTCATTTATGTATCACTTCTTCAAATATATGAATTGGTAACTGAATAATAAAAATTAATATTTTTAAAAATCTGGTCATAAATAATTGTTTACATTCGGTTTATAAATAATTAGTTACTAAATAACTTCTATGTAATGCAGACAGTAAGTTGTTGTCATTACAAAGTAACTACATCCGTAACTACATGTTATTACTAGGGTGATCGATTATTCGACTTTTTTGAGAAAAAGGTTTTCGAATAGTTCGTATTTTAAAAAAACCGGTTGCACTTTTTGAAATTCAGAAAAAACCGGTTTTTTGCAGAAGTTAATATTTATATCAAAAGACCACATTTCTTTAAAAAAATTAATTCTTATAATTAAGTTAAAATTTATTAAATACAAGCGTAAAAGCCTAACAATGTCAGGAAAAATAATATAATAATGAAAATATGCACAAACAAATTCGAAAATTAAAAGAAAAAAAACATGAACGACATTTAGACACCTTCCTCTCCCTAATCGAAGTCAATTATTTAAAGCCGTTCAAATTTATTGGAATTATATTGATTAAAGTTTCAAATTCGTAAACCTTTCAAAATAAAAAAAAATCGTCGTAAATGCGCTCCCTGGCCGAAATACAGAATCAGTTTTTTATAGGATTTGGAGAGCAAACAATAAGTATAGCAACTCAAAAGTTCTTAGTACCAAAACAGACTTTTTGGTCCCTGATAGAAATATCTGGCACTGTTAGAATTTTTTGAACGAATAGTTTTATAAGTATGCCGATTTTTAGTTTCTTACGTCGTCTGGGAGCTTCAGAAAGCTCTGGAAAGGAAACATTGCTTAGGAAAGATATATTTAAATCCATATATATAGATCCACTTATTTTCGCTCCCTGATAGATATTTCAAAATCTGGCTCCGTTAGGATTTGTAGGACGAATAGGGTTATAATTAAGCTGAATTTTAATTTTCTGTGTCTTCTGGGAGCTTTAGAAAGCTCTGGAAAGAGAAAAAAATTCTTAGAAAAAGACACATAAATCCTCTTATATCCGCTCCCTGATAAAAATTTCAAAATATGGCTCTACGTCGTTTGGTAGCTTCAGAAAGCTCTGGAAAGAGAAAAAATGCTAAGAAAATTTTATATCTAGATGACTAGAAGATAATTATGTTTCAAAATTGTAGAAAAAATCATCTAAATTTTAGTTAGCATAAACAGAAACCATGGCTTAATATGGAGATAGTATATTAATTAAGTCTCAATTGAAACGATTCTGCAGGTGAATTTTTTTTAACACAACACCTTTAAAAAATAAAGGAAATATTGGATCAAAAAAATTAAATTGGGTCATACAGCATAATTATTAATTATTTGTTTGTTAAATATTACAGAATAAATTCCAATTTAGACTTAAACTATATTTTAAAAACATAAGAAATCAGTCTTTATGAATATTTAAAAAATTATTCCTAAATTTTCAAATATCACTATCACTATTTAGTACATGTTTTCTGAAATAAAGTGCTATTTTTAAAACCGGTTTTTTGTGTTTAAAAAAACCGGTCTATTCGACATTCGAAAAATGAACATTTTGAAAAAACCGACAGCACATTGACTGAAAAAACCGGTTTTAAAACCGGTTGGAAAACCGCGTCGATCACCCTAGTTATTACCAAGTTTTTGCTGGGAATGTAAACATTTTTTTTAAACTATAAAATTTGTTTCTTTTTCTCTAAAAAAAAAAAAAAATGTGAAATATATAATAAATGTTGAATATTCTGTAGTTTCTATTTATTAAACAATATTCGCTGCCAGTAAAATGACCCTAAGTAAAATCCCCCAAAAGAAAATTTACTCAGAAGAAATGAAAAATTGCTCTAAAATAAAAAATGGAAAATTTTCCAAAACATTGAAAATATGTTCAAATATTTACGAAAAATCACCCTAATCCAGTTTTCAGTATGACATTTTCTGGTATGAAAATTAACATATATAATAAAATTTCTGGACAAAATCAGCCATAGTCAGATTTTGCTTTGGGTCATTTTGCTAGCAGTGAACAATATTATGTTTTAAATTTTTTTCCTACAACGTGCTTCTCTATGACCACATTTGTATGTGGTTTTATACAATTTAATACCAAAAATATTATTGTAATGTAATATTTGTTATGTTATAGTATGTTTGTTACTGTTACAAGACTTTTGTTGTTTGTAACAAATTCAAAAGTTTAAGAAGTTTAAGAATTTTATAAAATGTAATACTTTTAAAATTAAACTATAGATTTTCCATTTTTTTTAGTTATTGTTGTATCAAAATAAAGATGTTTCTTTGGGTAGATTTTTTAGTAATAATATGAATGATTTTTAGCGTTTAGTTATCGAAAGTTATGGGTTTTTAATTCTGATATTCTGATCTTTAATGATTTTAAAAGAAAATATAAAAAAATATTTATAGCATTTTCGTTCATTTCTGACTGGCATTGGAACTGTTTAACGTTTGTATAAAAGATACATGTCATCAGATAAAATACAATAGGTCGTAGCCATACAAAAATCTAATGTTGTTTTTTTTTTTTATTAAATTATGATGTACTGATCCAAAGTACATCTACATTATGACGTTATAGAGATAATATAAAATCAGTCAGAATCTGATTCAGAAGACATGAGTAAAGAAGAAGCGTCAATATGTGGATAGTCTGATTGTACCATTTGTCCGAAAACTGCGAGAAGTGATAATATTTTTTTTTCCCAATTTTCTTATCTCGTCTTTGCATTTGATGTTCAATGCGATGAATATTAGTTCGTGCTTTAGAAGAAAAGGTGGATGGTAATTGTCCTTTTTGAAAGTATGTGCGTGTATTTTTTCAAAAAACTCCCATTCATTTGCTTCATCTGCCATTGCTTCTTCTCCTGTTCCGCCACCAGATCTGTACTTGAAGAAACTTTTTTATTTTTGTATTAAAGCTTTCCATTGTGTTTTACACGAAACTGGATCTTTTTCGTCACCTATTTATACCCTACACCACCATAGGTGGGGAGGGTATAATGCGTTTGTGCTGATGTTTGTAACACCCAAAAATATTGGTCTAAGACCCACCTTAATTTATACCAATCGGCTTAGAATCACTTTCTGAGTCGATTTAACGATGTCCGTCCTTCCGTCCGTCTGTCCGTCCATGTAAACTTTGTAATCAAACTACAGATCGCAATTTTCAACCAAAATTAATGAAATTTGGTACATATGTTTCTTCTAGTCCAGAGACGAAGCCAATTTAAATTGGTTATGATCGGTTCATTATTTCACCTAGCCCCCATACAAATGTCCTCCCGGAAAAGGGTTTAACGATCATAAATCCCTTAAATATAGCAATATTTTAATGAAATTTGGAACATATAAGTTTTATATAAGTCTAAATAAGTGTGCCGATTTTTAAAAAGATCGGTCCATAATTAACCATAGCTCCCATACAAACCACTTTTTCAAAAAATCACTTTAACGGGCACAAAACCCATTAGAATGTTAGTATCAAGTTAATATTCGACACAAATAAGTTTTATATGAACATAAATGCTAGTGCCAAATTTTAAAAAGATCGGTCCATAATTTACATATAAGGCCCTCTTTCGGGAATCACCCAAAAGTGAATAAATTCATATACATGTCAGCAACAACGTAATATTCTGTATTCGTATGTTTTATTTTACACTTATGAGTATCGGTCCACATTTGACTCCAAGTCAAGACCCCACCCCGAATTATAATGTACACAATGTTGTAGGGTATCATATGGTCGGGCTTAACCGACTATATCTTTTTTTCTCGTTTTTCTTTGAGTTCAGCATAAATTTTTCTGCAAAACAAAAAAAAAAAAAAAAAAAAAAATACATATAATTACTTTTATAATAAATGTTTGTTATTGCATTTACTTCCAGCCTTCATTGCTATTTGCATTTTTTCCACTAAATCAAATGTCGTTTTTTATACGCGCATCCACTAAATTATGGCGTTCCAGGTTGCTCCTTAAAGATATGTGTGTTATTATAGAAGTAATTTTAAAATAAAATCATTACTTACATGTAATATAATTCTTTTTCGGTCTTTTTGCTGGAATGTCCATTTAAACTTTTATTATTATTTAAATTGTTTTTTTTTTTTTTAATTTTCTTAGTTTTTAAAAATTTTATTTTTGAAAGTCAGAATTTATTCTATAACGTAAAATTTTTTACTAGCCCCTTGTGCTAGGTAAATTTTATTCACCTTGTAACTGTCATAAATTTACTTATAAGTATATTTTTCTACCGTTTCACACAGGCGGCCTGTGTGAAACGGTAGAAAAGGCCCATAATAAAAAAATTTTTCTATTTTTATTTAAACAAAATCTCTTTAACAGTTCAATAATTGGTTCATAGTCTCCATTAACATAAAATTAGAATTCCAATAAATTGATTTACTTCAACTTTTATTCAGTACAGAATATATTTCATGTGAATAGTAGTAAAAAATAATATTACTCATACGCTCCATCGAATAATTTTTATTATGCTCTTTTAATAAACTACTTCAAGTAAAAAACAAATAGTTTTCTTAACTTTTTTGTTCTAATTTTTATATTATGAATATATTTAATAAAATAAAAAAAACTCTTTCAATTGTACATGGTCCAATAAATTTGATAACAATTAAAACCACATTTTTCACCCATTTTAATAACTTTGTTATGCAAAATAAAGTAAACAGCTCAAGGTAATATTTCGCACATTAGTAAAAAAATGGTTTTATTATTTTTAGAAGAAAACAATGGAATTTTACTCATTTCAACATGCAATTTCCGTTCTTTTTCTAACAAGTGTTAGAGCATTTGATGCTCGTTTAAGTTTTTTTCAGATTTCAGTTTAAACAAAAATAATAAAACAAAAACTTTGTTAAAATTATTTGTATGTATTTTATTTCAAATTAAAAGAGCAAAAGTCTGCAGATTATTTTAAAATCGTAAAAGAAATGATTTCTTTTATAAGACGATTGTTAAGATTTTATATATATTTTAAGTTAATCTAAAATTCCTCACTTTAAACTAAACTAAAAACTTTTTCCAACAATTATGAAAATGTTAAAAAAAAACTTCTTACTTGGTCAAATTTTAAGGACTAATTTTAAAAATTGTTTGCACACTTTTTGAAACAGGGGACATAAGTACAACATAATATGCATATTAAAACAATGAAGAAATTAAAAAAATTCATATTCACATATATGCTAGAGAACAAGTAAAGTTATATATGAAACGAACACACAGCATTAAACCAATAACATAACATTAATGTTTGTACAATTAAAATTTATTGGAAGCAAACAATAAGAGAGAACCCAAAGCCAACTTGTTATTGTTGGTGCACCAGTTGATGTTGGTCTTGCTATACTGTATTTGTTTTCACTGAGTTGAGAGTAGGGTTTGGGGTCCGAGAATTCCCGGGCGGGAAATCCCGGGAATTCCCGGAAATTCTTCGTCGGGAATTACCGGGAATTTTTTTAAATTTTCCCGGGAAAAACGGGAAATTTAATATTCATGTAGTTTTATAATCCTATATAGGAAAAAATGTTTCGCCTAAGTGAAAATACGAAATATAAATAAAATTAGATATAAATAAAATTAGATACAAGTGATATTTTAGATTATTGAAAAGTCGGTGCGCTGATGAAAAGTCCTATTTGACTACTTTTCACTAGAAAAAAAAACGTTTTATTTTGTCCAATCATTTCATACACGAGTTTTTAACTTTATATTTCTACAATCTTTTAAACATTTAATGATGATGTACCATTTTAAAATTTCATTTAAGTACTTATTTTTCATTCCATAACACCATTCACAAAAGTGAATGGGTGAAAAGGGTAGACATTTTTCAAATGTCTACCCTTTTCACTAAAATTGCATTTGCATTATGAATGCATTTTTAAATTGTAATATTATTTCTTAACTACTATATTAAATGAGGACATATTCATCTTCTACATGCAGTTTAAATCATTAAAATCCGTTAACAACTTTTAGAGTTATTGATGATTAAAGTTTCACACTTTTCCGATTATTTTTACTTTTAGAAAAATTATTATTTATTTCAAATTTAGTTCAATTTTTATAAAATATATTAACAATATTTGAGATTTTACTTAAGAGTATTGCAACAAATAAAAACTATAATTACAAAAAAATTGTCACATGATTTAAAAATACGACTTTTAGAAAAATTAAAATCGTGAATAAATACGCGAATTTTTTGAAATTAAAAAAAAAATAAAAATGGGGATATTTAAATGGCTCCATAGGAAATATTCGTGCCAAATATGAACAATATCGGATGACCCTCCGTCAAACACTTTTCGGTAAAATAGGGATACCGCGTGGTCAATGAACAAAGCTAATATTTTACAAAATGAACCAAAAAATATTTTCTAAATCTAATTCGTAATAGATTTGAATAGAAGAAAATTTGAATGATTCAAAATATTTTTTAAGCTTGAATTGTAATATTGGTAGTGGATTCTTCAAGCAATTAATTCTTGTGAAGTTAAAGAATTTAAGTCTATGAATTAAATATGAAAGCTTTAAAGAAATTACTGGGAAAATAAATTTGATTCGATTTTCAAAAGTGAATTAAACAATTAAGCCTTTGGAGCACTTATTTTTTTTTTTTGTGAAATATTTAAGATTGTTTAAATTTTTAATTGGTTTTACACTATAATACTTTGTATTAATACCAAAAATATTTGCAAATGTATTATGCTGTAAATACCTTCAATACTTTGTATGTTGAAGTCTTTAAATTTTTTAAATGTAATTGCATCTCTTAAAGCAAATTTCGGCACATTTTTTATTTGTAGTCAACTAAATTTTTCGTTTTTAGTGGTATTAATACAAACCCAGCAAAAACTTCGCCTACTAAATAACATGATTTGTAAGCGAAATCGGTATGAAAAACAGCTTCTATTTTTAGTGCTATAACTGATGAATTTTGTTCGAGATGTCCAAAATTTCATAAGTTTTTATTTGGGTTCCAAAAGAGTTGTTTTGGATGCTGATTTTTTTACGCACAAAAAAAAAAAAAAAAAAAAAAACATTTGGCTCGGTTGAGGTTTGAACCCACGCATCAGAATACTAGTTGGGTTTGTTAGTCTGCCGCCTTACTCGCTACACCACAAACGACTTATCTTTTTATGTGCTAAAAAATGGTTTTCATATAGGGAAATAAGTAAACTCAATTTATATATAAAAAAAAAAAGAAATAAATATTTGCCTCAAGTGGGAGTTGAACTCTCTATGAAATTAAGTACACTTTTTTATAGTTAGGCGCTCTAGACAACTGAGCAACGTAAAAATCAAATTACTTTCATATTTACTAAATAGTAGTTATCGAAGTACTATTAGGTAATTCTGCGAGTGGCGAATAAGGCTATATTGTAATGCATACAGGAAGCTGTTGCTTTTAAAAATAGAAGCTAAGTTTTTGCTGGGAAGTATTATAGTGTAAAATCACCTTAACTAATAATAAATTTGATTTATAATATTGTTTTATAGTACTGAATAGAAAAAATTACATTCTTTATAAAAAATCATTGCTTTTTTTTCTTAAAATTTTAATTTCCCGGGATTCCCGGGAAATCGATTTTTTATTCCCGTTTCCCGGGAAACAAAATATCACGGGAAACCCCAAACCCTAGTTGAGAGTGAAAGTGGATTATTGCAGTATAAAATAATGCGTTTCATTGTTTTTGGCTTTTAAACGATGGTGCGAGCATATTGTTGTTGATGTGATGACATTAATTGATTTAATTTATAGCACAATATACTACACATGCCTAAGATGACCTAAAGCCACATAATAAAAACTTTAGATTTAATAAAGATTTTAGATATACACTCAAATTGGGTTTACTGGGTTTAGAAGGATGCTAAATAGTAATCCAAAAATGAATAATTAAATTATTTAAAAAAATTAACATTATTAAAAAAAAAAAAAAAAAAAAATATCCATATAAATAAATTAAGTAAAATTGAAACAAACAAAACATACCATTTATAATAAATTACTGCAAATTAAGTGAAGAAATATTTAAAAACACTTAATTAAGTGAGTTATATGCAGTACTTTATTGATCAACATACATAAAACTTTATAGTAGAGTTATATTAGTTTTTAATTTATATTTTAATCAAGGACAGAAAATAATTATTCATGTAATTTTAAATAAAAAATTAGATACAAGAAGCGACCGGATAAAAGTGTAAAATAGAGAAATTATATTCTCAGAACAGCTTTTATTGAAATCCGGAATGAATTTATTTTTTTGATAAAAATTTAAAAATTGTTTTTGATTATTATATTTACGCTCAAGTTTTACAAATTGGATTTCACACCAAAATTCAATTTTTTTTTTATTTTTTTAACGAAAACCCTAGATTTGTACTACAAATAAAATTTATTACAAACAATCACTTAATATACTACTTTTCACTAAAAGTGGATTGTTTGTAAAAATTTTGATTTTTAATCATTATGGTCCCTGATATTAAAATTCGTATACCCGCGCCAAAATGAGTAACACATATACCCGCGCAGGGTCTGTGAGACCAGAATTTTGACAGCTTATATAACAAATATTATTTAACAAATTAATATAATTTTTATATTTATTGTTATAAAATCTTGTATTAAATCATAAAATGATTTTTTTAATCGAAATTAATATGCCAAACTCGAGAAAATACTAATTATATCCCAGCAAATAAAGATGAAGTTACTTCAAAAAAGAACATTTTCACAACCTCAAAAGTGGAACAAAGTGCATATTTATAGTGAAAAGAAATGAATTCTAAAAATTTTTAAGCATTTTTATTATTTAATATGGCAAAAACTGAATTTTTATTAAAAAATTGTATAAACATAGTTTTAAGAGAAGTGCTTCAAAAGCAATAAAGACGAAGTATAAAAGAATAACATTCTGCCAATGACAACCATGGGTTAAAAAAAAGAACTTCTGTAGCTCTTTTTCACCACTAAGTATTTTTTTCCAAAGACAACACAATGTTAAAATCAAGAGTTTTTCACTTCTTTTTTTTGCTGGGAAATTTCAATAATTTGTTTTATTCAATCTCTTAAAGACAGGTTTGTGTCTTGGCTGGGTGGTCATTTAGAAATTTTATTTTTTATACATCCAAAAATGTATGTATAAAAATGAAATATGTTTAAATAATAATAAAAAAGTAAATAAATAAATTTAAATTCCTAAAAATACAATTTACACCAAAATGTAACAGCTATACCCGTGCGGGTCTGACAGCCTGACCCATATGTATAACCTGCCTATGTTAGCAGATGTTACTCGCACAAACTTTTTCTTGACACTGAAGCTAACATTGAATAAAGAAGATACTTTCGATCCCAATACGCTGATTTTTTCCGTTTTATAGCGTAAATGTAGTTGTCCTGTCTCACAGACAGTGCGCAGGTATAGGAAGGTTAATTAATAAGTTTATGAATTTATTTTGTAATTATACTGACACTCAAAAAATCTTATAAAGTTCTAAATAAAAAAAAAAAAAAAAAAAAAAAAGATTTTCCTCAATGTTTTAACTAGATTTCGTGATTTTAAACTATAAATGAAATCATAAACAACTATATGTGGTTGATTTTAAAGAAACATATTATTTAATAATATTGTTTTCCTCCCCAATTCAATGTCATTTGTGTTACGCTTTAGCGCGTTACTATTTAAACCATGATGCTGGAAATAAAATGTAATATTTAATTATTTTTATTTTTTCACAAGAATGCCACTAAGTATAATAAAGATGTCAAGTATTAAGAATTTTATATAAAATAGAAAAATGCTTCCTCAATGCAAGTACAAGGAACAACAAAACAATTATATATTTAAGAGAAAAAATTCTTTAGATGCTACAAACATTTCTTTAAAAGTAATACACATTTTAAAGTTATTGTGGAGAAAATTGAAATCTGTATTGGTTAGAAATTTTTTTCTGTAGTTACAGGTGTTTATTTCAGTTTATTTTTACAAGTCCATCCTTTTATTAACGTTTGTATTGTGAAATGGGCGAATATAAATTCTTTTATTACACTGGTTGACAAAAAAAAAAAAAAAAAAAATTTTCGAGCTCCCACAAAAAAAAAAAAAAAAAAAAACAAATATGTAGACTAGATGGAATTCCACATGCTAAACTCGAATCTGCTTACAGTTTTTTTCCATCAGGTCGGGATTTTCTTTTATTTGCAAACTATAGCTAAGTGGTCCACACTAGTGGACAAAAAAATATATATTTTTTTTTTCGTCTTAAATAAAAAATAGGTGGATTAGATGGAATTCAACGCGCTAAATAAGAATCAGCTTTTACTTTTTTTCTATCACGCATTGATTTTTTCTTATGGGCATGACTACTAAGACCCTGACGTTAGGCAGTCACAGTTGTATAACTCGAGAACAGTTTGCCCAATTAAGATAAGTTGAACTTTAATATATAGCGACCTAAATTGTCTTTGAGCTGAATTTGTATAATTTTTTTGTTTTTTTTTTTTTTAATTGAAAAATTGTGAAAATTTTGATCTATAACTGTGAAATTCTTGAGTAAATAAAAAATATTGTTGACATACCTTGAAGACAATTTTCGTATGCATCTTTTGACGTATCACTTATCAAAATCGTGTAAAGAGTTCTTGAGCTATAGCCTAAGTTTGACAAACCATTATCGAATTTTATAGTGTGACCGCTGAATAAGGTGATGATATTAGTCATGTACATAAAAAGAAAAATCAGTACCCGATAGAAAAAAAGTGAATGCAGATTCTTGTTTAACTCGTCAGAATCCACCTAGTCCACCTAGGTGTTTGCCCACCACTGTATTTCTACTTAATTAAATGTAACATGGGTATTTTTACTTAATTGTGAATAAAATTTAGATTTGTGCATCAATTTTGAAGATATATGCCTTATTTTATTCGCAGCATTACCAGCTATAAGATAAAGATGATAAACTGTAACATTTTAGATGTTTTCATAAATTAAAAGAAATTTTAGTAACAAAAAAATCTAAAATTTTGCATGAAAATTATTTTTTCCAGACACTTATTTCAAAATAACTCCGAAACTATTGAGCACATAAAAAAAATTAAGTATGGGGAATTTGAAGATATTTTTAGTACGCATCTTTTGGTACACCGTTCTTGAGGAAATATACTAGAGTAATGGTTTTACTATGGGCGAAATATTAGACACGCCCATAAAAAAAATCCAAACCTGGTGTAAAAAAACTGAAAGCAGATTCGTATTTAGCACATCAAAATACATCATGTCCAACTATTCGTCTATGTGGGAGGATTTTTTTGTTGACCAGTGTTATTGATGTTTAAATTCGAAATTGCCGAATACTGGTACATACCGAACTTAGGTACACTTACCCTATATGTATAACATGGCTGTAAATATCTGGTAAATTTAAAAAAATAATAAAATGTTATCAGCAAGACTTTGATCTATGGCACTATAATTTTTACAAAGTTGGGCCATGGAAGCAAAAGCATTTAAATGGCAGCAAATTTAGTTCTCAGTGTTTTTTCTCATTTAATAAAATTTGTTTAAATTTTCCAACTAAAACTAAAGAATAGAACCATAAAACAAGCTCCAAGCAATTTATATTAAATGAAATTGAAAAAAAAAGATTCGGCTGTGCCGAATCTTTGATACCCTTCACCATATTACCATCTTATCGACATCATATTACCATATTACCGACAATTAATAAAATTTTCGCCTAAACGTATGCTTGCATATTTTCTAAATCTAAATTTTTTTCAAACTACGAAAATTTGAATATGAAAAAAAAAACAATCATAACAGGCTTTGCTTTTAAAAAAGAAACAACAACAATTCCATATATATTTATTTTTGTATGTACAAACTGACTGCATATACAAAGAACAACAACAACAACAACACTGTTATTCATTATATTACTGCTGTTGCTAACTGAACTACTTGTCTATACAAAAAACAAAAAACGTCACTAATAGTCATTACAATGCTTAATATACATGTTTGTGTATGTATTTATGTATATTCTTAACAGATATGTTTTAGTTTTTAAAAATAAACAACTACAATTCCATATCTATTTATTTTTGTACAGACTGCATATACAAAGAACAACAACAACAACACTGTTATTCATCATATTACTGCTGTTGATAACTAAACTACTTGTCTATACAAAAAACAAAAAACGTCACTAATAGTCATTACAATGCTTAATATACATGTTTGTTGGTGTATTTATATTCTTAACAGATTTGTTTTTGGGCCATAACTCTGTTGATTATGAACGAATTTGGTTTATTAAAAAAACCGAAATTTTATAAAAATATTTATGACTGATCTATATAAAAATAAAAATCTATAGCTTGAACAAGGGCTTCAAAAATAAAAAAATCGTTTTCCCCGATATCTCAGTTATTACTGAACCGATTTATTTAATTTTTTCAGAACAAAAATTCAGAAAAAAATTTTCGAGCCCCCTTTAAAAATTCGAAAATTATATTAGAGGCTTCAGGTATATGCAGAGGCTTCAGAAACTAAAAAACCGGTTCTAAAAACCGGTTTTTAAAGCATATCTCCACCATTTATAAACCGATCTTCCTGATTCAAAAAACTGAAATTTTATAAAAATATTTGTGACCGATCTGTATAAAAATAAAAATCTATAGCTTAAACCAAGGCTTCAAAAAATAAAAAATGCGTTTTGTCCGATATCTCAGTTATTACTGAACCGATTTATTTCATTTTTTCAGAACAAAAATTCAGAAAAAAATGTCCGAGAATTCTTTGTAAAAACGAAGTCCATAGTGTATACAGAGGCTTCAGAAACTGGAAAACCGGTTCAAAAAACCGGTTTTTTGAACATATCTCCGCATTGTATGAACCTATCTTGCTGAATTCCAATAGCAAAATTCTCGAAAGCATTTCCGATCGTTTGACATACATATTATATATGTCAGTTATCGGTGGGCTTCATAAACGCCATTTCAACCGACACACGGACGGACGGACGGACGGACGGACGGACGGTCGGACGGACGGACGGACGGACGGACGGACATGGTCCAATCGTCATCGCTTCTTACAAGGATTCCGAAAATATAAACTTTTTTGCTCTCCGACGAAAATTGTGGAAATTACAAACGGAATGACAAACTTATATATACCCTTTACACCTGTGGTGAAGGGTATAAAAACAAGAAGATTAGAAGGAAAACTTTTTAATTTAATATGTTAACAAAACATATTAAGCTCAACAAAATGTTCTTATTTCGTCAGTTATGATGAAAAGGAAAAGAGTATATTAATGACTTTTTAAATAATTATGCAATTAAATTGCGTATAAATATATCCTTGCTCACATACATGTGCATAAAAGAAGCAAATTATATTTCTTTTTGTATAGCTTAAATACTTTTATTATTGAAGTTTATACACTCTTCCAGAAACATAAGTTCATAAAGCAATAGTACATTCGTATGAATGAATTTTACATATTTTGCTAAATTAATTAAGATGAACTTTTACTTTCAGTCAGCTGCAGACTAGTGAATATACAAATATTAACATTTTATTATATTAAAGTTTACAATCAGTTTACCATTGAAATTTTTTCCTAAAGTGTTTTAAATTTTATCTAAAACTTTTACTTCGTACTAATAATCAAGGTTATCAGAAATATACAAAAATCATATTTTCCTTAGATTAGTTATTTAAACATTTTAGAAAATTTTAAAATTTTCTCATCGATTTGTAAAGCATTTTTGGCATATTTTGGGCTTAGCAGCACATTTTGTCATATTTTTATAGAAAATTGTTATTTCAAAGTATATTTTAGTAATTTAAATATAAAATTTTTGCATTTTTTATATTTAAAAAGTATAATTTTTTATATGTTTTACTTAAAAGCATAACTTTGCATATTTACCCTTAATCCTCTACTGCATACAACGCCAAATATGGTTTTCGTCTTTTAATGCATTGTATTTTCTATAAACGGGACTTAATCAAAAGAGAATAATATTTGTCATCTTCTATGTTTTGATTTCTTCTCAAATATAAAGCAAAATATTTTCAATGTGCGTTCGGCCACTGTTTCCTTTAGTTTTCTTTAGGGCTTCATGTGTGAAAACAAAAGTAAATTCTGAAGCGATTTGTGTATAATTTTTCAAAAAATATAAGAACAAAAATAACACAAAAAAATATATTCATATAGGAAATGAAGTTCTTTTTCAAATAATAATATTATTTATCTGCAAAGTAAGTATTTTATGTATGATTTTTTTTGGAAAACTGACGAAGCCATGCCTTACATGCACTAGTATGTAATTAACTTACATATATACATGAGTTCATTTTATTCTTTCCATAAAATGCAATACAATTTTTTTAGAAATGGATGTACGATCATTCTATGGTAATTTAAAATATGTTAGTGAAATTTATAACGCTGATCATAGTGATGATGACCAAATATCTGCTACTGACGAAGAAAACTTTCAACCGTCAACCGTCAGGTCAGGAACATATTTATATACCGGAGACTGCTGACAGCGATTACTCACATTCAGATGATTATGACAAGCCTACTACGTCGAATGCAAAATCTACTAAAAAGCCAAGATCTCCAATTTGGAAAGAAAGTAGTTTACCTACTTATTCGAGTGAAAATTTTCCATTTCTTAGGGATACGAACCTTATTGACCTTATTGAGGAACTAGAGACACCAAAATATGTCTTCATAAAATTTTTAATTTTATTTTCTACGATAATATGTTTCCACGCCGAATATTTTTTTTTTTTTTCAAAAATAACTCTTAGTGCATATAAGGCCATATATGGCTTAATTTTTTTTCTTCCAAAATTCCGAGTGAATGTTTTAATTTTTGTTACATACGTATTAAATTGTCCATAATAAACATATATTTACGGTGTTCTTTATACCCTTCACCAAAGGTGTAAAGGGTATATATAAGTTTGTCATTCCGTTTGTAATTCCCACAATTTTCGTCGGAGAGCAAAAAAGTTTACATTTTCGGGATCCTTGTAAGAAATGATGACGATAGGACCATGTCCGTCCGTCCGTCCGTGTGTCGGTTGAAATGGCGTTTATGAAGCCCACCGATAACTGACATATATAATATATATGTCAAACGATCGGAAATGCTTTCGAGAATTTTGCTATTGGAATTCAGCAAGATCGGTTCATACAATGCGGTGATATGTTAAAAAACCGGTTAAGAACCGGTTTTCCAGTTTCTGAAGCCCCTGTATATACTAGGGACTTCGTTTTTACAAAGAAGTCTCGGACATTTTTTTCTGAATTTTTGTTCTGAAAAAATTAAATAAATCGGTTCAATAATAACTGAGATATCGGACAAAATGCATTTTTTATTTTTTGAAGCCCTGGTTTAAGCTATAGATTTTTATTTTTATACAGATCGGTCATAAATATTTTTATAAAATTTCAGTTTTTTGAATCAGCAGGATCGGTTTGTAAATGGCGGAGATATGCTTTAAAAACCGGTTTTTGGAACCGTTTCTTCAGTTTCTGAAGCCTCTGCATATACCACGGACTTCGTATTTTTAAAGGGGGCTCGGAAATTATTTTCTGAATTTTTGTTCTGAAATAAATCGGTTCAGTAATAACTGAGATATCGGGGAAAACGAATTTTTTATTTTTGAAGCCCTTGTTCAAGCTACAGATTTTTATTTTTATATAGATCAGTCATAAATGTTTTTATAAAATTTCGTTTTTTTTAATAAACCAAATTCGTTCATAATCAACAGAGTTATGGCCCAAAAACAAATCTGTTAAAAATATTAATACACACACAAACATGTATATTAAGCATTGTAATAACTATTAGTGACGTTTTTTGTATAGACAAGTAGTTTAGTTAGAAACAGCAGTCATATAATGAATAACAGTGTTGTTGTTGTTCTTTGTATATTCAGTCTGTACAAAAATAAATAGATATGGAATTGTTGTTGTTTATTTTTTAAAACTAAAACATATCTGTTAAGAATATACATAAATACATACACAAACATGTATATTAAGCATTGTAATGACTATTAGTGACGTTTTTGCCTATAAGACAAGTAGTTTAGTTAGCAACAGAAGTAATATAATGAATAACAGTGTTGTTGTTGTTCTTTGTATATGCAGTCAGTTTGTATATACACACATAAAAAAATAAATAAATATGGAATTGTTGTTGTTTATTTTTTAAAAGCAAAGCCTGCTATGATTGTTTTTTTTTTTTTTCATATTCAAATTTTCGTAGCTTGAAAAAAATTTAGATTTAAATATGTGAAAATATGAAAGCATACGTTAAGGCGAAAATTTTATTATTTGTCGGTAATATGGTAATATGATGTCGATAAGATAGTAAGATGGTAATATGGTGAAGGGTATCAAAGATTCGGCACAGCCGAATCTTTTTTCAATTTCATTTTTATTTTAAACATCTTCATGCAGTAGACGGTTAAGAGAACAAATTTTGGGTTAGTGAAATTTTCTTTTTACTGTCACATACGTTTTTCAAATTCTATTCCTAAATAATTTTTATCTTAAAAATTTATAGAAATGGTTTAATTACTGAAAAAATATTTTATATTCTGAATGCTATTAAGAAAATATTTTTTTTTTTAGCAATTTCTAATAAAATTCAAGATATTTTTGGCATGAATAGTTAGAGTATTTAATTTAAAATTAAGGTATAAAAAATAATAATTTAAGAGCACATTTATAATTTTAAGTTATAAGAGCACTTTTTATGAGCACGAAACACTTTTTTTAGAGCATATTTTTAGTTGCCCAGCTAATAACGATTTGGCTCTTGCAATTCAATATATATTTATCTTAAAGAATGTTTTTAGAACGCTTACGCTTAATGTAGGTGTATGTTTGATATTTATTTGACTGATAAACTCTTTAAAGTATGCTACAATTTTCTTGTGAATATTAATTATTAATATAGAATTTTAAGACTTTGTTTGTAAAGTAAATAAATCTATTTATTAAAACTTAAAATTAGAAGAAATTGACAAATTACATGAAGAATAGGATGTGTACTCATCAATTTAAATTATTAATAGCCATTTTTTTTCTTCTAATTTTAATCAAATAATTAAGTTTTTATCTAGTATGCTAAAGTCTTAATTGTGAAATTCTTGGCCTAAATGCATTTAAGTATTTTAACAATAACTTTAAATATGTGACCAATTAATCCTTTTCAGTTTCATTGTAAACCATTTTCGCAGTATTATATTTTAACATTAAAACTTCTACTTTCATTTAATATTCTGTACATGTTTTTCCCTCTTTAATTTCTTTGTCGTAATTTGAAACGAAAAGATATGTTTATGGTCTTAGCTTAATTCTTAAAAGAATAAAATACAAAAGTAGCAATAAAAGAAATAAAATTGCATTTTTATGCTAGGAAATTTAAGATGACATGATACAGAAACAAAAATTTGAGGACAAAATTTATATAGAAATGTTTTAAAACAGAAGTTGCATTTTATTTTGTTTAAAATAAGAAAATAGATGATTACAATATTTTAAAGCAGTAACATTTTATAAAAACAAAAAGGGTTTATATTACGAAAAATAGTTTACTTGATCTTCAAAAAAATACAAAATATTAACAAATTTAATAGTTTAAATTTAAATTTTTATTAAAGTCAAAATATCCCTAGCTGTAGCTTTTATTATATCCTTCACACAGCTCAGTGGTCAAAAAACGGAATTTTTTGGAAATAATTCTGTAACTTTAGAACTGCTAAAGTTCATGTGAATGAAATTTCACATGGGCAATTCTGAGGTGTGTGGCAATTGATTTGGAGGAGGCCAGGATCGTAGCGGGTCTGGAGGAAGAGGGGTGGACCTCCAAATTTGGTCACCTCAGGTATGAAAATTTTTTAAAAAATCGCCAAAATTTCATTTATGATTTGATTGAAAAAAAATTTTGCACATAGATAGTCCTTATAATTCTCTTTTACTTCTAGAGATATTTGGACCAAAGTAAAATTTTGACCCATTTTTGGACATGTTTTTTTTTTATTATTTTTTTTTTTTTAACTTGGCGGGCGCAATTTGTGTCCTAAAATTTTTCTAAAATATTTTCTGGATTCTGTACAAAATTCTAAGTAATTTTTGTGCAAGGATAATATACCTATGTGGTTTGTGTTTTTAGTTTTTTTGTAGATCACAAAAATGTCAAAGCTATTATTAAAATAAAAATACCGCAAAAAGTTACCTCCATATGTTGGCTAAACACCCAAAAAATTTTGAATAAGCCACGTCGATATAATGATGTCCGTCTGTCTGTTGAAATTAGTTTTTAGAAAACTCCAGTTCTCATATAAATATTTTTTATACATCAAATTGTAGGGATTATTCCTTAGAAAGACGCTAATAAATATAAACAAACTTGATTAATTAATACACGAAATATCACCAAAAACAGATGATACCTTCAAAAGTCGTTTTTATTGTCGGCTCATATACAAGCTAGTGAATTCAATCGGTCCTTTAGCATCTGGGATACCGGCAAGAACTAATTTTTGGATTTTTTGAAGCCCAATATAAGGTACGGTCTTCGTTTTTACACAGATATGTCACAAATATTTTTAAAAATTTTTAATTCAATTAATCGGTTCATATACATATTTTCAAGAAGCCTTTTTTATTTAATTTTTACCTACACCACCATAGGTGGGGAGGGTATTTTGCGTTTGTGCTGATGTTTATAACACCCAAAAAAATTGGTCTAAGACCCACCTTAATTTATACCAATCGGTTTAGAATCACTTTCTGAGTCGATTTAACGATGTCCGTCCGTCCGTCCGTCCGTCCGTCTGTTCGTCCATGTAAACTTTGTAATCAAACTACAGGTCGCAATTTTGAACAAAAATTAATGAAATTTGGCACACAGGTTTCTTATAGTCCAGGGACAAAGCCTACTGAAATTGGTTATGATCGGTTTATTATTTCACCTAGCCCTCATACAAATGTCCTCCCAGAAAAGGGTTTAACGATCATAAATCCCTTAAATATAGCAATATTTTAATGAAATTTGGCACATATAAGTTTGGCACATATAAGTTTCATAAATCCTTGTGCCGATTTTCAGAAAGATCGGTTCATAATTCACCGTAGCTCCCATATAAACCCCTTTTCAGAAAATCACTTTAACGGACCATTATTTATCGCTCCATTATTTCACCTAGCCCCCATAAAAATGTCCTCGCGGGTTTAACGATCATAAATACCTTAAATATAGCAATATTTTAATGAAATTTGGCACATATAAGTTTTATAAAGGTTAAATCTGTGTGCTGATTTTCAGAAGATTGGTCCATAATTTACCGTAGTTCCCATATAAAGAAAATCACTTTAACGGGCATAAATCCAATTAAAATGATAGTATCAAGTTAATATTCGACACATATAAGTTTTATATAAACATAAATGATAGTGTCAAATTTTACAAAGATCGATCCATAATTTACCATAGCTCCCATATAACCATTTTTCGGGAATCACCCAAAAGTGAATAAATTCATATAAATGTTAGCATCGACGCAATATTCTGTATTCATAAGTTTTATTTTACACTTAATATGAGTATCGGTTCCAAGTTTAATAAAAGACCCTTAATTATAATGTACACAATGGTGTAGGGTATCATATGGTTGGGCTTGACCAAGTATATCTTTTTCTCTCGTTTTATTTAAATTAATGTTGTTTTACACAACATCCCAACTTGAGTGAAGGATGTATAATATTTGCCACAGACGAATATGGCACCTGATCTCTTTTTTTTTATATTTGTCTAAAATATACAGCACTTTCACTTTATATTAATTAAAAACGCCAGAAACATTACCTTGATACCCACATATTCAGAAATTCTCTGTGAAAATTATTTTAAATCGATAAAGATTTTTCTTCAATAAATTTATTTCATGATTGATGTCGAATAAGTTGTTTGGTAGTTGTTTGTTTGATCAAATTGTTGTGAGTAAAAAATTTGCCTATAATCTGAACAGACTTAAAATATGGGAAAAACATATTTTAAGTCTGTTCAGATTATTTGTATTTGTAAAACGCCAAATAAATGTGCGTTATGTGAATAAAAAACTATGTACTGTTTTGCAAAAAATTGCGAGAAAACAGGACTAAATATTTCTGGTCAAATATTTGCCTAATCTGAACAAATGTAATAAACATTCATGAGTTCAAATAACCCTCACACTTGATAGCAAATAAGACATTTATATAGAATTAAGTAACTATTTTCAACAATCTTCTTCTTTTATATCCATTCCAATTTATTTACCAAATTTTCTGGTTATGAAATGTAATGCAAAAAAAAAAAAAAAAAATAAAAAATTTCGAAAAATATAGGAGAAAGAAATGCAATAAAAAAAAAATCAAAAAAATATTTATGTATTTTCTTGTAAAAAATTAAAGTAAATAATTCTTTATTATACTTCTGTTGATTAACAAAACTGAAACCACAAAATATCTTAAAAATTACTTATTAATACGATTTTTTAATATCTTTCATTCCTGGCAAGAAGATAGTACTTGGCAGTGACTTAAATTGTGACTTATAAAGTAATAAATTAACTGTATTACAAAGAAACGAATTCACATTTTTTATCACATTATGGCAATTATAATCATAATACTTTTGGCATTGAAAGGCAACAATTTTTTTAGAGTAGTTCATTCTACTCATAGGCATTTAAGCTTAAAAGAAAAAATTTAAAAAGCAGAATGACGTTTTGAAGTTTTTAAATTTTAACGATTGTTTGTTTAAAATACATTACTATAATGTATTTAATTTATATTTTAAAGACAGTCCAAATTTCTACTATATTTAATTAAATTTTGTTATTTATTTCAATAGTCCGTTTGGTGATTTAAACTGTACTTTTCAGACTTCAGAAAACTCTTCGATGTTTATAAAAAATATCATACTTGAAGAATAAACAAAATATGTTTCCAAGCTAAGAAAAAATACTAAAAAATAAATCTTGTTGTTTGCAACAATTTAAGCAACAAATCGTAACGTAGAATTTTTCATACTAAAATTAAATAAATCCAGCAAAATTTGAATGGTTTTGAAAACGTTTTGTGTTTAGAAGTACATTGTAAGTACTATTTACAATGAGATTTTGTTTAAACATTAGATGCAAATTTATCTAAACAGATGTTTTTGCTTCACATATTGATTTCCTGTGGACAAAATTCTGTAGCATTTAAGTGAACTGTAAATAGAAACAAAATAGAAAATTTGGTTAGAAAAGCAAATCAAATGCCAAAGAGACAAATTGCTAGAAATTACATTTAACTTAAGCTTCGGTTTACACTATTAATGTTGTGATTTAAAATACAACACTTTCTTTTTTTATACAAAATGAATTTTCTGTTTTCTTTAGTTGCAGAACTTTGGTGAATTTTTTTGGATTAGATTTTATTATAGTAATAAAATATAAATTCTCTAATAAATCTTATTTAACCTGCCTTAATATGAATTATTTTCATTCCTGTAGACTACTTTCATTTTCGAATTCAAGAAAACCCGCTTGTGTATTTTTTATAAACCAACCTTGAATAAAAAATTCGTAGATTTTTCTTAGATAGAGAGAATAACATTAAAAGGAACAATTTTGGAATTTTAATGCCATAATCTTAATATTTAATCAACTATACAATTTAATGATTCGGACTATGACTATAATATCAATCTAAACATACTCTTAGACTATATTAACCCATTAATGCCCACAGCGATCTAGCCAACTTAGAGATTTAAAATTTTGAACATCATGTCAAATGAGGGAAATAAATACATTGACGTTGAAAAATTGTTTATATTTGGTTTAGTAAGGAAGTTATCAGCCGTTATATATACGTAACAGTGGGCATTACTCAATAATTTTTGGACCTTGTATTTTCTATATAAATGTCATAGCTATATAAGCAAAACTTAAAAAATGTAAAATTTTTTGAAAAAATTCACAATTAAATTGATATATTAAAGAAGTTTTACAATATTTCTACTAATTCATCATTATACCCACCATCAAAAAGATTTTGTCATTCCGTGTATAACATGTCAAAGGAATCATCTAAGACCCCACAGAGTATATATTTTCTGGGTCCTGGTTAGATTCTGAGACGATCTAGCTATGTCCGTCCGTCTGTCCGTCTGTTGAAAGCAGGATAGGGCTCGAACGGGGTAACGTAGGGGGACGAAATTAGAAAGAGTTGATGGTGGGTATATAGATTCGGCCGGGCCGAATATAATTCGCGCTTGTTTAATTTTATTTCTTAATTCATATATGGAACGAAGTGACTACTTCCGGTTACCGGAAATGCCCTCATCTGCTTGATCTAGGATCGCGTCGTCCTCTTGATCTGCGTTTTCATACAGATATGTGGCACACGAATAAAAATATTCAAAAATAAATCTGACTGAATGCGTGTATAGTGCCTAGGGCGAAATTTTTCGTAGGCCTCCTTATTACACTGGTCGACAAAAAAAAATTTTTTTTGAGCTTCTTCAAAAAAAGAATATGTAGACTAGATGGAATTCCGCATGCTAAACTCGAATCTGCTTTCAGTTTTTTTCCATCAGGTAGGGATTTTTTTTATGGGCGTGTCTAATATTGTGCCCTAAATATGCCGATTACTCGAGTATATTTCACTATTACTTGAGAACGGTATGCACGATTTATATAAATGATATATCACGATATGCGGAATAAAATTAGCTTTAAATCGCTTTACTATAAAATTTTTATCCGCTCAATAGTTTAAGAGATATTTCGAAAAAAGTGTCGGAAAAAAATGTTTTCATGCTAAATTCAAGATTTCTTTTTTTTACTAAAACTTTTTTAAAGTGAAAACATCAAAAATATTTAAGTTTATCACCTTTATCTCAAAGCTGGCGAAACTACAAATAAATAAAGCCACGTATTATAAAAATTAATGCACAAATCTTGATTGGATTCACAGTTAAGTTTGGTTACTCATGTATACCTATAGCTAAGTGGAAATACACTAGTGGGCAAAAAAATTTTTTTTTTGTCTTAAATAAAAAAAAAAAAATAGTTGGATTAGATGGAATTCAACGTGTCAAATAAGAATTAGCTTTTACTTTTTTTTTTTGGGCATGACTACTATGACCCAGCCGTTAGGCAGTCATTCTTGTATAACTCGAGAATAGTTTGTCCAATTAAGATAAATTGAACTTTAATATATAGCGACCTAAATTGTCTTTGAGCCGAATTTATATAATTTTTTGTCCAGTTAATATTATCGTAGTTATTCGGTAATTAGTACCGAAAATTTTAAAATTTATTTTTTTGAAAAGTGGTGAAAATTTTGATCCATAACTGAAGTTCTTGAGCGAATGAAAAATATTGTTGACATACCTTGAAGACAATTTTCGTATGCATCTTTTGATGTACCACTTATAAAACCTGTGTAAAGGGTTCTTGAGTTATAGCCTAAATTTTACAAACAATTCTCGAATTTTATAGTGCGACCGCTGAATAAGGTGATGATATTAGTCATGCACATAAAGAAAAATCAGTACCCGATAGAAAAAAAGTGAATGCAGGTTCAGGTCAGAATCCACCTAGTCCACCTATTTTTGTTTCAAGAAAAAATAATAAAAAAAAATTTTTTGGCTGCCACTGTATTTCTACTCAATTTTATGTAACATGGGTATTTTTACTTAACTGTGAATAAAATTTAGATTTATGCATCAATTTTGAAGATACATGCCTTGTTTTATTCGCAGCTTTACCAGCTTTAAGATAAATATGATAAGCTCTAACATTTTAGATGTCTTCATTTATTAAAAGAAATTTTAATAACAATAAAATGTAAAATTTTGCCTGAAAATTATTTTTTTCGGACACTTATTTCAAAATAACTCCGAAACTATTGAGCACATAAAAAAATTAAGTTTGAATGGCTTGAAGATATTTTTAGTCTGCATCTTTTTGTGTATCACTTAGATCAATCGTACACACTGTTCTTGAGTTATGAGGAAATATACTAGAGTAATGGCCTTACTATGGGCGAAATATTAGACAAGCCCATAAAAAAAAAAATCCAGACCTGATGGAAAAAACTGAAAGCAGATTCGTGTTTAGCACATCAAGTAAAACTATTCGTCTATGGGGGAGGATTGTTTTGTTGACCAGTGATATTAATGTGTGTAACCAAAATATTAAAAAAAAAGAAAATCTTAATCACGTAGTTTTATTTAAGCAGGTATTTTTCTTCGTTGCTACTATTATTTTGCACAGCAAATTTCTGATGAACTCAATATTTTTAAGTATTTTATCTGAATTAAGGTGTTAAATTTTAAGACTTACATATTTTTTTATAACATTTGGAAAAAATATAATAAATTCCAAGAACATAAATTTTTTTAAACCAACAAAAATCTTAATTTTATTGAATATAAAAATGTTACATATGGCGCTACTATTATATTGCACACAGCTGTATCTATAAATTGTATAATAATTTGAAAAACATTTTGATACAAAAAAAAATTTTACGTAAAGAATACAATTCGTAAGCGTGTGATTTATATTAGTAACAAAATTATGTATAGGTAAGTAATTATTAGGGTGATCGACGCGGTTTTCCAACCGATTTTAAAACCGGTTTTTTCAGTCAATGTGCTGTCGGTTTTTTCAAAATGTTCATTTTTCGAATGTCGAAAAGACAGGGTTTTTTAAATACAAAAAAAACGGTTTTAAAAATTGCATTTTTTTTCAGATAACATGTACTAAATAGTGATATTCGAGTCGAAATTAGAAATAATTTTTTAAATATTCATAAAGACTGATTTCTTATGTTTTAAAAATATAGTTTAAGTCTAAATTGGAATTTATTCTGCAATATTTAACAAATAAATAATTAATAATTATCCTGTATGAATTTTTTAATCTATTATAATATCTGTAATATTTTTACACCCAATTTAATTTTTTTTTTATCCAATATTTCCTTTATTTTTTAAAGGTGTTGTGTTAAAAAAGTTTCACCTGCAGAATCGTTTCAATTGAGAAAGGCTTCCATATTAAGACATGGATTCTGTTTATGCTAACTAAAATTTAGATGATTTTTTCTACAATTTTGAAACATAATTATCTTCTAGTCATCTAGATATATAATTTGCTTAGCATTTTTTCTTTTTCCAGAGCTTTCTAAAGCTCCCAAACGACGTAGAAAATTAAAATTTTGCTTAATTATAAAACTTTTCGTCCAACAAATCCTAATGGAGCCATATTTTGAAATTTTTATCAGGGAGCAGATATAAGTGGATTTATGTGTCTTTTTCTAAGAATTTTCTCTCTCTTTCCAGAGCTTTCTAAAGCTCCCAGAAGTCGTAAAAAATTAAAATTCGGCTTACTTATAACCCTATTCGTCCTACAAATCCTAACGGAGCCAGATTTTGGAATCTCTATCAGGGAGCGAAAATACGTGGATCTATATATATGTATTTATATATATCTTTTCTAAGCATTGTTTCCTCTCCAGAGCTTTCTGAAGCTCCCAGACGACGTAAGAAACTAAAAATCGACTTACTTATAAAACTATTCGTTCTACAAATTCTAACAGAGCCAGATGTTTCTATCAGGGACCGAAAAGTCTGTTTTGGTATTAAGAACTTTTGAGTTGCTATACTTATTGTTTGCTCTCCAAATCCTATCAAAAACTGATTCTATATTTCGGCCAGGGAGCGCATTTACGCCATTTTTTTTTTTTAATTTTGAAAGGTTTACGAATTAAAAACTTTAATCAATATTATCCTAACGGCTTCAAATAATTGACTTCGATTAGGGAGAGGAAGTTGTCTAAATGTTGTTCATATTTTTTTCTTTTAATTTTCGGATTTGTTTGTGCATATTTTCATTATTATATTATTTTTCCTGACATTGTCAAGCTTTTACGCTTGTATTTAATAAATTTTAACTTGATTATAAGAATTATTGATTTTTTTAAAGAAATGTGGTCTTTTGATATAAATATTAACTTCTGCAAAAAACCGGTTAACCGGTTTTTTCTGAATTTCGAAAAGTGCAACCGGTTTTTTTAAAATACCAACTTTTCGAACTATTTGAAAACCGGTTTCTCAAAAAAGTCGAATAATCGATCACCCTAGTAATTATAAAAGTGTAACATTTAAATTAAAAGAAATACCATATCTATCTACATATATAAAAATTAATGTGTGTTTGTTTGTATGTATATTTGTTTGAAGTCTATAGCCGTTTCACAGTGTGTTCCTATATGCCTGGAAGGAAAAATAGGCTACTGTTTATTTTGAAATTCCATGTGGGCGAGGTGCCAATTGGTAATACTAGAGTCCTCGCACGAACAACTTTGACACCTATATGAACATTCTGGAAAAAAATAGGCGAACTATCAATAGGGGGTGTGGCACATCCCACGCCTAATATTGCTTGCCAATACCAAATGCCGTAAATTTAGGAAACTATAACAGTTACATTTCCCAAATTTTGTACAATAAACTTAAGTGTCATTTTTGCAAAAGTGGGCGGAAAAGAAATAGTGGGCGTGTCATCTCTCATATAAAGTTAATACCAAAATATTTATATCTGAGAAACTATAAAATCAAATTTTGTACGACTAGCATTAGCTTCAATATGAATATTTTGGACAAAAATAATGGGCGTGGCACCTCCCATATAAAGAAAATATTAAATTATCATATCTGAGAAAATATAACAGTTAGAGTTCTAAAATTTTGTCAGAGCCACTTTGGTATCAATATTAATATTTAAGAAAAATATGGGCGGAATAGAAGTAGGGGGCATGGTACCTCCAATATAAATTAAATGCAAAAATTCGTATATCTGGGAAACTATTGGAGTTGAAATGCTAAAATTTTGTACAAAGAATTTTGACATCCATGAAAACATTTGTCTAATAAATTAGCGGATTATGGGGGCATGATCCCTCCCATAAAAAACACCGGGTATTAGCTAGTACTATATATAGTACAACTTGTGTAGCCTTTTAAATAATAATTTAATTTTGAAAATGTCTAGCATATTTATGTGTCATTTTAGTTGGCATTTGTTTCTTTTTACTTCCAATTTAGCAATTAAGTATATTTTAATAGTTTCATACATCTGTGCTTACAAAAATAACCAAAAATTATTTTATTTCTATAAAAAAAAAAAAATGAAAATAAAAAGCAAATAGTGTCAGTTTTTCATTATTTCTCTCTTGTATAACGAAAGCAAAATATGTGTCTTTTTACATTAAAAAATAGAAATGCTATTACAATAGTGAAACTTAGTTCAAATAATTATTACTTTGCAAAAATAAATGTTACAAAACAAAAAAAAAAAAAAAGTTTCCTTTTTACAACTTCCAACTTATATCTATATATACACAGATGTTATGCAAAGATTCCAAAATTATTTTGTGTTTTCTTAAAAAAAAAAAAAAAAAAAAAAATTTAATCATGAGTATTTAAGAAATAAAAGGAATGAATAATTTTTTAGATATATAAATAAGAATACAAATTTTATTACGTAAACATTATCAAAAAGTCAAGGAATTCAAAATTTTGTTTATGCTTCTTTCTACTTACATAAAGTTCCTTAATAAGCAAATGAAAAAAAAAGTTTTTTAAAACACAATGAAAATGTGAAACATATAATTTATTTTATCCCATTGTCTACTCACATGTTAGACAAAATACACTTTTCATTCCCTATTTAAAACTTAAAAAATTATGTATACCGCAGACCAACTCTGAAATTACTTACATGTCAACGCAGAAATCACAATAAAAACTATTGTAAATTTTGTACATGTTCGCAAAAACCTGCAATTTTATAAGATATTCCAAAAGTTTTACTGATACTTTTTTATACTTATACAACTATAAGTTGGAAATGATGATGACATTTCTTTTGTAATTTTTCTGTGGTAGGTTTTTGTGTTATGGTTGAGTTTATTTTAGATTTTTTATACTATGATAGACATAAAGATATTGTTAGGTAATAAAGAATTATATTAAGGATTCATATATGTGTTTTTAGAAATAAAGCAACAACTTTTTTAAAACTACTCTGAAGACCATTTAATAATATTATCGTGCCACTGTGATTTTAAAATGTAATTTGTAAACCTTTTTCGATCTTGCTCTACTTAAGCTTCACTGAAATTACGCTGTGAGTGTAGCTCGCGCGAAAGGCACCACTTAGAACCATTCAAGTTTTGTCTCTCAGAGTTTAAGCACATCCTGTAGCATTACTATAGATACCACATTAACGAGATATATCTTAAATGATGCATAATTACAACACATAAGTGCTTGTGGTTTACATGAGAAGAGTTTGACACGTATGCTAAAATTCAATTAAAAGAACGAATAAAAAAACTTTTTTCAAACCCTTTTTTATTAGGTGGTGTAGGGTATAAATAAAGATAAAAACTACTTAAGTTTTTACCATTATTCTACAATTTTTGTTCGCGTGTTTATACTTTTTGATCTTACTCTATCATAAGTAAACTAATCGGACTTTGTACATAAATTCTGCACCATCTTTGTTGTTGTGCAGACTTTCAACTACTACCCTAGAGTAAAGAGAACCGGTTCAAAACTAGTCACGTGACAGGTTCTCAGGGCTAGTAACCGGTCCCAGTTCCGGAACTTTATATGAAAAGAACCTGTCACTTTTACATGGGGTTGTCATTGGAGGTGGCTAATTAGCCCCTTGGGACAGGTCACAGGATAGGTCCTAGGACTGGTCCAAGAGGACAGGTACAGTAGCGATTAATGTAATAAAAATTTTATAAAAATTCGGTAATTGTTTAACTTTTTAAACATTATTTTTATTATTATCTTTATTAAATTATGTTTATTTCAATTTTATAATTTTTCGTTAATGTCGATGGCGGCACCCCGGCTCGAACCCATGTTCATCTGACGTATATAGTCTTCAACGCTTACCACTCAGCCACTGATTGTTATTGCGCGCGAGTTGCTAATTGCACACTTAACGAGCATGTTATAAATTAACTATCAACTGTTAAATAGTGAGTGTGTTTGTGTCAACTGGTTCTCAATTGGAACTTTGGTAACGAGTTAGGTGTCAATTGGTACTCAACTGGTACAGAGAAACCGGACCATTACTGCAATTGTCAAAAATTTCCCGCAGGGTAAATACAAATACAAATTTCCCGCAGGGTAAATACAAAATTTTTTGGTTTTTTAAATTTTTCAGTTTTTTGGACGCGGTCTGTGCGCCCCTCAACCGAATACATAATTTGGGATAGATATTAATACTTGTTGTAATTGTACGTATTTTGCGAAATATCTTTTTGATGTGCCCGAAATAGTCAACGTAGTAGATAGTCTCAAAGTTTGGAAAACAAATGCGAAAATTTTTCAAAAAGTTAGTTTTTCGCGAGGCACATTCACATTTTCATATGGAATTACTTGGATTCTGCGTGAACTTAGTTTTTTGTCATTTTACATAACAAAATCGGAGGAGCATTAAAAATAAATTAAATACACGAATTTTATGGACTTTTTGAAAATTATGCAAAAATTGCACTTATTGTTTTTGTATTTTTATATAGAAAATTGCAACTTAAACAAATATTAGATACATGGATATAAGAGTGGCGATAAATATAATTGATTGGGATCATAAATTTAAGTCAAATGTCGTTGATAATTCAAAACGGGACACTTCTGTCAAAACACAATTCGCTAAGGCACATCGTGTGGACTGCATGAAATTAACTATAATTGACATAATTAGTAGGTGCTTGTTATGCATAATAAAAATTCGGAGGCGCATCAAAAAATTTTGAAAGATAAACATTTTATGGACCAAAAAATATTTACTTGTTTTAATAAAGGATCACAATATTAAAAAGAATTTCTATGTAATAAACTCTAACAAAATATATTTTCAATCAATATATGGAAAAATAACTTAGATTTGATCAAAATTTTTCACAAAATTTTTAAAAATAGCGATTTTTATTTAAAGGGAAATTTTTTAAATTTTACTAGGAAACCCTAAAATATGCCGCACTAATACCATCAAATATTGAAAATATCATAAATGTTATTTGAATAACTCAGTAGGTTTTGATATTATGTGTAACTTTGACCAGAATTGTACATAAACTTCTAGTTTGTAAACATTTTTATATGTTCAACTTTAAAGCACCATAACTTTCGCGTCCCTCAAAGGGAATGAATAACGCGAACTGATTCTACATGTATTCGAGTCACTTTATGTGTATATAAAAGGACTTTAATGTGCCATAGAAAAAAAAAAAAAAAAAAAAAAAAAAAATGAAATTGAAAAAAGATTCGGCTGTGCCGAATCTTTGATACCCTTCACCATATTACCATCTTACCATCTTATCGACATCATATTACCATATTACCGACAATTAATAAAATTTTCGCCTTAACGTATGCTTGCATATTTTCTAAATCTAAATTTTTTTCAAACTACGAAAATTTGAATATGAAAAAAAAAACAATCATAACAGGCTTTGCTTTTAAAAAAGAAACAACAACAATTCCATATATATTTATTTTTGTATGTACAAATTGACTGAATACACAAAGAACAACAACAACACTGTTATTCATTATATTACTGCTGTTGCTAACTAAACTACTTGTCTATACAAAAAACAAAAAACGTCACTAATAGTCATTACAATGCTTAATATACATGTTTGTGTATGTATTTATGTATATTCTTAACAGATATGTTTTAGTTTTAAAAAATAAACAACAACAATTCCATATCTATTTATTTTTGTACAGACTGCATATACAAAGAACAACAACAACACTGTTATTCATTATATGACTGCTGTTTCTAACTAAACTACTTGTCTTATAGGCAAAAACGTCACTAATAGTCATTACAATGCTTAATATACATGTTTGTGTATGTATTTATGTATATTCTTAACAGATATGTTTTAGTTTTTAAAAATAAACAACTACAATTCCATATCTATTTATTTTTGTACAGACTGCATATACAAAGAACAACAACAACAACACTGTTATTCATCATATTACTGCTGTTGATAACTAAACTACTTGTCTATACAAAAAAAACAAAAAACGTCACTAATAGTCATTACAATGCTTAATATACATGTTTGTTGGTGTATTTATATTCTTAACAGATTTGTTTTTGGGCCATAACTCTGTTGATTATGAACGAATTTGGTTTATTAAAAAAACCGAAATTTTATAAAAATATTTATGACTGATCTATATAAAAATAAAAATCTATAGCTTGAACAAGGGCTTCAAAAATAAAAAATTCGTTTTCCCCGATATCTCAGTTATTACTGAACCGATTTATTTAATTTTTTCAGAACAAAAATTCAGAAAATAATTTTCGAGCCCCTTTTAAAAATTCGAAGTCCCTGGTATATGCAGAGGCTTCAGAAACTAAAAAACCGGTTCTAAAAACCGGTTTTTAAAGCATATCTCCACCATTTATAAACCGATCTTCCTGATTCAAAAAACTGAAATTTTATAAAAATATTTGTGACCGATCTGTATAAAAATAAAAATCTATAGCTTAAACCAAGGCTTCAAAAAATAAAAAATGCGTTTTGTCCGATATCTCAGTTATTACTGAACCGATTTATTTCATTTTTTCAGAACAAAAATTCAGAAAAAAATGTCCGAGAATACTTTGTAAAAACGAAGTCCGTAGTGTATACAGAGGCTTCAGAAACTGGAAAACCGGTTCAAAAAACCGGTTTTTTGAACATATCTCCGCATTGTATGAACCTATCTTGCTGAATTCCAATAGCAAAATTCTCGAAAGCATTTCCGATCGTTTGACATACATATTATATATGTCAGTTATCGGTGGGCTTCATAAACGCCATTTCAACCGACACACGGACGGACGGACGGACGGACGGACATGGTCCAATCGTCATCGCTTCTTACAAGGATTCCGAAAATATAAACTTTTTTGCTCTCCGACGAAAATTGTGGAAATTACAAACGGAATGACAAACTTATATATACCCTTTACACCTGTGGTGAAGGGTATAATAGTTATATTTTTTTGAAGGGCTAAAATCAAAAATTTTTGATAATTGCCCATATATAAGTTTGTCATTCCGTTTGTAATTTCCACAATATTTGTCGGAGAGCAAAAAAGTTTTATATTTTCGGGATCCTTGTAAGTAGCGATGACGATAGGATCATGTCCGTCCGGCCGTCCGTATGTCGGTTGAAATGGCGTTTATGAAGCCCACCGATTACTGACATATACAATATATATATCAAACGATCGGAAATGCTTTCGAGAATTTTGCTATTGAAATTCAGCAAGATCGGTTTTCTCTGTAATACAGATCGGACATAAATGTTTTTATAAAATTTCCATTTTTTGAATCAATTAAATTCGTTCATAAACAACAGAGTTATAGGTCAAAAACTAAAATATATCTGTTAAGAATTGTTACGATTTTTATTTTCTTTTATTATTTTATCAAGGAATAAAATATCATTTTATTTAAAAGTTAACATATTCCATCTTAAAACCAATTATCAACATTAATAACAACAAATATCAGCGAGGGTTACATCTCATATTATAGCATGCTAGAAAATTTGTTTTACCTTTACTCTCACTCTCGATTAAATTTATGTGAACATGTTTGTAATATACGTATATATTAACATATGTAAACTTGTAATGTGCGTATGTAACATTTAGTTAAGTGATCTATTTTATGCCCTTATATGGTAATATTTTTAGAGCTTGCAAGTTATTATCTTTTGTCTTTCTCCAACTTGTACATAAGCAAATGCACATATTCTTTTACCCTTTACACTGCTTTCAAATATTGTAACACGCAATTTCTTTAATTAATATACGCACTTCATTACATTAAATATTGATCTTTATTGAACTTCATTATACAAGTAAAAGTTAAAGAATAAAGAAGTGCGAATTTAATCAAAAGCGAATAAAATTGTGATATAATAATTAAAATTATTACATAATTGCTAAAAAGAAAAAGTTGTTTAATTTCATTAAATTAATAATAAAAGTAAAATATATCCAACAAGATCTAGATGAAATATTCTGGACTTTTCTCAGAAAGTTAAGGAAAAAAATTTACTTTTAAAAGATTTTTTTTTTTTGCTAACTAAAATTTAAACAAATTTGAGGTAAGATTATATAATATGAAAAAAACCATGTGATCATCAGTACTTATATATGTACTTATTTCTCTAGTGGAATTTATCCGTGGTATTTTCCACAACATCATACACAAAAATCATCAAAAATCAATTGCAAAAGCCGCCAAAGTGGGAGCTCTAAAAACATCTTTCAAATTGTCCAAGAAAATAGGAGAAAAAAAAAAAAGAGCAGCCCGTGGGCATCCAACAAATTGCCAAAATTTCACGTGATTACTAAAAAGCTCATACAGAAGTTAATTCATTTGTTACCAACTAAAATCTTGAAGTGTTAAATTGAACGAATTTTCCCTAAAACTTCGTATATATACAATTATATTTACAATCTTTTCTGAAACACTTAAACACTTAAAGTAACAACAAAACTTACTAAAATTACGTCAAAAAAATATCAAAATTTATTAAAAAAGCTTTAAACTAACCTATAAAGTCTTCATATGATATGATATCGAGTAAATTTTCCGACAAAATATAATTAAACAACTATTCTTTAAATTATACACTAAAATCAACTCTAATTTACTAACCGAAATGAAATTATTTTCTAAACTTATTACTATAAAACTTTGCTTTAAATTCTTATAAATTAAAATGTTGCACATTTGTAAATAAAATTTTCTATTTACGCATTTTCTGCATATAAAGGTTAAACAATAAAATTGGCAACAAAATAACTATTTTCAACAGTTGATGCAAATTTAAGTTGTTAGTGTGTATAGAGAATATACATAACATGTTTTGCAAATAAAATAAAAATAACTTTAAAATTTTAAAGAAATCTTAGTATTTAGAATATTTTAAATAAAAAATGAATAGGAATATGGAGAGCAAGGACAATCGCATTGAAATGTGTTTATTTTATTTGAAGACACCCAAAAATATTGCACATATTTGCAGTACTATCTACTCTATTTTTATTTATATGTTCAAATGTAATTAAATTATTTTTTTTTTCGAATTATTATCTTCATAGTTTCCTTGTATGTTGATTAACTTGTAATTTTGGTAAAGTTAAAAAATATTTGTATATATTTTTTATGGTATTCTTTAAGTCTTATTTCGGTAGAATGCGATGTTGTTACTTTTTCGTATCAACTGTGTAAAAAAATACATGATTGTGTATGTTCCGTGTAGTCCCCATTGTCTTGTGGCAGTTGTACGTGTTGTCTTTGGTATAAGTTCGATAGTATGAATATGCAACATAACATGCAACATGTTGAAATAAATTTATTACATACCAGGGAGAGATTTAGTGCAGTGTTGTGATATTTTTTCTTTTGGAATTTTATAAAATCTTTTGTTCAGTTTAACGTGAGAGATTTTATTTTTGGTACAAAAATTTAATAAAATAAGTGTAATATTTAGCTTTAAAAATATCTTTTATACTTTTAGCAAATAAAGCTGCAATTATTTTTCTGCTATACATTTCCACATTTTACAAATAAAATATGTTATTTTGCATTTAGCAATTTAAAACAGATTTCGTTTCGATTTAACACACAATGATGTCAATTTTAAATTATTATTTTTTAAATGTAATCTTAGCTGTTTTTAATTAAGTATAATACACAATTTCCCTTAAGTTTAATTTTGCATTTCCGTATGATATTCCATTTGTTATTTTTTTATTCACTTTCTCGTGCTTTACTGAATCTCGCAATTAGTACCAGGAATAAACAAATAAAAATATTTGCAATCAAATCGTTACATTTGTATTAGTTTACTTCCGTTTCCTAAACAAGGACTTGCAAAATAATGACTGCATTTCAGTTACTGTTGTGTTTACGTGTTTGTGTGTTTGCTGGAGAGTTTTTTTATTAAGCTTCAATTCTTATGAGTTTCAATTTCTTATGAGTTTTATTCTATAGTTTAAATTTTGCTTTGCTTAGCACCACTATGGGTTGTTGTGGCTACACAAAGTTTATTTTTATTACGGTTCTTATAACCTCAAGCCAGGAAGTGAGTTCCTTTAAGATCTTTTATTTATTTTATTTTTTTTTATTTGGTAGAATATAAATAAATGAAGTAAATAATAACGTATATAATTTCATAGTTGGAGATAAGAAAAACTGAAATGTTTGTTCATTTAATTTAAAATAGCTTTAACTTTATTCTTTTATTTTATTTCTTTTATTTTCTGAAAATAAATATACATATAAAATTGAACATTTTTCTTCTGACTACTTAATTTCTTAGGCTCTATCTTCATAAGGAGTGAAGTAATACAAAAAGTAATTAATAGCGTAAATTTATCCAAGTTTTGTTTAAAATAATAATAAGTTTTATGATTAGTTAACACTAATTTAGTTACTAGAAAAAATTAAAATATCGTTAAAATACAAAAGTTTTTATCTAAAAAAAATTCACAAAATACTTTTTAAAAACAGGTCATGCCTTTATTTTTGCGAATTATATTCGTAATATGATGTTTAATAGTCTCTAAAATTTTTTCACAATGATTAAAAGCAATATAATTTCACTGTATCTTTAAACTCCCTGGCTGCAGTTTCACGTGTCACAAAACTCATTTCCATTTATTTAAGATGTCGGAATAGATGCCAAACATTAGCATTGCAGTTATTAATCTTTAATATAGTTTTTTTTTTTTTTTTGATATTCATACACACAACTAAATTTAAACAACTTTTATGAGGAAAATAATAAAAATTTCGAAATTTTTTGAAACCTGCTTTTAGTGTCTTGTATTGCTAAAGTTTGCTTTAAAATTAGAAAAATTTTTGATAGCTTTTTATAGATCTTACAAAAAATAACTAAGAAATCCTAAATTTTAAATTATTCGCGTAAAATATCACGGAAATACAGGAATTTAAAACTAAAAAATTAAAAAAAACTGAGTTGAAACTAGGGAATGGTAAACAATGCCAAAAATCGATTTTCGATTTTACAATCAACTTTTTTCATTTCGATTTTCTTTTGAAGTCGATTTCTTATTGATAAATTGAAATAAAATGTATGTGTATCAAAAACAACTAAAAAAGTTAATAAAATTACTTCAAATATGCAGGTCACACAAGTAATACACGTATAAAAGTTAAGTATATAAAATATAAGAAATCTGTGAATATCTAATTTATCCATCAAACCAATCTTCTTTAGTAAGGCGTTTAAGGCGACTTGCAGCCATTTTTAAATTTCACTTTTACTCCTTAAAAGTTCAGCGCTAAATGTTAAAGCCGAATGATTTTTTTTTTTTTCAGCGTGCAACTCCAACATTTTTCCGACGTTGCACATTGGGGTAAAAGTGGTCGAAAATGGCGCTTAATTCGTTTTATTTCTTTATTGATTACACTGGTCCTTCAAAAAAAAAAAAAAAAAAAAAATATGTAGACTAGATGGAATTCCGCATGCTAAACTCGAATCTGCTTTCATTTTTTTTCCATCAGGTCGGGATTTTTTTTATGGGCGTGTCTAATATTATTCCCTAAATATGCCGATTACTCCAGTATATTTCACTATTACTTGAGAACGGTATGCACGATTTATATAAATGATATACCACAATAAATAAAATTAGCTTTAAATCGTTCTACTATCAAATTTTTATACGCTCAATAGCTTAGGAGATATTTCAGAAAAAGTGTCGAAAAAAATTTTTCATGCAAAATTCAAGATTTCTTTTTTTTACTAAAACTTTTTTTTTTTTTTAAGTGAAAACATCAAATATTTTTTAGTTTATCACCTTTTTCTCAAAGCTGGCAAAACTACGAGTAAATAAAGCTACGTATTATAAAAATTGATGCACAAATCTTGATTGGATTCACAGTTAAGTTTGGATACCCATGTATACCTATAGCTAAGTGGAAATACACTAGTGGACAAAAAAAAATTTTTTTTCGTCTTAAGTAAAAAAAATAGGTGAACTAGATTGAATTAAACGTGCTAAGTAAGAATCAGCTCTTCCTTTTTTCCATCACGCATTGATTTTTTTTATGGGCATAACTACTATGACCCCGCCTTTAGTCAGTCACACTTGTATATCTCGAGAAAAGTTTGTCCAATTAAGATAAATTGAACTTTAGTATATAGCGACCTAAATCGTCTTTGAGCTGAATTTATGAAATTTGTTGTCCAGTTAATATTTCCGTAGTTATTCGGTAACTAGTACCGACAATTTTAAAATTTATTTTATTGAAAAGTGGTGAAAATTTTGATCCATAACTCTAAAATTGTTGAGCAAATGAAAAATATTGTTTACATACCTTGAAGTATGCATCTTTTGATGAATCATTTATCAAAATCGTGTAAACCGTTCTTGAGTTTTAGCCATTCTCGAATGTTATAGTGTGACCGCTGAATAAGGTGATGATATTTGTCATGAAAATAAAAAGAAAATCATTACCCGATAGAAAAAAAGTGAATGCAGATTCTTGTTTAACTCGTCAGAATCCACCTAGTACACCTATTTTTGTAAAAAAAAATAAAAAATAAATAAATAAAAACAAAAATTCTTTTTGGCCACCACTGTATTTTTACGCAATTGTATATAACATGGGAAGTTTTACTTAACTGTGAATAAAATGTAGATTTCTGCATTATTCGCAGCATTACCCGCTTTCAGATAAATATGATAAACTGTAACATTTTAGATGCTTTCATTTATTAAAAGAAATTTTAGTAACAAAAAAATTTTAAATTTTGCATGAAAATGATTTTTTTTTGACATAAGAAAGTTTTTGAAGATATTTTTAGTCCGCATCTTTTGTTGTATCACTTTGATCAATCGTACACACCGTTCTTGAGTTATGAGGAAATATGCTAGATTAATTGTCTTACTATGGGCGAAATATTAGACACGCCCATTAAAAATATCCAGACGTAATGAAAAAAAAAAACTGAAGCAGATTCGTGTTTAGTACATCAAAGTACATCAAGCCCAACTATTCGTCTATGGGGGAGGATTTTTTTGTTGACCAGTAATATTGAAGATTCTGTAGTAATTTTGATATGTGCTAATGGAGCTTTAGAAATTCTATAAAATCGGGTTATTTTGATTTTAATAGAGCCAAAGCTCTATTTTTAAGATTTTTTGAAAGTTTTAAATTCAAACCTCTACAAATTCTGCGCGCATTGATAAAAATTATTAACGTAAACAGATTTTGTATGTATAAACAGTCATTAATAAAACAACAAATCGACGTTAGTGTCAGAAAAAAAAAATTGAAAATATTTTTACTTAAAAATTTCCAAAAAAAAAAAAAAAAAAAAAATTCTCATATATTGTTAATTTTAGATTTTTAATTCGTTTCTGCTGAGTTTTGCAAAAGTACTATTGAAGAATACCAAAGGAGTTGGGTCGTATGATTAATATTCTAATAATATCACAATAATCATACGCCAGACAAACAGAATTTTTTAAAGTACTAATTTATCTGAGATATCTTAAAAAACTTTAGTAATTTTTTAATTGCAAAGTAGGGATAATAATTTAATATGAATTTATTTAGGAATTGACAAATAATTTATAAACTAACTAAAAAATTTATATATCTTCGAAATACTTATTTCATTAAAACTATCACCTCATTTAACGTGTCATTTTGTAAAACAAAACTTTAATTACATTCTTAAAATTTATATGAAAATAACGTATTAATATTAATTTCAATATTAATTTTTAAATATAATTTTAATCTTTCATTTATTCCTGTAAATTATATAAAAGCTTTCAAAATATGAATTAACATTATTACCACATAATTACTCAGGTATTAATGGAATAAAAGGTAAGCTTATAGTTTTATATTTAACATTAATTTGTTTCATACAGTTTGGTAGAAATAAATGTTTTATCTTGTCATACATATATGTATAATTTAATTTATAATATTTATTTGATATTTACTTTACAGATTCAAATTGCAGAATTTTTGCAAATTCTTAAATTCAATATGGAAATGTTATTACTATTATTATTGTATGAAAATTAAATTAAAAGGTAAGTAGAGCATTAATATAATATTATTTAAAGCAGAGTGAAAGAAAATATTTAAATCAATATTGTACAATGTACATAATGCGGTTTAAATTACTATTGAAATTTTAAATAAATATCAAATTGTTAGTTAATTCTTGGAAGTATTTGAAATTTTAACGTAACAGAAAATTTTAATATTCTTACAAATGATTTATTCCCACATTAATAGTGATAGCAATATCTCGTAGCTGTAAATTTATTTTTCTTATATATTTTCTATTTCATACTCTTTTGAAGACACTGTAGTGATTTGAATATCCTCTTACTAATACTGTCATCGTATACAAACTTTAACATATCACTTTTGTTTATCACTTTACTTCTGAGTAATTCCATGTCAAAACGGACAAAAAACAGTCATTTTCGTATTTCATGTCTCCGATTTCAATGAAATTCGCTAGGTAATAACTGATTACAAGTGTTGCTCAAATTGCAAACTTAAGACCCTTTCCGGTCCAAAAATATGATGTTTTAAAAATTGAAAAACTATAAAATTTTATCCAAAAGTGTACATAGTTCATTGCTCATAACTTCTAAACTATACATTGTAAAATTCTTATTTAATTTAATAGAAATAGATATTGGATTTAAAATTACTCATATAAAATTTATTTACTTCGAAAGTTCAAAAGTCAAAATATATAATATAATATTCAAAGCTGAATATCTCAAAAAACGGTATTTTAAAATTCTTAAAAAAATTATATATTGATAACTTAACTTCATTCTACACTCGAGCCAAAATTAAAGTTGGAGTCTTTTTTGGTTTAGGATTTATGAAGTAAAATATAGTAAAAAGCTCTTTTTTGTATGTAAAAATTTAAAATATTTACAAAAATTAATTTAAATTATTTTTCTTTTATTAAAAAAAACATGAAATTTTATATACAAAATTTGACTTTGGTTTATATTTTGCTACATAACTTCTAAACTAAATGAGTGTCCAATATGAAATTTTGCACAGGTATAGACAAGAGTTGTGTTAACATTATATATTTTTTTAAGAATTTTAAAAGTGTAGTTTTTGGAGATATAAAGATTTAATTTTTATAAGTTTAAATTTGACCTTTGAACTTTCAAACTAAATAAATTTACTTTACATAATTTTGAAGACAATATCTTAATCTTTAAAATGATACTAAAACTTAAATTTTATTGTGTATAGTTTAGAAGTTATAAGTAATTAAATTTTATTTTGGTCCATAACCTCTAAACTAAATGAGACTCCAACTTGAAATTTTCCTTGCGTAAAAAGAAGAGTTACGTCAACATTGTATATTTTTTTTCAGAATTTCTTTTTCAAATCATTGAGAATTTTTTTCAAATCATTGAAATATAATGATTTGATTATTATAAGTCCAACTTTGACCTTTGAACTTTTAATTTAAAAAAAAAATTATAAATATCTTTATAAAGGTAATATTTTTGTCTTTATTATGAAACTAAAACAAGATAACTACAGTTTATAGTTTAGAAGTTATTAGCAATTAAACAAATGCACCTTTGTAAATTTTGTTTGTTTTTCAAACCGTCATATTTTTAGACCGGAAAGGGGAATGAGTCTAAAATTTGATGATTTGGGAAACACTTCCAATTGCCAATATCTGTAATGAATTTCATTGACATCGGAGATGTCAAGTCCGATTGCTGTCCGTTTTGACATGGAATCATTCTTCTGTTCTTTTACAGCATAAAATTTATTTATATTATTGGATTTATTCTACCATTTTTTCTATGTTTTTACACAGGTTTAACACAGCAAAATTGACATGTATTATATTTTCTATGAATGGGTTAATTATGGTATAAAAGTATTTTTCCTAAAATTTCGATGAAAGCAAATGAGTTTTATTTTTTTTTTGAAATTCAATTTTCTGAAAAATTGAACTCTTATAGTGTTTGACTATTGTATATAACATATGTGTCATGAGAGTACTTTTTATTGTATTTCTATGCACAACAGCTTCAACATTATTTTTAATGTACTATTGACATTGCATGCATAATTTGTTACTACATCTGTTGTTGACAACATAAAAGTTTATGTTACTTTATAGTTACTATTGATACCTCTACGATGCTAGTCTTGATGTTGCCATTTTTCAAAAATCTTGACATTTGTCAAAGATGTGTTTAACACTTAGACAATAGCATAATAAGGACATTAAAGTAGCAGAAAAAATTATTAGAAATTGCATTAATATAACCAATATTGGGATTTAAAATAAAGTTCTTTAGCTTAAAATTATGAAAAATATACAAATAATGCAAAAAAAAGCATTATTGTAAATATCAATAATTTCTTGCTTATAGGTTTTTTGTTTACGGATAAAATTTTTTAAATAACTTTAAAAATATGTGCCTTCATTTTGTAAATCTTTTGTTTAAAAAAAATTAAACATATGAGAAAATATTAATAATTGCAAACACATGTGTTTGATTTTGTTAAACAAATAAAAAAATTTTAGTTCACAAATTGAAAATATTGTTTTATACACAACAAAATAAATAAACAAAACCAAACACTAAAACATCATACTACATTTATTTTATACTACTTTTGCTTCGTTTTATTTTTCTCTTTGCGAATTTCTCTTCTTAAATACATTCAATTTTAACAAAAAAGTGCAATGACAAACAAGAGAGTAAAACTTTTTATATCCGCTGTTAAAGATTGTAGTATAAAATTTTATGTCAACATGAGTGGTTGTATTAAACGGATGTGTATTCTATAGATGCCGGCAAATTTTTGTTACGTTTTCTATCGTGAAAGGAGAAAATAAAATATTTTCTTTAATAAAAGCAAATTCCATAAACATAATTTTAATTAGAAAATTTACTTTAACACAAGAGCGAAATAATTACTATTTCAACATATATTATACAACTTTATTTATTATCTAACTTCATTGTGAGAAAATTCGGTTATTGGTATCTTTAAAATATTATTATTATTTTTTTTTTTTAATTTTAATATAACCACTTTCCGTTTTCTTTTATTTTATTTAAATATCAATAAATTATAGCTTTAATTCTTCATTATTATTATTATTATTACTATTTTCTATTTCACAGGACTACTTATTTATTGACTTATAATTACTTACCTATGAAGGGAAGAAGATGCAAAATGAAGAGCAACAGCAAATTAAAGTATTTATTGTAATTAAAACATAGGAGACGAATAATATTTAATTTGCAATAATTATCATAAGACATGGAATGTACAAAGTATTTGTAGAAAATATACTTAGTTTTATTCGTAGTCCCTTTTTTGATATCACTATAATTAACAAATGTGTATTAAAATAGTAGGTACAGTGGCTATTATAAAAAGTAACAAGCGCGAATATTCGGCCCGGCCGTATCTATATACCCACCATCAACTTTTTAAAATTGTACGTTATATGAGAGGGGGTGGTAAAGTGGGCGTACCACACCCATTTTTTGTTTCCGAGTTTACATTGGTCCTTGAACAATTTGAACACAATTTCGTTGATTTTCACTTTTTATGGGAGGTGGGCGGACCACGCCCATTTTTAGTTTCCGAATTGATATCAATCCCCTAACTATACATACAAAATTTCGTTGTCGTACATGCTTTTGTTGCAGAAATATCAGGAGAAAAGTATAAAACGGACACCCTGTGTTTCTAGTTTTTAGCAAATAACTTTTTTGTTTATTAACCGATTTTGTCCATTTTTAATCCCAAATAAACCTTATATAAGACAAACATTTGTGCTAAATTTCGCTTCCCTACCTTGCTCCGTTCGAGCTCTACACACGGACAGACGGACATAACTAGATCGACTCAGAATCTAACCAGGACGCAGAATATATATACTTTGTGGGGTCTTAGATGATTCCTTCGACATGTTATACACGGAATGACAAAATCAATATGCCTCCCATTTTTTGATGGTGGGTATAAAAACAAAGTAGTATCTTGAACTTAATTGGTTCTATTTCAAGTTGTATATCGAAGGTGATGAAAAGTAACATGTAATTATAAATATAATTATATACCAATATGCCAAAAAAAAGTACTTTTTCATTTTCAAGCTATGAATGCTGAATGATTTTTAATGCTTCGGGGTGGAGTCAGCTACCTTAATATCTAATTAGGGTTTCCATTACTTAAAACGGAAATATAGGGTGGCCCTTAAAACTTGTTTTTTTTGTACTTTTTATGAATTTAACGCATTATTTATGTTAACAGCTACAAATTCAATTTTTTTATTAGTTAGATAGTTAGTCTGAGTAGTAGTCTTTCATTTTCGGATATTGTTGTAATAATACACTGCCAAAAACAAAATAGCAACAACAAAACATGGAAGTAAGAAAATACTACTTCTAACATTTAAAGCGGCACAAATTGGACTGAATGTTATGCCTTGAAAGTCAATATAGTTTTTGATGACAATAATATCTAAAATTCTGCGGTGGTGCTTGACGATCGCATTTTTCGTTTACGAGAAAATTTGGAAAATAATAAAAAAAAAAAAAAACGATAAAATTAAAAAAATTGCATTTTTTTCACTTTTATTCATATATAACTTTTGAAGTAGGAATGCAATCTTCAAGCATTAGATATTATTGTCATTAACAACTATGTTGACTTTCAAGGCAAAACATTCAGTCCAATTTGTGCCGTACAAAAAACAATAAAGCCTATTTTTGGAAAATTTTACTCATTCATTTAAAAAATATAGTGCATATTTAAGTTTATGTTATGAATTATACAGTACTAATTAAGACTATAGACACTATTTTTAATTTAAAACCTCATAAAGTATATGTTTTCTGGGTCCTGGTTAGATTCTGAGTCGATCTAGCTATGTCCGTCTGTTGAAAGCAGGATAGGGCTCGAACGGCACAACGAAGGGAGACGAAACTTGTCCCAAATATTTATCTTATACAAGATTTGTTTGATATTGAAAATGAGTAAAATCTGTAAATAAACAAAAAAAGTTATGAGCAAAATATTAGAAACACAGGGTGTCCGTTGTAGCTTAATTTCATACTTTTCTGCTATATCTATCTTAAATAAAAGCATGTACTAAAGCAACATGTTCATGGGTCGATATAAACTTGGAAATAAAAAATGAGCGCCCACCTCCCAAATAAGGTGAAAGGTCAATAAAATTTTGTACAAATACTTCATGGACAAATGTAAACACGGAAACAAAAATAAGCGTGGTTCACCCACTTTATCGCTCACCTCTCATACAACATTCGCGCTTGTGTACATTTGTAATGTTATTGTTTTTTGTTGTTTTTCTTTGTATCACTGTTTTTGCGATTTTCAAAACAAAGCTCTTTTTGGAAAGGTATTCAAATTACCTTTCAAATTGCTGAACATAGTTAGTACAAATTATTGCCGCTAGATGGAGCAAAATTCATTTTTATTAAAATTGCATCAAAACATCCTGTATTTGCAAATATTATGAGTTCATATGTTCAGCAAAAATATTCGCCAAAGGATTTTGTACAAAGTTGCCAAACATCATTTGGTCGAATTCTGGAAATTTAAAGGTCAAAATTGTGATTTTCTTCAGTAACCTAAAAATAACGGTAATTTTGTAAATAACGGAATTATGAAAAAGTCGCGGAACAAAAGTTGCTGCTGAAGCCCTAAAGAACTATTTTCAACAATAAAAAAAAGTTCTTTTTCGCGAAAAGCGGTTTTTGGCATATTGCTAAATATATTATGTTTTGTTACTAAAATAAACAGCAAAAGATTCAATTAAACACATTAATATTTAGTAAATATGATTCGATGTTCCATAAATAAGTAAACATGGTTTCTAATAGCCTTGGTGACCGTCTATATTTTGATACATTAGTACCAAACGTGTTGGCATAGTGACTACCAGTGTTGCCAGTTTAGCCTTTTTAAGGCTAAATCTAGCCTTTTTATTTTGCTTTTAGCCTCAAAATTTTCGTTTTAGCTTCTAGCTTTTTTGTTAGCTTTTTTTATTCTTAACATTGCCTTAAAAAGGATAAAAATTTACAAATTTTATTTGTACAGAATCATCAATTTGTGTATTAATTCGCAGAAAAATATGGAAATTATTTATATTTAATTAAAATTTACATACAGAAACTTAATTTAATTTAATTTACAAATTTACTAAAATATCTTTAAGAAATACCGAAATCTAATGAGGAAAAAAAATTAATGCTTTTTTAAATTAAACAATATGTTAGCTTTTTTCTGACTTTATTTTTTGGGCCATTTAGCCTTTTCTGACCTTTTTTAAAGTCCAATTTAGCTTCTTTTTATCTCAAGTCCTGGCAACACTGGTGACAACATATATTCTGCATATCTCTGGTGAAAATATAGGGGTCTTAGTAATAACAAATTCCATCACTTCAGTTAAATTATGGATACTGTATTTCTTTATTCAATTTCATGCAATTTCTATTGGAGGTGGATCTAGATTTTGAGGACGTCACACTGAAATGTTTTCAGAATAAGTTTTTATAAGAATATTGGAGTAGTAAACATAGAGTTTTAAAGCTAAATTGTTTTTAGTAGTGATTCGTAGGCATTTCGAGAATAATTGTAGTCAATGCGTTCTATGTGTTTTTAGTATTTAACCATCTTGAAAATAGAACTAAGTGTTTAGTTAAAGATTTTAGATATACACTGTCGGACAAAATAAAGTTCGGTTTTTTACTCTTGCTATTTATTTCTTAATAATTGCCATCTAGGTTCATTATGGTCTACATTTTGGTGTCCACGTATTTGTCGTTTTATATTCTTTAACTTATTAAATAAAGAAGTTTTTGAAATTTTGGACTGAAAGTGTTGTGTTGGTCATGGATTTTTTGTGTCAAAATAAAGTGACACTTTACTTAATTTTTTAAATAAATAAATTATTATTATATTTGAAAAATAAGAATAGATCCGGCCTTAATATCGGAAAGTATTCGACCACAATCCATTAAGATTTCTTGATTCCAAATAGATAAAATGAAGTAAGATTAATGTAATTGTCTTTAAAGTACAGCATTTTAGAATCTGAGACCAAAAGAATCATTCCATTATACAAAATTATAATTTAGAATGAAAATTAGAAGAAATTGAGGAGTCAGGAAACCTAATACTGCGGATTAAAATCGTTTTTCTCTCATTTTTCTAAGCGGAGAGACAAAAGAGGAAGTAATTTTAATTATAACTAATATAGTGTATTTCTATATGTGAGTTTGTGTACTTATTTACGATAGCCGCTGTAACTAAATAAAGAAAAAAATTTATATTTCCTCAACATGTTGCTACATTAACTGAGTCAATGTGTACTTCTCTTTCCACATTTTTTTTACATTTTATTTTGCAGAAAATAAGAGTAAAATGAGTTACTCAATAGAATTGTATACTTTAAATAAGTTATATTTTAGTTTGTAATAAATATACATCGTGTGACAGTGATTCTTACACATGAAAAATTCAATATAAGCACAAAACTAGAGGCCATACGTAGTAAAATTACTTACTCGGTTTTTCTCTAGGACGTCAAGATTTTCGAAGGATACTCATTAAAAAATATAAATTTTATAAAATATTTAAGAATATTGTATCAACCTAATATGGCTGTGAAATGAAAGCTAAGAATCTCTGCAATATAATAATATTTTTTATTTAAATATTGCGGAAAAAAACTTAAGAAAATATCTTTTTGAAAATGTTATCTTTTACAAGCCTACAAATTTATTCTCACACATAAAAAAATCGTTATATGGTTAAAACTTAAAACCATTTATGATAAAATCTATAACCAGTTTTGCTCCAGAAAGTCAAACTCCTTTTCGAAACGAATTCAGATTTTCATAAGATGCGCAATTTTAGGAATATTATAAAATATTTGCGAATATTATATTAACCCAATATGGGTGTCAGATGAAAGCTACGAATCCATGCAATAAAATAGTATTTTTTATTCAAATGTTCTGATACAAAAATTTAAGAAAATATCTTTTTGAAAATTTAATCCTGTAATATTATATTTACTACTTAATTACACGCTTTATATAAAGGATTTTTTCTTAACATTTTGTTGTGCAACATTGAAAATTTTTCTTTTATATTGCAGAAATTCATAGCTTTTATTTGACATCCATAATGATATAAATTCACGAAATTTTTAAGCAAAATGTTATTTAATTTAACAAAAAAAAAAAAAAAAACTTATATTCCTTAGTGATTTCTCCATAATTTATTTTTTGTCTTTTTTCATAAATATTTATAAAAGCAACCCTGTTCCTACTACTCGTACTGTATTCACCTGTCTTTATTTCTCAAGTGTTGCATTGCTTTTTATGCGTTTTCCAAAGATGGATATTTCCATTGTCATACTCGTTTCACCAAAGACATGTTTTTCTTTGCGTTTAAGGAGTGCGTTCGAAAAAATCTTAACGTATATAATACTTAATAACTTAGAGTTTTCATTCCTTTATTATTTAATTGATAATTTATTACAGATCACAGAAAAATATAACTTTTATAGTTCTAACCACTACTTATGAACTTGTGGATCATTTTTGGTAACCCTTCCGTTACGGATAGTTGCTTCAGTCACTTTTTTGGAACAGTATGCACATCTTCTGTATTTTGGGACACCTTTTTTGTGCTCTTCAATTCACTTTTCACAAGAGCTCAATATCTCTCCACTGGTCTAAGCTATGGACAATTTGGAAAATTGACATCTCTTGGTACAAAAACTATACTATTGTTTTGATACCACTCCAGAGCTTTCTTACCGTACTGACATGATACCAAATGGGTCCAAAAATATGTGGACACGTTGTGCTCTCTCATGAAAGGAAGAAGTCTTTTTTGCAAATATTCCTTTATGCATATTTTGGTATTTGTAGATCCGAATGTATCAAATGACTTTCCTGTTTTGCCGCAACTGCAAAAATATTGTTATACCATGAATTTTGTAAGAAATTCTTTCTGCTTTTGGGTCCTAAACTTATCTTTAACATTGCCTCGAGCATTAGCAATAAAAAGTTTTGACATATAAGCTGCAAAAATTCTGCCAGCACTTAAGTTTCTTCGTCAATTATACAACTTGAGTATTTTTTTATGAAATTTTGGTTTTAATTTCCGTGGCTTCTAAATTTTTTGCAGCATTCCTGTTTGGAACTTTTTGGACTTTATAACTGAGCTGCTTTTCTACCAGATGTGTTTGGAGTTCCTTTCAATATGCTTTCAATTTTCTGTTCTTCCCAATATCATGTGGACTTTTTTTTTCTTTCCGAACCAGATTTTCTGTAAATAGTCAAATTCTCCTGATACTGTTTAATAACATTAGAAACAGTTTGACGACAGAAATTTAATTCTGTGGCCAATTATTTGTAGGACCTATTTGGATTTTTTTTTTTTTTTTTAATTTTTTAATAATTTGTAGCACGTACATCTTTTTTGTCACTCAGTTTGATCAAAATGGCGACAAATAAACATGGTTGTTATTAAAAATAATAACTGACGTGTTTTTCCATGATAACTAGATTAAAAAAAATGTTCAATATTGATTCCGAAAAAAGTTATGAGGCAAAAGTGTTAAGATTTTTTTTCGATCGCACTCCTTATATACAAATTTGCAAATTGTTTTCACTTTAAATTGGTAAGATAAATTGTTTAGTAAAAATATTTTTATTTAATAAATTTTTATATTGAATTAAAAACTAAACGATTTTCGTGCTTTCATATTTGTTATTATACTGTTTTTCTACCAGATGTGTCTGGAGTTATTTTTAGTATGCTTTAAATTTTCTGGCCTTCCCAATATCATGTGGACCTTTTTTCTTTCCGAACCAGGTTTCCTATCAATGGTCAAATTCTTCTGATACTGTTTAATAACATTGGCAGAAATTTAATATTGTATTTTTTATAAATTAAAACTTATAGTAGAACCTAAATTGTATGAATATTAGAGATAAGTGGCAATTGAATGAGCTACACTTATACTTTTTATGGATAACAGTACATACATTTTATTTTCCACACATATTTGGAATTGTTATTTTTTCCTAGATAATACTGTATGAGTATTAAGCGCTTCATTGATATTAAATTGCGAATACTATTTTCTATTTTCTATATATACAATAAATATATAAAAAAATATATAAATTCTTTTCTATGGCATCATAACGTTTTACATAGTATATTCTACTTGATAATAAATCATTGAGAGACACACAAACACACACACAGATTTAAAAGTACGAACATAATATTCCATTTAGAGGAGCTTATAATAATCAGATAATATGCGTTAGAATAATGAATAATCTAAATTAACTGGCTACTATAAATAAAAATATAATAAATATGAGGCATAGAAAATATATCATAAATATTCATTTCCCTAATAATGACAAAATATAACAATTATATTTCGATGAATGAGTTTAGCAGAAAACTGAAAGTAATTAAAACTGAGCATAAAATAATTTAGATTTAAAAACAATTTAACGATTAAATATAAAATAATAATTTCGATTTTACACAAGTAAAATTTTATTGCTAGAGAAATATTTTCCTTTTTAAATAAAAATTAAATGTCAAATATTATATTTTGAAGAAATCTTTTCATTAAAGTTATTATAAAAGCCAAAAACGAATTTCTTGAATTTCAGTTCCCAGTTTGCATAAACAAAGAATTTATATTTTTAATAAATTTTCTCTATAAATGTTCAAGAAAAACATACATAATGTAATAACCTTTAAAATATTTTAATATTTCATATTATTTGTTTTGCTAAAAATTTACTTAATTTAAATAATATAGGAAGAAAACTCAGCTGCTATTTTAAATACTTTTAAGTAAACTACAAATTGGAGACAAGAAACTTTTCCAAAGTATTATTAAGTTATATGTACTAATAATAGAAAAGCAATTGGATATTATTTTAAGGAATTTGAAAAGGTAACTTATGGTAAGACTGTCAAATACATTAAGTGTTTCAATTTTTAACATATTTATCTAGTAAACAAGTAAGAATGTTATAGTCTGTCAAACACGACTACAATTTCTTTTGAAATAGGTTCACTCACTGGTATATATTTTTAAGACTATTTATTGCTTTCAATAAACAGACAGATGAACTGACTGAGGGCCGTGTAAGAATCAAGTCGCTAGCTTGAACAGAAGCTTAGAAAAGCCGACAACAAAAACGATTTTTATCTCGGTTATTTATAAACAGATTTTGCTCATTTTTATTAGCGCTCTTCTAAGGAATATTTATTATTATATTATATATTCGATAAAAACTGATTTAAACACACAGACGGTAATCGTTATATTGACTTCCTTATCAATAAAGATCCAGAATGTGTATACTATTGGACGTCGTAGATGAATATTGTAAAAATTACAAACGGAGTGACAAACTTTACACCTGTGGTGAAGGGTATAAAAATATTGGAGTCTATTTTTTATTACAGCAATTTCAAGATTTATTACGATTTTTTTGTTTGCTGGTAATTTAAGAATTAAATATTACTAAAAAATTATAGAGCATATAATCCATTTAATGGCTTAATAGACAAAAATACATCCCACTAAACTTACAAACGAAGACATAAATACGAATGTAAGTACATACACATACGTAAGGAGTGCGTTCGAAAAAATTTTAACATATATAAAATTCAATAATTTGGAAACGGTTGATCTTTTGGTTTTCATTATTTTTTTTAATTAATTATATTATATTATAGATTACAGAAAAATATAACTTTTATAATTCCAACCACTACTTATGATCTTGTGGGCCATTTTTGGTAACTCTTCCGTTAAAGATTTGATAGTTGCTCCAATCACTTTTTTGAAACAGTTTGCATATCTTCTTTTAAAATCTTCGGTATTTTGGGACATCTTTTTTGTGCTCTTCAATTCACTTTTCACAAGAGCGCAATAACTAACCACTGATCTTAGCTCCGGACAATTTAGAGACTTGGCCTTTTTGGTTACAAAAACTATGTTATTGCTTTGTTACCACCCCAGAGCTTTCTTACCGTAGAGACATGGTGCCAAATCGGTCCAAAAATGTGTGGACACATTGAGCTTTCTTAAGAAAGGAAGGAGACTTTTTTGCAAATGTTCTTTGATGTATAGTTTGGTATTTATAGAGCCGAATGTAACAAATGACTTTCCTGTTTTGCCGCAACTGCAAAAAGCTTGTCATACCAGAAATTTTTTAGGAAATTTTGTCTGCTTTTGAATCCTAAACTTATCTTTGACATTTCCTCCATCATTAGCAACATAAAAGTTTTGACACAGAATCTGCGAAAATTCTGCTAGTACATAGGTTTCTTCGTCAATTATAAAACGTGAGTATTTTTGTATGGAATTTGGTTTTAATTTCCGTGCCCTATTTATGGCTTCTAAATTTTTTGCAGCATTCCTATTTGGAAATTTTTGGACTTTATATGTTTTCAACTCCGCATTAGCTTTAACTTTTCGCACCAAACAGTCAAAGCACTAAGCTGACCGGACTGTTTTTCTACCAGATGTGTCTGGAGTTATTTTTAGTATGCTTTAAATTTTCTGGCCTTCCCAATATCATGTGGACCTTTTTTCTTTCCGAACCAGGTTTCTTATCAATGCTCAAATTCTTCTGATACTGTTTAATAACATTGGCAGAAATTTAATTTTTTGGCCAATTATTTATAGGACCTATTTGGATTTCTTTTTTTTTAGAAATTTTTTAATAATTTGTAGCACTTACATCTTTTTCGTCACTCATCAAAGTCCCAAAATAATTGACATATTTTTCATTGATAACTTCAAAAAATTTTAAATATTGCTTCTGAAAAAAGTTATGAGGCAAAACGTGAGTTAAGATTTTTTCGATCGCACTCCTTATGTGTCTTTTAAACTAACTATTACAAAAATATAACTACTAGTCTCTTAATAAAGTCAAGGAATTAACAGTAAATTGTTTCAGAATTTGACTTAAAGTTAATTCGAATAAAAAAAAAAAATAAAATAATTATTTCTTAGATAAGTTGTTTTGTCTTATTTTGTAAACTCATATCTATTAGTTTTTCCGTTGAAAAAAACTATAGCTATATAATTTGTCAAATAAAACTACTTTTATTTATATTGTTGTATCCTTCTTTGTTGTTTTTTTTTCATAATTTTTCCTTGTAAGTAATCAAATAAATACTAAAATATACCTTTAATATGTTACTAATTCCCAATAACTTCAGCCCACTTAATTATTACTTTTCTTTTTATTTCAATTTATAAAGAAATATAAATTTCTCTGATGTACTTATGTAATTGTAATTAGTATTTTTCATTAAATAATAATTTGTCGCTTAATTCCTTTTATTTATCTTTATTTGTAGTAAAATAAAGAAAAATAAAGTAAAATTAATTGTGTGAGACATCTTAGCTAATTAACTTAATTGTTTTTCTGGAATATAGGGAATAGTTGGGGTTACGGGAGAGCAATTAGCGTTATAAAATAAATTATTTTTGTATTCATTTTTTGTTTTGATTATATATTTTTTTTTAACTAACAGGTTTATCATATTATTATCCTTTGATTTTTTTGATACCTGCAGCTTAAATTTTGCTGCTTTTCTTTTAATTTGTAGCAAAAAGAATTTTAAACATATTTTTATGTTGCTGCTGTAATTCATGGGGTTTGATATTGTTTCGCAGTTCCTGGGGTTATTCTCAATTTCTTCAAATTTCAAATCAAATATAAAAGAGTTTGATTTAAAGAATATAATATTATAACTATTTTGTTTTATTTTTATTTATGCTGGGATTTTTGTAGAGAATTTTTTGATTTACCACATGCAAAGATTTTAATTTCTTGCAAAATAATTTTTTGTGTCAAATAAAAGTGGCAATAAACACAATATAAATAGTAAACTGAAATACACTAAAATCATTAAATCTACTTAAGGAATTTCATACTGTAACAGCTTAAATTTATGTTAATTCCTATTAACTAACAACAATTATTTTATGAACATTTAAATGTAATTTTGTGTGACAATCTTAAATCGACTGTAGCTTCGCTTTAACGCTTTTAAATAAAAAAGGTACGTTATTCTGTGATCACTTATTTTTATTTATTTTTTTTTTTATCGATATTTTTGTGTAAAAATTCTAACATAATATTTTGTATCAGTTCTAACATGGATAAAGTGCGTTTAAATCGAAGAAGAATATTATTTTATAATCACACATTTGTCTTTCCAAAAATCTATATTTTTATTTAAAAGCCTTAAATGACCTTTGACTTGGCTAAAATACATTTGAAACGAAAAAGGCCGATGCATAAAAAATCGAAGAAGTACGATATTTAGTGATTATTTATGTTTTCTTCTTAAGTTGTTTTATCGACATTATTTTGTGAAAACATTTGTCTTTTGCTTTAGCACCAACTTAACTGACCTTTTTTTGCATTTGAAGTTTAAATACAAATATTATTTATACTTGCGTTAAACATCCGATGCCAAGAAATAAAAAAATAAATATAAAATAATCATACAATTTTAAATTTTGTTGCTATAGACACATACATATGAAAAACAATCAATGAATAAATAAAGGAAAGTAATAAATAAAAAACAACGGGAAATTTTAATTAGGAAAAGTTTTCGAAAAATGAAAGGAAAACTAGAAAAAAGAGGTCACAGAAGTTGATTGTAAAACATATAAATACTAGGAGAAAATTTAGCTAATGTGAGTCTTATAAACAGACTTATAAACTCAATAATCTATTTAAATATTTACTAACAACAACAACAACAACTGGTAAAAGCACTTAAATTGATATTTTAGTTATTTATAATTTAAAATGGCAGGAGCATTTTTGTATACATTAATGAAATACATATATAACAAAAATATGATTGCAGATCAACAATATTTTTGTTGTGATTCAACCATATTATAGCTGTATACATGAATCAAGTACATATGCATCAAAAATATGTTTGCAGATTAGCAATATTTGTACTGTGATTCAACCATATTATTGCTATATATATGAATCAAGTACATATTCAACTCAAATATGGTTGCAAATCAACAATATTTTTATTGTGATTTAACCATAATTTTTTGTATATATGAATGTAATACATCAGAAATATGGTTGCAAATCAAAAATATTTGTAATGTGATTCAACCATATTATTACTGTATACATGAATCAAGTACATATGCAAAAAAATATGGTTGCAGATCAGCAATATTTTTATTGTGATTCAACCATATTATGGTGCTGCATCCAACCATAAAATATTTTACAGACAAACATAAACTCCCAACATAATATAAGAAAAAATTCGTATTCTTGAGTCAGTTATGAAAAATATATATATATATATATATATATATATATATATATATATATATATATATATATATATATATATATATATATATATATATATATATATATATCATCTTTTCCATGAGAGAACGCCCAAAAATATTTTTTATTTCTTCCGATTTTAATAATATTTTGCATACGCATTTTGATTTTTCGAAAAGTCAAAAAATCGCTAAAGTGTTTAATTTTAAACACCAATATCTCTAAAAGTAATAAACGAATTTTAATGATTTAAATTGCATATTTTAAAATAATAGGTCCACTGTAAATTTAGTAATTTAAAAATAATATAATCATTTAAAAATGCATTCATAATGCAAATGCAATTTTTGGATGCTTTTTTGAAACATTTCTACGCTTTCAATTGTTTTCTCCTTCTAATATAAAAAAAAAATTATTATGTTTGCTAAAAATTACAATAAAAATTGTCCTGGGACAAAATGGCTAATTATTAAAAAAAAAATAATAATAAAATATTTCTTCAAATTTTTTCATACAAAAAAATTTTTTAAAATTCAAAAAAATAAAAATGGAGATATTTAAACGGCTCCGTAGATTATATGCCTATCAAATATGACGAAAATCGGATGACCCTCCGTAAAAAATTTTAATTTTTTATAAATCTTTCATGGATTTTATTTCGCAAAAATGTTGGTCCATAAACTATCATTTAAGTACATTATGAAACAAGAATTTCGATATTTTTTATTGCAAAATAGATACAAATTTCATAATTTTGTTCCCTTTATGGTTAAATATTAAATGATGCATTAAAGTAAGTATGATTGACAATAAATTATTTTCCACAAATTTATTCATAAAAATGCACGAAAAATTCCTCTAGAGGAACAAACAACCATGGAAAAAATTTGAAAAGATTCTTTTCATAACATTCTTTAAATTAGGATTTTTTTGGAACCTATTTGGCAAAAATAAGCAAAACTTTTCAACACTGGTAGGGAACTCCAGATGAATTTAGTTATTTTTTTTTTTTAATATTTTGTCCGTGCTCATCTTTAAATATGCATAATTTAAGGAGTGTTCCTATATCGAAATGCTAAAAAAGCGTTTCTGCGGGACATTCTAATGTAAAAAGGTTTGTTGAAATCTGTAACAGGTGAATGAATTGTAATTGAAATTCTTAACAGCCAATTCATTATTTTAATATAAACATAAACGAAAACAATGGCAACGCATAATTGTGTCTCTACATATTGAAAACAAGAGTTTTGATTGGCAGACAGAAAAGGCAGCAGCACAGACAATTGAATTTAATCACAATGAATGACAGACATCTATTCAGTCAGATTGTATTTAACTTTCGTAAACAAATTATTAAGAGTACTATTGTATAGACAGTCAAAAAGCAGACAGAACCTTCACACATACCCTCTTATACGAAATCTTTTATAAATGTGTGTTATTGAGAATTTAGAAAGGGAATGAGAAAATATTAATTTAATTTTAAATGATAGTGTTAACAAAATGAATAATTGAATATAATTAAAATGATCAAGAGCAGTTGTGGGAGGACAAACTCTATTAAATAAAAATGTAAAATATAATGATATTAAATATTTCAAATTAAAATAAAATGTAGAAAAACTGGAGACTTTCAATCAGACAAGGTTTGATAACATTCATCATAATTTTTAAATACATTTTCAAGTACATAAAAATAAGGCTTTGTTTATAATACAAAAATCTCGAGTGTAATTTGAAACAAAAACTAACCCGCGTACGTTGGGGTAAAATGTGTTAAAAGTGGCGCTTAATTAAATTTTAAAATTTTAAGTTTAGTAATAAAGTTGGGTACCGAATAAAAATAGACAAAATTATGTATCAATATAAATTAAAATCTTTGAGATAAGTTGTGTTGTTTTCTTATAAGGAGCTGTCAAATTAAATAATTTTTTTTTTCATTTTTGAAAAATAGTAAAAAATTAAATTTTCATAAATTTTCAGTGTATTTATTTTAAATAAAAAGTCTTTAAAAGTAAAAATTTAAAATTAAACCATCAACTTCAGATGTCTAAGTGTACTTTTCTTTAAGTATTTCTAAATTATATTTTGTCTTAATATTTTTGTTATTTTTTTGAAAATTTTCCTAATATACACTAATTTTCAATTTTGATGGAATGCAACTTAAAATGTAATCGGATGTTTTTTCTAAAAATTTTCCGAAAAATAGTATATATTGTCCACTTTGATATTATGAAAAAAATCGTGTGCATATGTAGCCCGATTTGAGAAAATAATTGTTTTCGAAAAAAACTCCTGTAGATTTTATACAAAAAACAGTTTAAGTGCCAGACATTTTCTTTGCTTTATCAAACTTTAAACAGTGGGGAAGAATCGAAATAAATCTGTAACTTCTAAGCAGCTGTTTGGATTTGCACGTAGGCGTAGCAGAGGACAGTAGCATTTTGAGTTTAGAAGCAGGATCCAATATGCGCATCAGGAGCGGAACTATGGGGGTTTCAACTAGGGTACTAGTGTCATTGAAAAGGTTTAGCCACTAGCAAATTTTTGTTCCTTACCCGATTTCCAAGATTTTTATATCACCTTAAAGTCCTTGATAAATCCTTTAGAAAGCATGCTTGCATGTACTTCTTATCTTATATATTTTTCGAGTTATATACATTTGAAATTTCAATAATCTCAATTTTACAAGATCTTGGTTAAGATTTTTCCATATATAGCCAAATATTTTCAACCGATTTTACTATATTTTATGTAGTTCGTTAAAAGCAAAATTTTCTATCAAACAAAGAAAATTCTTAATCTTTATCTTTATTGGGTCAAAAGTTAAACGATTTTGAATTGATAAGTTTGCAAAAATTAAAAAAACAGACGGACAGATGGACGGACATTAGAATTCTTTAATAAAATCTTAAAATTCGCAAAAATATTTTTTTTCTCTACTTTTTGATTAATATGAAAGTATTAAACCAAATGAAAGTATTAAATTTTTGATATCACTTTTCCCTGAATTAAGTGGAATTTTCGACACATTTAACCCAAATGTATAGACAGACGGACGGACATTGCCATGCTGCCAAAAAATATTTTAGAATTCTAAAAATTCATTTATTTACTAACTAATAAATAAAAAAAAATAATAAAAAGAGATCATCAAAATTTGGATATCACTTTTTCATGAATTAAGCGTCATTTTCGACCCATTTAACCCAAATGTATAGACAGACAGACGGATATTGCCATGCTGCCAAAAAATATTTTAGAATTCTAAAAATGCATTTGTTTACTAACTAATAAATAAAAAAAATAGAAGGTGATCATCAAAATTTGGATATCACTTTTTCATCAATTAAGCGTCATTTTCGACCCATTTAACCCAAATGTATAGACGGACGTTCTGCTAAAAAAAAAATCTTAAAATTCTAAAGCTGAATTTTTTTAACTAATAATCAAGAAAAAATAAAACGTGATCATTAAAATATTGATATCACCTTTTCCTGAATTAGGCGCCATTTTCGACCCCTTTAACCCCAATGTGCAGTGGCCACAACCACAACTTTTTATCGTTCATGGTCTGTTTGTTAAGGATAAATGAAATAAATTTTAAACAAAAATAACTGACATCAAAGTGATTGAGAAAAATTGCATAAAATGTTAATATGAAATAAAGACAATTTCTTTGAAAATATTAGGTAAAAATTAAATTGAAAAAAGATTCGGCTGTGCCGAATCTTTGATACCCTTCACCATATTACCATATTTCCATCTTACTATCTTATCGACATCATATTACCATATTACCGACAAATAATAAAATTTTCGCCTTAACGTATGCTTTCATATTTTCACATATATAAATCTAAATTTTTTTCAAACTACGAAAATTTGAATATGAAAAAAAAAACAATCATAGCAGGCTTTGCTTTTAAAAAATAAACAACAACAATTCCATATTTATATATTTTTTTATGTGTGTATATACAAACTGACTGCATATACAAAGAACAACAACACTGTTATTCATTATATTACTTCTGTTGCTAACTAAACTACTTGTCTATACAAAAAACAAAAAACGTCACTAATAGTCATTACAATGCTTAATATACATGTTTGTATGTGTATTTATATTCTTAACAGATTTGTTTTTGGACCATAACTCTGTTGATTATGAACGAATTTGGTTTATTAAAAAAAACGAAATTTTGTAAAAACATTTATGACTGATCTATATAAAAATAAAAATCTGTAGCTTGAACAAGGGCTTCAAAAATAAAAAATTCGTTTTCCCCGATATCTCAGTTATTACTGAACCGATTTATTTAATTTTTTCAGAACAAAAATTCAGAAAATAATTTCCGAGCCTCCTTTGAAAATTCGAAGTCCCTGGTATATGCAGAGGCTTCAGAAACTGAAAAACCGGTTTCAAAAACCGGTTATTAAAGCATATCTCCGCCATTTATAAACCGAACCTGCTGATTCAAAAAACTGAAATTTTATAAAAATATTTGTGACCGATCTGTATAAAAATAAAAATCTATAGCTTAAACCAGGGCTTTAAAAAATAAAAAATGCGTTTTGTCCGATATCTCAGTTATTATTGAACCGATTTATTTCATTTTTTCAGAACAAAAATTCAGAAAAAAATGTCCGAGACTTCTTTGTAAAAACGAAGTCCCTAGTATATACAGAGGCTTCAGAAACTGGAAAACCGGTTCTAAAAACCGGTTTTCTTAACATATCTCCGCATTGTATGAACCGATCTTGCTGAATTCCAATAGCAAAATTCTCGAAAGCATTTCCGATCGTTTGATATATATATTATATATGTCAGTTATCGGTGGGCTTCATAAACGCCATTTCAACCGACACACGGACGGACGGACGGACGGACGGTCGGACGGACGGACGGACATGGTCCTATCGTCATCATTTCTTACAAGGATCCCGAAAATGTAAACTTTTTTGCTCTCCGACGAAAATTGTGGGAATTACAAACGGAATGACAAACTTATATATACCCTTTACACCTGTGGTGAAGGGTATAATAATAAAGGATTTCATTCGCGAAATGTAAAATAATGTACTGCATTTATAAGACAAATAATAGCTCATTAATTTGTAGTTTAATAATATGCATTTGGATAAAAACACATAGAAAACATTTAAGGGGAATTTAAACGTTGTATTCTAGCATGTCTATTTAATATTTTAAAATATTAAAACCCCATGAAGTTTTCTTTATATTACGAGAACTTTAGCGTTAAATTATATTAGAAAATTATAAAAAAATATAAAATTTTTTTATACTGAATAGCGTTATTTAGTAAATTTTTATTATTAAAATATTTATTTTAAGAGTTGTAGGTTAAATAAACTCTCAAATCTTAAAAAGAAGCATAATTTTCTTTTAAAAATGTCATTACTATACATCTTGTGTAAAATTCACTTCAAAACTCATTATTAGCTGTTTGGAATTTATTGCACATGTCTTTCTATTGAACACATTCTCATCAATTTCTCATCATATTGTGTTTACTTTAACATAAATAAATAAAAATATATGATCGTTATACATAAAGTGTATTTTAAGCGAAGGAGAAAAACAACTGCATCTTCTTATAAACATTAAAATAAAAAGTACATTAATGTAAATTTTACCATAAATGTATGTGAAGGGCACCAATTTTGCCATCACATCTTATAAAAAAGTATATTTTCAAGAAATATTGCTTCTCTTTTTCATAAAGAATTCAAAATCATTTGTGTTTGTCTAATGTATTTAGTGTTTCCATTATATTGACATTTATTTTCTTCCAGATAACTTAACGTTGAGGTCAACTCTAATGTCTGTCTTTATATAAAGTAGATGTGTCTAAACAAAGCAATGTAAAAGCAAAAATTCTATTAATATGATAATAAAGTGCACATAAGGAGTGAGATCGAAAAAATCTTAACACACATTTTGCCTCATAACTTTTTTCGGAATCAATATTCAAAATTTGGTTTGATCTAGTTATCATGGAAAAATACTTCAGTTATTATTTTTAATAACAACCATGTCAATTTGTCCTTATTTTCATCAAAATAAGTGACGAAAAAGATTTACGTCCTACAAGTTATTAAAAAATTTCAAAAAATCCAAATAGGTCTTACAAATAATTGGCCACAGAAATAAATGTCGTCCGTAAAACTGTTTCTAATGTTACTAAACAGTATCAGGAGAATTTGACTATTGTTCGGTAAGAAAAAAGAACCACATGATATTGGGAAGGCCAGAAAATTAAAGGCATATTGAAAGGAACTCCAAAAACATCTGGTAGAAAATCAGCTCAGTTTTCTCAGTGCTTCGACTATTTGGTGCGAAAATTTAAAGCTGATGGGAAAGTTGATAACATATAAAGTTCAAAAAATTCCAAACTGGAATTCTGCAAAAAATTAAGATTTTAACAGAAGATGTGCACACTGTTCCAAAAAAGTGACTGAAGCAACTATCAGATCCCTAACGGAAGGGTTTTCAAAAATGGTCCACAATTTTATAATTAGTAGTTAGAACCATAAAAATTATATATTTCTGCGATCTGTGCTAAATTACCAAATGATTAAAAAAATAGTGAAAACTCTAAGATCAACCGTTTCCAAGTTATTGAATATTATGTATGTTAGGAATTTTTCGATCTCACTCCTTAATAATGTTTATTTTTCACTCGACATTTAAAGCAATCTCATATTAAGTATATGGACAATTCTTCAAACTCGTTTACTTTTTGGGTTCAAAAAAAAAAAAAAAAAAAAATTCGACAATTTTTTAATGGCTTATCAACGCTATTTTTCTTGGCTCTAGTGGAACACAGATCAGTTCGCGTGAATGACTTTTAGCGAACGGTATCAGTGTTATGGATGTTTAAGATAAAAATTTATTTAAAACAATTGACAAAATTCTACGTAATAAGTCAAAAATTATTAAATACAAACTAAAAATGTTGCGATATGTTAAGAATGTGTGGATATATTAGAGATTTAATGATTATTAAACCTTCTCATAAAATTTGCAGTTCAGCTCTTCAAAAAATAATTATTGATAGTAGTCTTATTAATATTCATTCATTGTAAAATTCGTATTTTTTTTTTTTTAATAAGTCATAACGCAAGTTCATTTATACACATTTTTTATTTGCACTTAATTATATCTCTAAAGTTGCATTAAATGCAAAATCTTACTTTTTTTTACGCCATATTGATTTTGCGAAATAGGCACCTCTTAAAGCCATTCACGTTTTTTCTCTCCAAGTTTGAATACCTCCTACAGAATTTCTGTTGAAGGGACATTAACTATATATATGTCAAATGATGCATAATATCAAGTGATATTAGGCTACATTTTGATATTAGTGATATTAGGCTACACAATGCTAACTAAATCCATGCTGGTCTTTTTTCAATATTATGCTAAAACCCGCGATTACAACAATCAAAAAAGAAAAAAAAAACTTTCTAGTTTCATATTTTTTATAACCTACACCACCATAGGTGGGGAGGGTATTATGCGTTTGTGCTGATGTTTATAACACCCAAAAATATTGGTCTAAGACCCACCTTAATTTATGCCAATCGGCTCAGAATCACTTTCTGAGTCGATTTAACGATGTCCGTCCGTCTGACCGTCTGTCCGTCCATGTAAACCTTGTAATCAAACTATAGGTCGCAATTTTGAATCAAAATGTAAGAAATTTGGTACACAGGTTTCTTTTCCAGGTCCAGGAACGAAGCCTATTGAAATTGGTTATGATCGGTCCATTATTTCACCTAGCCCCCATACAAATGTGCTCCCGGAAAAGGGTTTAACGATCATATATCCCTTAAATATAGCAATATTTTAATGAAATTTGGCACATAAATGATAGTGCCAAATTTTAGAAAGATTGGTCCATAATTTACCATAGCTTCCATATAAGGCCCCATTTCGGGAATCACCCAAAAGTGAATAAATTCATGTAAATGTCAGCACCAACGTAATATTCTGAATTCGTATGTTTTATTTTACATTTATGAGTATTGGTCCACATTTGACTCCAAGTCTAATAAAGGACCCCTCCCCGAATTATACCGTACACAGTGGTGTAGGGTATCATATGGTCGGGCTTGAACGACTTTATCTTTTCTCTCGTTTTTTTTTTTGCATTACACTGGTCTACAAAAAAAATCCTCCCCCATAGACGATTAGTTGGACTTGATGTATTTTGATGTGCTAAATACGAATCTGCTTTCAGTTTTTTTCCATTAGGTTTGGATTTATTTTTTTTATGGGCCCGTCTAATATTTCGCCCATAGTAAGTCCATTACTTTAGTATATTTCCTCATAACTCAAGGACGGTGTTTACGATTGATCAAAGTGATACACCAAAAGATGCGGACTAAAAATATCTTCAAATTCCTCAAACTTAATTTTTTTATGTGCTCAATAGTTTCGGAGTTATTTTGAAATAAGTGCCCAAAAAAAAAAAATCATTTTCATGCAAAATTTTAGATTTTTTTCTTTAATAAATGAAAATATCAAAAATGCTACAGTTTATCATCTTTGTTTTAAAGCTGATAATGCTGCGAACAAAATAAGGTAAGTATCTTCAAAATTGATGCACAAATCTTGATTTTATTCATAGTTAAGTAAAAATATCCATGTTACATACAGTTGCGTAGAAATACAGTGGTGGACAAAAAATATATTATACTTTTTTAACAAAAATATGTGGACTAAATGGATTTTGACGAGTTTAACAAGAATCTGCACTCACTTTTTTTCTATTACGTACTGATTTTTTTTTTAGGTGCATGACTTATATCATAACCTTATTCAATTTATTCAATATAACTCAAGAACCGTTTACACGATTTTGATAAATGATACACCAAAAGATGCATATGAAAATTTTCTTCAAGGTATGTCAAAAATATTTTTTATTCGCTCATGAATTTCAAATTTACGGATCAAAAATTTCATGATTTTTTTGAAAAACCTTTTTAATTTTTTCGCTACTAATTTCCGAACAACTACGGAAATATTAACTGAACAAAAAATAGTTTAAATCACTATCAATTGGAGTTTAATTTAACTTAATTGGACAAACCGTTCCACAGTGTTCGATTTTCAAATTTAGGTGGCCAAAATTAATTACACAAAAACTGTAAATCGTACAAAAGTGATTTTTGGCATAGTGATTACTTACATATTGAGGAATTATTAGACAAAAAATTTGACAAATCCGCCTACCGCCATGCCCACTATTAATTAACCAATTATGAAAAATAGTCAAAATTTAAAAATAGCTTTTCTTATAATTCTTTTTCATTTGAAAATAAGTTTAATTAAAAATACAAAATAAAGATAACATAATTCATCATAATTTTTTAATGAAAGTATAAAAAAGTTTAGTAAAAAAAAAACAAAATCATGTGGAATCTGCACCAATATCACTGTCATTTTCAATATCAGACTCTTGTATATTATAACATGCGTTTTTTAGTAGTTTCAATATATCTGGCGTTAAAGTTCGTTTTTTAACTGGTGGAGTTTTCCTGAAGCTGCAAGTATAAGGATCTGATGATATTAATAGCCTTTTTATTAAATCTGCATTAGTCTCGGTCCGTGAAGTTTTCCGCGTAAATTGCAGTCTATAACGTCTATTGTTTTTATTCCTGGATTCTTGAGCTTCTTCAGATAATTGACCAATAGGAAGGATGCAATGTTCAATTATAGCTTTTCCGTGCCAAAGAACTTTGTGAACACTGACAGGCATGTAATACCAGGGATATAGTTTCAAATAAAGATTTCTTGTTTCAAATGTATAACTTTCGAATGCTTCCACGTTTATAGTATACCCAGAAAATGCAGTTTAATTTATACAAAACAGAATAAAAAATTAAAAATATATTGCATTATTACATTTTCCAACAACAATACAGCATAAATTTATTTACCTAAACCAAAACTTCGCTTACAAAGCTAGAATTAATGATTCTATTAATAACTTACGTTGTAATTAGTAAAGTCTAAAAATAAACAATAAAATAATATGCAAATTTTTATTTTTAGAAAAAAAAAAAAAAAAAAAAAAAAGAAAACGGGACTTCTTTGTGAAAACCATTGATGCACTTTAAAATAACTAGGCAGTACACTGCACTGGTATAGTGGGTAGAGAAATTGGCTAGCATCCGGATGGTTGTGGGTTCAACTCCTGGCTCCGATATTTTTTTTTTAAATTTTTAATTATTGTAAATCGTTCTATAAATAAAGAATTACTTTTGTGACATCTTAAACAAAAATAAGTTCCTTTTCTAGCAACGAAAAGTTCCACTATATAACGGTTAATTGCTAGATGGAATTATTCACCCACGATCTTGTAAGCTCACAACTTAAACAAAGGTATTCATTTAAAACATACATTCTTTAAAAGCAACTTACAAATAAAATGGTATTAAATTTTTTGTTCCACTTAGAAGGATGGTGTATCTTTGTTTTGAATACTTTGTGCGGCAGGGGCAGTTTCGGGCAAACATTTTTTTTAGTTTCTATTAAAAAAGTATCCCTAGTTCTCAAAACAATCAAAAGTTGGACCCCAGCTGACAACGGAAAAAAGTATTCGTCTATGCATTTTTGTTTTTTTAAGAGCTTCCCTATTATATCTTTCAATATCTAAAACTATCTTCATTCAAATATATACCAAATACCAGTTTTATATTTTAAGGAAATTATATTTTCATATACAAAAAGAATTTTTTAAAAATATGCCGTAGAAAATTTTTTATTCATGTGCAAAGTTTGACTAATTTTCGAGCAAAAAAAAAAAATATATTTTTCTTTTGTATATTTTACCCATCATTCATGTTATGTTAGAAGCATTCATTGATCGATTTCAGCTAAAATGAGTACGGAAATGTCCTATCTGAATAGTCTATTTTAATACCCGAATATAATTTTTTTCCTCCTTTAAAGTTCATTTTTGGGGTTTTGGCCAGCTAAATTTGAAAATCGAACATTGTGCGTTCTCTAGTTGTACAAGTGTGACTGCCTAAAGGCGAGGTCATAGTGGATGCACATAAAAAAATCAATACGTGATAGGAAAAAAGTGAAAGCTGATTCTTGTTTAGGGTATCTCCACTTACTTGTAGATATGCATAGGTATTTTAACTTAACTGTGAATGCAATCAAGGTTTGCGCATCAATTTTGATGATGCGGGGCTTTATTTACTGGTAGTTTCACCAGCTTTGAGATAAAGAAGATAAACTGAAAAATTTTTTATGTTTTCACTTCTAAAAAAAATTGTATTAAAAAAAAAAAAATCTCCAAATTGGCATGAAAAAAATTCGTTCGAACACTTATTTCGAAATATCTCTGAAAATATTGAGCGGATAAACATTTGTTAGTAGAACGAAATATCTCCAAAACTATTGAGTGGTTAAAAATTTGTTAGTAGAACGACTTCAAGCCAATATACTCGAGTAATCGGCTTATTCAGGGCACAATATTAGACACGCCCATAATAAAATCTCGACCTGATGGGAGAAAACAGAAAGCAGATACGAGTTTAGCATGCGGAATTCCATCGAGTCCACATATATTTTTTTTGAAGGAACACGAAACAAATTTTTTTGTTGGCCAGTGTTATTTAACTTTCAGTGCTTGCCGCACAGAAAAAATTATAGATGAAATAGTTTTTATTAAATTATTATTTGTTTGTAAACCAATTTTATAAAAAAACCGATTTTAACATTGTGTTTCATTGGTTGTAAATGATTCTAAACATTCAAAACAAAAACAATTTTATGTATTTTGACAATTTCAGTAAAATGAATAATAAAATTATAAAAATTATGAAATCAAAAAAATATAATATTGAACATTTCAAGACTTTCGGAGGTAAGTTAACCCCATTTCCTTGTAGATTTTCCTAATAACTATTAAAATGTATACATATTTCAGACGATTCGAAAACAAGTGATGATAAATGTGTTTTACCTCAAAAAATAACTATACTTAAGTAATATTGTTTTATTATCTCCTATCCTATCCCTATTATCTTGTGTGTTAATTTAACAGTTTCCGTCCTTATAGATGGCTGCACAAACAGTTTTTCGTTCTATGCTCTTCTCAAATGAATAGATTGTGTTTAATACAGATCTCCCGTGATCATTTCAATGATTCCATTTATTATAATGGATCATCTTTTTATAATACTTTAACGCAAAAACGATTTGGTTTTGTGGCGCTCTTTATACATGCTAAATCCCCTTACGCCTCCTCTTGGTTTCTGCTCCCGTAGCACCTAATTTCATTGCTTTCCAAGTGCTTTTACATGTCAGGAAACTGTTGTTTGATTTATACGTAACGATTCTGTAAGCACTTGCGTTCGACAAGTCTCCAATTCTTAATTTTCAAATATTTTGGACTGACGTTCTTTATCATGCACATCGAAATGACACTTCTATATATCAAAATCACATCTAAAGGAAGTAAGTTGTTTTCAATTGGATCGTATTTTCATTTTTTGTAAGTCTATAATTTATGTAACGTAAAAGAGGCGTTAAAAGATCAGCATTTTCTTATAATTTTTTTTTTCTTATTTATATGTATTTTAAAACACACTGAGTATTATTTCGGCATCATTTTTACTAACTTTATAAAATACCAACATAAACTTCATTACACGTTTTCCTTCATTAATCCTATACCGAATTTACACAAATATTAATAGATTATTTTTCCGCAATTTAATTGTAAAATATGCAATATTTAAAAAATTTTAATTTTTATTAAATATTTTATTAATTCAACAATAAATATTGTTTGAATATCTACTAAAAACTAACCCCCTGTTTTTATAAAACGAACGAAAAATTCGTTTCGTCAAAATGTATGGAAAACAACAAATAAATTTCAAATTTATTTGTTGTTTTCAATATAAATTGTCGAAACGAATTTTTCGTTCGTTTTATAAAAACAGGGGTTAAATATAATTTTTATTGTTTTACTTAAAAAAAAAAAAAAAAACATATTGAATTCTATGAAAATTTTCAAACATTAAAATTTATAAATACCCAGCAAAAACTTTGCTTTCCTGGTAAGCTAGCAGGTATAATTGGAAATAAAAATAAACTACTTATTTTTTGTCTCAATAACTAGTTATTTTTGTTCGAGTTGTCCATGAATTCTAGTAGTTATTTTTAGACTCTAGTGATACTAAAAAATATGTACCTAAACAAAAATAAAAACAAAAAACGAAAAAATTTGCCGTCAGTGAGTTTTGAACTTGGGACCCTATTAACTAGTCGTTTTTAACGTCTAACTCAGTACACCAGCTCGCACTTAATACTCAAAGCTAAAAAACTTGTTTTAGCATAAAATATATTTTTAAAACATTTTGTTAAAAAAACGAATAGCATCAGAATGAGGTTGAACCGGCAACCTTCTGATTGCTAATCCTGCGCTCTAGACAACTGATCCATGTGATTGTAACTTACTCTGCACTTATACTATTGAGAACTTATTTATGTAATGTAGAGAAGGCAAATAATAATGACGCCTACTTTCCAGGAAAGTACTTTAATAAGTAGTCGTCATTACCGAAAACCAAAAAGTTTTTGCTGGGTAGTAAAAATATTTTAATAAGAAAAACTTAATTTCTTTTTCAATAAAACATTTATAAATTTAAATATTACATTTTACTAATTCAGTGAACTTATCACTTATACTATAATTTCAGTTAAAAATATAGTTGATTTTATAAGTTTTGTATTAGAAAATGATATTTAATTTTCTGTGCGGAAAGGCTTACATGGACAGCCAGTCAGACGACATCCTTAGATCGATTTAAAAAGTAATTTTGAGTCCAACACTAAGGTGGATGTTGGATAACTTTTTCTATACGTTACAACAGCTTAATCTATCATTGCTTTGATTTTTTTTTTTTTTTAATTTTAGTTTAATTATTTAAAACATGTTTATTCTACACTAGATTTTAAATTGTTTTAATTTGTTCATTTTCCATTCAATTTTTGATAGTTAATATTTTGTATTCTTTATTTTTGAATGAAAAGTGCAGAAAAAATGTCAATCACTAGGTTATTTAATTATATCTATGTACTTGAAACATTCATGTCATGAGTTGCCAAGTTTTATTGCATAATGTTTGCTTTCAAATAAAATTTTGTATAAGTATGTGTTCGGCAATCAATAAACCAACACAAACACTTGAAAGTTTGTAAAAATGCTGTTTTCATGTCCATCAAAAAAAAAAAAAAAAAAATAAATAAAAGTTTAGATTTTAAAATACAAAGTGAGGGTAAAATGTAAAATTCTGTATGTAGAATTTAGGTGCTCGATTAAATGACCAACAAAATGCTTGGCACTTTAATACTGTCACTGCTATTCAGTACAACTTATAAGTATTGAGAGCAGTTTTATACATTTCACAAATTTTATTATTTTTTTTAACGACAACGACAACAATTTTAAGGTTAAATACAATCGGAGTTTATCGATTTGTTTGTCATACTAATTAAGTACCAAACATTTTTTATCTGGATAATTATTTATGAAAAACTTTTTGTTTATTTTGTCAAATTACCAAATGAGTTCAAATAAACTTTAGATCTAAAATTTTTTATATTGTTATTAAATAAATTTTGAAGAAAAATCAAAAAATTTTACACACTACCATCGCAAGAAGTTACATATTTTATTATATAGATAAACTTATTTTAAACTTTACTGCTATATGCGTATTATATATATGTATTGCAGTTCATAAATTAATTGAAAGTCATCTAGTATTCAAAACTTGAATGAAACTTACCATGTGTGCTTCTCAGGAATAACAGCATCATCAATATCTGCATAACTTTACACACATAAACACATACTTTTTCTTTTAATCTTTTATCCCTATTTTTATCTTGTACATAACTGAGTGTTGAAATTCAATATTTAGGTCAATATTTAATCAACTTCTACATTGAACTTTGGTTTTTAAATACAAGAATTTTTATATTAATTTATTGACTCTTCTGTGGGATAAATACTGTTCTGGAAGAAGACAACATTACGAAAACTAATCAAATAAAGATGTAGAAGTTTATCAGTGGCAGAAGATTTAAATATTTAAAACTTTTCTAATACAGACAAAATTTCTTATTGAAGAAATTTAATTAAAAACTACTAAGCTTTTTACAGAAAATTTAAGTTTAAAGTTCAGAGTTCAAAGCAGGGATTAAATATATAAAATCAAATGTAAAATATTAAAAGTAAAATATTTTAAATAAATACTTATATGTAGATTTTGAAAGCGTTTTGATGAACACTTTGTTGTTTTGTGACTTCCATCTGTAACAATCTATATTCTATTTTAAATTATATACACAACACTATTTTATTTTCAAATTTAATATTTACATTTATTTATTTTAAACATTTACAACACATGGTTTAGCATTAACACAAACTCCTTTTGTGTTAAGCTACTTCAACTCAGCTCAACTCACACTGAGTAACTTGGCCTTTGTGGCTTCAGATTGTAATGAAATAAATAAATAAATAAATAAATAAAAAAATAAATAAATAAATAAATAAATAAATAAATAAATAAATAAATAAATAAATAAATAAATAAATAAATAAATAAATAAATAAATAAATAAATAAATAAATAAATAAATAAATAAATAAATAAATAAATAAATAAATAAATAAATAAATAAATAAATAAATAAATAAATAAATAAATAAATAAATAAATAAATAAATAAATAAATAAATAAATAAATAAATAAATAAATAAATAAATAAATAAATAAATAAATAAATAAATAAATAAATAAATAAATAAATAAATAAATAAATAAATAAATAAATAAATAAATAAATAAATAAATAAATAAATAAATAAATAAATAAATAAATAAATAAATAAATAAATAAATAAATAAATAAATAAATAAATAAATAAATAAATAAATAAATAAATAAATAAATAAATAAATAAATAAATAAATAAATAAATAAATAAATAAATAAATAAATAAATAAATAAATAAATAAATAAATAAATAAATAAATAAATAAATAAATAAATAAATAAATAAATAAATAAATAAATAAATAAATAAATAAATAAATAAATAAATAAATAAATAAATAAATAAATAAATAAATAAATAAATAAATAAATAAATAAATAAATAAATAAATAAATAAATAAATAAATAAATAAATAAATAAATAAATAAATAAATAAATAAATAAATAAATAAATAAATAAATAAATAAATAAATAAATAAATAAATAAATAAATAAATAAATAAATAAATAAATAAATAAATAAATAAATAAATAAATAAATAAATAAATAAATAAATAAATAAATAAATAAATAAATAAATAAATAAATAAATAAATAAATAAATAAATAAATAAATAAATAAATAAATAAATAAATAAATAAATAAATAAATAAATAAATAAATAAATAAATAAATAAATAAATAAATAAATAAATAAATAAATAAATAAATAAATAAATAAATAAATAAATAAATAAATAAATAAATAAATAAATAAATAAATAAATAAATAAATAAATAAATAAATAAATAAATAAATAAATAAATAAATAAATAAATAAATAAATAAATAAATAAATAAATAAATAAATAAATAAATAAATAAATAAATAAATAAATAAATAAATAAATAAATAAATAAATAAATAAATAAATAAATAAATAAATAAATAAATAAATAAATAAATAAATAAATAAATAAATAAATAAATAAATAAATAATTCTCCCTCTTCATCCAAATTGTCGGTCTTTTATACCCACGTTCCCATTCCGTCTTATCCCGTCCTGTCTAAGCCCAACCCTTAAAATCAAGGTTTAATTTTTCTACTATAGTAGCTCTTAGTTATTATAAATATCAACTACTAACAGACGAATTTTTTGCTGGATATTCTATTCTATTTGAAAATTCTATAATAGGCTATTTAGCAGTCTTTTTTTTTTTTTTTTTTTTAATTTCGATGCTTTGTGTGTAAGAATAAAAGACATAAGGGTTGAAATGTATCGTAATGTAGTTAGTGTGTATGTTCGTATGTATGTTTATGTTTTTAACTGTCACACAAGAATGTCTAGCAGCAATGGAATTGTCAACAAAAAGTCTACTAAACATTATACTGTAGCAGCAAAATCAAAACGAAAATAAATAATACTGCGCAATATGGTTTCAACAAAATTGTGCGTGCGCAACTTTACAGAAATATATTTTACTTCGTATGCAATGGTTTGTTTTTGCTGCTGCAAATTGCAGAGATGATTGACAATTTTAGTAGTATAACGAAGTTATAGTGTGGATATTTCTAGTTGTTAAGTATTCACAGAAAAAAATTACGACAAATTAATTGTGCTATTAATTACCAAATTCGTCAATACAATAATTTTTTTAATTAAAAAGGCACCAACAACCATTTTTGTAAATATAAAAACTATTTTTGTTGATTTAAATTGTTAATACTTAACAATTTTTTCAACAACGAAATTGTAATATTAAATAATATTTTTTTTTGAACATCAATTGTTTATACTTTAACAATGAGTTTGTCCTATGAAACAATTGTGTGGTTGTTATTTAATAATGTTTTTTATATACATATGTATATATAAATCATTTTAATTGTTGAATATAAAGCAACAAACAATTTTGGACCATTTAACTAAAGGAATATATTTATTAACATTGTTTTTTATATTGCTAAAAACTATTAGAATTAATATATGTTAATATTGGTGTTTAAAAACTTCTTTATAACGATGCATCAACCAATTATTTTTCTTTCAAATGATCCTCCAATAACGTCATATCCATGGACCTATCCTGCAGTAAGATTTATATTAGTTTTATTAATTGGAATTAAAGTTTTTTTATAATTACCCCAATTATGCAACGGATAAGTTCCAAAGAATAACTGCTCAACATTTTAAAGGATTAATTCATGGGTCCAGGCTTTAGCAGCAAAATTTTAAATAAATAAAATATTAAATTTTATGCTAAAATTTCTGCAATAAACACAACATTTTAACAACTTACCATCTCTGAATGCTGAATTCAATTCAACGGCGATTAATATAATAAAATTGATTTTTCTTTAATTCATTTGCTCCTTTTACATTTTTATTTTATCCATATTAATGTTTCCAAATATTTTCTAAGAATTTTATAATATTATTTTTGACACATTTTTTTCAGTTACAAATATCAGTTAATATTTCAACAACAGAAATAGTTAAAAATCAACTGAGACAAATTGTAGATATGATAATTTACAACTATGTTAAATAATAATATTGTTAACATTTTCAATAGTTTTTTAGTTACTTAATAACAGCTAATATTTTTTTCTGTGTTGTATAAATGAAACATTTGTATATTTATTGCACAGTTGTAAGTGAAAATTTTTTTGCTGGAACTGAATATTTAAACCTTGCTTAAAATCTAAACTAACGTCTCCGTCCAATTTTAATTTAATTTGTATTATTATTTTTTAATTTTTATTCATTTTTTGGGTATTTTATTGGAACTATAACTTAGTTTTTAGAAAAGATTAAAGCGATTCTTTTATTTTGAAAATTTTCATATAATTTCTTTAGAAAAGTAAGCTGCACTTAAATATAAATGTTGATATATACAAAAATTAAAACTAGTTTTTCAAAAAACCTTAATAATAAATATTAATGCTCAAGATTTATTATAAATATATCAAGTATAAAAATAAATTTTATATAATTATTTTTTAAGATTTTATACAATAAAACTCAAAAAGCATGACCCACCAAGTGCTTGATATTCAATTAAATTTTGCTAATTTGATTTATTTTTAATTTAAAAAGAACAAAGTCTCCATTTTTAATTTTAATAATGATTTTAATACATGTTTTTTTATTTTCTTAGAACCAAAAAGCAATGAACTAAGTTTGCATAAAGGCTAAGAAATCGTAGTGTTTAAAAAGCCAACAGCTAAATCAATTTTATAAAAAACCATGGAACAGACTAAAATGCTTCCTAGAAAGATGCTAACGAAGAACTCCATGGGGAAGATAATTTTTAAATTTAGGATTTAGCTTTCAGCAACATTTAGTTGCTTCATTCTCTCGCTTTTTTATCAACATTGCTGCTGAACAAAATTTTCCAAAAATTTTAACAAAAGTGGTTGCATTTTCACGCTGTCCTTGTTATAAAAAAATAAAAATAAAACTTGTAGCAATATCCGTAAAAATATTCAAAATTTTAGGTAATTGATGGTAAATAAGTGGCTATGAAATGTCGTTAAAAATTAACATAGTGTTGGCAATAGAGGTCTTGTCATATTAAACAGCTTCATTAGAAACTCCTTCAAATAAACCGTTTCATACCTTCATGATTGTTTTATAATAAAGTGTTTATTTAATAAGCGAATATAATAAAAAAGGAAAAAAATATATAAAATGAAAAACGAATAAATTTTTAGACGCGCGGTCATAAAATTAAATTTTAGATACAGTGATTATATTAACCCTGTACGTAAATTTTACGTATAAATTTTTTTTTAAATCGTTATGGAAACGTTTATGAAAACCTAACGGTATGAAATTTTCGAAGATCTTCGAATGTTTTTAAACATATATTAAAAAGAAAATAATACATTTTTATACGTTTACATGTTTTAAATGCAAATACAAAAAATGTTACTACGTAAAATCTACGTATCGCTAGTATTAAGAGTATAAAGTTTATACGTAAATATCGTTATATAGTTTTAGCGAGATTACCGTTATACCAAAAAATTTCCACAGAAAGGCAAGAAAAATGTGATGTAAATTTATTTATTATGCAAAAAACGAAAGTATAAAAAATATGTATTGTCATGTTTAAAAAGCATCTCAAGTTTCTGGCGAACAATAGATAATAATTTATAATGACTTTTTATAAATAAAATTTAAATATAATTTAAAGAATTTTTTTAGTAGTTTATTCTTATTTATTGAATTTTTTTTTTTTTTTTACTTTAAGCCTTTTTGGAAATAAATAAGTAATAAAAATGTACTTAGCTGATATAGCAACAACAAATCAACTATTTTAGAGGTATAGCCATGTATACGTAAAATTTACGTATCGTTAGTATTAACGTATAAAAAAATATTGTTAGTATTCTAGGGTTAAATTAACCAAGGCGTATGAGTAATGTTAAATATACAGTAGAAAAAAAATAAAATATTGTTATTATTATTACAGTCGAACACGGTTACAACGAACTCGTTGGGACCGATAAATTTAGTTCGTTATAAACGTAGTTCGTTATATCCCTAAAATTTCCAAAGAAATATTTGTTACGACACTATTATTTGTAATTAAAGCGTATTTTCCTTCTTTTAAAATAGATGATATTTATGTTTTAAATATCAATTATTTTAATATATCAGGAAGAATATATTTCGTATTCATCAGTCATTGGTTAAGAGGAAATTGAGATTCGACGTTTTTTTTTTTTTTATTGCTGAGGTTTTGACATTGTCATGTTGTGAGATCTTTACTCTTTGAGGAATAACAATTTTCTAATATTTTAATTTTTAATCCTCTGTAATTTCAGTTTTATTTCTAGATATTTTCGTTAATGTGTATGCATTAGGGTATTCACTCGAATATTGTTTGTTCAATTAATCGGCAAATGAAAATCAAATAATTGTTCGATTAAATTAAAATCAAGAATTTCGAGTAACAATTTATTCGAGCAAATTATGCCGATTAATCAAATAATTCGAGTAAATTAATATTTTTAATATTTCCTTTCTTAACTAGTTTTTAGGATGTTTTAATTTTAGTTTCCTAAAAAATTTAGCTTAAAAACAATGTTTCAAAATTTGTATAGAATGTTTCGAATCTAAAAGTGGTACCATAAATTGGTATTTATTAAAAAAATTGTATTTAATAAAAAGAAACGAATATATGCTTAAATTACAATACACACAGAGAAATATCAATCACATACGTGTTGAAAACAATACCATTCTGTGTCAATAGTGAATCTACACCGTATGTGTTTAAATTAAACACTGCGTGTTCAATTCTTATTGAAAATCGATACCTAATTGGCACCGAGTTGAAACCATTTCGGTATCAAATTATTAAATTACATATGTTTTCTATTAAATTTGTCAACGAAAGGTATTAAAAAGCTGTTACCGTAAATTACCAATGTGAGCACAACCGTTGTTGATTTTGAATCGAATTTTTTCCCTTAGTGTACGTAGTTAAAGATCGTTTTTTAATTACAAAAATTAAATAAAAATTTAAACGTCAATTTAAAAAATTATAAAGTAAAATGCAAATAATTTTAATATAAATATAATAAATAATAAGAAATAAATTGAAAGAATTTGAGCTTGATGTGGAAAAACATATTTTTGGTTCTGCGAATGAAAGTACATACTTCAGTCTGGTGTAGAGGATGTGATGGTTTGAATGAAGAAGGAATTTTGACTTAAAATTAAAATTAGCATGTAAACTCGTTCTTTATGTTAACAATAGCTGAACCACTTTATCTAAAAAAAGGATCCAAAGTGTTTTTTCTCATTTTCAAAATGCAATAGCTCAGAAACTAATAAATATATTTTCGCATATATTTCACAGCCTAACGGACAAATATCCAAATAATATTTGTGTAAAATATTATACTGAGTCGTTTTTACTAAATTATAACAAAAATAGGAAGAAACGAGAAATAAAATATTTTACATTTTGGTAGAAATTGTGGTTTAATACAAAATAGAGCCAATTATAATTACTACGCGTACATTTTGGATAAATAATTATTTATTTTAAATTTACAATAAGTTTGTTCATTAAATGGAGAAAAGTGAGTTCTAACTAAATGTATATTTGACTAATTTATTATACAAATTTATATAATTTCTTATATTTTTTCACTGATATTGTTAAACATTTTTCCACAAAACGGAACTAATACATTGTCAAGAGATCACTATAAAACAAATAGGAGTAAATTATCTTAAAAATTGTATACATTTGTATAATTTCAAATGATCATCTTAATGCCTTTTAAATATTGAACATAATTGAACAATGAAACATTATAAAACCTTATACCCAAAATAAATCTGGGTTTAGTAGATCTTCGATACTTAAAAATATTGTACAAACATTTTGTATATAAGGAGTGAGATCGAAAAATTCTTAACATACATAATATTCAATAACTTGGAAATGGTTGATCTAACCACTAATTACAAAATTGTGGACCATTTTTGAAAACCATTTCTTTGGAGATTTGATAGTTGCTTCAGTCACTTTTTTGGAACAGTGTGCACATCTTCTGTTAAAGTTTTCGATACTTTGGGACACCTTTTTTGTGCTCTTAAATTCACTTTTCACAAGAGCTCAATATCTCTCCACTGGTCTAAGCTATGGACAATTTTGAAAATTTACCTCTCTTGGTACTAAAACTATATTATTGATTTGGTACCACTCCAGAGCTTTCTTACCGTAGTGACATGATACCAAATGGATCCAAAAATATGTGGACACGTTGTGCTTTCTTAGGAAAGGAAGAAGTCTTTTTTGCAAATATTCCTTTATGCATATTTTGGTATTTAGAGATTCGAATGTATCAAATGACTTTTTCGTTTTGCCGCAATTGCAAAAAGCTTGTCATACCATGAATTTTGTAAGAAATTTTTGCTACTTTTGGGTCTTAAACTTATCTCCAACATTGCTTCGAGCATTAGCAATAAAAATTTTTGAGACACAAGCTGCGAAGATTCTGCCAGCACCTACGTTTCTTCGTCAATTATACAGCTTGAGTATTTTTGTATGAAATTTGGTTTTAAATTCCGAGTCCTATTTTTGGCTTGTAATTTTTTTGCAGAATTCCAGTTTGGAATTTTTTGAACTTTATATGTTATCAACTTTCCCATCAGCTTTAAATTTTCGCACCAAATAGTCGAAGCACTGAGAAAACTGAGCTGATTTTCTACCAGATGTGTTTGGAGTTACTTTCAATATGCCTTCAATTTTCTGGCCTTCCCAATATCATGTGGTCCTTTTTTCTTACCGAGCTAGGTTTCATATCAATAGTCAAATTATCCTGATACTGTTTAATAACATTAGAAACGGTTTTACGGACGACATTTAATTCTGTGGCCAATTATTTGTAAGACCTATTTGGATTTTTTGAAATTTTTTAATAACTTGTAGGATTTAAATCTTTTCGTCACTTATTTTGATGAACATAAGAAGAAATTAACATGGTTGTTATTAAAAATAATAACTGAAGTATTTTTCCATGATAACTGGATCATAAAAAATTTTGAATATTGATTCCGAAAAAAGTTATGAGGCAAAATGTATGTTAAGAATTTTTCGATCTCACTCCTTAAATGAAGACCTCTGTTGTACATAGGTTAGTATGTATCTAAATTAAAAAGCGAGGTTATGAGACAAAATCTTAAATTATTCCAAAATGGATAAAAACTCATCATTAGTTTTAATTTTTATCAAAGGTATTTATAATTACCTTTAAATGGGAATAATTTTTTTCACAGTGTAAAAACTAGTCATTTTATAGCGTCCCAAAAGTTATAAAAAGCACTTCGGACTACCCTTAAAATAAAATTTGGTTCAAATTGATAGACCAAATTTGTTAGACCTATTTATTTAACTATTAATGAATATATTAAATATGGAGAAACAACGACATTATCAAAGCAAAAGAAACAAGTATTCATAAATATTTACGCAAATTTTAATTTTATATTATTTTGGAAAGACTATTTCTTATTTTAAGCTTTTTTTGTTTTCTTTTTTGATAGGCACTGAAAATCGAGTTAAGGTATAAATTAATCGAATAATTCGAGTGACTTGAAAAATTTATTCAATTATTCGAGTAACTTAAAAACTGCATTTTCGAGTTATTTGATTATTCGAACAATGAAAAAGTCGAGTAAAATGAATACTTTAGTATGCATATGTTAAACAACTTTAAAAATAAAATAACTCTTTCATTTGTCCGACCATTAAAATTGAATTAAAGAAAATTATTTCTATTTGTGGAATAATTTAAATTTAAATAAATAGAAGTTATATCTTGTAGATTTTACATTTTTAAAATACTTTGAAATTTGCAATTTTATTTATAGAAAATTTGTATTTTTAGGAGTTCATTATAAACGTAGTTTTTTGTAGGAAATTGTTCTTAGAACCATAAAAATGTGTTCGTTATAAAAAAAGTTCACTATAAACGTGTTCGTTATAAATGTGGTAATTTGTATGCAAATTTTGAGCAAAATCAATGGGACCGTAGAAAAGTTTTCGCTATAGTCATAATTCGTTACAATCGGTGTTCGTTATAACCCTGTTCGACTGTATTATTATTATTTTCTTTTTAACTACGTTTAGATGGTTTTGTTTGAAATATAATAAATAAGATAAATATGGTGATATTGCAAACTTAGTTTAAAAAAATATTGAATAAGCATAAAATAGCAAGTCTACAAATAAAATAGGTTACTAAGAAACTACTGGATAACTTTGTGGCACATAATAACAATTTTATTATTATATTTTTTTTTTCTTTTAATTAACAATTCAATCCAATGCATCCACTACATTAGCATAGTATTAACAAATTAAATAATTCATTATTATTTTTTAACTGGAAGATTTTTAATTCAAAAATAATTTGAATTAATCACAGTTTAATAAAGTTTACAAATATAATTAAACTATAATTAAATTTATATATCATGCAAAAAAATCGATTAATTTTTTGAACTTTTTTTCTTTCTCTCTCTTTTTTAGGCAAAAAAACTATGCTATGCATAAAAATATTTGCTACAAACGAAATGAAAAAAAAAAAAAAAAAAAAAAAAACGAGAGAAAAAGATATAGACGGTCAAGCCCGACCATATGATACCCTACACCATTGTGTACGGTATAATTCGGGGCGAGGTCCTTTATTAGACTCGGAGTCAAATGTGGACCGATACTTTTGGGTGATTCCCAAAATTGGGCCTTATCTGGGAGCTATGGTAAATTATGGACCAATCTTTATAAAATTTGTCACTATCATTATTTTCATATAAAACTTATTTGTGTCGAATATTAACTTGATACTAACATTTTAATGGGATTTATGCCCGTTAAGTGATTTTCTGAAAAGGGGTTTATATGGAAACTATGGGTAATTATGGACCGATCTTTTTAAAAATCGCCACACTTATTTGGACTTATATGGAACTTATATGTGAAAAATTTCATAAAAATATTGCTATTGCTATATATATATATATAGTTAAACCCTTTTCCGGGAGGACATTTGTATGGGGGCTAGGTGAAATAATGGACCGATCGTCACTGGACTATAAGAAACCTGTGTACCAAATTTCATACATTTTGATTCAAAATTGCGACCTGTAGTTTCATTACAAGGTTAACATGGACGGACAGACGGTCAGACGGACGGACATCGTTAAATCGACTCAGAAAGTGATTCTGAGGGTCTTAGACCAATATTTTTGGGTGTCAGTACAAACGCATAATACCCTCTCCACCTATGGTGGTGTAGGGTATAAAAAATGCAAATAAATTTTTATTTAATAAATAAATAAACTGAGAAACTTTTTTATGTTAAAAAATTTCATAGAAAGTGGAAATTATCATAACCAAAATCGTTTAAATTTTTTATATTTTCTTGTTTTGAAATAGGCATTAATTATCTAGTTTCTTTCTTTCCCGCCCATATTTACTTCAGATCTAATTACTTGCACTCAATGTGTAATGAAGTCCTCCATGTCTGAGACAAATATCTTCGAAGAAAAAATAAAAATGATCAAAGTGCAATACAAAAAAGGAGGCGTTTGCATGTTTCTGTAGAGGAGTATGAATTAATGTTTTGAAATGAGAAGCATATTTTGTGATTAATAACAGAAAATTTAAATTTAAATTAGAGTAAAATTTTAAATATTTTTTTCCCAAAAAGTAATCAATAGCTACTAAATATATTAAGAAAGTACGAAGAAAAAAGGTAACAATATGTAAAACTTTTGTTTAATATCTCTAAAGACATGTGTAAAAATCGCCTTGAACATTAGTAATAAAGGAGCTCCCACAAAACCTTTGTGTGAATTTAATAAATTTTACTTAATTATCATGCATGTTATATTTTCTGCTCATTGTAACTTTAATAAATTCATATTTTATCTGAAGTGATCTTCTTTATCTTTGCTACTAATTACTTGTACTTAATGTTATAAAAAGTTTTCTACTACAGATATAAATATATCTTCAGAAATCTAAAAAACGTAACAAGATAAAACAATAAAAATAGATGAAAGTCGAATGAATAAGTATAAGAAAATGTTGAGTTTGCATGTTAAATGGTATTTAATCATTTGCAGTAACGGAAATGATAGGAACACATGTGAGCAGAATATAAAGGAAAGTCTTGTAATGGGAACACTTTTTTATAGTTCATTGTAACAAGATACAAATTTTATTTTAATTATTAAAAAAAAACCGTACTTAAATAAATTTTAAATCTAACTACAATTAACTGAATGAATAATATTTTTTTCTTTTACTTTGACACTATTTTATTTTCTTATTAAATTTAAGTGACATTTTGTTAAAATTAACAGTCTACATTCACGTAATTTTACTATTTGATATTTTGTTAAGTTTAGTGCAATGTTGTTTATTTCAAGTTTTATTATTTGTTTTACTCGCTGTGGAAAGACTTGTGACACATTAAACACATTTTTAATGTCATCATAAGAAATTGTTTAAAAGTTTTAGTGGTTTTAATGCTTCACTAGAAGTTAGTTTTATTTTAATGCAATTTTTTGATATATTGGTCTTCACTTAGTAAATGAAATGTAGAAAAATTATATACTTAAGTAAAAAATGGGAATGGAATTTTACTTCTGAAAACAAATATATGATTACTAAAAAATAAAAAGATATATTTGTTTAAAATGTCTTATGGAATAAATTTAAATATATAACTATAAGATAGAAATATCAATAACAATTTTAATAATTTTTAGATTATATTTAAATTTAAATTTTATAACAGTATTATACTATTCAATGGCTTGAAATTTAATAAATAATGAAATATTACTTTTTATTTATAGACCTAAATGTCACTTTATATAATTTGTTTCCTGAATAATAAAACATAATTATTATTTTTATTTAATTTCATGTTATAATTTTTTCAGTTTTTCTTTAATTTACTTAAAAAAGCATTGTTTTACTTAATTAACATAAATACGATATTAATAAAGTACTATTTTATTTAGTATTTTTTAATAAATATTTCTCTATATACATTGTCAATTATAAACTATGAAAAAATAATAAGATAAGAAATTAAAAATGACGTAAAGTGATGATTTTTTATGCATATATAGTATGATTCTTGCAGCAATACTATTTAGAATTTTGTAAGAAATCATTTGTTTATTTAAAAAAAATATTTAGGGGCAATATTAAACCCACCAATGAAAATAATAAAAAAAAAAACACAAAAAAAGAGGCTAAAAATAAAACAAAAAATTTATTTCTACCTAAATATCTCCTAAACCAAAAGAGACAACCTACATATGTAAGCAAATTTTTTGTAAAGATTTAAAAGGACTATCTAGATATAAAATTTCTTTTTTGTCATATAATAAATGAAGATGGTCAAATTTGGAGAGTTACCCACTTCCCTCCTAACCCGCTAGGAATTTTTACTCCACCAAATCAACTCAAAAACACCTCAACTCTTATTATGTGAAATTTTATTGAAATATCTACAACGGTTAACAAGTTACACAATTTTTTCCCAAAAAAAAAAAAAAGCGTTTTGATACCACTGTGTACTGTAGTTTTTCTTTCTTCCATTTTTAACACCACATAGTGAGGCCAAACGCAAAGTTTTTGGTAATAAATCTGCATCTTCTAAACTACTGCGCGGATCGAATTAAAATGTATGGAACAGTTATACAGGAGGACCTAAGCTTTCAAAAAAATTGTGATCACGACTTAAGCTACAGGGTGTCAAAGTTGACTATCTCGAGTATGTAAAAGTTTTAAAAAATCTTAACTTCTAATAATTAAGTCCGATTTCAAATATTTAAAGAAAATAAAAAATCACCTTTGCTATTTTTTACATATAAAGAGATATTTATGATTGAACATTCAACTTCAGATTTCTTTTCCTCGACTTTATTTCGTTTTCCGGGAATAAGTAATGAGGCATATGAGAGAAATTTTTTTTTAAATATTGTGTAATTTGGAATATATTCCGAAATAATATGCTGAAAAAGTTTTTTGATTATTTCCATTCACTTAGACATGAAAAATGTTTAATGTCGGGACTCTGAAATTAGTATGAAAAATCGTTATTCTTTTACAAAAATGTATTCTTTCACTTTTTTCTAAAAGTTGTTGTAATAAAAAAATGTTTTTCTTCACATATTTGAAAAGATCAGGCTTCATTAATGGTTAGTAAAAAAATTTTGAATTTATTTATGTTTATGCTCTTCACTCAGCATTGGTCAAAAATGGTAAATTTTAGAAAAATTTTTAACTTTTATCAATTAAGAGGAAAAAAAAATAAATGCCATGCTATTTTTTTGTAATATGTTGACGATATTTTTTAAAGAATTATACTCAGATTATTTTAACACTAAATTGTTTCCCGCTCGGCCAAAAACGAAAGCAGCAGTGCAGATTTTATGAAAAAAACATATTAGCATAAAATTTTCCTTGTTTTTTCCTATGTAATGTACATACTTAATATCATTCTTTTATTTCTGCAAAATTCTTTATAAACCCAGTTTTGGCAATTTTCAAAAACTGAAAACTTTTCTGAAAGCTTAGGTCCTCTTCTACAACTCTTTCACACATTTCAATTTGATACGAGTAACAAAATAGCAAAAAAAAAAAGACGATAAATTAATTTACGAATTAAAAAATTAATAAAAATAATTAAATGTGATAAATAAAATCACATTTCGACTAAAATATAGTCGAAACTGTAAACTAAACAATGGTCGAGACTATAGGCAAAACTATAGTCGAGGCTGTAGAAAAAACTATAGCCGAGACTATAAACTAAAATATAGTCGAGACTACAGACTAAACAATAGTCGATACTATAGACTAAACTATAGTCGAGATTATAGACCAAACTATAGTCGAGAATGGAGACCAAACTATAGTCTAGACTATAGACTAAACTATAGTCGAGACTATAGACTAAACTATAGTCGGGACTGTAAACTAAACTATAGTCGAGACTATAGACTAAACTTCGGTCAAAACTAAACTATAGTCGAGACAATAGACTAAATTATAGTCGAGACTATAGACTAAACTATAGTCGAGAGTATAGACTAAACTATAGTCGAGACTATAGACCAAACTATAGTCGAGAAGGTAGACCAAACTATAGTCGAGACTATAGGAAAAACTATAGTTGAGGCTGTAGAAAACACAATAGACGAGACTATAGACTAAACTATAGTCGAGAGTATAGACTAAACTATAGTCGAGAGTATAGACTAAACTATAGACGAGACTATAGACTAAAGTATAGACCACACTATAGTCGAGACTATAGACTAAATTATAGTCGAGACTGTAAACTAAATTATAGTCGAGAATATAGACTAAACTATAGTCGAGTCTATAGACTAAACTATAGTCGGGACTGTAGACTAAACTATAGTAGAGACTACATACCAAAATATAGTCGAGACTATAGGCAAAACTATAGTTGAGGCTGTAGAAAAAACTATAGACTAGACTATAGACTAAACTATAGTCGAGACTATAGACTAAACTATAGCCGGGACTGTAGACTAAACTATAGTCCAGGCTATAGAGTAAACTATAGTCGAAACTATAGGCTAAACTATAGTCGAGACTATAAACTAAACTATAGTCGAGACTATAGACTAAACTATAGTCGGGACTGTAAACTAAACTATAGTCGAGACTATAGACTAAACTTCGGTTAAGACTAAACTATAGTCGAGACTATAGACTAAATTATAGTCGAGACTGTAGACTAAATTATAGTCGAGACTGTAGACTAAATTATAGTCGCGAATATAGACTAAACTATAGTCGGTACTGTAGACTAAACTATAGTCGAGAATACAGACCAAACTATAGTCGAGACTATAGGCAAAACTATAGTTGAGGCTGTAGAAAAAACTATAGACGAGACTATAGACTAAACTATAGTCGAGACTATAGACTAAACTATAGCCGGGACTGTTGACTAAACTATAGTCGAGGCTATAGAGTAAACTATAGTCGAAACTATAGGCTAAACTATAGTCGAGACTATAAACCAAACTATAGTCGAGACTATAGACAATATAAGCTAACAGTTTTTAAAGTTAATTTAGATGTTTTTAACTAGGATGTATTTTGTGACTATAGACTATAGACTAAACTTCGGTTAAGACTAAACTATAGTCGAGACTATAGACTAAATTATAGTCGAGACTGTAGACTAAATTATAGTCGAGAATATAGACTAAACTATAGTCGAGTCTATAGACTAAATTATAGTCGGTACTGTAGACTAAACTATAGTCGAGACTACAGACCAAACTATAGTCGAGACTATAGGCAAAACTATAGTTGAGGCTGTAGAAAAAACTGTAGACGAGACTATAGACTAAACTATAGTCGAGACTATAGACTAAACTATAGTCGAGACTATAGACTAAACTATAGCCGGGACTGTTGACTAAACTATAGTCGAGGCTATAGAGTAAACTATAGTCGAAACTATAGTCGAAACTATAGACTAAACTATAGTCGAGACTATAGACCAAACTATAGTCGAGACTATAGACTATATAAGTTAACAGTTTTTAAAGTTAATTTAGATGTTTTTAACTAGGATGTATTTTGTGACGTATGATTATTGCATGATGTACGAACAGTTTAAATATTAATCATACGTTAAAGTGTATATTAAAGAAAACTATAATTTTTAAATAAAATATTTCGAAAACTTTTATTTATTTATTTTTAGTATCGTAAATTTTACTTTACTATATATTTTAAATTCATTAATTTCAGTATTTAAGCTAATATTTTTTTTTTTTGAATTTTCTTATATTTATAGTATTAAACATATTGTCTGTGTAAGTTTCTATTCTATTTGTCTGTGTAAGTTTCTATTATAACTATAAAAAATCACTCCTTTAGAAAAGTGGAAAAAATTTAAAATCTTAAACGAAGTTTTCAACTTATTGAAAGTGTTTCATTCTTTCACATAAAAATAGTAATGAATTTTTAATGCTGACTGAAGTTCTTAAAATCAAAGAATGTAATCATTTATATATATATATTTTTTTTATTTAGGTATATTATTATGCTTGCTTACACCATTGTGACATTCGAAAACAATTACCTAAAAACGCTCCCATTTTCTTAACCTTTTCTGTGACATTTTTTTTTAACATTCTGTGACTCTGACATGTTGTAATGTTGTAACATTATTAACTTTGGGAAGCCGCTTAAATACTTATATATTTTCAAATAAAACCAAAGCAATACAAAATGTTGCTAAAAATGAGAAAAGAAGAACAAGTAATATATAATAAAATTTATGAAAGATATTAAATGAGCTATTAAAGAGAAATGTCAATAATGATACACAGGTATAGGTTAAACATTATTTAAGTTGAACGAATTTTCTGAAAAATATTTTGAATGGTGTAAGTTAACTGATTATATGTTTACTTAAACTAAATTGAGCATATTTTAGAAAGTTGTATGCTATTTTTTAACAAATTCAAACTCTGTCTTTTTCAATCAAAGTTTCAAGTATATAATATTTTAATTTGAAAATATTTGTTTTGAAACTTGGTTACAATTAAACCTTTATGTTTACTTCGAATTTTATTTAAATTTTTTCTCTCTAAACAATTTATACACACTTTACTTACTATTATTTTTTTTCTTTGTTTTAATTTATTGTCTATGCTGCCATTTAACACCTTAATTTTTAATAAAAGAACTAGACTACTGGAAAGAGAAAAGAACAAATAAAGGCGTAAGGAAATCTATGAAAAGGAATTTACACTCTTGACTTAAGCCTCAAATAACAAAGGAAAAACAAACAATTGTTATGAAATAAAAAACTCAAAACATAATGTAAATAGTTTTGTTTTTAAGGATCAAAAACACAGCATAAATAGAGCAAAATATGATTTGAGTTATACAAAGAAAACTAAAATGTAAAATATGAGATTGTGCTCTATTAAGTGCGTCAATTCTTTTAAGATTTTAGTGAAATATCTAAGAAATGAAGTATAATATATATAATCTTTTTAGTATCAGATATCAGAAGACTTTTTTTAGTAGATACTTTGAAACCTAAGTACGAAAATATTTTTTGTTAGTATAAACATATCTTTTATGTTTAAGTTTTATAAATAAAAGTAAAGTTTTAACTTAAAATTTTTCCTTTATAATATTGTTATTGCCATCTTGATGTTGTAATACTATTAATTTTTGTAAGTCTCTTAAAAATGTACTACCAAAGAATATGATTATATACAACAGGTGTATAATTTCCTTTTTATAATTTAGGGAATTATGTCAAAATATTTAATAATAAAATGAAAAGTAATATGTATAACATAAAAAGTAAATATCGAAATTCATGATATATTAAAATTTGATAATGGAAACTGTTTTAATTATGATCAATATATAAATATTGTTTGAAACGTGTGTAGTGTGTTTTGCTTGTGGATTTTAAAATGTTTACGTAAACCACTCGTATTCCAAAAAAATAAAATTTGTATTTCTATAGATTTTTTAATTATTTTGTATCTTATTGAATTATTATACCCTTCACCACATGTGTAGTTTGTCATTCCGCTTATAATTTTCTAAGACCCCAAAAAGTATATATTTTCAGACGGACAGACGAACAGACGGACATCTTTATATCGACTCCCCTATTAATAAGGATCCAGAATATATATACTTTTTGGGGTCTTAGATAAATATTACACACAGAAAAAAGATTGGTTGGAAAACGATTGAGTCTATTACAATTGCATAAGACATATCGAATTTCTATTGTTATTATTTAATATTATTAAGTTAAAACGATTTTCTATTCCAACACTTTTAAATTCATAATTACAGAGGAATGTAGTTATCTGCAATCTTTAAATAATGATATTAACCAATTTAAGCCATCCCCATAACTATTTTTACCATGTCGGTTGAAGCAATTAATTTAAACTCATAATAATATTTGTTAGTACTACTAATATGGTCTTTACAAATAATAAATTGTTTACACATATATATTTGTATACAATAAAAATATTTTTAATTACATTAGCTTATTATTCATAATGAGAATGTAATTAATTCGATTACTGTATAAGCAAACAATGAAAAAAAGAAGATTCGGTGTTCTTAACTGATAAATTAATTGTGAACCTCAAATTGTTTTTTTTTTTATCATTTGACATTCAAAATTAAATAAAATAATTTACAAATGAAAAAAAAAAAAAAAAAAAAAAAATTTAAAAGAAAAAAGTGAATTGAAATATTAAAAGGTAAGATTAATATACATATGTATCAATGACTATATTTTTTATTTTCCATCGCTAATATCTCTTTATTGTATTTTTTATTAGAATGAACAGCTAATGGAGCAAAGAGCGGACACATATAGCAATTTGGACAAATGATAAGAGCAAAAGTAAAACATCCTGCTCAGTGAGAAAAGTGCTTTCTCGGTACACAAATAATTATTCAACGATACAGGTTTGTTTAAGGAGATAAGTGTCCGTTTGATACAGTATAATGTCTTACATAAAACTTCTTGCAGATTGCGGTGTTGGTGCCAAAAAAATTTATTTTGGGAGCATTTTAAATGATCATCCTAGAGTCTTTAATATACATATGTAAAGTATGCAGAAATAAGTGAAATTTATGTAATATACTTTTATAGTTTGGTAAAACTTAAATAAAAAGCATAATAAATAAAAAGTATTTTTTACTATTAAATTCAGTTGTGGCAAACGAATTAATTTGTCTTCAAATCAGTTGCATCAACCGAAATTTTACAGTGACTACAACTGAATTGTATAGATAGTTACCACAACTGACTAAATTCGATTGGCAAAAAATTCGGTTGCCACAACGAATCTGTTTTCTCTGTGTATAGAAATTACAAAGGGAATGACAAACTTATATATACCCTTTACACATGTGGTGAAGGGTATAAAAATAATTAAAATTTTTCAAGACTACTTTTTTACTCACTACCAGTGTTGCCAGTTTAGCCTTTTTAAGGCTAAATCTAGCCTTTTTATTTTACTTTTAGCCTCAAAATTTTCGTTTTAGCTTCTAGCTTTTTTTTAGCCTTTTTTAATTCTTAGTATAGCTTTAAAAAGGCTAAAAATTTACTAGTTTTATATTTACAGAATCATCAATTTAAGCATTTTTGTGTATTAATCCGCACAAAAAAAAAAACGAAATTATTTATACGTAACGAAAATTTTCGCCTGCGGCGCTTCATTCAACAAGAATACTTTTATTATTTTTTAACAAACTTTATTACCCATAGGAATTATTTATGTTATATTTACAAATTCACTAATAAATCATTAAGAAATACCAAAAACTAATGAGAAGAAAAAAATAAATGCGTTTTCAAATAAAAAAATTTATTAGCTTTTTTCTGGCTTTATTTTTTGGGGCATTTAGCCTTTTCTGACCTTTTTTAAAGCCCAATTTAGCTTCTTTTTTTCTCAAGTCCTGGCAACACTGCTCACTACGCCATGTATACGTAAAATGTGTGTGTGTTGTTTTTAAAACAAAATATGGGTTTAGTTTGGGGTTAAACTGACAACCTTCTAAGTGCTATGCAGTTGTACTAGCTATTGTATAACTCAATGAACTTGTTATTTACTGGTAACTTGTTATTCCACTATTCAAAGAAATTAGAAAAATAATGATAACTGATAACACTGGTTGGACTTGATGTATTTTGATGTGCTAAACACGAACCTGCTTTAAGTTTTTTTCCATCAGGTCTGGATTTTTTTTTATGGGCATGTCTAATATTTCACCCATAGTAAGGCCATTACTTTAGTATATTTCCTCATAAATCAAGAACGGTGTGTACGATTGACATAAGTGATACACCAAAAGATGCGTACGAAAAATATCTTCAAATATCTTCAAATCATTTAATTTTTTTATGTGCTCAACAGTTTCGAAGTTATTTTGAAATAAGTGCCCAAAAAAAATTTTTTCGTGCAAAATTTTAGATTTTTTTTGTTACTAAAATTTATTTTAATAAATGAAAACATCTAAAATGTTACAGTTTATTATCTTTATCTTAAAGCTGGTAATGTTGCGAACAAAATAAGGTATGTATCTTCACAATTGATGCATAAATCGTTTATTCACAGTCAAGTAAAAATACTCATGTTACATACAATTGCGTAGAAATACAGTAGTGGGCAAAAAAAATAAAATATAATAAAAAAATTGTTTTTTCTTGAAACAAAAATAAGTGGACTAGGTGAGATTTGACGAGTTAAACAAGAATCTGCATTCACTTGTTTTCTATCATGCACTGATTTTTTTTTTAGGTGCATGACTAATATTACCACCTTATTCAGCGGTCACACTATAAAATTCGAGAAAAAGGATTTTGATAAATGATACATCAAAAGATGCATATGAAAATTGTCTTCAAGTTATGTTAACAATATTTTTTATTCGCTCAAGAATTTCAGTTATGAATAAAAATTTTCACGATTTTTCAATAAAAAAAAAAAACTTAATTTTTCGCTACTAATTACCGAATAACTACGGAAATATTAACTGGATAAAGAAATTATGTAAACTCAGCTCAAAGACAATTTAAATCGCTATCTACTGGAGTTTAATTTATCTTAATTGGACAAACAGTTCTCGAGTTATACAAGTGTGACTGCCTAAAGGCAGGGTCATAGTGATCATGCCCATAAAAGAAAATCGATACATGATAGAAAAAAAGTAAAAGCTGATTCTTATTTAGAACATTAAATTCCATCTAATCCACTATTTTTCTTTTATTTAAGACAAAGAAAAAAAAAAAAAAAAAATTCCGACTTGTATTTCAACTTAACTGTAGGTATGCATGGGTATCCTAATTAACTGTGAATCCAATCAAGATTTGTGCATTAATTTTTATGATACGTGGCTTTATTTGCTCGTAGTTTTGCCAGCTTTGAGATAAAGATGATAAACTAAAATAATTTTAATGTTTTCACTTTTAAAAAGAAGTTTTAGTAAAAAAAAGAAATCCCGAATTTAGCATGAACAAAATTTTTTCGGACACTTATTTCAAAATATCTTCAAAACTATTCAGCGGATAAAAATTTGATGACAGAACGACTTAAAGCCTATTTTATTCCACATATTTTGGTGTATTATTTATATAAATCGTGCATACCGTTCTTGAGTTATAGTGAAATATACTCGAGTAATTGGATAATTTAGGACGCAATATTAGACACGCCCATAAAAAAAATCTCGACCTGATGGGAGAAAACTGAAAACAGATTCGAGTTTAGCATGCGGAATTCCATCTAAGTATTCCACATATTTTATTTATTGAAGGAACACGAAAAAAGTTTTTTCTGTTGGCCAGTGTAATCAGTTAATGAGTTTAGTAAGTAATAACCAAAAGCCTACAAATTTTTGCTGGGTCAATTTGCAAATGAAGTTGGTGCGATACAGTCTTCTAATAATTTGTTAATTTCATTCTTTTTTTTTTTTTTTTTTTGAACATTAAATGATTAAAAGTAAATGTAATCAGTTTCTTCAAGCTTCAAGTTACTAATAGTCAATGAATACGTTTCTATAAACATCGTTTTAGATCTTTGTTACCGCTTTACATAGTTGATTTATCAAAGTTAGAACTTTAGCTAGTTTTTCTGTATATGAATTTTAGGATTTTTAATAATTAATTAAAAATTTAAAATTTCTTTTGCTATAGCTTGTATCTATTATCTTTTCCAAAGTCTTTATACATAGAAATAAAAAATTAATCTTAAACAGTGATTCTGATTGCATTATTAATTTTTTAATCAATTACAATTTTCTTTTATTTTTCAACTTAATTCTACTTCTTTGGTTTGTACACATTTAAGGCGTCAATTAATGAATATAATTCCTGTTAAATTATTTTTACTTCACCTTCAAGTAAATATTTTTCGTAAACAAACCTACATACTTACAACAATGTTATTCAATATATTCCCACATACAGATAAATATATTTCTCTGGCTGAATATGTGCACTTATTACATTTATCATATAAAAACATTTACCGTTTTCTCCTTTCTTTATTGTTCGCATTTATTACACTTCATTTTAATTAATATTTTCGAATTAATATTCTTTTGTGTAATGTAAGTAAATGACGTATGAAGGAAAGTCATTTACACTTGTTGTTGGATAAAAAAAAAAATGTTAATACATTTTACGTGTTGTTTAAATATAATCAGAATTGAATGTAATTTAACATTAAGCTATGTTATGCATTTGTTTTTTTGTGATATGATTAAAGCAAAATGAAGACTTATAAAAACAAGTAAGTATAAAACCAAAATGTTATTAATATTAAACAAACTGTTAAATGAATTTGTAATACTTAAATTATAAGTTTTATAATTAAAAACTTTAAAAAAATTTTCAGCGATTTTATGTATTACATTTATCATCTCGTTAAAATTTCATTATTACTTCATACATATAACAACATCATGCTGGCAGGCTTTAAACTTCTTTATAAAGTATTAAATTATATTTTTAGAAATTTTCTTTACTTGTTTTGTCATTATTTTTAAAGCTCAACAAGAAATATTAAATACATTCAGGAAATTTCTAAAAAAAAAAAAATCTCAAATAACCATTATTGAATACAAGGGAAAGTGAAGTGAAACTTTTATACTTATATTACATATTTAAGCCCATAAAACACGTGTCTAATATATAGAAGAATTTCTAACAACCAAGTAACAACTTGTAGAGTGTAAGGAGTGCGATCGAAAAAATCTCAACATAAGTTTTGCCTCATAACTTTTTTCGGAAGCAATATTAAAAATTTCTTTTGATCCAGTTATCATTGAAAAATATTTCAGTTATTATTTTTAATAACAACCATGTTGATTTGTCGTGATTTTGATCAAACTGAGTGACAAAAAAGATATACGTGCTACAAATTATTAAAAAATTAAAAAAAAAAAAAAAAATAAAAAAATAGGTCCTACAAATAATTGGCCACAGAATTAAATTTCTGCCGTCAAACTGTTTCTAATGTTATTAAACAGTATCACGAGAATTTGACCATTTATAGAAAACCTGGTTCGGAAATAAAAAAAGGCACATGATATTGGGAAGAACAGAAAATTGAAAGCATATTGAAAGGAACTCCAAACACATCTGGTAGAAAAACAGTACGGTTAGCTCAGTGCTTTAACTATTTTGTGCGAAAATTTAAAGCTAATGCGTAGTCGATAACATACAAAGTCAAAAAGATTAAAACAGGAATGCTGCAAAAATTTAGAAGCCAAGAATATGACTCGGAAATTAAAACCAAATTTCATACAAAAATACTTAAGATGTATAATTGACGAAGAAACGTATGTGCTGGCAGAATTTTCGCAGCTTCTGTGTCAAAACTTTTATATTGTAAAAGCTCGAGGCAATGCTAAAGATAAGTTTAGGACCCAAGAGCAGAAACAATTTGCTAAAAAATTCCAGCTATAACAAGCTTTTTGCTTTTTGCTTCATTTGTTACATTCGGCTCTATAATACCAAAATATACATCAAAGAATATTTGCTTCTTCTTTTCATAAGAGAGCACAACGCACAGTGCTTTGTTCCATAGACAAAAATCAAAATAAAAACATTTTTCAAATTGAGTTAAAATATATGTTTTTGGAAAGGTAACAGTATAGATCATACAATTTAAAAAGATTTTTTTCAATAAAGTTATTTTCGTGGATACTAGAGGGCGCTAAAGTCAGAGAATTTAATGCCAATAGTAATGAACCAAAAATCTGGTTTTGAACTATTTTAAGAAAAAAATCGTCAAAAATTCATTTTTTGATGAAATGCGTCGAACTTTTATTTTTTCAATAACTCAGAATATTGGTAGATTAAAACTATTTCTACCTTCTAAATATAGTGTTTCGAATGTATATTTATCATTGCTCAAATTGACACATATTTTTTGCTTAAAACATAAAAATTCCTTAAATTTGATGAGGGATATAAAAAAATTATAAAAAAATTATAAAAAAAAGTTCAATTGAAAAAGTGTCTTATTTTCGGTTTTTACTTCAATTTAAAAGTGTTCTTAATGTTGACGTAATTTATTTTGCTAAATTAAAATAGAATAATTAAAAAAAATTATTCCGAAATTGAAAAAAACAACCAAGAAATAGCAAAATATATTTTTTGGAACTAATATATTACGTTAAAACTCCACCAGATGGCGCTAATTATAGAGAATTTTTTAATTTTAATACAAAAATTACATGAGTTCGATGGAGTATTAAAAAAAATTATAAAAAAGTTTCAGGATATATGGGAGATAGGCGTGTCCTTGCTCCGATTAAAAAATAAATTAGAAGACGTATAATCAATTCATTTTTAATGTCTGGCACAAATTTTGGTAAAGTTCAGACCAATATTTTAGAAAAGAATTAGTTTTTTAAGTTTAGGATATATGGGAGGTAGGCGTGTCCTTGCGCCAATTTTTCCAAAACTTCGTATTTATTCATTATAAGACTAAAATAATATGTGTACCAAGTTTCAATATGCTACGACAACTCCTTCTATTTTTGCCCATCGATGTATGGGATCAAAGCACTGTGCAACGTAGCCACATATTTTTGGCCCGATTTGGTATCATGTTACTATGGTAAGAAAGCTCTAGAGTGGTACCAAAACAATAACAAAGTTTTTGTACCAAGAGAGGTTAATTTTCCAAATTGTCCGAAGCTTAGGCCAGTGGAGAGATATTGAGCTTTTGTGAAAAGTGAATTGAAGAGCACAAAATATAAAAGTTATATTTTTCTGTGATCTGTACTAAATTATCAATTAAATAAAAAAATAATGAAAACTCTAAGATCAACCGTTTCCAAGTTATTGAATATTACATATGTTAAGATTTTTTCGGACGCACTCCTTAACAACAAAATATTTGGTTAATATTGATAAGTATGGAATTAATGAAATGCTAACAAATTCTACAAATGTTTAAAATGCATTGAAATTGGTATACTGAAAATATTATTACCTTATAGATTTTAATTAGAACAACTCTTTCCTTTTACTTTAATCAATATAATCTATATATATTTATATATATATATATATATATATATATATTTTTTTTTTTATTAAACCGAATTTATGATCGTCAACATTTAAGTATAACAACACCGGCCACAAATATGCAGTAAAAATGTGTTGAAAAACTTTGTCCTTATTCCGTTTTTTATAAATATTTTTTTTTTTATTATTTTTGGAACAGACACACAATTGTTTAGTTGTGAAAATAGAGGAATCTTTCGAAAATATATTATGGAGTGTAACATTAGAGAATTACGAAATTTTTTAGTTTTTAATAAAAATCTTTTTTTATTCAACAAACATAAAATGGTTATGTCTTTCTTACATACACAGAAAAAATTATTACCGTCTTTTTTTTAATTAACTCAGTTGTTTAATTTTTCATAAAAATTTAATAAATATATTCAAGAAAAAATAAAATAAAAATAAATTTTGGTATGATTTTATTTCCTATACACATTTGTAATTCATTCAATCATCTACTTGATTGATTTAATTAATTTATTAATTGAGAATATTTTTCTGTTTTGCATTTTTTTAAGTTTTTAGTAATTGATATAATAATTTTGGTGAGAGATGCAAATTTAAACAAGTTTATAATTGAATGAATTATTTTCATATATATTTGTTAATTGGTGACTTTTTTCTGTGTATATGTATATATCTTGAAATGGGGAAGACTTGTTTTATTTAGGCAGTAACGACTAAATTGTATGCTCTTCTATTAGAGACTTCAAAGATCAAAACTTAAATAATTAGAAGATTTTAACAATTTCATGATTTAAAGAAAATAAATATGAAGGAAAACCTCTTCATTCTGATAGAAGGAATTAATTTTCTTGAAGTATAGCAAAATTACGGTGCATTTCAAATAATTATATATTTTTATCTTTCGATAATAATCTTATATTTGCAATACATTTTTACTACCCTATAGTAAACTTAAACTTTGGATATAGAACGCTACCTATGTACATATAATAAAATTATTAGCAACAAAACTTACAACATACTGACTATAATATAACAAAAATTGCAATTTAAAAATAGTTTTTGGTATTAAATTGTGCAAAACCACATAAAAATATGGTCATAGATGTGAAATAAGTACAATGTTTTAATAATAGAAAAAAATAATTTTATCCAGTTTAAAAATGTTTACTTTATACACAAGATATTAATAAAATGTGTGTCTACGTTTACATTAGCATAATGTCGATAGTCTAGATAATGTGTTATATTAATTCTTAAAAAGCTTAAAGATACAAGTTTATGCCTCAACCGGTTCCAAAAAAAAAAAAATTAAAAATGTTACTCTACATGCGACTAATTTGTTTGACATAATCAGAAATTATAAAGTAATATGTTTAAGTTTTCTTTTGAGAGTAATAAATTTTTGTAATATAAAAATAAATTCAAAGAAGCAATAAATTTAAAGAACAAAATTTCAATATAATATTTTTATTGTAATCACGGAAAAGTTTTCCTTAAAAATTTTAAAAAATTGTGACAGGTGTAACACACATCCGCAGAATTATATCATTTTTAATATTTTTTTACTATAAAACGTCGACATTTGTTAGTGCAAAAATATAAGAAGTCTTTACAAGAAAAAAGGAAATAAAATCTCATATTTATTTCCAATTGAAATTCGATTAAAAATATTGTATTGTGTCGTAGTATTTTTTACTCCTTTTTGTCTAGACTTCAATAGATGCAAACTCCTTTTTTTTTATTTTGTACTTATGGTTTAGTATCAAGTGAAAGAAAATTCATTTTTAGTCCTTTGTTATGAATGTTGTCCCCAAGGTAACAGATGTTATTATATTACAAATATATAGACTTTAATGTTGGCGTATAAGTATAGGGTATATAACATACAGCATATAAATCGTGAATACGTTAAACAGCGGAAACAGGAAATACAATTTTTAAAAGGTGGTAAGAATTTATAAGAATTACATTCAAATGTATTTAAGAAATGATATGTTTGTATGTAAGTTTTTTGAAATGCCATGCATTGGTTTTAAGAAAATATACAGATTTCAATAAAAATTACTTTATTACCCGCTACTTCGTTTAAGAAAAACTAAACTATCCCTAGAGGAAAGAGAACCAGTTCAAAACTAGTCACGTGACAGGTACTCAGGGCTAGTAACCAGTTCCAGTTCCGGAACTTTATATGGTAGGAACCTGTCACTTTAATATGGGGTTGTCATTGGAGGTGGCTAATTAGCTCCTTGGGACAAGTCACAGGACTGGTCTAACAGGACATGTTCAGAGTCGATTAATATAATAAAAATATGAAGACAAATTTTTACTTTTAAAACTTTTTTTTTATTATTATCTTCTTTAATTATTTTTATTAAATTATATTTATATTTATTTTTATTTTATAATTTTTCGTTAATGTCGATGGAGACACCCCGAATCGGACCCACGTTCTTCTGACGTATCTTACGTTTTATAGTCTTCAACTCTTACCACTCAGTCACAGAGTTTCGAATTGCGCACTCAACATGTCTGTTACAAATTGACTCTCAACTAACATGTAGAGTGTGGTGGTGTCAACTGGTTCTCAATTGGAACTTTGGCGATGATGAATGAATCATTAAAATTATTAGTTTTCAATATTGGTGATGTTGGCGTAAATTACATTCTCTGATTCTCCTTTAAGAAACCATAAATAAACGTTCTTTTTGATATAAACGCCCTTTCGCCAAGTTGATTTTTGGATGAAAAAAAAAAAAAAAATGTGATAACAAGTAAACGCCATTTTTCCATTTAAATGCGTTTTAGCCAAATTACAGGCAATTTAAGATTTTTATATAAATATATTTATATATTTATATAGGAAAAGTTTGTAGGAAAAGTTAACCAAGTTACAGCCGAATTAAGATTTTCATATAAAAATATTGATTTTTGTAAAAAAAATTAATTATCACAAATAAGCACTCTTTTTTCATTTAAATACGTTTTAACCAATTTATAGGCGATTTAGGATTTTCGTATGAAAATATAGATTTTTTAAAGAAACAATTTAAATGCGTCGTGGAAGAAAAAAATTGTGATAACAAATAAACGTCCTTTTTATATCCATCATCAAAAAGATGGGGTTTATATTGATTTCATTTAAGACCCCACAAAGTATATATTTTCAGGGTCCTAGATCTGAGTCGATCTAGCTATGTCCGTCCGTCCGTCTGTCCGTTGATGTCAGATGGTAAAATATGTTGACAGAGTATAACATTCTTGCTTTTTTTTTAATTTTTTTATGCTACATTTCACTTTTGCAATATACATATGTAGGCCTCTAATTTATTTTTTAGAAGCTTTTTAGAGGTAATAAACACCTATCGCTATTTGGCTATATCAATTTTTTGTTTTCCTTTTTTATCCACACACTTCATGTGTTTTCTCTCTTTCCCTTGGCTGGAAAGAGCTTATAAAAAAAAAGTAATTGGAATCCTTGCATGTGGTAAATCAAAGTATGTTTTTGCAATATCGTTAACTGATATAAAAGTGTAATAAAATTATATAACACAAGATCAAGCAGTTTTATATTTGATGTGTTATATTTAAAATAACTGAAAGAATTTCGAAACAAAAAAATAATAATATTTTCAACTACATAAAAGTTCTTTGAAAAACATTTTTCTATAAAAAAAAAACGAGAGAGAAACTAAAGTCGGTCAAGAACGACCATATGATACCCTACACCATTCTTTGAGAGTTAAAAATTAAACCTGTGGCTTATTGTAGACCAACACTTTTTCTAAATGAAAAATAAATGATAAAAATACAGAACAATGCATTGATAGTTACATCTTCATGATTTCATGCCCTTTAGGGCGATTCTCGGAAGTGGGTTTATATGGGAGCTATGGTAAATTATGGACCGATTCTCATAAATTTTGGCTGCGTTGTTTCTACTTATATAAAACTTACTTGTGTCGTATATTAACTAGATACTATCATTCGTATGAGATTTATGTACTTTAAAGTGATTTTCGAAAGGGGGGATTTCTATGGGAGCTATGGTCAATTATGGACCGATGTTGAAAAAATTTGATACAAAGATTTATACTTATACAAAACTCCTTTGTATCGAGTTTCATTGAAATATTTTTATATTTAAGTCATTTATGATCGTTAAACCCCTATTCCGGGAGGACTTTTGTATGGGGGCTAAGTGAAAAAATGGACCGATCATAACCAATTTCAATAGGCTTCGTCCTTGTATCAAAGTAATCATTCGTGCCATATTTCATTAAGATATCTTTAAAATTTCGACCTATACTTTGTTCACAAGTATTACAAGGACAGACAGCCAGCCAGCCGACCAGACGGACGGACGGACAGACGGACATCGTTAAATCGACTTAGAAAGTGATTCCGATTCAAACGGTATACTTTAAAGTGGGGTCCGATAATTTTTTCTGTGCATTACAAACATCAGCACAAACGCATTATACCCCAACCACCTATGGTAGTGTAGGGTATAAAAAAAAAAAATAAAGCAGAGTAGAAAGGAAAAGTAAATAAAACGTGATACAATTACATAACTTGCTTTAACGTGTTTTAAATATATGTAGATTTAAAAAACACTTTGTTAAGTAAATTTGATCTGTCGCACTCTACTCATCTATTTTAAATTATATACACAACTTTTCAACTTTATAATACACTTTTATTTACAATATTTACAAAACTTAAAAATAACTTAGCATTAACACAAAACTCCTTTTATGTTAAACTTCTTCAACTCAATTCAACTCACAGTGAGTAAATCCCTTACCTTTGTCGTGTATAAGCCCAACCCTTTCAACTAAACTATCGTGTTTGTCCAGCAAAACCTCGGTGATCTTCTCATATTCTTACATATATGTCTGTTAAATTTTAAAATAGCCACACACGCAAAGAAAAAATATGGTTCCTGTGACTATAAACTAAGAGCAACATACTATGATTGTAATATATGATTCCAGGTTACAATAAGTATATTTGTACGTAATCATTATTATGATTCCAATTTATAATTTATTAGTAAGGTTCATACCCTTATTAATAACTTTTAGCAAGTTTTATAACCTTTTCTTAAGTATTGCTTTCAATTTCACCATGTTTTTATCATTTAATAATTCCATGTTATCATACATATAAACTAATTTCATTATATATATAATTCCATTTTATCATATATATTATTCTATTCTATCATATATATGAACTAATTCCATCATAAGTATAGTTCCATTTTATCATATATATAATCCCATTTTATCATATTTATATTAATTTGTACCACGATATGTGGTACAATCATCATACTGAATAAAAACAAAACTTGTCAATTTATATTTGTTCATATATAAACTAAATGAGAATTATAACTACTGGACTGATACACAAAAATGTGTATTCAAAAGGCATTAAAAGTTAATGGCTTAATGGTTGTAGAATTAACCAAATTTGTAAAATGAACTGAATGGTTATTTAATTAACTAAATACTTGAAGAATTCACTAAATGATTGGATTTATTCATAAATATGATTTCATATAAACATATTTAAATACATATTATAATTCAGTGAACCATATTAAAATTTTGATTGCTATCATGAACACAGTATATTTAAATCAATGAAAAACAGCTATATAATCATTGAGTAGTTGTGGTGATCATGCTGTAAACATGTTTTTTCTGTGCGTGCAGGAACAGTGAATTGAAAGAATAAGCTATCAAACACTTTAAATTACACCACAATAATAATGTCTTTAGAAAATCTTTTCCTATAAATGGAAAAAGCAACCAAATAGATATAAAAATAAACAAATAAATTAAATTGTTAAAATCATAGTTTAACAATAAAATCAAAAGAAAATATTTAAATCACTTGTTAAAAAAAAAAAAGAAATAATAAAATATATTCCTAACTATTAACAATTACTACAAACCCAAAAACAAGTCAATTAATTACTTCTTCTTCAAAAGTCCATGTAAATTAAAATTACTTCTTGACTTTTATAGATTAAGATTTTTTTTGTCATATGTATACAGTTAAATAAAAGAAATGAAGTGATAATTATTATTTAATGAAAATTACTAAGTCAAAATACACATGTCAAGATAATATATATTTTTTATGCAATTGAAAGAAAAATAGTAATAAATGGGCTGGGAGTAGCAAATAATGAATTATATATTAAAAATATATTTTCATATTAATTTGATTGCTTAATAAGAAGAGCTATGAAGACAAAAAAAAAACGTAAGAATTAATATATTAAAAGTTAAAGTTCGGGTAAAGGGACTCAATGATAATAGGTCCAAAATAATACAGAAATATATGGGCCATTATCAAAAATTTTTGATTTTAGCCCTTTAAAAAAATATAAATTTTTTTGATGGCATATTAAAATCCTTTTGTATATAAATAAAGTGACTCGAATGCATGCAGAATCAGTTCGCGTTAATCATTTTATGTGAAGGGCGCGAAAGTTATGGCGGTTTTAAGTTGAACATATAAAAATTTTTACAAACTACAAGCAAAGAAAAAATATGGTTCCTGTGACCATAAACTAAGAGCAACATACTATAATTGTAATATATGATTCCAGGTTACAATAAGTATATTTGTACGTAATCATTATTATGATTCCAATTTATATTTTATTAGTAAGGTTCATAACCTTATTAATAACTTTTAGTAAGTATTGCTTTCAATTTCATAATGTTTTTATCATTTAATAATTCCATGTTATCATATATATAAAATAATTTCATCATATATATAATTCCATTTTATCATATATATTATTCCATTCTATCATACATATGAGCTAATTCCATCATAAGTATAATTCCATTTTATCATATATATAATTCCATGTTATCATATATATAATTCCATTTTATCATATATATGAACTAATTTCATCATATATATAGTCCCATGGTATCATATATATGAACTAATTTCATCATATATATAGTCCCATGGTATCATATATATGGTCCCATATTTTCATATTTATATTTATTTGTACCACGATGTGTGGTACATTCATCATACTGAATAAAAACAAAACTTGTCAATTTATATTTGTTCATATATAAACTAAATAAGAATTATAACTACTGGACTGATACACAAAAATGTGCATTCAAAAAGTCTTAAAAGTTAATGCCTTAATGGTTGTAGAATTAACCAAATTTGTAAAATGAAATGAATGGTTATGTAATTAACTAAATTGTTGTAGAATTAATTGACTAAATGATTGGATTTATTCATAAATATGATTCCATACAAACATATTTAAATACATATTATAATTCAGTGAACCATATTAAAATTTTGATTGTAGGTAATCATTAAATGATTAAACAGAATCACAAACGTTGCTATGATAAACACAGTATATTTAAATCAATGAAAAACGGCTATATAATCATTGAATAGTTGTGGTGATCATGCTGTAACCATGTTTTTTCTCTGCGTGTAGGTGTTTATGTATAATTCTGGTCAAAATTACACGAAATATCAAAACCTACTGAGTTATTCAAATAAAATTTAAGATATTTTCAATGCTTGATGTTATTAGTACAGCATATTTTAGGATTTCCTAGTAAAATTAAAAAAATTTTCTTTTCAATAAAAATCGCGATTTTTAAAAATTTTGCGAAAAATTTGGATCGAATCTAGGTTATTTCTCCATATATTGAATGAAAATATATTTTATTAGAGTTTATTAAAAAGAAATACTTTTGAATATTGTGATCCTTTTTTAACACAAGTAAATATTTTTTTCTCCATAAAATGTTTATCTCCCAAAATTTTTTGATGCGCCTCCGAATTTTTATTAAGCATAAGAAACACCTACTAATTATGCCAATTATAGTTAATTTCATGCAGTCCACACGATGTGCCTTAGCGAAATGTGTTTTGACAAAAGTGTCCCGTTTTCAACTATCAACAACATTTGACTTAAATTTGTGATCCCAATCAATTATATTTATCACCACTCTTATATCTATATATCCAATATTTGTTTAAATTGCAGTTTTCTATATAAAAATACAAAAACAAAAAGTTCAATTTTTGCGTAATTTTCAAAAAGTCCATAAAATTCTTGTATTAAATTTATTTTTAATGCTCCTCCGATTTTGTTATGTAAAATGACAAAAAACTAAGCCTCGCGAAAAACTGACTTTTTGAAAAATGTTCGGTCTTGTTTTCCAAATTTTGAAACTATCTACTACGTTGACTATTTCGGGCATATCAACGGGATATAATGCAAAATACGCACAATTATAACGAGTATCAATCCCTATCCCAAATTTTGTATTCGGTTGATTGGTGAACAGAACCCGCCCAAAAAACAGAAAAATTTAAAAAACTAAAAAATTTTGTCATCAAAATTCGACTACCCCATATTTAACTGTTGAAAGTCTGCACAACAACAAAGATGATGCAGAATTTATCTGTAAGTTTCGATTAGTTTACTTATGATAGAATGAGATCAAAAAGTATAAACGCGCGAACAAAAATTGTAGAAGAATGGGAAAAACTTAAGTTATTTTTATACATTTTTCTATGTTCTTGAACTTTGAACCACAATCATGATTATAAAAAGAAACCTATTGTGCTTAAATGTTGCACTCTATTAGTTTCAAATCTTGTAAGTTCAGATCTGTAATCAATATGTTTAAAATATCATTACCCCAAAACTTATTAAGGATTTAAGTCAGTTTCAGCCAGGTTAAAAATTTTTGATAATGGGCCATATATAGAAAATAAGATTAGTGAATATTTATGAAAAGTATCATTAGAATTATTAAATTTTCTGAATTAATATATTGTGTACATTAAAATTGTAATAAATTTATTTCAAATCCTAAAACAATTTACTCTTAATTCCTCAATTTTATTAAGAGACTACTTATAGATATGTAAACATATGTACATAGTATATTTAACTGTTTGATGGTGTATATTTATGTGTATTAAGCCATAAACGTTTAAGTCGTAAATACAACAACTATTCATGTTTTAATTATTGATATATGTATGTATTAAATAATTTCTTAGTAAAAGTTACTTCTTAGGTCACTTTACAAAAAATATTAATATTTTTATAGAAACTTTCTGATTAATAATCAAACATTTTGTTGACTTATAAGAAAGGTTTACTAATACATTAAGGTCATCTAATTTTTGTAAAGAAAATAAATAAATATAAAGGAAATAAGAAATAAATTTATATGCTCACAAAGAATCACAATGGCCGAACAATTAACAATGGCAGCCACGTGTATCAGCTTATTGCATATTTTTTATTATTATTATTATTATTATTATTATTATTATTATTATTATTATTATTATTATTATTATTATTATTATTATTATTATTATTATTATTACCCTACATTATTCATAATAAAATATTGATTCGATGATTGTATATTTTGGATTTTTTACTTATTATAAATTATAAAAAATTTAATTTGGTTATAGTTCTAGCTTTAATTTTTCATTCTAATTTCCTCCAAATAATGAAAATTTTCTTCTTGAAAATACTTCCGAAGAGATTTTTATTTTACTGAAGGGTATTTCAAAATAACACCTGGGTTTTTTGCAGACAAACAAAAAGGATACTCTTTCTCTTTTATTTTTGTTTTTCTAAAGTTACTTTTTGTGAAAAAAGTTTATTTTAACAAGATATTTAATAGCCAATTAAGAGGTCATTTAAGAAGTTTCTTTGAAATATAAACTGAACTTTTCTCATGAATATTATAGAACACATTTTTAGGCATTAAATTTATACACAATGTTTCAGATATTTAATAAAAGTAGTTTTAAATTGAAAATAAAATAATAAAAATAATAATATGGTACAATGGACAGCAATCAGATTTGACGTTTCCAATTTTAATAAAGTTCGCTAAAGACTTTGACTACTGGAAGTGTTTCTCAAATTATAAACTTTTGGACTCATGGCTCTTTCCCATCCAGACATATGAAATTTTGAAAAGCGGAAAAGTATACAAACAATTTACAATGCTGAAGCCTTTTTTGAATATAAACCTTCGATATTAAATACCTCAAAAGTTTCTACCATAACTTTAACAACTTGCGTAAGTTGCAGAGTAGAACAGCAAACATAAACCAATTCACTTCCGGACCTGCAGCTATATAAAATATAAAAGAAATAAACTTGATGTAGCCACAACAAACCAATAGAGGTTTTGGGAGACAAAAAAAAATAAGAAGTGAAACTTCGAGAAATTACTTGTGCTAAAAGTTGTTAAGGAAACGGAAATAAACTAATAGAAATGTTACTGTTTGCTGCAAACATTTTTAGTTTTATTTGTTAATTCTAAGTGTGTACAAAAAATAAAAAAATGCTTTGTTAAGTTAACAACAATATATGGAAATAAAAAATGAAAATAAAGGAAATATTTTGTATATTAATAGAAAATTGATAAGGAGTTATTTAATTTTTTTAATCCCAGAAAAAAAAGAAACGAAGTTCTTCCAAAAAAAGAACACTTTCACAACTTTAAAATTGGAACAAAGTACAAGTACATATTTTAATTTTTTTTGGAAGTTCTTAATAATTACTTCCAAAAAAGTGAAAACAAATGAATTTTTAGCGGAACAAAATTGAAATAATTTCTAACAAAACTTTTTTTTTAAAGCATTTTTGTTATTATTTAATAGGGCAAATATAGCATTTTTATTAAAAAATTGTATAAAAATAATTTTAAGAGAAGTGCTTCAAAAGCAATGAACAAGAAGTGTTAAAGAATAAAAAATAACTTCTGCAGCTCTTTTTCACCACTAAGTACTTCTTTCCAATGGCTACACAATGTTAAAATCATGACTTTTCAATTCTTTTTTTGCTGGGAAAATAATGTTATGAATTAAATTCATGACAATAAATTCATACTAATCATAATACACATATAAATAAGATATAAAAAGAGAAAATCGTTTAGAAAATGTTAAAGTTATTACGACTTCCTCCGACCATTAATGAGTTTTAGAATACAAATACAAATGTTTAAATTAAAAGCTAATGTCAATTAAATTTTAACTATAATTAGCAATATGCCAAAAACGGCTTTTTGCGAAAAAGAACTTTTTTATTATTGAAAATGGTTCTTTAGGGCTTCAGCAGCAACTTTTGTTCTGCGACTTTTTCATAATTCCGTTATTTACAAAATTACCGTTATTTTTAGGTTACTGAAGAAAATCAAAATTTTGACCTTTAAATTTCCAGAATTCGACCAAATGATGTTTAGCAACTTTGTACAAAATCCTTTGGCGAATATTTTTGCTGAACATATGAAATCATAATATTTGCAAATACAGGGTGTTTTGATGCAATTTTAATAAAAAATGAATTTTGCGCCATCTAGCGGCAATAATTTTTACTAACTATGTTCGGCAATTTGAATGGAAATTTGAATACCTTTCCAAAAAGAGCTTTGTTTTGAAAATCGGTTGAAAAATATCAGTAAAAAATGTTCTAAACAAAAACAGTGATACAAAGAAAAACAACAAAAAACAATAACATTACAAATGTAAACAAGCGCGAATGTTGTATGAGAGGTGGGCGGTAAAGTGGGCGAACCACTCCTATTTTTGTTTCCGTGTTTACATTTGTCCATGAAGTATTTGTACAAAATTTTATTGACCTTTCACCTTATTTGGGAGGTGAGCGGTAAAGTGGGCGGACTACGTCCATTAAATGTTTCCAAGTTTATATCGACCCATGAAAATGTTGTTGTAGTACATGCTTTTATTTAAGATAGATATAGCAGAAAAGTATGAAATTAAGCTACAACGGACATCCTGTGTCTTTTTTGTTTATTTACAGATTTAACTCATTTTCAATATCAAACAAATCTTATATAAGATAAATATTTGGACCAAATTTCGTTCCAATTAGTTGTGCCGTTCGAACCCTATCCTGCTTTCAACAGACGGACATAGCTAGATCGACTCAGAATCTAACCAGGACCCAGAAAACATATACTTTATGGGGGTTTAAATTAAAAATAGTGTGCATGCACGCAAAGAAAAAATATGGTTCGGGTGACCATAAACTAAGAGCAACATACTATGATTGTAATATATGATCCCAGGTTACAATAAGTATATTTATACGTAATCATTTTTCTGATTCCATTTAATTATTTTTTCATCATTTAATGATTCGGTTTAATCATATTTATAACTTTTTTTATAATATTTCTTCCGATTTCACAATTTTTTTTATCATTTTATAATCCCATTTTATCAATATATAAACCAATTTTTTCATTTAATATTCCGATTTTATCATATATATAAACGAATTTAAACATTTAATAATCCCATTTTATCATGTATATAATAAAATTTTATCATATATATAATCCCCTTTTATCATATATATAATCCCATTTTATCATATATATAATCCCCGTTTTTGTAATACTGAATATATTCTGAGGTGGTGCTTGAAGATTGCATTCCTACTTCAAAAGTTATATATGAATGAAGGTGAAAAAAACGAATTTTTTTAAATTTTTTAGATTTTTTTTACATTTTCCAAATTTTCTCGTAAACGAAAAATGCGATCGTCAAGCACCACCACTGTGTTGACTTTCAAGGCATAACATTCAGTCCAATTTGTGCCGCGTTAAATGTTAGCAGTAGTGTTTTCTTACTTCCATGTTTTGTTGTTGCATTTTGTTTTTGTCAGTATATTATTACAGCAATATCCGAAAATGAAAGACTACTACCCAGACTAGCTACCCAACTAATAAAAACATTGAATTTGTAGCTGTTAACATAATTAATGCAGTAAATTCATAAAAAGTAAAAAATCCAAGTTTTAAGGGCCACCCTATATTTCCGTTTTAGGACAAGTAATGGGAACCCTAATTAGATATTAAGGTAGCTCCAGCCCCGAATCATTAAAAATCATTCGACATTCATAGCATGAAAATGAAAAAGTACTTTTTTTTTTCGCAGAATAATCCAAAAACCTTTTTATGCTTGGATTAAAAAATGATTACATTTTTAAAACTCCAGTTTTAATCTTTAAAAAAGTTTTGCTAAACAAATTTCAAAAAAGTTTGAAACAATCTTTGCAGTTTTATAGATAACACTATATAAAATAAAACTTAAAGAATTAGGTCAATATCTTGTTTGACTAATGTGCTATTCACACTTGCTCACATCTAACATCTAACATCAATTTTACAAGATTATTGTATAGGGCTCAGAACTCAACATCTATCAACATCTTTAGAAGATAAATCTTTATTTTCGCAATAATAAAAATTGTTGTCAAATAATAATAAATAAATTATTTTGTTAGTAACACAATTTGATTTAGTAGTTTTTCTTAAAATACAACACTTTTTGCTTATTTGTTATCAAATAAATAAATTTTTAGGAGTTTTTTAGGTTTTAAGAATTCAAAGAATCCATTTTTTTGGCGACTTTTTATTTCGAAATCCCCTTTTTTGGGCAGTTTTTAAAAGTTCTCAATGGTAACGCTGCACGTTGGGTTAAATGGGATGAAAATAACGCATAATTCAGGAAAAGGTGATATCGATATTTTAATAACCACGTTTTATTTTATTTTTTTTATTGATTATTAGTTATGAAAATTTTGTTTTAGAATTTTAAGATTTTTTTTAGCAGAACGGAAATGTCTGTCCGGCCGTCTATACATTAGAGTTAAATGGGTTGAAAATTATGCATAATTCAGAGAAGGGTGGTATCAACACTTTAATAATCACGTTTAAATTTTCTATTTATTAGTAAGTAAAAAATTGAATTTTTAAAATTATAAGATGTTTTTTGGCTGAATGATAATGTCCGTCCGTCTATACATTTGGGTTAAATGGTACGAAAATGACGCTTAATTCAGGAAAAGGTGATATCCAAATTTTGATGATCACTTTCTATTTTTTCTATTTATTAGTTAGTAAACAAATACATTTTTAGAATTCTAAAATATTTTTTGGCAGCATGACATTTGGTTTAATATGTCGAAAATGCCACTTAATTCGGGGAAAGGTGATATCAAAAGATTAATACTTTCACTTGGTTTTCATATTAATCGAGAAGTGGAAAAAAATGTCTTTCGAATTTGAAGATTTTTTTTAAGAATTCTAATGTCCGTCCATCTGTCCGTCTGTTTGTTAATTTTTGCAACACTTTCCAATTCAAAATCGTTTAGCTTGTCACTCAATAAAGATAATGACTAGAAATTTTCTTTGTTCGATAGATAATTTTGTTTTTAAGCTAACTACATAAAATATAATAAAATCGGTTGAAAATATTTGGCTATATATGGAAAAATCTTAACCAAGATCTTGTAAAATTGAAATTTTTGAAAATTCAAATGTATATAACTCGAAAAATATATAAAATAAGTAGTATATGCAAGCATGTTTTCTAAAGTATTTATTAAGGACTTTAAAGTGATATAAAAATCTTGGAAATCGGGTAAGGAACAAAAATTCGGTAGTGGTTAAACCTTTTCCATGACACTAGCTATCTATTTTAAACTCCTATAGTTCCGCTTCTGTTGCGAATATTTGACCCCGCTTCTATACTCAAAATGCTACTGTTCTCTGCTACGCCTGTATGAAATTTCATGCATATCCAAACAGCCGATTAGAAGTTACAGATTTATTTCGATTCTTCCCCACTGTTTAATGTTTGATAAAGCAAAGAAAATGTCTGCACTTAAGCTGTTTTTTGTATGAAATCTACTGGAGTTTTTTCAAAAAAATTTTATTTTCTCAAATCGGGCTACATATGCGCACGATTTTTTTTTCAGAATATTAAAATACACAATGTGTTACATTTTTCAGACAATTTTCAGAACAAAAATCCTGTAACATTTTTAGTTGCACTCCATGAAATTGGAGAAATAGTGTATTTTTGTACAATTTTCAAAAAAATAACAAAAATACCTGGACAAAAAATAATTTACAAATTCTTGAATAAAAGTAAACTCAAATACCTGAAGTTAATGGTTCCATTTTAAATTTTTCCTTCAAAGCACTTTTTATTAAAACAAATTCACCGAAATTTAATGAAAATTGAATTTTTTGCCCTTTTTCCAAAATGTAAAAAAAATGTTGAATTTTGACAGTTCAGTACACAAAAACAACGCAATGTAGGCTAATGATTTTTATTGTTGTTGATACATAATTTTATCTATTTTTATTCGGTATCCAATTTTATTACAAAAAGTTAATTTTCAGAATTCAATTAAACGCCACTTTCGAGCCCTTTTACCCCAACGTGCGTTGGTTCCAATCTCATTTTGTTCCACCTAACATCTTTCAATTAATTTAGTGTCGTCACTAGAAAAATGACATAAAACTGAAAAAATCAAGAAAAGATGCAAAAAAAAAAAAATAATAATATATTTGAATTCTGCGGATTTCGGCAAAAAGGGATTTTTTGTAGATTTTTTTAGATACAAATTCAACCTTTTTGAACTGATGCTCAAACTAAACAAAATTATTATGTAATAAGGTAAAACATAGTCAGGAAATGTGTTCAGAAATTAAAAAAAAAAAATAAGAAATTGGACAAGGATAATCTTTAAAATACGGAGGTCAAAGGTCAAAATTAGAAAAAAGCAAATTTGTAAGGAAATTAAATTTTAATGAAATTTAATGGAAATATAACTCATGGTTTTATAACAGTAAAAATCTCAGATTTAACCCTCAACTAAGCATTCATAAAAATGTTCCAAAAAAATTTTATTGATTAATATCCAGAACAAATAAATTAACAATTACCTCATTCTGACAAGTGAAACCATGAAAAACGATCAATATTAAATATAGACACCATGGCCTCGAAATCCAAATAAAAATATATTATTTTCCGTTATGTTTTCTTTAAAAATTTTAATTTTTTTCTAATTTTAACCTTTGACCTCCTCATTTTAAGGATTATCCTTTACCAATTTTTTAAAAAAAACTTCAGAATTTTCGGGCTTAGAAAAGTCGAAAACAAATTCATTTTTTGCAGGGCTTTTTAAAAACTGATTTAAACAGAGAGACGGACATCATTCTATCGACATCATTTCTTATAAGGATCCAGAAAATATAAACTATTTTGTTCTCCGACGAAATTTTGTGGAAATTATAAATGGAATGACAATCTTATATATTAGTACCTTTATAGCTGTGGTAAAGAGTATAATAAAATACCTAATATTTAAGGAATATGGATCGATGAAATCAATGGTCGACATGTTTTAAAGTAATAAAATATAACAAAATTCTAATAAAACTAAATTTTATTTTTTTCTTAGCCAGATTAACATTTTCTTTACATTTTGCCGAAAAGAATACAACTTTTATTCGTTTGTTTATTTTATTTATTTTTTTCGTTTTTAATACCAATATGATTTACAAACTGGGGCTCCTGATGGTAACAATGAAAATGCTTGTATGTTTTAGGATTTGTTTAGATATCTTTTGATTTTAACAACAATAGTGGCTTTTGAACAAAATATTTGTGTTGACTCTTTTGTCACCACATTTGTGCAATAATTTGCATTAATTAGAAAAAAAAAAAAAACAGAAAAAATTTTCTCAAAAGAGTAATAAAGTTGGCACATTATTGTTATAAATATTTATTTTTATATATTTTTGTATAGAAATCGAACATAACACATCAAAATATGAAACCAAAAGAACATTGCATTTTTGCCAGGAATTATGCTTTAATATAAGTACAGAATATTTTATTTTAATTTTGAGCGGTTTATTTTCTAGAGTCTTAGAGGCCGTAAATATATTTTTTATTTAATAATAATTTCTAAAATATTAAAACTTTTTTCTATGTATATGAAAAAGTACTGATGTTTGTAACACTCAAAAATATTGGTCTAAGACCCACCTTAATTATTCCAATCGGCTTAGAATCACTTTCTGAGTCGATTTAACGATGTCCGTCCGTCCGTCTGACCGTCTGTCCGTCCACGTAAACTTTGTAATCAAACTACAAGTCGCAATTTTGAACATAAATGAATAAAATTTGGCAGACAAGTTTCTTATAGTCCAAGGATGAAATGGTTTATTGAAAATGGTTATGATCGGTTCATTTCACCTAGCCCCAATACAAATTTCCTCCCGGAAAAGGGGTTCTCCGATCACAAATCCCTTAAATGTAGCAATATTTTAATGAAATTTGGTAAGTATAAATTGCATATAAGTCTTAATCCGTGTGCCGAATTCTATGAATATCGGTCCGTAATTGACTATAGCTCCCTTATAAACTCCTCTTCAGAAAATCACTTTAACGGACATAAATCCCATTAAAATGTTAGTATCAAGTTAATATTCGTCACAAATAAGTTTTATATAAATTTTACGAATATCAGTCCATAATTTACCATAGCCTCCATGTAAGGCCCATTTTCGGGAATCACTCAAAATTGAATAAATTCATATAAATGTTAGTATCGATATAATATACTGTTTTCATATGTTTCATTTTACACTTAAAAAAATATCGGTCTACAGTTGACCACAGAGCCCTCCCTGAATTTTTATGCACACAATGGTGTAGGGTATCATATGGCCGACCGACTATATCTTTCTTTCTCGTTAATAATGGTGTTGTGTCGGCATTAACAACAATAAACTTTTTAAATATTTTACTTTAAAAGTACCAAAAAGTAATATAAAAACTAGGATTTTCAAAAATAAAATAAGGCATGTTTGATATATTTCTGATAAAAAAAGATAATCTGCCTGTTTATAGAATCCAACATGGATTGGATTTACTACATTTTCTCAACAAAATTATGTAAATTGGGTTTATGCATTCGATTTCTGTTTATAGAGAGAATTTTAAAACAACGCTTAAAGTCGTTCAATATTATTTAAGAATATAAAAATTATGTAAATTGGGTTTATGCATTCGATTTCTGTTTATAGAGAGAATTTTAAAACAACGCTTAAAGTCGTTCAATATTATTTAAGAATATAAAAATGTAATTTAGAGCTGAAATTTCAATCCTTTAAAAAATTGTTTTCGTTACGGTTTCGTAAACCAATTTCAAGTTGAAATTGGATTGAAATTTAGTTTCCAATTCAATTTCGTTAAGGATTTCATAAACAGGCTAAATATTTAAAAAGTATTTCCATACTTTTGGTTTAGAAAGTTCGTAAGATGCCAATAAAGTAGCAATTTTTAACATCTAATATTAGAATAACAAAAAATAAATATTAGAATAACGAAAAATTTTATTAAAATAAGGAAAAATTACCACAATATCCCTTTAAAGGATCCTGATTCACTTAGAACCTTAGAATTCAATTTTAGGTTTCGAGGATGAATATTACAGAACATTTAAAAAGAAGAGCGAAAAAGTACCACAAGGTTCCTTCTAATGGATTTTCATTCACTTTGGACCTCATATCATTAATTACATGCTTCTAGGTTAAATATTATAGTAAATTAAAAAAGTATTATTAGAAAAACACAAAATCCGTCTTATGGATTTTCATTCACCACATATTATTCATTTAATGTTTCCAGGGTCATAATTATAGAAAATTCAAAAAGTATCATTAAAAGAACAAAAAGGTATACCAACAAAACCATCCTCATTCCCAACTCTTTGAATTCTCACTATTTTAGGACTACATATCTTCAATTTCATGTTTCTAGGTTCATAACTATAGAAAAAATTACCATTAGAAAAACAAAAAAAGTACCACAAAGACCCATCTTATGGATTCTCATTAATTTAATATCACATATCCTTAATTTCATGTTTCCAAGTTTATAATTATAGAAAGTCTCTTCTTATGAATTCTCATTCACTTAGTACCACATGCCTTAATTTCATGTTTCTAGGTTAAATATTACAGAAAAATCCAAAAGTACCATTAGAAGAACAAAAAAGTTTGTCCCCTTTTATAGATTATCATACATTTAGGACCACATATCTTTAATTTCATGTTTCTAGATTAAATATTATAGAAAATTCAAAAAGTCCCATTGGAAGAACAAAAAAAGTACCACAAAGTCCCTGCTCTTTAATTCTTACCCACAGGGCCATGTATCTTTAAGTACCACAAATTCTACCCTTGTGAATTCTTATCCACATTTACTTAGTTTCATGTTTCTAATTTTAATACAATTGAAAATTCATTATTTAGTTTGAATAAAATGCAATTTCCCTAATTTACCCCCTTTTTTGGTACTTTTTCCCCCATGGATATAACAAAAAATTTATTCCATTAAATAGTGGTATCCCATATTAAAATACGCATATGTTTATGTTAATAAATAATAAAAAAATGTTCTACGAAAAAAGTACCAAAAATAGGTACGATTTTTACACCTTAAACGTTCGAATTTCTAAAAAAAGACCAAATTTTTATTTGTCATTTTTTGATAAGCTATAAATATTACATAAACTTTATTTGTATGTTGATTGGTTTCAAAGATACATATGGTACTAAAAAAAGTACCAAAATACAGTTTTTACCCGTTTTCTATCCAAAAGAGCCAATTTTCAAAAAAGTACTAGACACCTGTCTGATTATTTTATAAATGAATAACGATAAATATTCAGCTTCTTTATATCCTTATTAGTTTGGGAGATATAAGGTTGCCGATTTTACCCCTTTTTACCTACTAAACATTCAAATTTCCAAAAATATCGTCTTAGTGGATCTGTATGCAGAGAGTCCTACCTACGTACAAATTTCGTCTCTAAATTTTCGGCTGGGATTTAGTAAATATTATATTGTTCCGTCCGGGTGCTCCCCATCGAGAGTCTAGATTTAAAAGGGATTTATAAATATGTATGCATTACTTTAGAACAACGGTTCTCAAATGGGGGTCCGCGACCCACAAGGGGCCGTAAGGACATTCGTAGGGGTCGCGAAGGGGTCCCGAAAAATATTCTTTAACACACAATGTAAATATTATGTAGAATTCTAAATAAAAATTCTATTGAAATCATGTGACTATTTCAAAATGGGAAGATATCTTTATACAAAAACTCTTTCCGCATGTTGACCATAGAATAACATCCTGTAGAAACAAATTATTAAAATATGCTCGAATGGTGCGACTTCTCAAGGACACAAAACTTTTATTTCGCAGAGAATTATGCGGATTATAAAAATTGTATAAAACCTGTTATCTGATTTTTTAACTAAGTAGTGAGATCGAAAGAATCTTAACATATAGAAAATTCAATCATTTAGAAACGGTTGACCTTAGAGTTTTGATTTTTTTTTTATTTAATTGATATTATATTACAGGTCGCAGAAAAATGTAACTTTCATATTTCTAAACACTACTTATGAACTCATGGACCTTTTTTGGTAACCCTGTTTCAGTTACTTTTTTGGAACAGTTTGCCAATCTCCTTTTAAAATCTTCAATATTTTGGGACACTTTTTTATGCTCTTCTATTCACTTTTCACAAGAGCCTAATATCTGTCCACTGGTCTTAGCTAGGGAAAATTTGGAGGAAAACTAAAAACTATGTTAGTTTATTGGTACTAATCCAGAGCTTTATTACCGCAGTGACATGATGCCAAATCGAGCCAAAAATATGTGGACACATTGTGTTCTCTTATGAAAGGAAGAAGACTTTTTTGCAAACATTCTTCGATGAATATTTCGATAAATATGGAGCCCACTTTAACATATGACTTGCTTGTTTTGCCGCAACTGCATAAAGCTTGCCATACCAGGAATTTCTTAGGAAGTTATGTCTGCTTTTGGGTCCTAAACTTACATACAAATTTCGACCCGGAAGCTGCGAAAAATCTGGCGGTATATACGCCATCTTCCATTATACAACATTAGTATTTTTGTATGAAATTTTCACTAGATGTGCTTGGAGCTCTTTTTAATATTCTTGGCCTTCCAAGACCTTTTTTCTTCCTTTTGATTAAACTCACAACAAACCGACATGGTTGTCATTAAAAACAATAACTGACATATTAAAAAAAAATAAATATTGCTTTCGAATAAAGTTAAGAGGTAAAACGAGTGTTAAAATTTTTTCGATCTCACTCCTTAGTCAAAGTTGTAGTAGGTCGTGCTTCAATTGCATTGTCAAAAGGAGGTCGCGAAGTAAGATCTTGTGAGAACCTCTGCTCCAAAATGTCATAAATTCACCTAAATATTAAAATTACTTACCTAATTTTTATGTTTTGTTTTTGTTTGGTTTTAATATTTATATGTAAACTAAAATATAAAAAACTTAAAAGAACACCACATGCTCCCACACTCACTAGAACAAAGAAATCGAGAAGTACGTTGAAAGGAATAAAATTCCATTGTTTTAATCTACAAAACAAAAACAAGTTTTTATAAGCCCTCGAAATATTACGAAATATATTTATATTTTGTAAAACACAACTATAAATACTCGTATAAAAAATATGGTTTTAATTGTTATCGAATTTGCTGGACCATTTAAACGTTTAAAAGTTGGTTCCATTTTATTAATAAAGAAATAAAAGGAATAAAGTTAAGAAAATTTTTAGATTTTTTATTTTTTACTCGAAAAACAATAGTTTTTAAAGAAAGCACAATAAAATTGTTCGCTGTGGCGTATAAGCGATATTATTTTATACTATTTTTCTAGTTTATTATAGTGTGTACTTTACCATTGAAAATTATTCAATAAATGCAAAATGAAATGAATTGAGTTAATTGATTTTGTATTAAACATATATTAATATTAAAAAATGTATATAACCATAACATATATGTTATTAAATTTACAAATATTTTCATTAAAACATGCTTATGATCTCCTGCGTTTAAGGATGCTAACATTGGTCACAAGTATACAGTCAAAATGTGTTCAAAAACTTTGCCTTTATCCTGGTTTTTATCATTTTGTTTACAATATATTCGAAACTACTTTTATAATAGACAATTGTTAAGTTGTGAAAGTTTAAAAAATCTTTAGAAGATATATAATGAAAAAGCACATTAGGGAATTACAAAATTTTATGGTTTTCAATAAAAATCTGTAACTTTTATGTACAACAACCATACAATTCTTGTTATAAATATCTTCACATTTATGTTTATGAATGTTTGTATTTCTGCACAAACGTAAACAATGTCCAATGCCAGGCAGTAACGAATACAAATGTTCTTTCTAAGTTTAGTTGTTCTTCATTTAAAACCAGAATTGAGAAAACTACTACTATACATTTGCGCTTGTGTGTGTGAAGCAGCAAAAAACTTGACTTGATTTGCTTTGACATTAATAAGAGAGCAGCAGTCGAACGAAGTAGTTTATAGTGTACGTGTGAAGCAACGTTGCGCTAGCAGCATTTGTAGTCTAATCTCACGAGTCAGGAAATTTGCAATTTGCGCATCTCTGATCTAAAGAGTTTGTTAAAATACTAGAAAAAAGAAATAGCACTTCCTACATATTTAAAAAATCCGAATTTGTTTGACAGAATGCCACTGTAACTTTAACACGAAACTTAGAAAACCTCGCCAATGAATTATTGTAGTCCCAAAATTCGTTGAAAGCGAGTATTTTTCTATTTCACTAAAGACAGAAATCGTCTTTCTGATAATTTTATAATAGTTTTTAAACATCATCCCATCTCAATTCCAAAAATATTTCAGTACATAATTTGTTTTTGATTTTCAATAATGTATATGAAAAAGAATTACGGTATTAAAAAAAAAAAATAACGCATTTATCAAAAAAAGGTATCTATAGAAATACTTTATTAATTTATTTTATTTAATAACTGTACTTTAAGTACACATTAGTTACTCAACATTTTAAGGCTATTAAAGCTTTAAATCGCTCTACTATTTTTATCCGCTCAACAGTTAAGAAGATAATTCAAGAAAAGTGTCGGAAAAAAATTTGTTCATGCAAAATTCAAGATTTCTTTTTTTTACTAAAACTTTTTTTAAAAATGAAAACACCAAAAATATTTAAGTTTTTTACCTTTATCTCAAAGCTGGCAAAACTACGAGTAAATAAAGCCACGTATCATAAAAATTGATCCACAAATCTTAATTGGATTCACAGTTAAGTTTGGATACCCATGCATACCTATAGATAATTAGAAATACACTAGTGGGCAAAAAAAAAAAAAAAAAAATTTTTTTTTTTCGTTTTAAATAAAAAATAGGTGCATTAGATAGAATTCAATTCAAAATAAGAATCAGCTTTTACTTTTTTTCTATCACGCATTGATTTTTTTTATGGGCATGACTACTATGACCCCACCTTTAGGCAGTCACACTTGTATGAATCGAGAACAGTTTGTCCAATTAAGATAAATTTAACTTTAATATATAGCGACCTGAATTGTCTTTGAGCTGAATTTATATAATTTTTTGTTCAGTTAATATTTCCGTAGTTATTCGGTAATTAGTACCGAAAATTTTAAAATTAATTTTTTTGAAAAGTGGTGAAAATTTTGATCCATAACTCAGAAAATTTTGAGCGAATAAAAAATATTGTTGGCGTACCTTAAAGACAATTTTTGTATGCATTTTTTGATGTATCACTTATCAAAATCGTGTAAAGGGTTCTTGAGTTATAGCCTAAGTTTGACAAACCATTCTCGAATTTAATAGTGTGACCGCTGAATAAGGTGATGATATTATTCATGTACATAAAAAAAAATCAGTATCCGATAGAATAAAAGTGAATGGAGATTCTTGTTTAATTCGTCAAAATCCACCTAGTCCACCTATTTTTGTTAAAAAATTTTACTTAACTGTGAATAAAATCGCGATTTGTGCATCAATTTTGAAGATACATGTCTTATTCTATTCGCAGCATTACCAGCTTTAAAATAAAGATAATAAATAATAAACTGAAACATTTCATATGTTTTCATTTATTAAAAGAAATTTTTTTAACAAAAAAATCTAAAATTTTGCATGAAAATGATATATTTTGGACACTTATTTCAAAATAACTCCGAAACTATTGAGCACATAAAAAATTATTGGGAATTTGAAGATATTTTTAGTGCGCATCTTTTGGTGTATCACTTTGATCAATCGTACACACCGTTCTAGAGTTATGAGGAAATATACTAGAGTAATGGCCTTACTATGTGTGAAATATTAGACACGCCCATAAAAAAAAATCCAGACCTGATAGAAAAAAACTGAAAGCAGATTCGTGTTTAGCACAAAATACATCAAGTCCAAGGATTGACCAGTGTAAAGACATTTGTTAAAATCAATAAATACGATTAATTTTCTGTAATGGATAAAATAATTATTGGAATAATAATCTTTGATTTGGTTGAATGTACATCACTAAAGTATTTGTTATTTTTACTTTTTTAGTTTTTATTATAAATATTTATCAAAGATAAAATAATCATACCTACAATGAATAAAAATAATAATCTGAAGATACGAAAGACTGGAATAGGGGGCATCAAACAATTATTCTTTGCAAAAAAATTAGAAATAGATTAATATATTTGCGTGCAAATTATATGTAAAATATACACTATTGTGTTTATTTTCAATACTTGTTAAAAAATATTGTATTTTTCCCGAATACCCGGAAATTCCTGGGAATGTCTAAAATAAAATCCCAATTCCTGGGAGTTGAAAAAGGTAGGGAATTTAAAAGTACTAAATATGTCTGAAAAATATCATTCCTGAGACATATATTTATTTTGGCACAATTATTCAGGAAACATTTTTTAAGTTATTTTAATTTAAATTGTTTATACAAATCCTATAATTAACTTAATATATTTAACAAAGTTTGTAGGGATTTGTACAACACAACCTTCTAAATTCTTGTCTTGAAATTGTTACAAACAACAAAAGACTTGCACCAGCAACAGACAGACTATTACATAACAAAAATTGCAATTTTATAATATTTTTTTGGCATTAAATTGTATAAAATTGTATAAGACCACATACAAATGTGGTCCATTTTGTAGGAAAATAAAAATTAGAAAAACTTAATTTTTCAAAGTAATAAAATGTCAACTATCAACAGAAAAGTTGAACATCTACAAATTGTATACGTTTCCCTTTTTGTTATTGAATAAATACATTTTATAGTTAAAATAAATGTTTATATTACGTACATCACTACACTGTGTTACAATTTCCCAAAAAATTTTTACTCATGAATAGATTTATGTATCAAACTAGAGCTGAAACTTAGTAGAACTGAGTACTCAGTTTTTCTCCAAGAAGTATTTTTTTTTCTTAAATGGCTTCAATGTTTCGAAAAATATGCAACTTAAAAAAATATATAGAGTGCCTTTCAACTGAATAGGTTCAAGATTTTCTTTAAATTAAAACTCGTATTATTTTTAATATAATGAACAGTGTTGCCAGTTTAGCCTTTTTAAGGCTAAATCTAGCCTTTTTATTGTGCTTTTAGCCTCAAAATTTTCGTTTTAGCTTGTAGCCTTTTTTCTAGCTTTTTTAAAATAGCCTTAAAAAGGCTAAAAATTTACTCATTTTATTTCTACAGAATCATCAATTTAAGCATTTTTGTGTATTAGTTCGCACAAAAAATCGAAATTATTTCTACGAAATTATTTTTACGAAATTATTATAAGTATTTTTTAACGAACTTTGTTACCTATAAAAACTATTTATGTTATATTTACAAATTCACTAAAATATATTTAAGAAATACCAAAATCTAATGAGAAAAAAATAAATAAATACGTTTTAAAATAAAACAATATATTAGCTTTTTTCTGGCTTTATTTTTTGGGACATTTAGCCTTTTCTGACTTTTTTAAAATCTATTTTAGCTTCTTTTTTTCTCAAGTCCTGGCAACACTGATAATGAAGATAGTTCCATTTTTTTATCTTGATTTCTAAAGTCTTGAGTTATAAGATGTTTAATAGCAAAAAAATAATTAGTAACAAACAAACGATTTTTAATGGATTTTCTTTCAACAAATGAATTTTTTAAGGCAATTTTTTTGTTTCATCTGAATAGGTTCATTAAGAATAAAATCAATTTGCGTCAAGTATTTGTTGAATTCGCCCATAATTGTCAACTGTTTTCTCTAAGAATCTTTAAAAACTGGTCGCGTAAACAATTTTTCGATAAAGAAAAGAGCAAAATTATAGCGTATGGACAATTCACACTTAATCTATGAAAAATGGCAAAGAAAAATTGAGCGATGTTAAAATATTTTCAACAACTTTTTAAGAAATCAGTCTCGCTATGAAAATAATATGAAAAGAGGTACTTATAAAGCAACAACGAATGCTGACAAAAGATCCATCATTCGAGGTGCCTCCAATTCTACTGATTCTGCTTCAGAAATTAATAAAAATCATGTATTTAAGCAGGCGTTTTTACCGTAAAGTATATTTGAAATTCAGTGCACCTAAGAAGACTAAAAATTATAAAGAACCCACCTCTAATCACCATTCGTGAAGTAAAACTACCTCCGTTTACCCGTGAACGCATGTCCTAAAAAAGGAATGAAACATATAGTTCTATAGGAATGAACAAAAATCAATCTGGAATGCTCCAATGGCTATAAATATTTTTATTTTCGTTATTTAAGAAAAAATAATCCTAATTATGTATCCCATAAAGCTGCGAAGGAAGTGAAATGACGTAGAGTGTAACACCATATTATGAGAGATGTGAATTTCGATTTTCTTCGCATAGAATTATGGAAAAACTAACGAACGCTTGTTCGAAAAAAAAAAAAATCATTAAAAATCGTACTTGGTTATTACTTAAATTTATTTTATTTATAAATATCTTAGAATTGAGGACTTTAAAAGTCATTATGAAAAAAAAAAAAAATAATTTCATTATTATTTTAAAAATAACAAGAGGTTTAACGGAACAAAAATCTTGAACCTATTCTGTTGAAAGGCAGTGTAAAATATTTACCAAAATTGAATGTCAAATGAAATCTTTGAATCCTTGTAATATAATGAAAGTTTTTATTTGAATGTTGCGGAACAAAATCCTTTATATAAAGTGTGTATTTAAGTAATATAAATAATATTACAGTATTAGATTTTTAATCAGATATTTTCTTAAATTTTTGTAACGTAATTTTTAAATAAAAAAATATTATTATACTGCAGCGAACCGTAGCTTTCATTTAACACTCATTTTGGGCTAATATAATCTTTGTAAATATTTTACAATATTCTTTAAAATTGCACATATTTAGAAAATTTTAAAATTCTTTTGAGAAGTTGAGATCCTGAAACAAAACTGATAACACAGTTTTGTCATTGATGGTCTCGTTTTATCCATAAAACGATTCTTTCATGTGTGAGAATAATTTTTGCAGGCTGATATATACTTGAAAATAAATAGCAAAATGTAACATTTCAAAAGGATATTTTATTTTTTTAAGTAAAAAAATATTGCTAAATTGCAGGGATTCATAAAAACTTGTATTTTGTACCGTCGTAGTATTTTTCACTCCTTTTTGTCTAGACTTCAATAGTTTTCAGACTTTTTTATTTTGTACTTATAATTTTGTATTATGTGATAAAAAAAAAATGAATTCGTTATTAATGCTGTCTCCAAGGTAACGTAAATTATTATATTACACACACATGTATATTTTACTATACTTGTTCATGTATAGCTAAGAGAATTTAAAATTACTCTATATATTGTAAATATGTTAAGCACCGGAAACAGGAAATACAGTAAATAAAAGGATTAAATAATTTATAGGTATTATATTAAAAATGTATTTAAAAAAATTATATCTAAATTTCATACATTTAATCGTACACTACTTAAAAGCTAAAGAATTTTAAATTTATTTATAAAAATCTGAATCGAAAAAATATCGAAATATAATTTATATGGGCTGTTGCCAAAAAAATTTTGAACTGGCTGAAACTGACCTTAATCCTTAATAAGTTTTGTGATAATACCTTCTTAAACAAACTGCTTACAGTTTTGAACTCATATATTTGCTTTAAATTATTTAACACTTTTAGTTCGCGATATTATATTGTTTGATCTCATTCGATATTATATAAACTAATCGGACTATGGATGAATTCTGTATCTTCCTTGTCATTGTGCAGACTTTTAACACATATATATAGGGTTTTAAAAAATTTATAATATTGAAAAATCTTTGGTTTTGAAATGGGCATTGGATACATGTCGGAATTAGGAGTATTTTACGCTATAACTATATCAAATGTCGTTAATAGTTAAAACCAAAACACTTTTGTTAAAACATATTATACTGAGACACATCAAGTGGACAACATAAAATTAACTATAATTTTTAAATTTTAGTATAATTCCCGAATGTATGTCGTACTAATACCATCAAACATTGAAAATATCATATATTATATTTGAATAACTATTTACATGTTAATAAATTTTTTACCAGAATTACATAAAAACTTGTATTTTGTAAAATGTTGTATATGTTAAACATACGGACCCCCTGCATGAAATGATTAATGCCAACTGATACTACATGCATTCAAATCACTTTATACTTACACAAATAGATTTCAATATCCTTTAAAAAAGGCCTAAAATCTAAATTTTTTGATAATGACCCATACAAAGTTAAAAATTAAAATAAATAAAAATCTACAAGAAAAAGCTGCTGATTTCACTAAATAATTTGTTTTTATTTTCTACATTTTAAGAATTTCTACATTTTGTAACCATTTTATTCCTTTCCTACTAATAAGAAGAAAACAAAAAAAAAAAAAAACATTATGGTTTACGTGTTATTATTTCATCGTTCAAACTTCTTCTAAATATGGGACACGTGTCTCCTAGACTTAAAGTATATAACTTAAAAATGTTTTACTTTTCTTATTTGCCCAAGTACGTTTATTTATTCCTTCCGTTTTTTTACGGAATTTCTTAAAGGTATTTTAATATTTCTTATTAGACTTAAGTAATGATGTCATAACAATAAAAAAAAAAATATGTTTAATACTTTGTAAAGAAATATTAATCCTTTGAACAGGGTGAAATTATGAGTATAAAAAGCTCAAATTCAAAAGAGATTAAAGATAATTTTAAAAAATATTAATTTTTGCAAAATGCATAACAAAAATAATAGGGTAGAACTAGGGTTGCCAGAATTGATTGGTTGTTTAACTTGACATTTCGAAAAATTCAACTCGATTTTAAACAAATCAACTTGACATAACCACAAATGTTAAAAAAATGAAAACCTGAAGGACTTTTTACACGCATCAGTTATATCAAAACAAATTTAAATTTTTTTAACAAAATTTTATAAGGAACTAAAAAATTAATTCACAAAGTGTGCTATCATGTCGTATTGTCATAATGTCATAAAATTTTACAAAGGAAAAGCAATAACAATATTTTTTAAACATTGAAAAATTTTAAGACAATAGGACGTGATAGCACACTTTGTGAATCCTTCAAATATAAACAAAAAATATATAAAACTCAAAATAATTTAAAATAATAAAAAAGAAAAAATCGATTATAAATTTATTTTTATATTAATTTTTTAAATTAGTAAAACATCATTTCTCAAATATAACGAATTTAATTTTATAAAACTAAAGAATTAGTAACAAAACAATATAAAAAACAAGCGCAAATGATAGATTCGGCCCGGCCGAATCTATATACCCACCATCAACATTTTCAATTTTTACGATATATGGGAAGGGGCGGTAAAGTGGACAGTAAAGTGGGTGGACCACGCCCATTTTTTGTTTTTAAGTTTACATTGGTCCTTTAACTATTTAAACACAATTTCGTTGATTTTCACCTTATATGGGAGGTGGGCGGTAAAGTGGGCAGACCACGCCCATTTTTGGTTTCCGAGTTTTTGTCGATCCACCAAGTATACGTACAAAATTTCGTTGGCGTACGTGCTTTAATTGAAGAAATATCAGCAGAAAAGTATTTCACGGACACCCTGTGTTTCTAGTTTTTAGCCCATAACTTTTTTGTTTATTAACCGATTTTGCCCATTTTTTGCCAATTCCAAACAAACCTTACATAAGACAAATATTTATGCCAAATTTCGTCCTCCTACGTTGTCCCGTTCGAGCCCTATCCTGCTTTCAACAGACGGACGGACATAGCTAGATCGACTCAGAATCTAACCAGGACCCAGAAAATATATACTTTGTGGGGTCTTAGATGATTCCTTCAAAATGTTACACACGGAATGACAAAATCAATATACCCCCCATCTTTTTGATGGTGGGTATAGTAAAATATTAAAAATAAGTTAAAAGTTATCTTGCACAAATATTTCATATGTTTACACAGAAAAAATTATTCTAAATAATTTTTAATAAAATTATTAATTAACTTTATATTGGAATTTAATTATATGATTTATTAATATAATTAATTTTCTAATTGGTTTACAGTTTTGTTTTTTAATAAATTGACAACTGTTAATAAAATATAAAGAAAAATTAAATATTTGTATAAAAAAGTACAGAAATAAAATAAATTTAAGTAAATTTTCAAAAATTTCCAGCTCATTGCATCTATTTAAGTAAAAGAAGTAATAATAATATCAATTATTCTAGTTATTAATATTATCATTTTGATGATTGGAGCAAAATCAATTAAAAATTAATTAGTATTACAAATTTCGTAATTGAAGTCCATTTTTACTTTTTTCTGTGTAGTTACAAAATTGGTTAATTGTTTTGCTTCGTGCTTTTGTAAACATTTTTGAAATTCTTTGCAATTTTCATCATTATTCAACCATATTAAAAGTTCCGCCTTTATAAGGTTCTTTCTTTGGTATATAAATTATTTAAAATACTAAATTCTCCCTCACAAAAAACGTTACTGATTGGAATAGAAAATACGCAAGATTCTAATTTATGAAGGTTATGAACGTTATCACATTTTTGGAAAAAACTAGCCCATATTTTATCAACGGTAATGTCCTTTAGAACTTGATCAAATACTTTGCGCAGGTAGCATACAGTATATAACATATCATTTTCAATGCGTTCTGAAATTTGAAAAATTTCCAGAAGCTCAGACAGCGTTTCCACGATAAACGATGTTGTTTTAAGTTTATAACTGAAATTTTGTTGTAAGAAGATATGTTTCCAAATTCTTAACGTTTTTCCAAATAAAGAACTGCGCATTGTAAAAATTTACTAGCTTCCAGTTTAAATTGAACAGATTGACGTCTTGAAAAATTTTTCAAAATTGCTGAAGCACGGCTTCCATAAAAGCAAACTTTTATAAGATTTTTAAGACTATTTAAAAGATTGGTCATTATGCTGTGAATTTCTACAATTGTAGAATTTCCACTTTCCAGTTGTAATATGGCGGAATGAAACTCATGTAACGTATTTTGTAAAAAAATATAAAATAGAAATTCAGAATTTATCTACGAACCAAATTTTTAATGCAAAAATGTTGTACTGTATATGGATACGTTTTTATGTTTCCAATATTTGATGCGTCACTGCAAATTCCAAAAAAGAAACTTTCTTTTAAGGCACTAGAAGCTTTTTCTTGTGAATATGGAGCCAATACGTTAGTTGCTGCTGCTATAGTACGACCAGAAGTAATTTTGTTAGCAATTTTACTATCGCAGAATAAAGATAAATTTTTTGATATGGAAATCTAAACTATTATAACTATGTCTATGTGTTATATTATGAAAAACAAATAATAATTTAGCTTTTGAAAGAAGTGCTTCATCCTTTGATACCAGTGTTGCCAAAACTTTGAAGCCATGTCCCACCAGATTGTGTTCGAAAAGCCGCTAGAAACCGCCTTAATTTTGAGTATCTGATTCAAATCAAATTTACAAACTTGTAATAAATTTGTTTGTTTAGATTTTACTACATTCGGCTGACATAGATATACAGAGCGTACAAAACCAAACATTTGTAGCAATTACAGTAATGGACGGGTTCCTAAGTACCGTTTGAGTAACAATTGACACCTAACTCATCACCAAAGTTCCAGTTGAGAACCAGTTGACACCATCGCACTCCAAAATATCTGTTGAGAGTCAATAACAGAAATGTTAAGTGTGAAATTATCAACTTGAGCGAAATAACAATCTGATGGTGAATGGTTAGCGTTAAAGACTATAAAACGTAAGATACATCAGAATTTGGGTTCGAACGCCGCCATCGACATTAACGAAAAATTATAAAATAAAAATATACCTATAATTTAATAGAAATAAAAAACAAAAAAGTTTATAAAGTAACATTTTTACTATATTAATTGAATCTTAACATGTTCTCTTGGACCAGTCTGTGACCTATCCTATGACCTGTTCCAAGGGGCTAATTAGCCACCTCCAATGACATCCACGTGTAAAAGTGACAGCTTCCTCCCATATAAAGTTCCGGAGCTTGAACCGGTCACTAGCCCTGAAAACCTGTCACGTGACTAGTTTTGAACCGGTTCTCTTTCTTCTAGTTATATTTTCATTCTATAATGTTGTGGTGATTTAACATTTTGAGAAAAAAAAAAAAAAATTCATTGTCTTTTTTATAGAAAAACAGTTGATGTTATAAAAAATTTCCGGGTTACTACTTATTTTTAATAAATTAGTTAGTTATAGAAGTAAAATAATACCTTTAAATTTTCTTATTTCTGTTTCAAACAATAAAGAAAAGTCGCTAGAAACCGCCAGCTAGAAAAATGTTGCAGCCAAAAAAACCACTTAGCGTTTTTTTACGAAAAGTACCCGCTATGTATAACAAAAAATCGCCAAATCTAGTGGGAAAACCGCCGTTTTGGCGGTTTTTCCGCTTATTTTTATGCTTTTTCGTTTTGTTGTGTCTATTAAGGGAATGACTTCCTTCATATTTAATTAAAAATTCGACTTGGAAAATAGCCAGTGAAGTTATATTTCTTTTTTAAAGTTTTAAAATTAAAAATAAATTAACGTATACCGCTTTAAAAAAGATTAGTGTTGGTCGAAAACTTTACTAATATTGAGCTTGACGAAAAATGTTATTATTCTATGTTATTATTCTATGCATTTATTGTCAGTGATGGGCAAAAATGCGTACAATCTGTAACGGGGAAAACAATTTGACTAAAATTATTATATTTATTTGGGAAATTAAATTGTAGAATATTTTAAAATAGTGTAGAATATTTTTAGCTTGACAAATTGTATTTTAACTTGAAACTTGTCAAGACCTAAAATATCTTGACAATCAAGTTCATTCAAGCCCGTCTGGCAACCCTAGGTAGAACAGATATACATATAATTAATAATTAACAATTAATAAGTGAGAGATAATATATCAATATTTGTGATAAATAGGACTAGTATACCCAAATATGCAATCTCTGAAAATCATAAAAAAAATTTTCATATTAATATAAAAATAATTTATTAAATTATCACATTGCTCATAAAATTTTCGTTTTGTTTAAATCCCATTCTTTCCTTAAAAAATTAAAAAAAAAAAAATAAATAAATAACTCAATTTAATATTATGTTACATTTAATTCAGTTCTTATTATTACAACACATTAAATTTATAAACATCAAGTTTTCCTTACATTTCAAAATATGTACATATGTATGTATATTGTGTACATTATTTCCCATCATACTTCATTTATTTACATTATACGAAGGAACAATAACTCGAAAAGATTAATTAAAATAAAGTGTAATAAATGCTGACAACAAAGAAAGGAAATAAACGATAAATGTTTACAATATAAAAATAAAAGCAGGAAAACATATTTGTCTATATTTGTAAATATATTGAAAATATCCTTGAAAGCGAAATATTTTTAATCGAAGAAAACTACACGCAAAGAAAAAATATGGTTCGGGTGACCATAAACTAAGAGCAACATACTATGATTGTAATATATGATCCCAGGTTACAATAAGTATATTTGTATGTAATCATTTTTCTGATTCCATTTAATCATTTTCTCATCATTAAATGATTCGGTTTAATCATATTTATAACTTTTTTTTTTATAATATTTCCTCCGATTTCCCATTTTTTTTATTATTTCATAATGATAAAACAGAATCATAAACGTTGCTATGATGATCACAGTATATTTAAATCAACGAGAAAACGGCTATATAATCATTGAATAGTTGTGGTGATCATGCTGTAACCAAGTTTTTTCTCTGCGTGTATAATCACGAATTACATCAATTTGTCCCAAACTGATTATTATAATCAAGCTTAAAAATAAAAGGAACAGGTTATTGATTAAATGAAATGCAATGAAATCACTTCTTAAGATTCATTTTATTTTAGTGTATAAGTTAAAAGAATTTGGAAAAATAAAAATAATAAATAGGGGAAAATGGGACATTTTTTCTCTTATTTTTATTATTATCATTATTATTTTTTTTAAAAAGATGCCATTTTTGCTATACATTTCTTGTGGATTCAAGTCTACGGCAATTCTAGTGATGTTGTTAGTCAGCCTTCTAAGGGTGTGGCCGATCCTTATTTCAATTGATAGGATATGATGGTTTGTCCTTTCCCAGAGCGTATGATTGGATATTTTTTTCGGCCAGAATACACGTGGTATCTTGAAAAGACAACATTTCACGAATACTGGCATTTTTTGAATACCACGAGTGGAATTGGGGTGATGTGATTAAAATATATTAGGGTAAAATGAGAAGAATAATTTTAATAATTGTCTAACAATTTTTTGAAAGTTTACTGAAATATAATAAATAATTGAATTGCTTATTGTCTTTAATCCAATGACTTAAACATATATTAATTAAAACAGATCTAGAGTGTTATGTCTTAGTAAAAGTAAAGCATGTAAACGAAAAATTTTTTAAATTTTCAATAGCATATATTTAAGCCACAGTATATAGTATTGGAAAAATCTAAAAAGTTTGTGATTCTGTAAGGTCCTTAGAATACATATAAATTTACATTTTGAGTTTCGAGATATCAGTCAACGATATATTTGAAAAATTGCAAAATATCAGAAAAAAAATTTTGGACAAATTTCTTAAAAAAATGTGTAAAATAAAAATTTTTTACATTTTAAAACGTAAATATTTCAGTCGCTGTAAGCAATATAATATAGATCGAATACTTTTCTGAATCTGCGAAGTCCGAAGATTTTAAGTATGTAATACTTTTTTAATAAAATTCAAACTGTTAATTCATAATCATAAAAATTGAAAAATAACACAAAAATTTTGAACTTTAAGTCAAAAAAATCTTAGTTTAACAATGATTATTTCGGTAAATGATACATCAAAGAAAAGACAATGTCATAATATATAAATTAAAATACAAAATAATGTGTTGATTAACACTCTGGCTATTATTTGACATCGAAAAGTGAATCGGGAAAAAGGTTATGATAAAATACTGTAAAACACACAGGGTCATCAAAAATTAATAAAAATCAAAACCAGTTAAAAAATTGTACATCCAAGATTGAAATTGTGTCAAAAAAAAAAAAAAAAAAAAAAAAAAAAACATGTAAAATGTAAGAAAATTGTGGCTATTTATTATATGTTTAAAAAAATGGTGTGAAAAACGTGTCCAAATTTTTTTTTTCTGAATTTTTAAAATTTTTATATTTATTCTGCGACTGATAATTTTAAACAAAATAAATAAGCATATTTGTATTCTTTGGAGTCCCTAGTTTTATAAAAGTACAAAATTTTTGAGATACCCTTTATAGATACTTAAATATTTACATTTGAAAATGTAAAATTTTTTTCCTTTACATGCTTTAATAGAACAAATGAAGATTTAATATAACGCACTAAAATCCATAGTGATAATGCTCAAAAATTAATTTAAAATAAAGCGAAAATAGTGTATGCTGAAAAAATATACCCTGGTTTGAGTTACATTTTACCAAATACGAGTAATAACTGCCTATTTTTATAACTTTTTTTATTATTTTCTATTACATTTATAACTAATTTCTAATCAGTTTTCATCACATGCTTGATTTAATGAACTGTAAGTAAACTTTAACTTTACTTTTTTTCTATGTCCCAATATTTTCCATAAAAAAAGTTGATTTAGGGCGAAAAATAATACCCAGATATAAATGAATCTTATTGTCCAGACACAATGGATAATAAATCTGTATTCCCTAAACTACTGGTCGGATCTAAGAGTGGTAGAGGAGGACCTAATCTTTCACAAAAATCATATTGAAGTCACCCTGTGATATCACGAGATAAGCTACAGGTGTCAAAGTTAAAAAAAAAAAAAATTAACTTCTACAAATCAAGTCTGATTTTGTAAAGTGCTTGGCAAGGTAAAAAAACTTAATCAACAAAGCTCAGTGAGGCAGAAGCGAAATTTTTTGAAAATAAATCTACAAATTGTTCTTAAAGCTCTCAATAAAACATACGTCAATGCATTTTTACCTTTTCAAATGCTAAATCTAGCACTGAAAGTGCTAAACTGTGATTACAGTTAAAAATAAGTATATTTGTATGTAATTATTATTATGATTCCATTTTGTAATTTTTTCATCATTTAATGGTTTGTCATTTAATAATCCGATTTTATCATATATATAAATAAATTTTATCATATATATAATCCCATTTTATCATATATATAATCATATTTTATCATATATATATAACTCCATTTTGTCATATACATAATCCCTTTTTATTATGTATATGATAATATTTTATCATATATATAATCCCATTTTATAATATTATAATCCCATGTTTTCACATTTATATTCACTTGTACCACGATATGTGGTACATTCATCATACTGAATATAAACAAAACTTGTCAATTTATATTTTTTCATATCTAAACTAAATGAGAATTAATATACTAACAAACTACTGGACTGACACACAAAAATGTGTATTCAAAGCTATTAAAAGCAAATAAAAATATTGGCTTAATGGTTGTAGAATTACTCAAATTTGTAAAATTAACTGAATGGTTGTAGAATTAAATAAATAGTTATAGAATTGAATAAATGTTTGGATTTTTCATAAAATATGGTTTCATTTAAAAATATTTAAATACAACCGTTTTAAAATTTTTATTGTGGGTAATCACTAAATTACACTGGTCGACAAAAAAAAAATTTTTTTTGAGCTCCTTCAAAAAAAAAAATTCCATCTAGAATTCCGCATGCTAAACTCGAATCTGCTTTCAGTTTTTTTCCATCAGGTCGGGATTTTTTTTTATGGGCGTGTCTAATATTGTGCCCTAATTATGTCGATTACTCGTGTATATTTCACTATTAATTGAGAACGGTATGCACGATTTATATAAATGATACACCAAATTATGCGAAATAAAAATGGCTTTAAGTCGCTCTGCCATCAAATTTTTATCCGCTCAATAGTTTAGGAGATATTTCGAAAAAAGTGTCGGAAATGCAAAATTCAAGATTTCTTTTTTTTACTAAAACTTTTTTTTTAAAGTGAAAGCATCAAAAATATTTAAGTTTGTCACCTTTACCCCAAAGCTGGAAAATCTACGAGCAAACAAAGCCACGTATCATAAATCTTGATTGGATTCACAGTTAAGTTTGGATACCCATGCATAACTATAGCTAAGTGGAAATAAATTATTGGGCACAAAAAAAAAAAAAAAAAAAAATTTCGTCTTAGATAAAAAAATAGGTGGATTAGATGGAATTTAACGTGCTAAATAAGAATCAGCTTTTATTTTTTTTTTTTTCTATCACGCATTGATATTTTTTTATGGGCATGACTACTATGACCCCTCCTTTAGGCAGTCACATTTGTATAACTTGAGAAAGGTCTGTCCAGTTAAGATAAATTGAACTTTAATATACAGCGACTTAAATTGTCTTTGAGCTGAATTTATATAATTATTTTTCCAGTTAATATTGCCGTAGTTATTCGGTAATTAGCACCGAAAATTTTAAAATTTATTTTTTTGAAAAGTGGTGAAAATTCTGATCCATAATTCTGAAATTTTTGAGCGAATGAAAAATATTGTTAACATACTTTGAAGACAATTTTCGTATGCAACTTTTGATGTACCACTTATAAAAATCGTGTAAAGGGTTCTTGAGTTATAGCCTAAGTGTGACAAACCATTCTCGAATTTTATAGTGTGACCGTTAAATAAGGTGATGATATTAATCATGCACATAAATAAAATCAGTACCCGATAGAAAAAAAGTAAATGCATATTCTTGTTTAACTCGTCAAACAAAATCCACCTAGTTTCAAGAAAAAATAAAAAAAAAATTTTTTTGTATTTCTACTCAATTGTATGTAACATGGGATTTTTACTTAACTGTGAATAAAATTTAGATTTGATCATCAATTTTGAAGATACATGCCTTTTTTTATTCGCAGCATTACCAGCTTTAAGATAAATATGATAAACTGTAACATTTTAGATGTTTTCATTTATTAAAAAAAATTTTAGTAACAAAAAAATCTAAAATTTTGCATGAAAATTATTTTTTTCGGACACTTATTTCAAAATAACTCCGAAACTATTGAGCACATAAAAAACTAAGTTCGGAGAATTTGAAGATATTTTTAGTCCGCATCTTTTGGTGTATCACTTTGATCAATCGTACACACCGTTCTTGAATTATGAGGAAATATACTAGAGTAATGGCTTTACTATAGGCGAAATATTAGACACGCTCATAAAAAAAAATCCAGACCTGATGGAAAAAAAAAACTGAAAGCAGATTCGTGTTTAGCACATCAAAATACATCAAGTCCAACTATTGGTCTATGGGGGAGGATTTTTTTTGTTGACCAGTGTTATCAAACAGAAACATAAACGTTGCTATCATGAATACGGTATTATTCAAATCAATGAAAAAGAACTATACAAATATTGAATAGTTGCAGTGATTATGCTATAACTACGTTTTTTCTCTGCATGTGCAACCTCTCTAGTTTTACAAATTGCAAGAATTACAGTCAATTCAAACAAGTTTAGAGGCTTAGTTATTCTTATTTTTATTGTTATTCTTATTCTTATTTTTATACATATCCTTATTTTTATTATTATTATGAAATTATTATGAAATTTAAAAATATTTATAGTTTTAAATTAAAAAATGAATAAATTACATTAACTTTATATTCCTCTTTAAGAAATGAAACCAAGAAGATATCAAAGAAATATTTTCTTACTTAAATTTCAATAGTAAGTACCAAAAGAACTCTTATGATATCTAATACTACAATTATTATATTTTAAATTTCAATCATGCTCATAAGTAAATATAAGATTTTAAACAAAATGACATAAGTGTGTCAAACTTATGGTTTCAAATTTTGTGTATTTGGTATCATTAAATTATAGTTTGCTGCATTAAAGTTGTCCTTTTGATCCTTTAAAATAAAATTTACATTATGTTTTCAGTTTTTTATTTCATGAAAATGGTCTGGTTTTCCTTTGTTATTTGAGTTAGCAATGAAAATTCTTTTTCATGGATTTCTTTACACCTTTACTTGTTATTTTCTTCTACCAGTGGTATAGTTTTTTCATTAAAAATTAAGGTGTTAAATGACGGCATAGACAATAAAATAAAAAAAAAATAAAAAATACGAGGAAAGGGGTGTTAAAACAGTTTAGAGAAATTTAAATGGTAACTAAGTTAATTTATGATATTACCTTCAAAACAAATACACAGAAAAAAGTAAAAATATACTTCAATTAATAAATTGCTTATATTAATTAATTTTTGTTTGATTTTGCTTCAATCACACGCAAAGAAAAAACATGGTTCCTAAATGCTCGCGGCAATTAAGTGATGTTCATAAGTAGTTTATATGGCTAGCACAATAAAATTATTATGTTTTAGACTAAGCTCAATCAATTAATTTTTGTTCTGATCATTTTAACATATGGTACTTTGTAATAATATGATCGTCACTATCGAAAAGGTTTGTTATGTTTCCTGCAACAAAATAGTTTGAATTTTCAAATATAAAATGATAATAAAAATCGTAGCATAATCTATTCTATAGATTCAGTTCTTATTTGCAATTTGAAGTAATTGTTTCGTAGTACAAACAAATTTACAAAAATCAAAATTTTCTAGTTAAAAAGTTTATTAAAAATATACCTAAGTATAAGAGCAAAATGTGTTAATATTATGTGCAATAAATATAATTATTTTAATACATACAAGTAAATCAACAAAATGTTTAACATATGTAAATATGATGTATGTATACATGCAAATGCAACAATTTTCTTTTTGTATATTCATACAGAAGTATAACTAGTGTATTGAAAATAGTTATAACAAAAATTACATTGTTGAACAACGACGCTGTACTAAAAGAATAATATGTTTCATAGTAATATATTATTTCACTTAAATATTTGTATGTAATATTTTAATGTTAGGGGTGACAATAATATTTTTGTCTTTATTATTGTCTCTCTTTCAAAATAATTTACTCATTCGGTTATGAAATCTTAAATGTGACGGACGTAAAGTGAAGAAAAATTAAAAAAAAAGTTCATATAATTATAACATTTTTTAATCAAAATTTTGTACAGATACCGCAATCAATGTTCGATTTTTACAAGGAAAAGCTGAAATAACAAACGAGATCCACGGAGTGCTGACGGAGCAAAGTATCAAAAATTCAAATTGGAAATATTTTCCGGTGAGTACAATAAATATCAATAACTCATATGTATGTATGTATTTCTATTAATATTTTTTTTTAGGTGTGTGAATGTGGAGCATAATAAAGATGAATTTTCTTGAACGAAATCATCCAGTGAAGGCTGTGGTATTTGTTTTTTAATTAATTTTCTGTTCGCAAATTTAGATGAAAAAAATAATAATAATAATAATAATAATAATAATAATAATAAAAATAAATAAAAACTGTATGCATAGTATTATGATTGGGGGTATTATACAATTTAATATATGGATCATATTATATTAATGCATTATGATTGTGAAAACCAACACATATAAGTGTTATGATCATATTATATTAACATTGGATAGGATCATACTATATTCACAAAAGGGTGTAATATCTTATTTGATTGCGGGAATCATAAACCCAAACATTAATGATAGTTACCGTTTATGATTTCACCAACCATGTTTTTTCTTTGCATGCATCAAAACGATAATAGTTATTAATAACTAGAATAATTAATTTTATTATTACTGATTTTTCTTAAATAGATATAATGAGCTGAAGATTTTTGGAAATTTATTTTATTTCTTCATATGTAATTTCAATTTATATATAATTTACTTACAAATTTCTTACAGTTAACTTGCTCCATTAAAAATATTTTTCAAGAACTTTATTTACCTCAAACAGTTTTTCATCTATACTTTTACATTTTATAATTCTGTATATTTCTTTTTTATAGCATATTTAATATTTTTTATACATTTTACTAAATACTTTTTGCTCTTTTTTCTAATTTTTGTAAAGGTTTTTGGTTACATTTGAAAATATATAAGTATTTAAGCGGCTTCATGAAGTTAATAGTGTTACAATATCCTAACATATCAGTATCACAGAACTTTAAAGAAATGTCACAGAAAATGTTAAAAAAATGTTAGTATTTTTGGTAATTGTTTTCGAATGTCGAATGCGCTTAATTGAATTTTAAAATATAATGTTTTGTAGTAAAGTTGGGTACCGAATAAAAATAGACAAAATTATGTATCAATATCAATTAAAATCTTTAACCTAGACTAAATTTTCATCAGATTTCAGTGTATTTATTTAAATAAAAAGTCTTTTAAGGTAAAAATCTAAAACAAAACCATCAACTCCAGATGTCTAAGTGTACTTTTCTTCAAGTATTTGTAAATTATATTTTGTCCTAATATTTTTGTTATTTTTTTGAAAATTATCCTAATTAATCAAGTGGCAGCTTAAGTGGCAGACATTTTATTTGCTTTAACAAGCAGTGTTGCCAGTTTAGCCTTTTTAAGGCTAGATCTGGCCTTTTTATTTTAATTTTAGCCTGAAAATTTTCGTTTTAGCTTCTAGCTTTTTTGTTAGCCTTTTTTATTTTTAACATAGCCTTAAAAAGGCTAAAATTTTACAAATTTTGTTTTTACAAAATCATCAATTTAAGCATTTGTGTATACTAATTCTTACAAAAATATCAAAATTATTTATATTTAATGAAAATTTTCGCCTGCGGCGCTTCATTCTACAAAAATATTACAATTATTTTTTGACAAACTTTTGTACCCATATAAACTAATTACTTTATATTTACAAATTCACTAAAATATATTTAACAAATACCAAAATCTAATGAGAACAAAAAAATTAATGCTTTTTTAAATAAAAAAATATGTTAGCTTTTTTCTGGCTTTATTTTTTGGGACATTTAGCCTTTTCTGACCTTTTTTTAAGTCCAATTTATATTCTTTTTTTCTCAAGTAATGGCAACACTGTTAACAAGCATTAAACAGTGGGGAAGAATCGAAATAAAGCTGTTACTTCTAATCGGATGAATGGATTTGTATGAAATTTCACGTAGGCATAGCAAAGAACAGTAGCATTTCGATTTTAGAAGCGGGATCCAATATTCGCAACAGAAATGAAACTATAGGGGTTCAAAATAGACTACTAGAGTCATTGCAAAGGTTTAACCACTAGCGAATTTTTGTTCCTTATCTGATTTCCAAGATTTTTATATTACCTTAAAGTACTTATTTTACATATTTTTCGAGTTATATACATTTGAAATTTCAAAAATCTGAATTTTACAAGATCTTGGTCAAGATTTTTCCATATATAGCCAAATATTTCCAACCGATTTTATTGTGTTTTATCCAGTTGCTTAAAAAGCAAAATTATCTATCGAACGAGGGAAGTTTTTAATAATTATCTTTATTGAGTCAAAAGTTTGAAAGTTTGCAAAATTTTGAAAGTTTGCAAAAATTAACAAACAGACGGACAGATGGACGGACATTAGAATTCTTTCAAAAAAATCTTAAAATTCAAAAAATATTGTTTGTTTTTACTTTTTGATTAATACGAAAACCAAATGAAGGTATTAAAATTTTGATATCACCTTTCTCTGAATTAAGTGGAATTTTCCACACTTTTGATCCAAATGTATAGACAGACGGACGGACCATGCTGCCAAAAAATATTTTAGAATTCTAAAAATGCATTTTTTTACTAACTTATAAATATAAAAAATAGAAAGTGATCATCAAAATTTGGATATCACCTTTTCATTAATTAAGAGTCATTTTCGTCCCATTTAACCCAAATGTATAGACGGAAGGACGGACATTACCATTCAGCTAAAAAACATCTTATAATCCTAAAGATATTTTTTTTTACTTACTAATGAAAAGAAAAATTAAACGCGATTATTATAGTGCTGATGCCACCCTTCTGTGAATAATGCATAATTTTCGACCCATTTAACTCTAATATATAGACGGACGGATAGACATTACCGTTCTGCTAAAAAAAAATCTTAAAATTCTAAAACTGATTTTTTTTTAAACTAATAATCAACAAAAAAATAAAACGTGATTATTAAAATATTGATATCACCTTTCCCTTAATTAAGCGCCTTTTGCGACCCCTTTTACCCCAATGTTCAACGGTGTGAAATACCATAATAATATAGTAAGTATATAAAAAAAAGTTTAATTTAAAAAGAATCGAAATTCTTACTTACTTTTATTGGAGGACTCTTAGTGGAACATTTAGAATTAATGACTTTAATATGAAATGAACTGAACAATGAATTATTTCCATTAAGTTGAAAATTTTGCTTAAGATTTCTGTTATTCTACTTTCTAATGATATGCTTCTTTAAACCATCAGATCACGTAACAAAAGTGAGAGTTGCTGCCTAGCAGAAGAAAATCGAAGTTGATTACGTGATTTTTGATAGTTATAATAGAAAATTCCACAGACACGTAATAACAAAATATGTTTAATACTTTAAATACGGAAAAATGCAGAAAAATTTAAGATTAGCTTTAAGACTGAAACTACTGCATTTTAGAATGAGCGTATATGAATTCATTCTCACCATTAATTATAATTAATTATCCTTATTACATAAATTTATTATAATACTTATACAAAATATTGAGAAATTTAAAGTTTTAAAGGTTTAAATATCGTATAACGTTCTATAAAATTTCTACATAAACCTAAAAATATTATTGCATCATTGTCGTAAATAAAATTTACGTTATTAAAAAAATAATAATAATAAATAAATAAAATTTTTCGATAAATTCTCTGCAATAAAATATATTTTATTTAAATGTTGCAGTACAAAAAGTTGATAAAAAATCTTTTTGCTAATTTGACCCTGTAATGTTATATTTATTACTTAATTATGTACTTTATTTAAAGTATTTTTTCTTAAAATTTAGTCCTGTAATATTTAAATAGAAACCCTTTTTTATATTTTAGTGTTTCTAAGCTTTCATTTTATATTCATATTGGGTTAATATTAGAAAAGGTAATAAATAAAATTATATCTTCATATGGGCAATTCTCTTTTTACGTTTGCCTTTATGAAACCTTCAACCTCAAATATTTTTTTAAATTCTGACTTTCAGGTTTCAAGATCTGAAACGATTCCATGTGGTACCGGCAAGCACCCAAAGTAAAAAATTCCAAAAAAAGTGTTTGAAACTAACAAGTTTTTTTTATTTCTTTTTATTGCTGAAGTCGCGGATTTTAGCATAAATGTCCAATTCTTCTAACGTAGACTATAAACACTTGTAGAAAAAGACCAGCATGGATTTAATTAGCGTGCACTTACCCAGTGTCAAATTGTGTTGTGCAAAAGTCGTGAAAAAAAATTTAAAAAAATTTTAAAATTTTGCAGTTTTTTCAATGGGGATTTTACGCCGTTTCGGATATTTCAAAATTCAAAACAGAGCCCAATAGCTCTTGAAATTATGCATCATTTGACATATATCTCGTTAATGTGCCCTCTACAGAAATGCTGCAGGAGATACCCAAACTTGGAGAGAAAAAACGTGAATGGCTCCAAGAGGTACCTTTTTCGCGAGGCACACTCGCAACGTTATTTCAGTGAAGCTAGAGTATCGCGTTATCAAAGAAGGTTTCCAAATGTCATTTAAAAATCATTGTGGCGTTTTAAAATATTAATTTGCTAAACGTGTATATTTATTTTAAAGAATTCAGCAATTTTGCATATTTTGTTATAGCGGATGTTGATGTTATAAATCAATTTTAAACTGAAATAAGTTCCTGTATAAAGTTTTATTTACGCAGAAAATATAATTTCACTAAAAATATTCATCAACGGTTTTCATGGGCTAAGAACGCGATATTTTTAGTTTAACATTATTCGTCGAGGCACACCCAAGACGCTTATCAAAATTGGCGATGATTTATGTCAATCTGTAGCTGCTTTAATGCCCTATATCAAAATCAATATGACGTTCAAAACAAAATATGATTTTTAATTTAATGCAACTTTAGAGATTTGAGTAAGTGCAATTAAAAAATGTATATAAATGACATTGTCTTACAACTTATTAAAAAAAAAAATGGTGAATTTTGTAATAAATGGATGAATATGAACAACACTACATCACTAAAAACTGAATTTTGCAAATTTTATAAGAAGGTTTAATAATTATTAAATCGCTGATATATCCACTAGGGTGATCGACGCGGTTTTTCAACCGGTTTTAAAACCGGTTTTTTCGGTCAATGTGCTGTCGGTTTTTTCAAAATGTTAATTTTTTGAATGTCGAATAGACCGGTTTTTTTAAACACAAAAAACCGGTTTTGAAAATAGCATTTTATTTCAGAAAACATGTATTAAATAGTGATATTTGAATCGAAATTTTGGAATAATTTTTTAAATATTCATAAAGACTGATTTCTTATGTTTTAAAAATATAGTTTAAGTCTAAATTGGAATTTATTCTGTAATATTAAACAAATAAATAATTAATAATTATCCTGTATGAATTTTTTAATCTGTAATATTTTTACACCCAATTTAATTTTTTTGATCCAATATTTCCTTTATTTTTTAAAGGTGTTGTGTTAAAAAAGTTTCACCTGCAGAATCGTTTCAATTGAGACAGGCTTCCATATTAAGCCATGGTTTCTTTTTATGCTAACTAAAATTTAGATGATTTTTTTCTACAATTTTGAAACATAATTATCTTCTAGTCATCTAGATATATAATTTGCTTAGAATTTTTTCTCTTTCCAGAGCTTTCTGAAGCTCCCAAACGACGTAGAAAATTAAAATTTGGCTTAATTATAAAACTTTTCGTCCAACAAATCCTAATGGAGCCATATTTTGAAATTTATATCAGTGAGCGGATATAAGAGGATTTATGTGTCATTTTCTAAGAATTTTTTATCTTTCCAGAGCTTTCTAAAGACGTAGAAAATTAAAATTCGGCATACTTATAACCCTATTCGTCCTACAACTCCTAACGCAAACAATCAAATATAGTTTTAACACACATTACCCCAAAGGTTTTCGGAAAAGACGATTTGCTTAATATTGTTTCGATATCCAAGTTAATTAATATGTAGATTAAGCAATTGATAAAATTTCTTTTTCTTGGTACATTTACAATTCTGTTTTAAATCTGCAAATGCAAAAATACATATCCCTTTGGGTCTAAGTTGTTCAACTAATGAGAGTAGTATTACTTATAGTTTTTAATCCGGGATCCTGGTAATCCCGGGAAGACGTAGAAAATTAAAATTCGACTTACTTACATCTTCTAACGCAGCCAGATTTTGAAATCTCTATCAGGAAATACGTGGATCTATATATATATGGATTTATATATATCTTTCCTAAGCATTGTTTCCTCTCAAGAGCTTCCTGAAGCTCCCAGACGACGTAAGAAACTAAAAATCGGCTTATTTATAAAACTGATTCTGTATTTCGGCCAGGGAGCGCATTTACGACGATTTTTTTTTTTTTATTTTGAAAGGTTTACGAATTTAAAACTTTAATCAATATTATCCCAATAAATTCTAACGGCTTCAAATAATTGACTTCGATTAGGGAGAGGAAGGTGTCTAAATGTTGTTCATATTTGTTTCCTTTAATTTTCGGATTTGTTTGAGCATATTTTCATTATTATTTTATTTTTCCTGATATTGTCAGGCTTTTACGCTTGTATTTAATAAATTTTAACTTGATTATAAGAATTATTGATTTTTTTAAAGAAACGTAGTCTTTTGATATAAATATTAACTTCTGCAAAAAAACGGTTAACCGGTTTTTTCTCTTTTAATAAATAACCATTCTTATACCGAAAATTGACTTATATGAAAATTATATTAAATAAAGCAGAATTAGGAGAATATTTCATATTATTAGCTAAAAAATGCAAATTTTTCATACAAATAGTGAAAAAATTTATCAAATAAACTTTTTGTGAAAGAATTTGATCTATGTCTCTAAGTTACTACTTCAATAGATTAAATACTATAATTAGTGTAATTTATAGGTTTTATATGCGTATCTAAGATTATTCGCTTAATCGAATAATTTGCCAATAATCGGTTGTTAACCGATCAATCCAAATAATTATTTGACAAATAAACCGTTTAATATGAAAACCCTAAATAATTGGATACCCTATTAAAGAGTGCGTTCGAAAAAATCTTAATATATATAATATTCAATAACTTGGAAATGGTTGATCTTAGAGTTTTCATTCTTTTTTTATTTAATTGATAATTTATTACAGATCACAGAAATATATAACCAACCACTATTTATGGATTTGTGGACCATTTTTGGTAACCTTCCGTTAGAGATTTGATAGTTGCTTCAGTCACTTTTTTGGAACAGTGTACACACTTTCTTTAAAAATCTTCAGTATTTTGTGACACCTTTTTTGTTTTCTTCAATTCACTTTTCACAAGAGCTCAATATCTCTCTACTGGTCTAAGCTATGGACAATTTTGAAAAATGATCTCTCTTGGTAAAAAACTGTTATTGTTTTGGTACCACTCCAGAGCTTTCTTACCATAGTGACATGATACCAAATCGGTCGAAAAATATGCGGACACGTTGTGCTCTCTTACGAAAGGAAGAAGTATTTTTTGCAAATATTCCTTTTGCATATTTTGGTATTTATAGATCCGAATGTATCAAATGATTTTCCTGTTTTGCCACAACTGCAAAAAGCTTGTTATACCAGGCATTTTGTAAGACATTTTTTCTGTGTTTTAAACTTATCTCTTATATTGCTTCGAGCATTAACAATAAAAAGTTTTGACACAGAAGCTGCAAAAATTCTGCCAGCACATACGTTTCTTCGTCAATTATACAACTTGAGTATTTTTGTATGATATTTGGTATTCATTTCCGTGTCCTATTCTTGGCTTCTAAATTTTTTGCAGAATTCCTGTTTGGAACTTTTTGGACTTTATATGTTATCAACTATGCATTAGCTTTAAATTTTTCCACCAAATGGTCGAAGCACTAAGATAACTGAGCTTCTTTTCTACCACATGTGTTTGGAGTTCCTTTCAATATGCTTTCAATTTTCTGTTCTTCCCAATATCATGTGGTCCTTTTTTTTTCTTTCCGAACCAGATTTCATATCAATAACATTAGAAACAGTTTGACGGCAGAAATTTAATTCTGTTGCCAATTATTTGTAGGACCTATTTGGATTTTTAAAAATTTTTTTAATAATTTCTAGAACGTAAATTTTTTTTGTTACTCATTTTGATGAAAATCACGACAAATCAACATGGTTGTTATTAAAAATAATAACTGAATTATTTTTCCATAATAACTATATCAAAAAAAATGTTAAGATTTTTTATTATTATTTTATTATTAACGTATTTATGTTAACTAAAACAATGCGTTTTTTTTTTTTTTTTCAATAAAGTGAATAAAAACAGAAAAAATTATGGTATAATATGAGATTAAATGAAAATGTATAATACGGTTTTATTAATGAGGAAGTTGTAAATATTGTATTACAAACAGGAAAGAAATTATATAAATAAATAAGTGACAGTTAGGTCAATAAATAAAAATTAATGTTTTATTATTTACTTAATTTGAAGCTATTGAATATTAAATTCCTCTAATAAAATTTAATTTTGTTTTAAAATAAGCTAAAAATTATTAAAATTGTTATTGATATTTCTATCTTATAAATATGTATGTAGTTTTATTTATTCCCTAAAAAATGTTTAAACAATATATTTTTTATTTTGCAGCAATCAAATGTTTGATTAAAGAAGTAAAATTTTATTCCTGATTTTTTACATTTCTTTTACTAAGTGAAAAATAGTTTCAAAGTAAAAGAAAAAAAAAAAAAAAAAAATATTATTCATTTAATTGTAGTTAAATTTAAAATTTATTTACATAGAGTTTCCTTTTAACAATTAAAATTAAATTTTAACAATGAACTATAAAATGGTATTCCCATTAAAGGACTTTCCTTTATATCCTGCTGAAATGTGTTCATATCATTTCCGTTACTGTAAATGATTAAATACCATTAAACATGCAAACTCAACATTTTCTGATGTTCCTTCGACTTTCATCTGTTTTTATTCTTTTATCTTGTTACCTTTTTAGATTTCTGAGGAGATTATATTATCTGTGGTGGAAAACATAATATTACATTAAGTACAAGTAATTAGTAGCATAGATGAAGAAGACCACTTCAGATAAAATATGAAATTATTTAAGTGGCTATGGGCAGGAAAAATAACATGCAAGATTTTGTGTGACATTTTATTAGAAATTTTCAAGGACACTTTTACATATGTCTTCAGAGATTAGAAACAAAAGTTCATTAATTTCAGAAATAAGCACAACAAGGCAAAATTTTCTTTTGAATAATGCAGAAGTTCTACATATTGTTTCTTTTTTTTCTTTGCACTTTGTTATTAGTTTTATAGCTATTGATTAGTTTTTTTTGGAAAGGATAGGAAAGTAATTGTTTGCAATATAAGTATTTATGAATATAACTTATGACTCAAAAAATCTGTTTTTAACATTTTGATGTTCAATGAGATTGTGTTTAACTTTTATCTCACAATAAAATTTTCAAAACTTTTTAGATTTATTACAAATTTTCTAAATGTATTACTTTATATCAGCCATAGTTTTTCCTAACATTTTTTATTTTTTACTCAATTTAATACTCTAGCAATTAGTTAAATTATTTGCATTTTAAATTTATTTACAGTGGCTGTTATTTGAAAAGAGAAGTAGGAGTAAGTTTTAATCAATTACTTCGTGCAATACTGAAGCACTAATTGTACTTCGAAATTTCATTAAAAATTTCGATGACAAATCTAGGCCCTTTTTCCATTTAAACGTTTATTTACCGAGACAGATGAAGTTCTTTTTTTTTATATATACAAAATTTAAGATATATGAATGATCACAAATTAAGACCATTTTTCTATTTAAATGCTTATTTATAAAGACAATTTAAGTTTTATTCTTCATCGAAAATTCTTTCAAAATTTCAACATTAAAAAAAGGAAATATAAGTGATCACGTGTCTTTTGCAATTCAAACACTTATATACCTTGATAATTGATATTTTAGTTTTCTTTGCAATTTCATTCAAAATTTCGATTTTTTTAAAGACATATAAGTGATTACAAATTTGACCTCATTTATTTTTAGCGCTTATATAACGAGATTATTGAGATTTTGCTTTTCTTCGAAATTTCATTCAAAAATTCGATTTTTAAAGAAATGTAAGTGAAGCTTTTCTTCCGTTTTAACGTTTATTTATAGAGGAAATTAAAATGTTAATTTTCTTTGAAATTTCATTCAAAATTTCGATTTTTTAAAGAGATATAAGTGATTACAAATGGAAGTCCTTTTTATATTTAAAGGCATATTTATCAAGATAATAGAGGTTTTAGTTTATTTTGATTTTTATACAAAATTTAGATTTTTAACAAGTAATATATATGACTACAATTCAAGGTCCTTTTTCCTTCGATTTTACATCAAAAATTTAATTTTTTGTTGAGATATATAAATGATCGTAAATCGAGTCTCGTTTGTGCTTATTTATGACTTTGTCTTTTCTGAATTCATTTCATTTTTTCAATATCATGTAGTAATATCAACCACTTCTACTCCAAACTACCATGTTAGTGCTCAAGTTATTGAAATTATTTCTTATATTCGTGCTAAGGTTTACGTTCCTTAGCTCCACGTTCCCATATTGTAGCTCCAAACTACAACGCTGACAAAATTCCTTAGTGTTGTAAAAAAAGTTATTCTTAGACGTGACCTATTTTCAGTGAGAATATTATATGATCCTGCGCTTAATTGTGGATGAAGTCAGTGCGAATCTGAAAAAAAAATTATTGATTAGTATTTACGTTTATAAAAATTATTTTATAAAATTAAATACTAAGTTATGTATTACTAAAAAAAATATATGGGCGTCAAAACCCTATTCTAGGAGAAAAATTGTATGGGGACTTCGTTATAATTCGTTATAATAGGTAATCATTATAAATTAATTTTAATAGAGCTCATGTTTGCATCATAAAAAGCCAAAATTCATATAAATTTTTCAATAACTGTGATTTTTAGCTTCATTAAAAGTTTAATATGGACTGCCAGACAGACGGACGGACATCGCTAAAACACTGAAACATGTTTTTCTAAATGTGCTTATCAATTTGCTGTAAGGTCTGTGACCAGATAAATGGTACCAATAAATAGTGTGTATAAAACTTTCATGAAATAGCAAACACAGTAGTACTAAGTACTATGTATTATTTTCATTCAATCCAGAAAATAATTTTTAAAATTTTAATAAATATATTATATCGTTTTGATTCAAATTAAATTTAAACTTGTAGTTTCCTGTTAAGTACTTACAACAAAATATTTTCTCATTTCAAAACATTTGTACTCCTCTGCCGACATCTGTTATTATTTCTGTTATCTCAAATGGTAAAATATCAAGAAACTTGAAAATTCCTCCTTTTCTTGTATTCTACTTTGGTCACTTTTATTTTTTCTTCGGAGATATTTGTGTCTGAAGTGGATAACTTCATTACTCATTGAGTGCAAGTATTTAGTAGTAAAGAAGTTTTAGACTAATTCAGATAAAACATGAAATATTTAAGTAGAACATGGGCGTGAAATTAAGAAACAAGGTAATTAAGACGTAATTCAAAATAAAAAAAAAAAAATATTTTCAAAGGTTATGGTTATGATAAACTAAATTTTTCTATAACAGATTTTTAACATAAATTTCTCAGTGGTAGTTTTTGCTACAGAAATTTTTCCTACATCAGTTTTATTATTGCAATACTTTTTTAAATAAAAAATGTATTAAAATTATAGTTTTTTTATTTCGTTCTTTAGCAAATATTTATAAATGCATAAAAAATCAATAGACTAATCGTTGACCACAAACTAAATAAATAATTGCATTTTTTTTTCATGATATTTAAATTTAATTGAAATTTAATTATATTTGTAAACTTTATTAAATAGTGATTAATTCCAATTATTTTTTAATAGAAAATCTACCGGTTAAAAAATAAAAATGATTTAATTAATTTATTCATAGTATTGAAAATTAATGTCAATGTAGCAGATAGTTTATATACATGGAATTAATTTGTTAATTAAAAGCAAAAAAAAAAAAAAAAAAGAAGGCAATTTTTAGTATTTAATATATTTAAGTAGCAACCCAGCAGTTTTTTCGGTGTCAATTTACCTCCTTTTAGACAGTAAAGTTCATTTGTGTCTACCCACCTAACTCATTCAAATGTGTACGTTCTTTTCTTTACCCCAACTTCGCACATTTTGTGAGCGATAGTTAAGCAAAATGACTCTTTGGTAAGCGTTGAGGTGGCTATCGCACACTTTATTGACTCTTTAGGAAGCAATGAGGTGGCGATTGATACTTTACTGACTCTTTGGCAAGCGTAAAAGTGGAGATTGTTTTTTTAAAGGTCACGAAAAAGGCAAAAATATAAATGGTTCATCCATTGTCAGTACATGTTGGGTTACTTGACTAACGACAATAAATACATGGTAGGAAATTTTACTCCGATGCATCTTTTTAGTCATGTGTAGTGTTAAATATCAATTTATTGTCTCCTTGGTGCTTAACAGAGGCTTTAGTATTTTACTTTGTAAGAAAAAAATATATTATTTTTTTATACTTTTTATGTTAAGCGACTACATTAATTAAATGTGCTTTTAATTTAAACATGTAGAATACATACAGTAGAAATTAATAACCTCATATAACTATCATAAATCAATGTTACCGGAATGATTGAATTTTAAATAATGAATAAATGACTCAATGTTTTCACTAAAAAGATTTCCATAAATTGACTTTTTCGAACTACCCCCTGTATAGCCACTTTTTGATCCTGGGATGCCAATAGACTTCCTCCTAGGACATCCCCATGTAGTCATGAAGCAAGTCAAGTAACTAGTTAAAAAGTTTGTCAGGTGACTGACTCAATGTAACTAGTAAAAAAAAACTACTTCCAAAGGGTGACTAAAGTGGAAGCAATAGCCACCTCACGCTTACAAAGGGTCAATAAATCAACATGCTAATTAAAACAACAAATAGTGTAATTTATGTAAGAATTCTCTGTGGCTGAGTGGCTATAAAACATAAGGATGTGAGTTCGATTCGGGGTACCGCCATAAAAAAAGTTAAAATATACAAATTAATTAATTAAAATAATATGAAAAGAAAATAAAAAGAATTTTTAAATAAATAAAAAATAAAATAAAAATACAAAAAAAAAGTATACGCAAAAAAAATCTTTTATTTTTTTTTTTTTTACATCTTTACATAGACTTTCTCCTGAACATTCCCATGTTAAGGTGACATGTTAAAGTCACGTAGCTAGTAAAGTAACCAAATAAAAAGTTAGTCAAGTGACTGACTAAATTTCACCTTTAAAAGGATTACGGTATATTCACCATAGACTGCTGCCAAATTTCACGTTTTATTTACCTATTTCTCTCAAGCAAACCCATATAAGTAAGTTTGCAAAATCACCATATGTATCTTATTATATTTTGAATCAAATTAAATTCATTAAAAATTTAAATCAATATTTTATTATATTCTACTATATTATGTATATTTAATATTACTCATACGCCTTAGTTAATGCTATATAATAACTGTTGCTAAAATGTATTTTTATGATCGCCCTTCTTAAAATTAATTTGGTTTTCTTTTTATATGTTTCTCCTATTTATCGTTTATTAAATTAACACCTTATTATAAAACAATTATAAACGTGTTTTAAATATTTAATAACTACTTTCAAGAAAGCTTTTTAGTATGACAAGACCTCTATTGCCAACACTACGCTAAACTTCAACGACATTTCATAGCCACTTTGTTACCACTAATTTACTAACATTACTAAGATTTAATAACATTTTGAATATTTTTACGGATATTGTTATACACTCTTATTTTTATTTTTTTATTTTTTCGATAAACAACAAGAATAGCGTGAAAATACAACCACTTAAGAAAATTTTGTCCAGCTACAATTTTGATGAAAAAGTGAAGGAATGAAGCAACCAGAAGTTGCTAAAAGCTAAACCCTAAATTTAAAAAATATTTTCTTCATGGATTTCTTATTTTAACAGAGTACTTTGTAGTCGTAATTTATTTGCACTGATTATTATGTTTGTGTTAGCGTCTTTCTAGGAAGCAATTTAATCCGTCTCATATTTAATTGGCATAATTAGTGGTTTTTGTTGGTTTTCCTTTTTGTTTAGGGCAGTAAAAATTGTGTAACCAAGAATTGACAGATTATAAAATTATTTTGGCTTTTGGTTTCTTAAGTACTAGCATCTCTTATGTTTTAGGCAATGTTACTTTTTAACAATCTTTTCTTTTAAATTAAAAATTATATATTTTAAGAGTTAAAACATGAAAATACATAAATTACTTGTTTTTCTATGTCGAACGAAAATTTTATTTCGCCTTTAGTGGAGTCCAACTCACGGCGAAAGGCTGACAGGTTAGCTTATGGTCAACAAATCTATATATAAATAATAATTGATTCATGAAAAATTATAATTAAGCTAAGTTATTGAACTCTGTAATTTGAATATATTAAATTGTTTAGGTTTTAAATGTTTCAGTTGGGTATATAAACATTTTTTCCTATATGGACCTAAATATCAAAATGTTTTTCCATATATGGTACAATGCATAAGAAAAATGTTCATATATTATAACCTTAAAATCTAGTTCACAAACACGCACTCAAGGTCTCAAGTCTTAATGTTAAATGTAGTTTCATATTTAGCCACTTAAGATTTTTAAATATACATCGCCATTTTTGATGCTATTTTACGAATTTACATAGGTATATTATTTTTAAATAGTTCAGATTATGATTTTTGTAGCATAAGTACTAGGGCGGATCAATAAGTCCGTAACTTTTTGAACTAAACACAGTGTTTTTTGCAAAACAAAAATTTATTTTTCAACACAATCTCCTTTTAACTCAATACACTTTCGAGGTCCTTAAAATAGGCATTTGTTTGGTCAATAATTTCATTGTTGGAGCTGAATCTCTTTCCACCGAGCCATTTCTTTAGGTTTGGAAATAGGAAGTAGTCACTAGGGGCTAAATCGGGAGAATATGGTGGATGAGGTACCAATTCGTAGCCCAATTCACGTGTGCACCCGTGCATTATCTTGATCAAAAAGAACTTTTTTCTTGGCCATATGTGGTCATTATCTTTTTAAATCCTCATTAAATCGATGTAGCAAGTTGGCATAATATTCGCCATTTATTGTTTTTCCCTTTTGAAGGTAATCGATGTGGATGCCATCACCTTATTGGCCGACAAACTTACATTGGTCTTCTTCGGAGCAGGTTCACCTGGAGAAACCCATTGTTTAGACTTTTGCTTGGATCCATGTTTAATCCACAATTACAAAACGCCGCAAAAACTTATCATTGGATTGCGGTTAAACAACTCCAAACAATCCTTTGAAGTTGTCACACGTTTACGTTTATAGTCAATTGAGAGCAAACGCGGCACCCATCTTGCAGACAACTTTCTTAAACCCAGCTGATCATTTAAAATCGAAACCACACTGCCATATGAAATGCCTATAGCATCAACAATCTCACGCACTTTTATTCTTCGGTCGGTCAACACCATATCGTGGATTTTTTCGACATTTTCGGGTGTACTGACCTCAATTGGCCGCCCAGAATGTTCAGCGTCATTTGTACTTGTGCAACCACAACGAAAGTCAGTAAACCACTTTTTTACCATTGAAATCGATGGTGCAGAGTCCCCATAGTATTTATCGAGCTTTTCCTTGATTTGATTGACGATTTTTTTTTTTCGCAAAAAATAATGTTTAATGATCACTTTTTTCCATTTTTAGAAAAATACACGAGGTTGTATGTTTTGAATAGCTGTTAAACGCAAAGTAAATGATGACACTTGCTCAAAATTTGACAGTAGTCTACTAACAGGTGGTACTTGATGGGAACAGTGTTGCATTTCATATAACTACGAGAGAAGTTCGAAAAGTCACGTAAAAAAAATAGCATTTTTTATAAATCTTTCATGAAATCGACGATATATATTTTTTATTTGCTTTTTACTTTTTGAGAAAAAAACTTAAAATTTTTGGAAACTTTTAATAAGTTATTACAGCTAAAATCTAGTAAGTTCTACAGTTTTTATCTGCTTGAAAAAATAAATATTGTTATATTTAGAACAAAAATCTTTTTATTGAAATGTAATTATTTAAAATATTTTATATAAAACATACATTTGGTTTTATACGTTTATCAATGCTATGAACTCTGAACTTTAAACTCATCTTTTTTCTAAAGAATCTAGTAGTGTTTAATTAAATTTTATCTTTAGAGGAAACTTTTTTTTAAATATTTAAATTTTTTGATAAACTTCTGTATCTTCATTTGATTAGTTTTCATCCAGTGTTGTTTTTTTTTTTTTTTTTAATTTCACTATTTATCCCCAAGAAGAGTCAATATATTTATGTAAAAGTTCGCGTATTTAAAACCAAAGCTCATTGTAGTAGTTGATTAAATATTGACTTAAATATTGAATTTTAACACTCAATTATTTGTAAGTTAAAATTAGGGTTAGAAAGATGAAAGGAAAAATATAAGCAAATATGTATAAAAGTATGTAGATATTGATGATGCTTTTATTCATGAAAAACAGACATGGTAAGTTTTCAAAACATGAAAACTGGTTGACTTTTGATTAGTTCATGAACTACAACACATACATCTAATACGTATATAGCAGGGAAGTATAACACATAAATATCTATTTATACAGTGCACGAAAAAACCTAAGCATACAGAGTAAAACTTTACATATTTTGCTACCTATGAATATAATTAAAATATGAATTATGTTTTTAGAAACTGCAATCTAAGTGCAATAAAGGGTTTATGGAAAATGTAATATTTTATATGGTTTATTTGGAAAAATATAAGCATTTTTAAGAACTCCGAACGAAATAACCTAAGCATGTAAAATAAAATTTTGAGATAATCATGATTCATTAGTCAGCGTTTAAATAAAATATTACATTTTGGTATTAATGTTTCCCTAGTAATTGAGCCCTGTGTGATTTAAAATGTTTCAATGTATTTATGTAGCAGTAATTATTGAATTGTCCCATTGCATCTATTGAATTAAATAACTGTCCGCCAGGTTGACAGCATACAGAGAATGTGGCTGGATTTTTTGTCAAATATCTGAAAACTAATCCGAAATAAAGGTTATCATATTTATGTGTCCAAACAATTGCGAAAGTTACCGAAAAAACAGTTTTGAAAAAAGAAATAAAAAAATTTTAATAAAAATATTATGGACATAAAAAGAATTCGCCCTAAAAAAGAAGTATCGCCTTGATAAATATGAACCATTTTTAAACTGATATTATCTTTGAGTTGTATTCATACATTTAAAAATTATATCCCAACATATAGAATGCGAAAAGGTATACTAAAATTTAAATCTTTGAACTCTCACAAAGCACCAAGACTGTCGTTCACCGTAAATCAAAAATTTTGGGCCAAAATTGGAGGAAAATGTTTTGAGTGACAAAAAAAAATGTTTAATTTGTATTACTAGATGGTTCTTTCGTGTATTGATACAAAATAAACGGCGGGATGAGAAAATCAGATATTTACCAAATTACTGGAAGGATTTATTATAGAATATCATGCAAATAGTTACAATTAAACTATTACTTAAGGGTTTTATAAGTACAGAAAATTATGATAAACGTCACCTTTCTTATAAAAAGGACTATTGGAACTTGGTCCATACATTTCAGCGAGAGATCGCCACATCAAATAATAAAAGTCAACAAAAAAAAAATTTGTTTGCGGAAAAAAATTATTCTAATAGGACATGAGCCAGTTTTTCCATAGAGCTGAATTATTCCGAGAGTATGCGAGGAGTTATATGCCAAACAGCTCTGAAAGGAGACGCTTTAACACTATAAAGGCCCTAACAAAATGCAAGGATAATAAAAATGCTATGTTGACGTATATTTTGCCTACAGACTTCTTTATCAATGCCGTTATGATTGGAATATGTTATAAGGAATGCAATTAGCCATAAAAACTAATAAGCCGCTATAACATTGTACATAATTTTAAAAAAAGCATGCTAATATAATTTGTATGCTTAGGTTATTTCGTTCTACTCTTTACAATTGCATAATATTTCTTAAAAGTGATCTTAAGTTTTGTAATTTCAATGTTAAAATATGTAACTGCAAATAGTTTAAAATAGAATGTAGAACATACTTTTTCGCTATAAAATAAATAAAGAGGTTTTTCTTATATTTTTATTGTATATGCTTAGGTTATTTTGCACACTGTATAATAAAAGTTTTACTTTGGTTTTCTTCAAAATTTATTTTATAACATGACCAAACCTTTTGACCAAAAGTTTATTTGAGCTTGTTAAGTAATTTAATGATATAAGCATTAAAGTTTTTGATAATTAATTAGCAAGTTATAAATATAAAATATTCAGTACTTAATTAGTATGACAAACAAATCGATACACTTCGATTTTATATTTATATTTAACAATAAAATGCATATACTATTTGTTAATGTTAACACTCACATTGTTGTTGAAAAAATAAAATATGTGAATAATAAAAACTGCTCTCAATATCTATGAGTTTTAGTGAATAGCAGTGACAATATTAAAGTGCCAATCAGTTTGTTAGTCATTTAAACCGGCACCCAAATACAGTTTTAAATAATTTTCCATTTAACCCTTATTTATTCAAATACTTTGTATTTTACAATCGTAACTGTAATGCATTTTTTGATGGACATGAAAACAGAATTTTTACAAACTTTCAAGTGTTTGTGCTTGTTTATTGATTGCCAAACAAATACTTTTTCAAAATTTTATTTGAAAGCAAACAATATATACTAAAACTTGGCAATTCATGACATGCATGTCCTTAACATATTCATATAACGTTAAATAACCCCTTGATTGACATTTGTTGTGCACTTTTCATTCAAAAAATTCAAATGATTAAAAAACGTTAAATATCAAAAATTGAATAGAATATCAAAAAATTTAAACATTTTAAAATCTGGGATAAAATAAGCCTAATACGCAGAAATAATTATTGGCAAATATTTTTCAATTTACGTAGTTGTTTAATTTTGCATCAAAATTTAAAAAATATATTCAAATAAAACTAAAATAAGTTAAATTTAAGTTAGATTTTATTTATCATTTAAATTTTAATTAATTTGTTAATTTGAATTTTTTTTTTTTCTTTTTTTTTAATTTTTTTACAGTTTTTGGTAATTAATATAATCATTTTGGTGAGAGGTGCAAATTTAAAAAAGCTGTTTACTAACATATTTGATGATTGATTTTATTTTTTGCTTTTTTCTGTGTACGAGTACCTTTTAAATAATTAAATAATAATTAAAAAAATAATATTTAAAAGATTTAGGGCGTAATAAATTATTTAAAATAATCGTACATTAAGATGTTTTTTTAATATCGAGCCCTAACGGTGAAAATATCGTAAATGCAGAATATTAAACTTTCCAGGAGACGCATTTTTGTGATTCTATAAATCTGAAATAGCACTTGATATGTCGATACAAATTTGAAAGATGATGTAAATGATTCCAAGTTATAGATTTACATCAAAAATGAATTTAAAAAATGTTGTTGGCTAATAGATCGCCTATTAACTACTATATTTTCGCGGTCAGGGCTCAATATTTTGGCAGTTTTTGTTTAAAACTAGCTAATACCCGGTGTGCTTTGCCACCCCCCGATAGATAGATGTTTCCCGTGCAAAATTTGATAATTCAATCTCTAATAGTTTCCCACATATAATAATTTTTGTATTTAATTTTTATAGGAGGGACCATAGCCCCATAATCCGCTAATTTATTAGACAAATTAGCATTCCAACTCCAATAGTTTCCCAGATATACGAATTTTTGGATTTAATTCATATGGGAGGTCCATGCCCCCTACTTCTTGTCCGCCCATATTTTTCTTAAATATTAATATTGATACCAATTTTTGTCCAAAATATTCATATTGAAGCTAATGCTAGTCGTACAAAATTTGAGCTCTCTAACTTTTATAGTTTCCCAGATATAAAAATTTTTGTATTAACTTTATATAAGAGATGACACGCCCACTATTTATTTTCCGACCATTTTTGCACAAAAGGTTCACACTGACAGTTAAGTTTATTGTACAAAATTTGGGAAATGTAACTGTTATAGTTTCCTAAATTTACGGCATTTGGTATTGGCAAGCAATATTAGGCGTGGGATGTGCCACACTCCCTATTGCTAGTTCGCCTATTTTTGTCCAGAATGTTTATATATGTATCAAAGTTGTTCGTGCGAAATTTGAGGACTCTAGTATTACCAATTTCCGAGATATATAAAAAGTAGCCTATTTTTCCTTTCAGGCATATAGGAACTTACTGTCAAAAATTCAAGAAAATCGTTTTAGCCGTTTAGGCTATATCCGCCTTAAAGAATTTTTACTTTTACATTGCTTTGTTAACCCAAATTGACCTAGCGCACCCATATGGTAACGCAAACAACGGTCAAATAAAAAGCTATATAGCGTAGAAGATACTAAAAATTTTGAATACATTTTAATTACATTTCATCATATGGAATCTTGTTAATATTATTAGCATAATAAAAGAACATTAATATTATATGTTTGGAAGCAAATAATCCTTTTGTAAGCCTTTAAAATTATTATTGTTAAAAATGAGAAAAATTAACGATATGAAAAAGAAATTTTTTGACACTGTGTTATTTTTCAGAAAAATCTTTTATGATTTTATATAAATAAGAAGTACTAAATTATATTGGTATAAATCAATAAAGTATATTAATGTTTTTATCCCGTTTTTTTTTTTTTTTTTTTTTTTGGATTATATATATTAGCGTTACCATATGGGTGCGCCACACGCAAAGAAACAATATGGTTCCTGTGACCATAAACTAAGAGCAACATACTATGATTGTAATATATGATTCCAGGTTACAATAAGTATATTTGTACGTAATCATTATTATGATTCCAATTTATAATTTATTAGTAAGTTTCATAACCTTATTAATAACTTTTAGTAAGTTTTATAACCTTTTCTTAAGTATTGCTTTCAATTTCATCATGTTTTTTTTTATTTAATAGTTCCATGTTATCATATATATAAACTAATTTCATCATATATATAATTCCATTTGATCATATATATAATCCCATGTTATCATATATATAATTCCATTTTATCATATATATGAACTAATTTTATCATATACATGAACTAATTTAATCATATATATAATGCCATGTTATCATATCTATGATACCACGATATGTGGTACATTCATCATGCTGAATAAAAACAAAACTTGTCAATTTATATTTGTTCATATATAAACTAAATGAGAATTATAACTACTGGACTGATACACAAAAATGTGTATTCAAAAGGCATTCAAAGTTAATGACTTAATGGTTGTAGAATTAACCAAATTTGTAAAATGAAATGAATGGTTATGTAATTAACTAAATTGTTGTGGAATTGACTAAATGATTGGATTTATTCATAAATATGATTTCATATAAACATATTTAAATACATATTATAATTCAGTGAACCATATTAAAATTTTGGTTGTGGGTAATCATTAAATGATTAAACAGAATCATAAACGTTGCTATCATGAACACAGTATATTTAAATCAATGAAAAACGGCTATATAATCATTGAATAGTTGTGGTGATCATGCTGTAACCATGTTTTTTCTCTGCGTGCAGGCACAACGTAGTACATTTCTTTGAAAATTTTGTGAAGAAATGTGATTTTTTTAGTAAAAAACTTGTTTTTCCGGAAAATTATACGTCAATAGAGCTTTGATGAGCTTGAAAGTGACAATGATGAATATGACTGTAGGATTTTCATCGAACATCCTAAAAAATATAGTGATATTAGTGAAGAAGTCGGTTCTGGTAACGTTTCTAGTAGTAGTATTGCACATTAAGTCCTTGAATACATTCCTTTAAACCAAAATGTTATTGTTTGTCATTATGAGTATAAAATAGGAAAATCGAAAAGTAAAATTTGTATGTACATAATGGCATTTGTGTTGAAATTTTTTGTCAGCATCAGGGAAAATAGAACTGAAATAATTATAGTGTAGGACTCCAAAAGTTATTTAATAGTCTGTAAACTATATTTAGTGGATGTCCTCCAATATTCTAAGGTGGATTCCTAACGCAATAAGTTTTTATGATATTGATGAAAGTAATTTTTGAGTACCAACAGCTACAATAAGGCTTTATATCGGTGAATGCTCCAACTAAAGGGGCTGTACTTTATGCTGAATGTTTGATATGTAAATTATACCATATCAGAGCTCATATTTACTTGCATCTCCTTAAGAAATTTGCCAATATAAAACATTTTTTTGAAAAATTTACTGATTTTCTATGTAGTGCCTGGCGTGACCATATGGTAAAGGCCCGTTCTGCCTGACCTAGGGACCGAAACAAAATTTTATATAATAGGTTAAGTTTCTTAGGCCCTATAGACCTAAATTTGCAAATTTCATAATTTTCTGAAACAAAAAACATTCCCGGTCAATTTGGGTTAAGATACAGCTACTTTATATCCAGACAAGTATTAGAGTTAATCTTAACGTTGAGTTATATGGAAGAAAATAAATGTCAATATAAGGAAAACTCTAAAAATTTATCAATATTTCTTGAAAATTGCTTATTCATGAAAGATGGGTACCGTGAAATACTTCCATGTATAATAACTCCCATTTCATTTCATTACACAGGAAAAAGTAAAAGTGGACTTAAATTATAAAATTGCGTATATTAATTAATTTTTCTTTGATTTTTCTCCAATCATCAAAATGATAATATTAACGAGAAGGAAAGATATAGTTAGTCAAGACCGACCATATGATACCCTACACCATGGTGTGCTTAAACATTCAGTCTGTGGTCAATTCTGGACCGATACTTGTATTAAGTGTAAAATAAAACATATGAAAACAGAATATTATGTGGATACTAACATTTTTATGAATTTATTCACTTTTGGGTGATTTCCGAAAATGGGTCTTATATGGGGGCTATGGGGGATATTCGTAAAATTGACACTATCATTTGTTTACTTATGTAAAACTTATTTTGTCGAATATTAACTTGATACTAACATTTTAATGGGATTTATTCCCGTTAGAGTGATTTTCTGAAGAGCGGTATATATGGGAGTCAATTATGGACATATCTTTATGATATTTGGATCACGGCTTTAGATTAATATGCAACTTATATATACCAAATTTCAAAATATTATTATATTAAAGGATTTATGATCGTAAAACCCCTTTTCCGGGAGGACACTTGTATGGGTGCTAGGTTAAATAATGGGTCCTATTTCAATAGGATTTATCCTTGGACTATTAGAAACCTTTGTGCCAAATTTCATTAATTTTGGTTCAAAATTGGAACCTGTAGTTTAATTACAAGGTTTACATGGAGGTACAGACGGTCAGACGGTTAAATGAACTCAGAAAGTGATTCTAAGCCAATTGTTTAAATTAAGGTGGTTCTTAGACCAATATTTTTGGGTGTTGCAAACATCAGCACAAAGGCATAATACCCTCCCCACCAATGGTTGTGTAGGGTATAATAACTACACTAATTGATTTTATTATTACAGCTTTTTCTTAAATAGATATGTATAGTGAAATAAAAATTGTTGCAAATTGACTTAAATTTATTTTATTTCTATATTTTTATAAACAAATTTTTAATTTTTCTGTATATTTTATTAAGAGTTGTCAATTTATTTAAAAAATTGTAAACCAATTAGAAAATTAATTATTTTAATAAATAATAAAATTAAATTCCAATGTAAAATTAGTTAATAATTTTATTAAAAAAAAAAATTTTTGAAATAATTTTTCTGTGTATGAATTAACACCTAGTTTGTTAGAATTTATATTATTTTTTTCTATGGCAAATTATTTCATAACGAAATATCTCCCAAACGAAATAACTTCCAACCAAAAATTGTTAGGAGTTATTTCATATCCTTTTTAATTGGGAGTAATTTCATTTTCTTTGAGCTTGGTCAAAAGGATTGCTTGTCTTTGGGTTTTGCAACCAGCTTTGCAAATGAAAGTAATTCCGCACGGTACCGTGAAATAACTCCCAGCAAAAAATTAAATAATTTGTTTTCGTACAAATTGGGTTTTATTTCATTATGATACTTACTTAATTTTATATCATCGAAAGTTACATATTTCATAATGAAATAACTTCCAAATGAAATAATTTCCAATACAATTTTGTTGGAATTAATGAAATAACATTAATTTTAGCAATTAATGCAATAAATTTTATTTGGCACTTTTTTCATTCACATAAGTAAATGAATATCATTTATTCATTTTGCTTGAAGTTAAAGTTCTTCTGCATAGCCGGCCTTCGGCCGCGCAAAAGGACTTTTTTCTCTGTGGTATTTCAACACCGGCTTCGCAAAGTGCTCAAGGTATCTCATTTGTGGTATTTAAAACACCAGCTTTGCTAAGTGAAGCTTTTCTGAAAAGATATGGGCAAATGTAGAAAAACTTTACTTAGTGCTTTAAATTCTACAGAGGAAAAGGCCTTTTAATCCGACCAAAGAACAGCTATTGATATTCAGACAAACTTCATTTAGCAAAAGGGTTTTTTTTCTCTGTGGTATTTAAAACACCAGCTTCGCTAATTGCAGCCCCGAAACTCAGCAACTTTAATTATTTTATTTGATAATTTTTAATTGGAACTAATTTCATTTATTTTTGGGATTTATTTAGGAGTTATTTCATTAAACTTAGCACTTATTTTTTTCAATTTTATTCCTTTAGACCAACGGTTCTCAAATGGGGGTCCGCGACCCACAAGGGGTCCGTAAGGACATTCGTGGGGGGTCGCGAAGAGTTCTTGAAAAATATTCTTAAACAGGCAATTTTTTTAATATAATTATTACTTAAAAGTTCAAATGAAAATTCCAATAAAAGCATGAAACTATTTAAAAATGGAAAGTTTCGATTTTTTAATCAAAATGGGTATCAAAAAATTTTTAATTTTATGCTGGTTATGGAAAAACTATTTTTCAATTTTTTTCCGTGGGATTTTGTTTTGCTAGAAGACTTTTTAAGGCATTTTAATGAACAATTTTTTTGAAAAATTTAGAAAATCATACCTTATCAAAAGTACTTATTACTACAATGCAAATTTTTAATATTTTAGTCTAAAGTGATTTTTTTCTTATAAAATTCTTATAAATTTTTTAAGAAAAACATCGAATTTTCTTTTTTTGTATGATGCAAAAATTGTTTAAAATATATATTTTTTTTAAAATTGGCTAAAAATTACGAATTTTTTGATATCTATTTGAAGACACAACTCAATACTATTTTTTGACGAAATGTTCCAGACCCGTGACTTTCAATCGCTGGTAGGGAACTGAAGATCAATTTTAATTTTTTTTGAATATATTTCCCATTTCAAGCAATTAATTAAAAAGATTAATATGTAGTTCACTTAAATTTAATGAAACTATAGTTTTTTTCACATGAAATTCTACTTCTACTTTCATAAAAATATATTATGCCAAGAACTTTTTATAAAATCATTTCAGTACACAAAACTTGTATTTCATCGATAAGTTTCCCGGATATATAAAGAAAATTTGTTTAAGCAACTTTATAATTTAAAATCAGAAAGTCCAAAAAGAGTTGAAATTCGTTGAATTTAATTATGAATCAACAGATATAAAAGCATTTTAAATAGTTGAAATATAGCAAAGTTTATCCGTTTGTTGGCTCTGGAGCCCTAAAAATATTCAAAATTTTTTCTTCAATATATATTTTTATGTAAAAATATCGTTTTTTTCTCTTTTGGTCCTCAAAACAGAGATTCGATCTTTTGTGGACGCAGAGAATAATATTAAATTTATACGAAAAAATGGTATGTGCCGAAATTATTAATATTATTTTTTAAAATTATTTTGTCTTTAATTTTTTTCTGATTTTTAAATTAGTCAAAGTTGTAGTGGGTCGCGCTTCCATTGCAATGTCAAAAGGGGGTCGCGAAGCGAGGTCTTGTGAGAACCCCTGCTTTAGACGTTGTTTCATTTTTTGATTTGGGAGTTTCTTAATTTTTGGTGGGTCTAATTTCATTGGGACATATTTATTTTGGAGTTTTTTTTTTTTCACGACACCGGCAAAGTTGGAGCCCTTCACATACAATTATGGTAAAATTTTATGTGTAATGATTTTTATTTATTTATTTTAAAGTAAACACAACATGTTGTGAAATTGATGAGAATGTGTTCAATAAAATGACATGTGCTATAAATTCTATATAGCTAATAATGGGTTTTGTAGTGAGTTTTACTTAAAATGGAAAGCAAAGACTTTTTTATAGATTTTTTTAAGATGTATAAGTTTATTTAAACCACAATTTTTAAACTTGATATTTTAATAATACGACTTTTTTACAATTTTTTTTTTATTATTTTCTAAATATCGCATTTCATAATTTTCTAATATACACATCTGCTCAAAGTAATAGATACACCTTTGAAAAATTCTTCAGAAATACTTGGAATTTTTTTTTCTTTTAGTAAACAATATGATCTGGCAATGATACTTTAATGAAAAATATTTCAAGTATGTGCATTAAAATTAATTTACACATACGTTTTCGATTTAAATATCAAAAATTGTTGCTCATAATAATAAATACAGTTAATTTATTTATAATTTTTTTATATTAAATCGAATTCTATTGTACTTTTTTGATTATTTTTGCATAATAAAATAAGATAAATTTCATTTAGATTGAAAATATTATAAAGAAATAGTATTTTGACACAGAAAATGGGAAGAAACAATCAGTGTACCAAATAGGAGAGAAAAATGGTTCAAAATAAGAGACAAATGGAAAATCTTTACTTGAAATTGGAACTATGGGTTTGGAAAATATCTACGTTATCTATAAAATAATTTTGTGTGATTGAAACTTGTAATAGACCACATATTCAGCTGAAATGTTTGATGGAATAGGTCCGAAAAGATTTCGTCTTCGTTTTGTGCAATATCCCAATACCCATATGCATTTATTGTATTTATCAATATGATAAATAGGACCATTTGAATTTAATTAAAATCGTTCCCAAATCTTAATATTTTCACCTTACTCTGAAACAGTCATATTTGTGAATTTAACGTGAAATTTCTTCCCTACAGCGCACGTTAGGGTAAAAGGGGTCGAAAGTGGCGTTTAATTGAATTTTGAAAATTAACTTTTTTAAATAAAATTTGGTACATAATAAAAAAAAAAACAAAATTATGTATCAATAGCGATAAAAGTCATCAACGTAGGTTGCGTGGTTTCTGAGTACAGAGCTGTCAAATTTCAACATTTTTTTTATATTATAAAAAATTAAATTTTCATGAACTTTCGGAGAATTTTTCTTTAATGAAAAGTGCTTTAAAGAAAAATTTTAAAATGGAACCATCAACTGCAGGTATTTTAGTTTACTTCCATGCAAGAATTTGTAAATTATTTTTTGTCCTGGTATTTTTTGTTATTTTTTTGAAAATAGTCCAAAAATGCACTAATTTTCAAATTTCATGGAATGCAACTAAAAATATAATATGTTCTGAAAACTTTTCTGAAAAATATTACATATTGTTTACTTAAATATTCTAAAATAAAATCGTGCGCATATTTTGCCCGATTTTAGAAATTTACATTTTTGTGAAAAAACTCAAGTTGCTCCAAACCAAAAACAGGTTAAGTGCAGACTTTTTTTATTTTTTAACTTTGCTTTATTTTTCGTTATTTCACTATTATTTTTTGTTATTGTTTTGTACAATTATTTTATATAAACAAAATAATTTTACTGCTTAATACAGTCGAACTCAGTTAAAATGAAAATGATTTCATGTAATGTTTTTATATTCTACAAGGTGATGTGACTTATATTAGTACTTGGTATTTAATATTGAAAAATTCAGGAACTATGCGAACAATACAGCCAGATACTACGTTGATAAATGTCCATGGTATTGTATATCTCCTACCCTCCATAAGTTTTTTATTCACGGCCCAGAAATTATAAAACATACTCTTCTACGAAATGGCCAACTTTCTGAGACACCCAAGAGCAAGAAAAAAAGATTTCAAAAATTACCGGAAACATTTTTCACGAAAATGTAGTAGACAAAAATCAAACGAAGATATATTTAATGGACTTTTGATAAGTTCCGATCCAATCAAGTATGGGGAAAAAGTATAAAATAAAACATATAGACCTACCACAATTCGCAGTTGATTATTCTCACTGATGACGATTTTTTTTTTATTTTTTTTTTTTTTTTGTATGAAAACATTACCATTCTGCAAAGAAAGCCCTAGAATTCTAAAAATGAATTTGTTTACTTACTAATAAATAATAAAGTCAAAAGTGATCACTAAACTACAGATATCACTTTTTTCTGAAGTATGCTTAGTTTTTGACATGTTTAACTCCAATGTATAGACAAACGGACGGACATTACATATCAGCCAAAACAAAATTTGTACGATTTTTGTAATGCATTTTTTTAAAAATCAAACAAGTTGTTATTATAAAAATATTGATTTCACTTTTCCTTGAAGTAAGCGGCCATTTTAGATCCATTTTTTCACAATGTACAGACAGATGGACGGATGTTGCCATTTAGCCAAAAAAGATCGTAGAGATATAATGGTGCATTTTTTTTTTTTTACTAACTAGTAAAGAACAAAACAAGTTGTAGTTATTAAAATATTCATATCGCCCTTCCTTTAATTATGCGGCTTTCTTCTAACCAATTAATCCTAATGTATAGACAGACGTACGAACATTACCATTCTGCCAAAACAAATTTAAGAGTTCTAAGAATATCTTTTTTTACTAACTAATTGATAAGATATTAAATCATGATCATTTAAATATTCATATCACCTTTCTCTGAATAATGCGGCGATTTTAGACCCATTTAATCTTAAGGTATAGACGGACGGACAGACATTACCATTCTGCCAAAAAAAATCCTAAATTCAAAATATACATTTTTTTTTACCTAATAATAAATATAAAAATAAATCCTCATCATTATAATATTGATATCACCTCTCCCTGTATTAAGCGCCATTTTCGACCCCTTTTACCCCAACGTGCAGCGTGGCGAATACTTCTTTGCCAAAAACTATTATGTCTCTCCATTTTTTTCCGCGTGTACATTTGGACTAAAATAAATTTATTTTAAGAAGTTTTAACAGTATCTTAAAATTTTGTATACGCATTGATGGAACTTTACTGGCAATTTCTTTTGCAGACGACGAATCCAAGCTATTTTCGGACTCACTTCACTAAAAATTATAGCGAAAATAGCCTTCAAAGAAATGAAGGGGTCCCTATTTTGCCAATACATTAATCCTGCTTTCCGTTTCTGGGGTTCTTTAAGAGGTCTAATATAAGTTTATGTGATTTATTTTTTATATAATACATTTTGCGCAAAATGTAGATGTTTTTCTGAGCCTCTTTTTGCCATTTCAAGTAACGACTTTGCAGTTTTCGCTTGTTTTGAACCATTTTTCTCTCCTATTTGGTGCACTGATTGTCTCTTTCCATTTTCTGTGCCAGAATACATATTATTTCTTTATAATATTTTCAACCTAAATGAAACTTTTCTTATTTTATTATGTAAAAATAATCAAAAAAGTACAATAGATTTCGATTTAATATAAATAAATTAACTATATCTATTATTATGAGCAACAATTTTTGATATTTAAATCGAAAACGTATGTGTAAATTAATTTTTATGCACTTTCTTGCCATATTTTTCATTAAACTATCATTGTCAGATCAAATTGTTTACTAAAATAAAAAAAAAAAAAAAAAATCGAAGTATTTCTGAAAAATTTGCCAAAGTTATCGTCACTTTAATGTAATCCCACTAGGTGTATCTATTATTTTGAGCAGATGTTTAATTTCATAATTTCTTCATATTTTTTTAATATAATTTAACACTTCAGTTCTCAAAATACATCGAAAAATATATGCAGGATTTAAATTTTTAAATATTAAGTAGACATACTAGAGGAGAATTTTATTTAGAATTTAATAATATTTGTTTTTTCCCTTAAATTACAAAATAATGAACAATCCCTTGCTTTATCAGTACAGTACATTATTTTACATTTCACGCATAAAATCCCTCATTATTTTTTACACAATATTTTCGAAGTAATGGTCGTTATTGCATATTAACATTTTATGTAATTTTTCTCATTTTGGCATTTCCTTTGATGTCATTTTTGTTCAAAATTTTGTCCATTTATCCTTAACAAACAGACCATAAACGATAAAGAGTTGTGGTTGAGGCCACTGGTAGGTTTTTGTTTCAAATGACATTCTAGATTTTTGTATTATAAAGAAAGCTCTATTTTTGTTACTACACAGAAAAAATCAAATGAATCATCAAATATGTTAGTAAATAATTCGTGCAATTAACAGCGTTTTTAAATTTATTCCTCTCACCAAAATAATTATATTAAATTCTAAAAACTGTTAAAAATTAAAAAAAAAAAAAAAAAATTCTAATTAAAAAATTAGTTTAGTAAATGATTGAATGAATTAAAAATTTAAATAAAAAATAAAATCTTATACAAATTTTATTCTTATTTTAGTTCTTTTTTTTTTTAATATATTTATTAAATTTTTATGCAAAATTAAACAACTGTGTTAAATGAAAAATATTTGGTAATAATTTTTTCTGTGCAAAAATTAAAAAAAAAAAAAAAAAAATAAAGAAAAATCTTTTACATTTTTATACTTAATTTATGTAGTAGTTTTTATCCTTCTATATATCGTCCCTGCGCTGACTAAATTACCTATGTAAATTTTAATAACTTTTCAGGAAAGCTGAAAAACTGTTTAGTTTTGCAGTTTCTTCGTTACTTCACTAAATTTTTACAAATTTTTTTCGTTTATGAATAGGCTTAGTAACACAAATTATATGTTTTATGAAAAATAATGAAATTTTTGGCGTGTTTTGGGAAAATTAACGAAAACTTTACATAAGTAATTTTGTGGAGCAATTTTTTGTTAAGATATGATTGCAGGTTCTTAAGTTCATTTAAATATAAGTTTGAACTATGGAAGGCGGTATTATTAGTAATATCTTGGTCAAATTTCAACTTCCTAAGATAATTGGAACGTACTATTAAACGGTAATTTGTTGATGATCCCAGAAAAATCTTCAAAAAATTAAAAAAGAAAATTCACCAATATTAATGTTATATATATCAAACGATAGCTAAAGAAAAATTAATGAACCCGTATTTTATGATTTTCAGAAAAAAGATTTTAAATAAGATAAAATTAACGATTTACTAAAAATTCCTGAACTCAATAAAGTGCCTCGATTTGTGCGAAGACAAAAAATGTTGCAAGTGTACCCTAATAAAATTAAAGATTTATATGTCTTAAACTAATTCCCAAGATATTAGGAATCAATTATTTCACTTTCGTGAGCTGGACCAATTTTAAAGTACCTCCAAAAATATTATTTTCGATCAACACTATACACAACTTTTAATTTTTGATTAAAAGAAATCCAACATATAATAGGTATCGCTCAGATGACATTGACAGTACGGTCTCCCGAGCTTTTTCCTATTCTGATTATTAAAAAAAAAATAAAAAACTTTATAATAATCTGAAACTGAAAGACAGACAGATGGACAGACATCATCAAAGCTTTAGTTGACATAAGTCTGTGTCAGTTAATTTTGGTGTAACTAGTCTTGGGATGTACACTTTCAGGCGGCATATCATAGGTATACAATATTAAATATTTTATGTTTAAATTTTAATATTACCATTTTCTCTAAGAATATTAATAATATTAAATTGTATGAAAAATTATGTACATAGGTAATTGTGTTGGAGCATTTTATATATGGTTTTACATAGGTAATTTGGAAATCCTAAACTAGTAGAGATATCGACAAATGCTTTGGTGGTCATATGTATAATTAGTATATATATATATACTATATATATATATATATATATATATATATATATATATATATATATATACTATATATGTGTAATTCAGTCAGCGCAGGGACGATACACTATGTATTATTTTAATTAAATTTCAATTATTCACTTTATTAATAGTCACAAATCATTTAATATTCTCTCATTCCTTGTCAAAATTTTCATTAACACACATTTATGATTATCTTTGTTGTGCGAGGATTCTGTCTGTATTTTTGCTTGTCTATAGAAAAGTTCTTTTAATAGTTTGGTTCCGAAAGTTAAACGTCTGTTTGGATGAATGACTGTCATTCATTGTGATTTAATTTTACTGCCTTTGTTGCTGACAATTGTGTCTGGCACTCAAAACAATTTGAACGATATGTAGACACATAATTATACGTTGTCATTGTTTTCGTTTATGTTTAAAATAGTAAAGTAATAAATTGGCTGTAAAGAATTTCAATTATAATTTGTTCACCTGTTATAGATTACAATAAAGGTATGTATAGGGAAAAATAATTTATATCATATTCAAAATATTTAAATTATTTTATTTTAAATGTTAATTTCTATAGATTTTTGAATTGTAAGTTACAATTTGTAACTTACAATTTGTAAGTAATATGATAAAAATCTTAAATAAAGTTTCTTATATTTATGATTACACATTTTTAAATATCAAATAAATATATTAACAGTTTATTTTCTTTCAGCAGTTGCTGTAGTTAATAAATTCTTTATATAGAATATAGAGTCTATAAGTATTTTAATACTCACGTTAGCAATATTTTTTCCTATTATTTATATGCCTTATATTTTAAACCAACTTCTGTGACACTTATTTTTTAGTTTCCTTTTCATTTTCTGAAAACTTTTCTTAATTATAATTTCCCGCTGTTTTTGATTTATTACTTTCTTTTATTTTATTCATCGATTCTCAACTTTTCTGTTTGTTTTTTATACATATGCATGTATCTATAGCAACAAAATTTCAAATTGAATGTAATTGTTTTTCTGTGTTTTTTTTTTCTTTTTTTTTTTTTTGGCATTCGATGCTTGACGCCTTTCTTTAACGCTTGTATGAAAATATTTGTATGTATGTCTAAACTTCAAATGCAAAAAGTCAAATTTGTAGCAAAGCAACAGACAAAAGTTTTCACAAAATAACGTTGATAAGAAAACGGAAGAAGATAACATAAGTAATAATGAAATTATGCCCTTCTTTGATGTAAATGCATTTTAGCCAAGTAACTGATCACAAAATTTTGATTTTTTCGATACTTAGCCAAAACTTAAAAAAAATATATCTATTTTTGCAAAGGTAAATGTGTATTCACAAAATAATATTCTGTGATTACACAAGATCGATTTAAAAGTGTTGTAGCCAAGTTAAAACTGATACAAAATATTTACACAAAATATATATTTTAGTATTAAAAAAAAAAAAAAAAGAAAAAAATCGATTTCAAAAAATAAATAAAATTAAGTGATCACAGAATAACGCCCTATTTTATTTAAATATTTTTACCCAGTTACAACCGATTTAAAATTTTAAACGCATTTTAACAAAGTAACAGCCGATTTAGGATTTTCACACAGAAATATAGATTTTCGGAGCCAATAAAATAAAATAGTCTTCTTTCCACTTTTTTAATACTGAACTCCTGGAATGTAAAAAAAAACTTTTAAATTCTTTTTGCTGCAACTGAAAAAAAAAAAAAAAAAAAACAGCAACATTAGAACAGCAGGTATCAAACAAATCAAAGAGTTAAAAATACAATTTATTTAGTTAAAATAAAATATTTTATCAAGCGATGAGCTGTAAACCCGCTACTTGGTTAGCGGAAATTTTATATAAAAACCATACTATATAATAAATTTAAACTAAGATTCTTAGTTCCCTTGGGAACATTTTTAATAATGGTGTTATGTCATCCATAAATAACAATATATATTTAATTTCAGGTTTATAATCTTAGAATAATGAAAAATAAGTATCAGAATTACGAAAAAGTATATTAGAATAAATAAAAAGGACCACAAAAACCATTTTAAGGTTTCTGATTCATTTAGGACCTTACATCTTCAATTTTATGTTTCTAAGGATGAAAATTGCAGAACATTCAAGAAGTACTATTAGAAGAACGAAAAAAGATACCTCAAAGTCCCTTCTTATGGATTCTCATTCATTTAGGACCACATATCTTAAATTTCATGTTTCTAGATTCAGAATTATAGAAAATTAAAAAAGTAACGTAGGAGGAACAAAAAAGTACCTTCTTATGGATTCCCATTCATTTAGGACCACATATCCTTATTTCATGTTTCTAGGTTAAATATTACCGAAAATTAAAAAAGTCCCATTGGAAGAACAAAAAAAGTACCACAAAGACCCCTCTTGTGAATTTTATCTCACATAGGACCATGCATATTTAATTTCATGTTTCTACTTTAAATATTATAGAAAATTCAAAAAGTACCATTAGAAGAACAAAAAAGTACCACAAAGTCCCCTCTAATGAATTCTCATTCATTTAGGACCACATATTCTTAATTTCATGTTTCTAGGTTCATAATTATAGAAAATTCAAAAAGTACCATTAGAAGAACAAAAAAGTACCACAAAAACCTATCTTATGGATTCATATTCATTTAAGACCACATATCTTTAATTTCATGTTTCTGGGTTAAATATTATAGAAAATTCAAAAAGTATTATTAGAAGAACAAAAAAGTACCACAAAGTCCCCTCTAATGAATTCTCATTCATTTAAGACCACATATCCTTAATTTCATGTTTCTAGGTTCATAATTATAGAAAATTCAAAAAGTACCATTAGAAGAACAAAAAAGTATCACAAAAACCTATCTTATGGATTCTCATTCACTTAGCACTTCATGTCCTTAATTTCATATTTCTAGGTTAAATATAATAGAAAATTCAAAAAGTACCATTAAAATAGCAAAAAAGTACCACAACGTCCCCTCTTATGGATTCTCATTAACTAAGGACCACATATCCCTAATTTCATGTTTCTAGGTTCATAATTATAGAAAATTCAAAAAGTACCATTAGAAGAACGAAAAAGTACCACAAAGTCCCTCTTGTGAATTCTTTCCAACATCGGACCATGAGTATTTATTTTCATGTTTCTAAGTTAAATATTACAGAAAATTAAAAAAAGTACCAATAGAAGGAGAAGAAAAAAGTACCACAAAGTCCATCCTCTTGAATTTTTACCCACAGGACCACGTATCTTTAAGAACCACAAATTCCACTCTTGGGAATTCCTATTTACATTTTCTTAGTTTCATGTTTTTCTATGTTCAATGTAATTGAGAATTCATTATTAAGTTTGTATAAAATGTAATTTCTCGCCTTTACCCCTTTTTTTGGTACCTTTTTTCACCCATCGAAGTATCAAAAATTGTATTCCAATAAATTTCTAAATTGTAGTGGTATCCCATATTAAAATACTCATATGAATATTTCAATAAATATAAAGAAAAAAGTTTTATGAAAAAAGTACCAAAAATAGGTACGATTTTTACCCCTTAAACGTTTGAATTTCTAAAAAGTACCAAATTTGTATTCCTCATTTTTTGATAAGTTATGAATGTGACATAAATTTTATCTGTATCTTGATTGGTTTCAAAGATACATATGGTGCCAAAAAAGTACCAAAATACAGTTTTTACCCGTTTTCTCCCTAAAACGGCCGATTTTTAAAAAAGTACTAGACACCTGTCCAATTATTTTTTAAATAAATAACGATAACTATTCAACTTTTTTTGTATCTTTATTAGTTTGGGAGATATAAAGTTACCAATTTTACCCTTTTTTACCCCCTAAACATTCGAATTTCCAAAAATCCCGTCTTAGTGGATCTATATGGTGGCAGACCTACCTACGTTGCAAATTTCGTCTCTCTAGCTTCAGCCGTTTGGGCTGTGGGATGATGAATCAGTCAGTCAGTCAGTCACGTTACTCTTTTATATATGTAGATAAAATGGGAAAAAAAGAGTAAAATATAATATATTATATATACACTGCCGCTCACTTGAATACTACACATAAAAAAATTGCTTTTGGTATTTAATATTTCGCTAGTGAATACAAAAATTGCTTTTGGTATTTAATATTTCGCTAGTGAATAATAACTAAAATTAACTTTTTTAAATTTAAATTAAACTTTATTTATAATTCATAATAATTCAGAAATACGTGTTAAAAACAAAAAAATTAAAACAAGCGCGAACGTTATATTCGGCTCGGCCGAATCTATATACCCACCATAAATTTTTTCAAAATTTACGTTATATGGGAGGTGGGCGGAAAAGTGGGCGGACCATGCCCATTTTTGGTTTCCGAGTTTATATCGACAGCCAAACTATTTATACAAAATTTCGTTGTCGTACATCCTTTTGTTTAAGAGATATCATCAGAAAATTATGAAACGGACACTCTGTGTTTAGTTTTTGTTCCATTAGACAAATATTTTTGCAAAATTTCGTTCCCCTATGTTGTCCCGTTTGAGCCCTATGCTGCCTTCAACAGACGGACAGATGGACGGACATAGCTAGATCGACTCAGAATCTGACCAGGACCCAGAAAATATATACTTTGTGGGGTGTTAAGTGATTCCTTCGATATGTTATACATGGAATGACAAAATCAATTACCCCCCATCTTTTTGATGGTGGTATAATAATGACTAAAAGTGTTGGCTCATCACATTACGACATATAGCTTAAAATTTAATAAAAGCTTAAATTTTTGAAATTTTTCAATAAAAACTTTAAAAATTTTTATTTCTTGGTTATTTTAGTAATTTTTACTACCTCCTTTATTAGAGATAACCTCAAAAATGTGGTTTGAAATTGAGTCATAAAGGCTTTTTATGTAATCCAAAGAAATCGTACTCCACGTTTTATTCATGGTTTCAATTAAGTTGGATTTTATTTCATACTGTTTTTCAGATTCATACACTTTAAGAGCTAACCATCCCCATACATTTTCCATTATATTTAAAACCGGTGAGTATGGCGGCCAATCAAGTACCCAGCAAAAATTTGTTGGCTTTTGGTAATGACTACTACTTACTAGACTCATTACCAGGTAATGAGTTGTCATTATTTTTCTCATTTCTTCGAGTAGTGGAATAACTAGTTACCAGTAAACAACAATTTCATTTAGTTCTGCAATGGCTCAGTTCGCTAGAGCGACAGCGTAGCACTCAGAAGGTTGTCGGTTCAACCCCGAACTAAACCCAAACGTTTTTTCAGTAAATTATTTTAATTTCTATTGGTATGTTGAAACTATTAATAAACCACACAAATTTTAACACATACATGGCGTAGTGACTAAGACAGTAGTCTTTGAAACATGAACTAATGTTTTTGTCTAGGTTCAAATCTCAGTTGAGCCAACATTTTGTTTTCAATTTTTTTTTTTTATCAATTTTGTAGTTTTGAAGTATTTGTAGTTTTGTAGCATTTGCTTAACTACTTATTTAATTGTTTAAAATAAGTACTTTAATAATGGGGACTCATGAATTCGTGGACATCGCCATATAAATGTAATGAGTTTTTCACCCGAATTATAAGTAGTTACCGCCTTTTAGCAATGTAATATTTCGACTAAGTAAAGTTTTTGCTGGGTAATGTTACATTTTGTTTTTTAATCCAGTTTTTAACGACATTTGCAGTATGAATAGGAGTATTATCACGTTAATATATCAATGATAAAGAGCTAAAAATATTGGGAAAATGTGGAAATGCTTTTTCCAGAATAGTAGTATACGAATTTGTGTTAATTTTTGAAGTAAAATATTGCAAATCGCTTGTTCCATAGTATGAAACTGATCCCCAGACCATCACATCTCCAGCACAGCTACTTATGATGACGCTCCAAATAAATGTATCCTTTTCGCAAATCGTGCAAATAATAACTGTAGCCATATGGCCCTTCTAAATTGAATTTTTTCCATCGGAAAATAGTACTACTCTGTGCCATTCTTTTTCCCATGTCATATGATGCCGGCTAAAAAGTAGTCTTCTGTCTTTTCGAGATGGGTTAAGGGGTGGCTTCTTTTTAATTTTTAATCGTTTGAGATTAGTAGCTTTCTGTATTACACTCTTTACTGTTGTTAAGCTTGCCAGTTTTTTCTTTGATTTTAGCAGCAGAGTCTTGGGAGTTTGAAGCATTTCTGATAATTGATCTTCTATCTGCAGCCGCAAAAAACAGTATAGGTACCTCCTTTCATATTTTTTTCCATAATTGAATGGTTTACGAAGATAATTACTGACTACACAACGAGTTCGACCAATTTTATTTGCTATTTGGCTAATATTTAGTCTACATTCCCTGTAGGCTTTGATTTTGCCAATTTCCTCTTTTGACATCGCTTTTTTATACCCACCATCAAAAAGATGGGGGGTATATTGATTTTGTCATTCCGTGTGTAACATGTCGAAGGAATCATTTAAGACCTCACGAAGTATATATTTTCTGGGTTGAATTCTGAGTCGATCTAGCTATGTCCGTCCGTCTGTCCGTCTGTCTGTCCGTCTGTTGAAAGCAGGATAGAGCTCGAACGGGGCAACGTAGGGAGACGAAATTTGGCACAAATATTTATCTTATATAAGGTTTGTTTGGTATCAAAAATGGGCAAAAGCGGTTAATAAACAAAAAAGTTATGGGCTAAAAACTGGAAACACAGGGTGTCCGTGAAATACTTTTCTGCTGATATTTCTTCAATTAAAGCACGTACGCCAACGAAATTTTGTACGTATACTTGGTGGATCGACAAAAACTCTGAAACCAAAAATGGGCGTGGTCCGCCCATTTTACCGCCCACCTCCCATATATGGTGAAAATCAACGAAATTGTGTTCACATAGTTCAAGGACCAATGTAAAGTCGGAAACAAAAAATGGGCGTGGTCCGCCTACTTTACTGTCTACTTTGATGGTGGGTATATAGATTCGGCCGGGCCGACTATACTCGGGCTTGTTTCTTCCTATTTTGTAGGAATTCAAAACAAACTAGTTTAATTTTTATTAATATCAATAAAACTATACTTTTCAGATGTTACTTTATTACAAAATAAAATGGATAGAAAAATTTCGTATTCTGATGAGCTAAAAAATCACTATCTTTTAAAGAAGTTAAAAGTAACTTTAAAAAATTTATAAAAGCAATTTTTAAAAGCGCTTTGTTTAATCTCAATGAAGGACATTAATGTTAACATCAAACTGAAACTGTAAACACTTTAAATACTCTTATGAATTTCGAGAGGGAAACCGGAAAATCTGAATAACCCCAGCAAAAACTTTACTTACCCAGTAAGCCAATATATTACATTGCTAAAACTACTTATAATTCGGGTGAAAAACTCATTACATTTATATGGCGATGTCCACGAATTCATGGGTCCCCATTATTAAAGTACTTATTTTAAACAGTTAAATAAGTAGTCAAATGCTACAAAACTGCAAATATTTCAAAACTACAAAATTGCTAAAAAAAAAATTAAAAACAAAAAGTTGGCAAAAACAATCGTTTATGTTTCAAAGACTACTGTCTTACTCACTACGCCATGTATACGTTAAAATTTGTGGGCGTTATTAATAGTTATAACATACCAATAGAAATTCGAATAATTTTCTAAAAAAATTTATGGTTTTAGTTTGGTGTTGAACCGACGACAACCTTCTGAGTGCTACGCTGTAACTAGTTATTCCACTACTCGAAGAAATGAGAAAAATAATGACAACTCATTACCAGGTAATGAGTCTTGTAAGTATTAGTCATTACTAAAAGCCAAACAATTTTTGCTGGGACATTTACAGTGTCTCACTAAAGTATTTGAATTTTTTAAATTAATAATTAAAACGGTTTAATTACGTGATTTGAAAAAATTAATTCTAGATTTATTAACTGAATTGTGTTTGTCTATTTGTTAACTTTATAATGCAAAAAACTGCAATCAAAAATATTGCATTGTATCCAAGTTATTCCAGAAATAGTATGAAAATTAATCGAATTTACCTCACAAAAGTATTTGAATTTTTATCACCTTTGTATTTAAAAATATCAAACAAAATACAAATTGGAGAAATCCATGTATTTTTTTATTAATAATAGGTCATAGGTATCACAATTAAATGCCTACTAATTTATTTCCCCAATTTGGAGTAAAATGTTAGGGGATTTTTGGTCCAATTTTATATTTAATGGACTTAGAAGGTTGATTTAGGAAGAACACGCCTATTTTTCCTCTATAAATGACAAATACAATAATTTTTTTGTCATTATAGTAAAAAATATTATAGGGTTTTAGTTCCTTATGAGTTTTTTGTTAAAACCCCATATACGAACGGTCCAAGTCGATAATTATGAGGCATGGCACCATTAAAAATAAAATACCTTAAATATCAAGCCCGTTTTGGTACCCTACGTATCAAAAATTTATTTCGAAATGTTGGGGAATATCTTCCCGATATATAGCCAATTATAAATTTGAAGGCTAAAATACCTGACTTTATGATATAGCTCCAAAATATACCCCGACATAATTGTACTTGGTTTATTTTTCTAATTACTTAGCCATATTATTTTTGGATCAATAACTTGCAGTCCAGAAATGTTGGAGCGAAAAATTTTCAACTTTATTTTCATCAACATAAGTAATATTAACAGAATAGTAAACTTTTTCGGCTATATTTACCTTTTTATAGTTTCCCGTATACCTTGAAAGTCATATAGTTATGTAACTTAAAATATGCCTTTTGTCGCGTTTTGTACTATGGCTCCAATTGTTTTTGTATTTTTGTAGCCGGTATCCAAATCTCTCATTTAATAATAGCTAATACCTACAGAAACACAATCTGAAAGTTTTGTTAAAATACGTGGACTAATACTTCAGTATAGTCCACATACAATAGGCTCAATGTTGAAGATTTTTTAATTTTTAACAACATAATGAAACTACGTACCCCGCTTGGAATGTCAATAGTGAGAACTTTTACAGTAAAAATTATTTTTCGAAGGCATGACAAAGTCTACTTATATTTCCGAATAAAACAAATTAAATTTAAGAAATAATTTAGGAAAAATTGCCCGATTATTCCAATTTTCCCTTTTGTAAGATACATGTAAAGATGAGAGGCAGTGTAACACTGTCACTGCTTCTTAAATTGTAATAAGACAATTAAGTTAATTAGTTAACCTGTCTCACTCAATTAAATTTATCTTTTGACCTTTATAATTATTTTGTCTTTATATGTAACTAGTCAAATAAAAGAAATTAAATGACAAATTATTATTTAATGAAAATAACTAATTACAAACAACAGGGTACTTTATATTTCTTCATAAATTGAAATAACAAGAAAAGTTATAACTATGTGGGCTGAAGTAATTGAAAATAAATTACAGATTAAAGATATATTTTTATATTTACTTAATTACTTATGAGGAATAATTATGAGAGAAAAAAAGAAGAAGTCAAAGTAAGTAAAAAGTTAAATTAAAGAAGTTTTATTTGAAGAAATATACAGCTATAGTTCTTTTAATTAAAAAAAAATAAAGAAATATATAATTTTTATTTTTTTGAGTGAATTAGCTTTAAGTCAAATCCTGAAACTATTTATTGATAATTTATTTTCTTTAATAGGAGAGTAGTAATTATGTTTTTAATTAAGTTTGTTTTAGAGACACATATATTAGAGACACATATATTAGAAGGTAAGGCTTTTTTGAGATTTCGATGTAGGAAGACCCCCCAAACGATGCGTATTAAGCTAATTTTTATGCATCGTTTGAGGGGTCTTACAACAAAATGCTTGTCTTCAGGACACTCTAATGTATATACTCATACATTTATACGTTTGGTGGTGCGTATTTCTGTTTATTAAATCATAAACCTTTAAGTCATAAAGAAAAAAAATAATCATATTTTAATTGATGGTTTTAGTTAACCCTTAACTCACAAGCAAACAAACAAATTATTATAATATACAGAAAAAAGTCACCAATTAACAAATATATATGAAAATAATTCATTCAATTATAAGCTTGTTTAGATTTGCACCTCTCACCAAAATGATTATATCAATTACTAAAAACTGAAAAAAATACAAAACAGAAAAAAATTCCCAATTAAAAAATTAATTAAATCAATCAAGTAGTTGATTGGATGAATTAAAAATGTATATAGGATATGGAAGTATAGTTAAATTTTATTTTTTTTTTTTTTTGTTGCTTGAATAAATTTATTGAATATCGATGTGAAATGAAACGACTATGTTAATTGAAAAAAAGACGGTAATAATTTTTTCTGTGTAGGTAGAAATAAAAAATTTATTATTAATATTTACGAAGAAAAAACTCGACTCTATCATATTTTTATTTATTTATAAAGAAAGTGTATATTAAGGTCATCTTAATTTTGTGAAACGAAATAAATATGAAAGTAATGTTAAATTATTATTATATTATAAAAAATATAAATAACTAAACAAATGTTACAGGCCTCCATCGGCTAATTTTGAAATGATTTTTTAATATTATTCAAGATAGGTTTTGGTATATATTTTGAATTTATATTTTTCAAAAAGTATGTTGAAAAAAATTTTAATAATTGTAAAATGTATTGTCCCAGCGCTGACTGAATTACCTATGTAAAAATTTTGTTTTTTTTATTGCTGCATTTAGATCCCATACTAATTATACCTAAGACCACCAAAGCATTTGTCGATATCTCGACTACTTTAGGATTTGAAAAATTACCTATGTATGTAAATCCATTTATAAAATACTCCAACATAATTATATATGTAAATAGTCTTTAACCCTTAAATGCCCAAGGCCACCGATTTTTATGAAAAAAATATATTATATGTCAAATGCCAAAAAAATAATAACTACGTTTTTAGTTTTTCAAAAAAAAAAAAAAAAAAAAAAAAATAGTTTAAAGAAGTTATTTTTAAAAAAGTGGTTGTATCTTTAAAGATACACTGGGCATTTACTACTAACAAAAATTATTAAGAAAAAAAAAGTATGATATTTATGAAGCATCTATGTACTTTTTGAATTTAAAAATTAATTAATTTTGAATTAAATTCTGTTAAATCTGTCATCAGGCGGGCGTACAAAATATACATCCTGTTTTTGACGATTTTTTCTTATTTATGCTTCAAGATGTGGACATTTTTTTTGGAGAGAATGTTGTGCATTGCAGGATAATAATTTATAAGCATTTTCTAACTTAAATTCAATCAGACGCATGGGCTTAAATCCAGGTTTATGTAGATGTATCCTCTTGTACAATTATCAGTTATTAACAGTTGTTGTATTCTAAAGATACTTCTGTCAAACTTCGTCTTTTCATTCGAATTTTATGAAGACTCATTGAACTATTCATTAATTCAACTCCACCCATTTGACAATTGTAGTCCTTTATAATTTGAGGACACACACTAACTTTAACGGTTTTATTGAGTTGTTATGTAACTCTTCGTTGAGGAACAACTCTCGTGTCTTAAGTGCAGCCAGGCGGATGTTTTTTGTTTGACCTACGAGAATTTCGTGTCTGGCTCTAGCATTGGCTAGGGTTTGTCATCGAGTGCATATATATTCACAGCTTTCGAGGCTTTTCTTTTGTAATATCCATTCGGATTATATAAAAATTTGAATTGATATAGGTGAAGACCATAAAACCCAAGAACTGAGTTCAGGAATTCTTACTTTCTATACGAAGGTATAGATTGGCGACAGTTTTCGAAGGAGTGTTCTGTATATATATCATAATAATTAGCCATTTAGTTTCGGTCAAGCCCGACCATATGATACCCTACACCATTGTGTACATTATAATTCGGGGAGGGATCTTTTATTAGACTTGGAGTCAAATGTGGACCGACACTCAAAAGTGTAAAATAAAACATAAAATAAACATACGAACTCGGCACACTTATTTGGACTTATATGGAACTTATATGTGCCAAATTTCATTAAAATAATGCTATATTTAAGGGATTTATGATCGTTAAACCCTTTTCCGGGAGGACATTTCTATGGGGGGTAGGTGAAATAATGGACCGATCATAACCAATTTCAATAGGCTTCGTCCCTGGACCAAAAAAATGCTGTGTACCAAATTTCATAAATTTCGGTGCAAAATTGCGACCTGTAGTTTGATTACAAGGTTTACATGGACGGACAGACGGTCAGACGGACAGAAGGACGGACGGACGGACGGACATCGTTAAATCGACTCAGAAAGTGATTCTAAGCCGATTGGTATAAATTAAGGTGGGTCTTAGACCAATATTTTTGGATGTTACAAACATCAGCACAAACGCATAATACCCTCCCCACCTATGGTGGTGTAGGGTATAAAAAACAAGAAATTTTAATAGACAATTAAAATGTTGAAATAAAACATAATAATTTCATTGAACATTGAAAGAAAAGACTTATTAAAATAAAAATTATATTTTCTATCAACGGTTATCAAACGCAAATTTTCTCAAGCTCATGAAATTCGTATTTGCCTTTAAAATAATTTCAAAGAAACGAAAAAGTTCTTCAATAGAATATCTTTTACACATATTTCTTATTTGAAAACAAAAAATTTGTCCGGTATAAAAAAATGTTAAATATGCATATAGTTGCTATTATTTTTCCAAAACTACTTATGCAAAATTAAATTCGTTAAAATTATATTTAAATCTAAACTATTATTAGTTTATTTTTTAATTACATTCAATTTTCTGCTAAACTTACTTAACAAAATGTAATTTTTATATTTTGTCATTATTAATTAAATTAATATTTATGATTTTTTTTTTTTTTTATACCTCATATTTATTATGTTTATATTTATAGTAGCCAGTTAATTTAGATAATATTTTATTCTAACTTTTATTATCAGATTATTATAAGCTCCTCTAAATGAAATAATATTTTGATATATTAAAGTCTATGTGAGTTTATGTATGTTCAACTCAATGATTTATAATCAAAAAGAATTCACTCTACTGTATACTATATTATGATGCCATAGGAAATAATTTATAAATTTTCTATAAATTTTTATTGCAGATAGAAAATAATATCCATAATTTAATAGCAATGAAGCGTTTCATACAAAATCATCTGGGAAAAAATAGCAATTCATAAACTATTTAAAAATTAAATAAAGGTAAAATAATATTTAGAAACACCCTGCTCTAAAATACAATATTTTACAATATTTTTTCTACTATATGATATTCCTTTATAATAGAAGAATAACATACTAGGATATCAATGGTTGCACAGAAAAAAATATCTCAAATTATTTTTCATTAAAATTATTAATTAACTTAAAGTTGGAATTTAATTATATTATTTATTAATATAATTAATTTTCTAATTGGTTTACAATTTTTGTTACTCTTAATCAAACATAAAGAAAATTGAAAAATTTGTCTATAAAAATATGGAACTAAAATTTAAGTCAATTTTCAAAAATTTTCAGCTTATTATATCTATTTAAGAAAAAGCAGTAATAATAAAATCAATTATTCTATTTAGTATAGCACTATGAGTACACAGAAAAAAATAAAAATGGAATTCAATTACGAAATTGCTTATATCAATTAAAAAATTAATTGATTTTGCACCAATCATCAAAAGGATAATATTAATTAAGTCAAATTAATTGATTTTGTAGAAAATTTCAATTAATTTTTTAATCAAATAAATTAAACTTTTTAATGGAATTTTGATAACAATGAACTAAAGTATTTATTAATACAGATAAAAATGTAATTAAATCTATACCTTTAGTACGTTCAAATTATTTATTTTAATATTTTTTGCATTATTTCACAATAAAATGTATGAATGATTGACTGTGTGTTGTATACAAGTGTTCGTGTAGTCTTAAAAATAAATTCACTTATACTTATTCCACTAGAAGTTCTGATTAAAGCGGCAATTCCGCGAGTTGCTTAAAGTGGGGCATTTTTCGAGTTGATATTTATATCTAGGGGACGACACAAAAGAAATAATATTAAACGCATATTGTTGATCGTTTATAAATAGCCAAACACATACATTGTACTCACCTTTATCAGGGAATTCATTTTCCAGAGAGAACACACACCATGCATAATACTTAATAGTAACTTTGAATCACAATGGATTTTTAATTTCGACATCAATGACACGAACATCTAAAATAAGACCAGAATACTTCAGAGTAAGTCCAAACACAAAACATGCGTACTTACCGAATACAATTTCTGTAGCCCATTATTAAAAACGATTCAATTTAGCAATAATTGACTACAATTTATATACAATTGACTTAAAATTGTTAAAATTTATTGGTAAGCATGAAAATTATTTTTCAAAATGATTTTCTATTTTGTATAAATTTATTAAAAGCTGTCAATGATTTAAAAATATTAATCACATTAATAAAAAACATAATTAAATTTGTAAATAAAATTAAATAATAAATTACTTAATAAATGATATTGAATAATTTTTTTCTGTGTATAATGGCAACTATTTTACGTATGAGTAATATTTATTTCGCACTTAATAAAATGACACTCGACGTATTATTAGTATAAATATCACTCGTACACACTATACATCATCAGAGTTTTCTTTAGTTTAATGTAAGAATAAACAAATATTTATAACCTTCTCTTTTGAAAACCTTTAATCTTATCATTTAACAAAAATATAATAATCACTAAACTAAAAGAACAAAAACATCTTAAATATTCAACATAATTTATTATAAAAAAAAATGATTATCATTATAATAACATTTCCTTTACAGAAAAAGCATCACTCAATAAAAACTGATTAAGTTATTGTTCTTGTTTACACAAAGATTTCATCAACGATTAACTTTTATACAAAAACAAATCAAGTATGTAAAAATATATACATATAAAAATAAATATGTATATAGCACACATTTACATACATGAAGTAAATATTTATATATACATACGTATTTGCATTGAAATAAATGAGACATGTTATTTACAAATTATCCTTTTCAAATGTAAGATTGTGTGTTTTTATAAAAGTACTTAAGATAAATAAATATAATATTACAAAAATAACCACAAACATCTACTGAATATCTGATTCAATGATTCTAAACAATTTAAGTATTTTATATATTTTTGTTGAGATATCAAAAACATATATTTTTTTTTTAAGATATGAATAAATGAGCAGTATTGAATGAAAAAATAAAAACAAAAAATTTACATAATATTATGATTGTATAGATATGTATATGGAAAAAACTATAAAAAATAATTATCTTCTATACGAAAGCCGATTTTTTTTTCAATTTACATTATTTGATTAATTTGTAGCTGTGAAATTCGTTAAAATTTGTTTATCTTATAATTAAGTTTTTGTGCAATTTAAAAATCTTTCTATTATATATCCGAGTATCAAAAGGACGAGTTCCTACATTTTTTTTTTTTTTTAATATTTGTATTTATTTATTGAATCTTCTTAAAAATAGAACTAACAATAAGTATTCAAATCTTAAATCTAAAAAATTAAAATTTATCTCGTCCAACCAGTATCAGGCGATAAACATATTTTTTCGTGCATTTTGTATATGGATTAGATTTGACGTATTTCTTCTTTTTTTGGGTTAACTTTGCTTCAATATGAGTTTTCCATGTAAGGCGTCGATCTAGATGCATACCAAGGTATTTAACCTCCGTTTGTTGGGGTATAACTTGATTATTTATTCGAATTGTTCTCTCCTCAATGTGAAGGTTATGTGTATGCATTTCTGCTCGTTTACTTTTATCTTTCATTGCTCTAACCATGTTTCTAGATCAGATATATGATCCTGCAGGAGTATAGATGCTTCTTGGGGGTTTGCATGAACGCCTAGAATAGCTGTGATGGTTGCAAATGTTGATATATGGGTTTTACTATTTATTGGCATATCAGAGGTAAATATTAAGTATAAAAAAGGACCCAGTATGCATCTCTGCGGTACGCCTGCTGCTATAGGCTGGGGTGAAGTTAGGAAGTCTTCTTCTTTAAGAATAAACTTCCGTTGAGTTAAATAGCTTCCAAATAGCTTATGTGTGTTTGTGGGTAAATTTACTCTTATTTTATAGAACAAGCCTTCGTGCCATACCTTGTCAAAAGCTTGCGAAACGTCGATGAATACAGGAGAACAAAATTTCTTTTCTTCAAAAGCCTTGGATATAACATTAACAAGTCTGTGTGTTTGTTCAATAGTGCTATGTTTTCTTCTAAAACCAAATTGATGATTCGGGATGCAATCAGTTCGATTCATTATTATGTTCAACTTGTTCATTAATAGCTTCTCGAACAGCTTGGATATATTTGATAACAGGCTGATGGGTCTATACGATTCTATTTTAGTGTGATCTTTTCCTGGCTTAGGTATCATAGTAATCAACGAAACCTTCCATTCTGGTGGATAGTGTTCAAGGCATAATATAGCGTTGAAAATAAAAAGTATTATTTTTAACGCTATCCGGGGCAGCTCCAAAAGCATCTTGTTACTGATTTTATCAATACCAGGGGCTTTTTTGGAGTTTAAATCAACAATAGCCTTCTCGATCTCTCGAATCTTAAAACAAATTCTATTGTATCTGTTTTTTCGGGGGGTTAACGTAGCATGTTCAGCAGCAAGCTTTAAACTTTTTTAAAAATTATTGAGAGAGAGATCGATTTCTTCTGGAGTTTTTAGCGATATATTTCCTGTGCAGTGAGTGCTTATATATTTTCGATATTTCAACCAGTTAATTCTTATGTTTGATATCGCTAAATTACCAGTGGGGGATACAATTTCTCGGGGATTAAATAGAGTAACAAAATTGGGTGATTTCAATGAAGATTCCACTTGAATAAGTTCCATCGAAAATTTTTTTACAACTGAAAAATCGATGACATCTGGTATTTTATTTGGATCAGTAGGCCAATATGTAGGTTCTCCACTCGAAATTAGATTCAATCCCATTTTAGAAATTGTATCAAACAAAACACGACCTTTCGGGTTAGTCAGTCGTGATCCCCAGAATGTATGCTTAGCATTATAATCGCCAGCTGCCAGGAAACAGGGTCCTAGTGATTTATAATAAGTTTCATATTGATTTTCTGATATTGAAAATCTAGGGGGTGAGTATATCGATGAAATCACTAAGTTTCGATGAAAATCTTCAAGGCAAATTGTAGTAGCTTGAAGATATTCTTCGCAAGAATCACACATTAAGTAGTGTTTAATACGAGTTTTTATCAAATTAGCCGAGCCTCCGCATGCTCTATCTCTGGGGTCTTTAGTGTCATAAAAGGCATATCCATTCATCTTAAATAAGCTTCTTGAGGTCAAATGAGTTTTTGAGATTAACATTACATCAACTTGATGGTTTTTAAGAAAATATTCAAGTTCATACTTGTGTTGGCGAATGCCGTTTGCGTTCCTACATAAAGTTTGATTTTTATTTTTCTTGAAAAGTAAATAGATCAGGCCATGCTTTATGTTTAATTTTCTTAATCCTAAGGTACATATCCGGGTACCATTTTTAATTTTAATGTACTCGCATTTCATTGTTAATAAAGATATAGCCACGAAACTGAAGATCGTCATTATTAAGGTGTTTATTCAGTATAAAACTGAAAAAAAACTCAATTTTATTAACTTGGTCTATATGTAAAATGGCTTTAAAGTTGATACCTTCGGGAGTCAATATCCATGGTACCCGGGTACTCTCACATAATTTTTGTATTTTGCACTACCATAACCTTTTCTTTACACTATTTTTTATTGAAAATTTTATTTTTATTGCCCCTTGATTCATATAAAGTTAAAATTTAAACAATTTTTTGCTTAAGCTAGTGAATAAGCAAGTTCATGAAAGGCAAAATTGCGAAATTATAGGAAATTACTCCGTTAAGACTTGAAGGAGTATTAGTTTCAGAATTAATCTTTTTTTAAATTTCTAGGTTATTGTGGAACTTTGGAGAGGGAAATAAGGAATAATATGTCGCAAGTTAAAAACGTTTCGAATTATCACTGTTTTGAGCCAGTATTTATGAATACGACAATGATAGCGCACATTTTAGCAGTTTTTACATCTTTCACCACATTGACTTTGTTTTTTTTTTTTTTTTTTGGAATTTCTTTTAGTTTTTGAATATCATGTAATAATGCCTACTACTTCTGCTCCAAAATATCATACAAGTGCTCAAGATATTGATATTGCTAAGGATCGTAAACTTTCAATATTGTAGCTTTCAACTTGACGTTATGCCAACACTGACAACATTTCTTAGTGTTATAAAAAAAAAAATTATTCTCGTACGTGACCTATTTTCGGTGAGAATATTATATGGATCTTGTGCTTAATTGTTCATGATGTCAGTACTAACATTGTTTAGGACTGTAAGAACGTTATAGTCTGTCTTGACCGATTTTATCAGAGAGTTTATATGTAACGTGTTTTTTATTATAGAGCAAGTCTAGTTGTAAAGTTTAAAATTACAATTTATCTTTCTCTTGTTTAAAAAAATACTAAATTATGCACTTATAATGATTTTCGGAAATGGGCCATATATGGAAGCTATGGATTTTTGAGGTGTGAATCTAATAAAAAATTTTATACATTGGTTTTTATGTTTATAAAAATTATTTTGTAAAATTAAACAGGGTTTGTAACGTTCATAAAACTAAATTATGCAATAATAAAATATATGAGTGTCAAAACCCTATCCTAGGACAAAAGTTGTATAGGGACTAGGATATAATGGTTAACCGTTATCAATTAGTTTTAACAGTGCTCGTGTCTGCATCATATAAACCCAAAAATTATCCAATTATCTCAAAAACTGCGATTTGTTGCTTCATTAAAAGTTTAATATGGACTACCAGACAGACGGATGGACATCGCCAAAATGGTGAAACATGTTTTTCTACATGTATTTGTCGATTTGCTTTAAGTTGTGTAACCAGTTAAGTGGTCGTAGTATATAGTTTGTATAAAATTATATACACAGAAAAAAGTAAAATTGGACTTCAATTACGAAATTTGTAATATTAATTAATTTTTAATTGATTTTGCTCCCATCATCAAAATGATAATATTAATAACTAGAATAATTGATATTATTATTACTTCTTTTCCCTAACTAGATGCAATGAGCTAGAAATTTTTTAAAATTTACTTAAATTTATTTTTTTTTTTTCTGTACTTTTATTGAAAAATATTTAATTTTTCTTTACATTTTGTTAACAGCTGTCAATTTATTAAAAAAAAAAACAAAACTGTAAACCAATTAGAAAATTAATTATATTAATAAATCATATAATTAAATTCCAATATAAAGTTAATTAATAATTTTATTAAAAAATTATTTGACATATTTTTTTCTGTGTATATTTTTTTTAATAAATCAACGAAAATTACACTATGGTATCCGTGTACCACTGTTAATAACTAACGTTAATTGTTAATTGTTTTGGGTATGTACCGTAGGGTTAAATACCTTCTCTTGGGTTTGTACCGTAGAGTTAAATACCTTTTCTTGAATATATGTTAATAGTTCAAAGACCTATTTTTGAGTTACTTTCTTTTAATGATATTTGTATAGTCATTGCAAACAAAAATATAACTTATTTAAACCATACAATTCCATTGATTAACTCACCTTACTTTCTGCAAATTAAGTGTAAATAAAAAAATAATAACAATAAAAACAAGTAAGACTGTTTCTTTTTAATATTAAATCTAAACAAGTTTGCAATCGTAAATTGCCTTGTTGTCTCTGTTTGGCGGTACCAAAGCAGAGTTTGTGGACTATAATTAGACACCAGAAGAATGGAATACGTATTTTCTGTGCCGCTACACACTTCATCAGCATTCGTGGTGTCTTATCCATTTCGGTTTCGTTGAAACCTAAACAAAATCTAAGGTTTGTTCTTTGTTTCTTTTATTACCTACTATTTTAACACATATTATTAAGGTTGCTTGTAGCTAATATTAAATTATTAAATCAGGTATCTCTTGATTTTTTTTAACCTTTCTTTGATAGGCTTGTAACCATCAGTCAATAAATAAATAGTCCTGTAAAATATAAAAAACTATTTTATTGACAAATTAAAGTTAAAAGTGTTTTATATAACTTATTGATATTTAAATTTCACTATACAATAAATTGATGATCATCGCTTGGGGGGCGGAATCATTCCGATTGCAATTTATAGCTCTCGATATGTGTAATAAACTCTCCAAAGGATTTTTTATTGCTAGGCAAAATTTTTGTTTTATGACCACTTAAATTTTTCTATTTTTGCACCAAAGTAGTTTCAGATAAATAGAAAAAATAATATAAATATAGTTTGAAGCTAAAATATTTAAACATAAATGTGTAGAATATTTAAATGGCAATATTTCATTAAAACCTTCTATTCATCTATCTCTGATTATATGGGGTCATTTCTAGTCCTTTTAAATAAAATTATACAAAAGTCCATTAAAACTTGAGTTTAATGGGTTAAAATATTTTACAGAAATTTTCTACGTCGAATTTCACTTGGGGTCACCGAAGGTCCAAAATTCATACGGTGAAGCGTTTATCCAAAGAAATGAAATTGTTGAAATTATTATTAATTTTGTTTAAGATTTGTACAAAACTTTTAATTTTATATTTCATTGCCTAGTTTAAGGAGTTTATATAATAAATGTGGGAAAAATTCATAATTTTCTTTTTTAACAACATGTGATAAGTCGGATGAATTTTTTTTATCTTTGGTGAGCCCTAGTAAAATTTGAAGAAGAAAATATCTGTAGAACATTTTAACCCATTAAACTCAAGTTTAAATCGACTTTTATATCATTTCCATAAAAAGGACTAGAAATGACCCCTTATTAGTTAAGATAAATGAATTTAAAGTTCTAATGAAATAAGGAGTGAGATCGAAAAATTCTTAACATACTTAATATTCAATAACTTGGAAACGGTTGATCCTAGAGTTTTCATTATTTTTTTAATCATTTGATAATTTAGCACAAATCTCAGAAATATATAATTTTTATGGTTCTAACCACTAATTATAAAATTGTGGACCATTTTTGAAAACCCTTTCTTTGGAGATTTGATAGTACTTCAGTCACTTTTTTGGAACAGTGTGCACATCTTCTATTAAAATCTTCGGTATTTTGGGACACCTTTTTTGTGCTCTTGAATTCACTTTTCACAAGAGCTCAATATCTCTCCACTGGTCCAAGCTATGGACAATTTTGAAAATTGACCTCTCTTGGTACTAAAACTATATTATTGATTTGGTACCACTCCAGAGCTTTCTTACCGTAGTGACATGATACCAAATGGGTCCGAAAATATGTGGAGACTTTGTCTATTTGCAAATATTCCTTTATGAATATTTTGGTATTTATAGATCCGAATGTATCAAATGACTTACCTGTTTTGCCGCAACTGCAGAAAGCTTGTCATACCATGAATTTTGTAAGAAATTTTTGCTGCTTTTGGGTCTTAAACTTATCTCCAACATTGCTTCGAGCATTAGCAATACAAATTTTTGAGACACAAGCTGCGAAGATTCTGCCAGCACCTATGTTTCTTCGTCAATTATACAGCTTGAGTATTTTTGTATGAAATTTGGTTTTAAATTCCGAGTCTTATTTTTGGCTTGTAATTTTTTTTGCAGAATTCCACTTTGGAATTTTTTGAACTTTATATGTTAGGTTTCACATCAATAGTCAAATTCTCCTGATACTGTTTAATAACATTGGAAACGGTTTTACGGTCAACATTTAATTTTGTGGCCAATTATTTGCAAGACCTATTTGGATTTTTTGAAATTTTTTAATAACTTGTAGGACGTAAATCTTTTTCGTCACTTATTTTGATGAAAATAAGGACAAATTAACATGATTGTTATTAAAAATAACAACTGAAGTATTTTTCCATGATAACTAGATCAAAAAAATTTTGATCTAGTTATCATGGAAGTATGAGGCAAAATGTGTGTTAAGAATTTTTCGATCTCACTTCTTATTCCCCGTTAAATGCTCTAAACATTTATGGAAAATTATTTTAGCTTCGAACTATATTGATATTATTTCTTTCGATTTATCTGTAACTACCTTGGTGAAGAAATAGAAAAGTTTAAGTGGTCATAAAACAAAAATTTTGCCTAACAGCGAAAAATCCTTTAGAGGGTTTATTACACATATCAAGAGCTATCAATTGTAATCGGAATGATTCCGCCCCCAAAATACTGTTGCATAGTGGTTTTTAAATAAATTTTATAATTAAAATTATGTTGTGTTCGATTTACTTTTGCTAAAGAAAATATTTCCTTTTACTCTTTTACGTTACGAAAAGAAACACAAATTTGCCGACATCTATAGAATACACATCCACATAATACAACCGCTTATGTTGACATAAATGTTTATACTAAAAGGCTTTATAAAATTACTACTACAGGAAGATAACACTTTGCACAGATTTTTAAATAAATTTTTTTTTCTCTTGTTTTTTTGATATGGCTCTTTTCATTAAATTTAGTATATTTACGAAGTGAAATTTTGAGGGAGGAAATAACACGATGTTAAATTTACGAAACAACCTCTGCGATACAAATACAGGATGAACAAAAAGTAAAAAAATACAGTAATAATTTAAATTCATGAAATATTTTTCACATTGTTTAGCAATGTACTTGAAATTATATCTGGCTGTCATTTGTTTGTTTAAACTTTTTTATTAAATTTAATACGTTCCATTTATTGCAACAAAAGATTTAAACAAATAATGCACATGTTTTTAAAAGTTATTAAAATAAACATAAACAAAAAAGTAATAAGCAACAAATTTTTTACATTTACAGTAATGTTTTTTTTTTTTTTTATTATCCTTTTACTATTACTCTAAGATACTTTTTCATTTAGTATAATTTTTCATCCCAATATTACGTGTATACAAATTACAATTTTTAGTCATATTTTCTGCTACTTTAATGTCTGTGCTATATTATTTTCTAGGTACCAACAGAAGAGCATCTTTGACAAATGTCAAGATTTTTTTTTTTTTTTTTTAATGGCAACATCAATAGTAGCATTGTAGAGGCACCAATAGTAACTATTAAGAAACATAAACTTTAATGTTGTCAGAAACAGATGTTTTAAGAAATTATACATGCAATGTCAATAGTACTTCAAGTATAATGTTGAAGCTGTTGTGCATAGAAATACAAATAAAAAGTTCACTCATAACACACAAATGTAATGTATAATGCGTTCAAATAAAGAGTGAGATCGAAAAATTCTTAACATACATAATATTCAATAAGAAACGGTTGATCTTAGAGTTTTCATTATTTCTTTTAGTCATTTAATAATTTAGCACAGATCACAGAAATAAAAAATTTTTATGGTTCTAACCACTAATTATAAAATTGTGGACCATTTTTGAAAACCCTTTCTTTGGAGATTTGATAGTTGCTTCAGTCACTTTTTTGGAACAGTGTGCACATCTTCTGTTAAAATCTACGATATTTTAGGATACCTTTTTTGTGTTCTTGAATTCACTTTTCACAAGAACTCAATATCTCACCACTGGTCTAAGCTATGGACAATTTTGAAAATTGACCTCTCTTGGTACTAAAACTATGTTATTGATTTGGTACCACTCCAGAACTTTCTTACCGTAGTGACGTCATACCAAATGAGTCCAAAAATATGCGGACACGTTGTGCTTTCTTAAGAAAATAAGAAGTCTTTTTTGCAAATATTCCTTTATGCATATTTTGGTATTTATAGATCCGAATGTATCAAATGACTTTCCTGTTTTGCCGCAACTGCAAAAAGCTTGTCATACCATGAATTTTGTAAGAAATTTTTGCTGCTTTTGGGTCTTAAACTTATCTCCAACATTGCTTCGAGCATTAGCAATAAAAAATTTTGATACACAGGCTGCGACGATTCTGCCAGCACCTACGTTTCTTCGTCAATTATACAGCTTGAGTATTTTTGTATGAAATTTGGTTTTAAATTCCGAATCTTATTTTTGGCTTGTAATTTTTTTTGCAGAATTCCAGTTTGTAATTTTTTGAACTTCATATGTTATCAACTTTCCCATTAGCTTTAAATTTTCGCACCAAATAGTCGAAGCACTGAGAAAACTGAGCTGCTTTTCTACAAGATGTGTTTGGAATTCCTTTCAATATACCTTCAATTTTCTGGCCTTCCCAATATCATGTGGTCCTTTTTTCTTACCGAGCTAGGTTTCACATCAATAGTCAAATTCTCCTGATACTGTTTAATAACATTATAAACGGTTTTACGGACGACATTTAATTCTGTTGCCAATTATTTGTAAGACTTGTTTGGATTTTTTGAAATTTTTTAATAACTTGTAGGACGTAAATCTTTTTTGTCACTTATTTTGATGGAAATAAGGACAAATTAACATGGTTGTTATTAAAAGTAATAACTGAAGTATTTTTCCATGATAACTAGATCAAAAAAAATTTTGAATATTGATTCCGAAAAAAGTTATAAGGCAAAATGTGTGTTAAGATTTTTTCGATCTCACTCCTTACTGTAAAAGTTATAAATTTAAAGAATGAGTTATAATATGTAGTAGTTTAACTTTTACCAAAATTTTTGAAAATATATTTAAGTGTCAAGGACAATACACTATTAAGATATTTATATTTTTCACTTTATGCAATTATGATTTTTTTTTTTTTTTTTTGTTATTTTGGATGGAAATCTTTAATATTTAACGTTAATATTCATTCTCAAAAGATTAAAATATTAATTAATTCAAAATCATTACTAATCTAACATCAAATTGAAATGCTTGCTGGGTTAAATCAATGTACATACATACATAAATACAAGAAGTGTTGTCTATATAATAAAACAATAATATAGGAAAATTTTATGCAATAAAAGGAATAAAACAGAATGACACACAGAGGTAAGATGTTAAAGTATGCATATGATGGCAATTTTAGTGACAGGAATTTTAAATCACTATATTAACTTCAAAACAGTGCACTTTGGGGTAAAAGGGTCGAAAGTGGCATTTAATTGAATTTTGAAAATTTACTTTTTGTAATGAAATTGGATACCCGATCATTAGCCTAAGTTGCGTTGTTTTTGTGTACTGAGCTGTCAAAGTTCCACATTTTTTTATATTTTGGAAAAAGAGCAAAAAATTTAATTTTCATTAACTTTCAGTGAATTTTTTTTAATAAAAAGTGCTTTGAAGGAAAAATTTAAAATGAAATAATTAACTCCAGGTATTTGAGTTTACTTTTATTCAAGAATTTGTAAATTAATTTTTTTTTCCAGGTATTTTTGTTATTTTTTTGAAAATTGTCCAAAAATACACTTATTTTCAAATTTCATGGAGTGCAACTGCAAATATTACAGAATGTTTGTTCTGAAAATTGTCTGAAAAATATAACATATTGTCTACTTTAATATTCTGAAAAAAAATCGTGCGCATATGTAGCCCGATTTTAGAAATTTACATTTTTGTGAAAAAACTCCAGTAGATTTCATATAAAAAACAGCTTAAGTGCCAGACATTTTCTTTGCTGTATCTAACATTAAACAGTTGGGAAGAATCGAAATAAATCTTTAACTTCATACAGCCATAGCAGAGAACAGTAGCATTTTGAGTATAGAAGCGGGGTCCAATATTCGCAACAGGAGCAGAACTATAGGGGTTCAAAATAGACAACTAGTGTCATGGAAAAGTTTTAACCACTACCGCATTTTGTTCCTTACCCGATTTCCAAGAATTTTATATGACCTTAAAGTCCTTGATAAATCCTTTAGAAAACATGTTTGTATTTACTACTTATTTTATATATTTTTCGAGTTATTCACATTTGAATTTTCAAAAATCTAAATTTTACAAGATCTTGCTTAAGATTTTTCCATTTATAGCCAAATATTTTCAACGGATTTTATCATATTTTATGTAGTTAGTTAAAAGCAAAATTATCTATCGAACAAAGAAAATTTTTAGTTATTTTCTTTATTGATTCAAAAAATAAACGATTTTGAACTGGAAAGTTTGCAAAAATTAATAAACAGACGGACAGATGGACGGACATTAGAATTCTTAAAAAAGTCTTCAAATTCGTAAGGTATTTTTTTTCCACTTCTCGATTAATATGAAAACCAAATGAAAGTAATAGAATTTTGATATCACCTTTCTCTGAATTAAGTGGAATTTTCGACACATTTAACCCAAATGTATAGACGGTCGGACGGAAATTGCCACGCTGCCAAAAAAAATTTTAGAATTCTAAAAAAGCATTTGTTTATTAACTAATAAATAGAAAAAATAGAAAGTGATCATCAAAATTTGGAAATCACCTTTTCATTAATTAAGCGTCATTTTCGTCCCATTTAACCCAAATGTATAGACGGAAGGACGGACATTACCATTTAGCCAAAAAACATGCTATGATCCTAAAAATATATTTTTTTACTTACCAGTAAATTAAAAATTTAAACGTGATCATTAAAGTGTTGATACCACCCTTCTCTGAATTATGCATAATTTTCAACCCATTTAACTCTAATGTATAGACGGACGGACAGACATTTCCGTTCTGCTAAAAAAAATCTTAAAATTCTAAAACTTTTTTAACTAATAATCAACAAAAAAAAAAAAAGAACGGGATCATTAAAATATTGATATAACCTTTCCCTGAATTAAGTGCCATTTTCGACCTATTTTACCCCAACGTGCAGTGTATGAAATAGAAAATATATAGTTAAAAAATATTTATTTCAACAAGATCTTATTGTCATAACAAATCGGAAGAATATTTAAAAAATTAATTTACAATGAGTTATATAATAAAAAATTGCATTTTTTTAAAAAGTCATATAATTAAAAATTTAAACAAAATACTAATACAAAACATTTTAAATAGAGTGGTTTAATAAATTAAACTGCATAATGAATAATTTTGCTTTAAATATCTTTACTTTACTTTAAATGATGTGAAATTATTAATCTTCTTACCTTTTTATTAAATTTTTAAACATTAATATTAAATAGTAATAATAAAAATAAATCCGACATTTCCATATTTAATTTATTTGTAGACTACAATTTCACTTTATGAATTTGCAAAAGTTCTGCAATTCAGAGTTGTTAAGTAAATATCAAATGAATATTATAAATTTAATTATATTTATATATGTATAACTGATAAGAGAAAGCATATATTTCCAGCAATCTGAATGAAATAAATTAATGTTTAATATAAAACTATAAGCTTTAGTTTTATTCCATTAATACATGTGTAATTATATGGTAATAATATTAATTTACTTATATTTGTGAAAGCTTTTATATAATTTACAGGAATAAAGGACATATTAAAATATAATTTACAAATGAATATTGAAATTAATAAGCATGCAGAAATATTAAAATTGTTTTTTTATAAATAGGGGAAATTTATTTAAGTTTCATTTTACAAAATGAGAATCTAAATTAATTAAAAATGTTAACGAAATAAGTGTTTTGAAGGCTTACAAATTATTTATTTATATATATCAAATACAATGGTAGCCAAAAAATGAATAGTTGGTATTGATGAATTTTGAAGTGTTAAACATGAAATGTGCTATCAGTTTTTTCCTTTCAGCTCTAGATTTTTCTAGGGGCATGTCCGTATATTTCATCCATAATAAGTTCATCACTCGATTATATTTTACTATATCGGTGTCTATGATTTATATAAGTGATATATCAAAATATGCCAATTTATACTTAGTTCAATTTATAATATATTTCAAGAACTGTTTGTAGATCAAGGTTTCCCAAATGGGGGTCCGCGGACCTCTAGGGGTCCGTATCAACACTCCAGGAAGTCTGCAAAGGAAACCAAAAATGTGTATAGAATTATTGTACATGATATATATCCGCTTATCTACCTATATTGAAAAGTGATCTTCAAACTACTAAAGACGTAGTAAATTTATAAAAAGTAATGCTTTAAGAAATATAATTCTTAAAGTTCTATGTGTCGATTTAAATGCAAAACATAAACAATTACTACTTCACACTAATGTCCGTTGGATTCTGAAGAGATTATACGAATTAAAGGCAGAAGTAGGAATTTTCTTGTTATACTAAAATTTGGATCTTTATAAAAATAGTTGTCTGTAAATTCTTTGCTTATATCTCTAAATTTTTCTAAGGAATTAAACAATATTAACATTAAACTATAAGTAAATATATTGATTAAATTTAACTCAATAAGAGATTTTATGTGCAAAATTTTTTTACGAAAATACGTTTTCAATCCTATCTACCAAAATATTCCTCATTTCCACTGCTGACTGCTACCTTGGATTCATTTGATGTTCAAAAAGTTCATATGAAATGGAATAATACACTTGGCATCACTTAACGCTTGATTTTATCGATATTATCCAAAGCTTAAATCTGGAAGTATTTACTTCGTAATAACTTGTCCGGTAATTTTTAAGAAAAAGCACTAGAACTAATAAATATTTTGTATACCAAAGCTTACTTTGAATCTACATATGTTGATTGAATATTTTTGGTTAAAATAGTATTACAAATAGCGTTGTCAACTCAGTGCTTTTAGCATTTTTATAAATTTAAACATGAAAAAATATTGAGTCAGTGCTCGATGCTTTTTCAAACTACTTTTGGATGTGGAAAATGAAATAAGGTGTGTTCAAAAATTTCTCCCAAAATTAGTAAAATAAAGACATTTATTTTGCTTAAGTTTTTATTATTTTTATTTTAAAAATCAAAATGAACCAAAGTGTACGTGAAAAAACAAAAATTTCTAAAAGGGACCGTGAGGCATGTAGAGGTGGGAACCCCTGATTTTGATAACACAGGAAAACACTGATTGTGTGGCACGGAGTTTTTCAGTCCATTCGGATACACGGTATTAATATGTACTAAGCCTCTAATCCACTTATTTTGAATTGACTCTAGTTCTCGCGTTAAATCGCAATTTGCAAAATTAAGGAGGCTGCACTATATATCGAAGCATATTTCGAAAACGACTTGTTTGTTTTTGTTCAAAATAATATCAAAAAATTTTAATTACTTTTTAATACGGTTAACGGTTATAGAGATATTAAACCCATCTTTTGAAAAAAGAATAAATTTTATTCAAAATTTCAGGATTTTTTTTTTAATCATAAAAATCGAAAGTGTCAAAAGTTTAAACTTTTCTTTTTTACTCATAGAGATAAATTTGTTGCAAATAAAACAAGACATATCTTTCTCATTTTGAAGCTCTGTGTAATTGATAAAGAGGAAAATTGTCTTCAAGTCAAGCTTATATTATTTTTAATTCTCTCAATAATTTCAGAGTTAAGAATCAAAATTTTTCCTATTTTTTTATTTATTTATTTTTTATTTATTCGCTACTAAATTCCGAAAATAGCACAAGTCGTCCTCGAGTTATACAAGTGTGACTGCCTAAAAGCGGGGCAGTGTATCTCTACTTAACTGTAAGTATCTTCACTTAACTTCAAAAAAGCTAGAAAAAGGACTTAGTCAGACAATACCGACCATATGATACCATACACCGTTGTATATGAGCATAAAAATCCGGGAAGGGGATTAGGCAAATTGTTGGCCAACACTTTTACTAAATGTAAAACAAAATACAGAATAATGCGTTGATACTAACACCTATATGATTTTATGAACTTTAGAGCGATTCCTAGAAAAGTGTTTATATTGGACCGATTCTAATAAAATTTAGCAATATTGTTTCTACTTTTATTAGACTTATATATGTCGACTATTAACTTGATACTAACATTCGTATAGGATTTATGCATGTTGATGTAATTTTCTGAAGATGGGTTTATATGGGAGTTATGGTCAAATATGGACCGATCTAATTGGCATACAGACTAACACTCATTTTAGGGAAATTCACTCTTTGCAAAACATTTCTTTAAAAGGCATTTATGACCATTAAAACTCTATTCCAGGAGGACAAGGTTTACATGGACAGACAGACAGACAAACGGACGGTATACTTTACTTACCCATAAGTTTTTATATGCGTTACAAATATCAGCACAAACGCATACTAACCCAACCACCTATGGTGGTGTAGGGTATAAAAGAAAATAATAAAAAAAATTCAATTTAGCATGAAGAATTTTTTTCGAACATTAATATCAATATGACTGCGAAACTAATGAGCGAATAAAAAATGATATTAGAACAACTTAAAGTGTATTATGTATATAAATTATGAAGACCATTCTTGATTTATAATGAAATTTATCAAGTAATTGGCTTATTTAGGGCGAAATATTAGACATGTCCCATAAAAAAAAAAAAATCTCGACCTGATAGGAAAAAAATTAAAGCAGATTCGTATTTACCATGTCGGAACCCATTTAGTTCACATTTTTTATTTTTATTTTATTTATTTTTTTTTTTATTTTTTATTTTTTATTTTTTTTTATTTTTTTTTTTTTTTTTTTTTTTTTTTTTTTTGAAGGAGGAAGAACAAATTTTTACCGACAAATTTTAATTATAACTGTTTTAAAATCTTTCAACACATTTATTTACAAATTTGTAAAAAAAAATCTCAGATAAACTAGTTTTTGAAAAAAAAAATGTACATACATATGTCTATCTGGCGTATGATTGTTATGATATTAATTTAATATCAATCATACGTCCTAACTTCTTTGATATTCTTTTGCTTCACAAAACTCGGCACAAATAAATTTAATATCTAGAGTTTACAAAATATAATTCAGTTGTTTGTATGAATATAGTGAATTGTATATGCATGTGTATAAATATTAATATATTCAAAACTTCTTATACAATATATAATTCGCATATTTATTGCCAAAAACTAAAAGCATGCAGTTAAAAATTTAATATCAATATTCAACATTTTCAAATTATTTAAAACGAAAGTATTTTAAATTTAAAAAAACTCGGAAACAAAAAACAAAATTAAATAAAATGTATATTTTTCAATATTTTATTGCAATACCTTTAATACCTTTGCAAGCTTTTTAAATATTTCTTGAATAGTTTTAAGTTTTCTTCCTGACAGCTGTTTTAAATTAAGTGAAAAAAAAAAAAAAAAAAAAAAATATTCTCCTATTTTTAGAGCTTCACCTCTAACTTCGTTTATTTTTTTTTTTTTAACAAAAACAAAACTCCGATCTTAAAGGAACTCATTTCCAAGCCTGAAGTTATAACAACAATAATAAAGATAAGCATTGTGTAGCCACAACAACCCATATTTGTGTTTAGCAAACCAAAATCTGAAGTACAGAAACAAAAATATAGGAAAATGTTGCTAAATAAAAGAAGTTATCCAGCAAACACACTAATACATAAACCTAATAGTAACTAAAATGCAGTCATTATTTTGCATGTTTTTCTTTAGGAAACGGAAGTAAGCTAATAGAAATGTAACTGTTTGTTGCAAGGATTTTTGTTTTCATTTTCATGAACAAACATGGTACAAGGGTCTAATTAATAAAGTGTTTATTGTAAAGCACAAGATAATGATAAAAAATTAATAAACAATATTTTATACGGAAATATGAAACTAAACTTGGAAATTTGTTTTTAATTGAAAATTGCGGGAATAGTTTTAATTGTCGTCATTTGCGGATTTACGAAAACCAGTATTTAAAGTATAGACTAGTTTTTAAATATTTAAATTAAAAAAAAAATTATCAAAAGCTTCCGTAATTTCAGGCTCTTACACAACGGGATATGTTCCAAAAAAATTTTTTTTTGTCCAAAAGTACGACAAAGGTGTTTCCTTAAATATACATTTTTTATTATTTCATTCTTTATATAAAAATAATATCTCCCACTTTATATCGAAAAAAAAGTATTTCATAAAATTCCAAAAGATATAACAATGACGAAACTGGTAGCGAAAAAGAAAAATATTACAACACTGCACTAAATCTCTCCCTACTATGCAATAAATTTATTTCAACATGTTCTTTCACATTCATGCTTTCAAAGTTATACCAAAAACATCACGTATATTCTACACAAGACTCTGAAAGCTACATGAAACAAGCAAAATCATATACTATAGTTATTTTTACAGTGATGATATGCAATGAATTCCCCGAAAGTGAGACATACAGACTACCGTAGAAATATTTTTTTTATATGTAAAATGTTACCTAAACTAAACTATAAGCGGCTCATCAACATTTTTAGCATTTAAATAAAATAGTAGAAATGTAGAGGGCTAATAACGTAATTTTTGGACGGGGAAAATATTTTAATTTACAGTTATATTTTTATCTGTGAATGTTTGACAAAATATAATTTTTCATAACGCAAGAGATTTATAAAAAATTTCCAATTTTTACATAAAGTTAACAGATTATCTTAAAATTTGTTACGCTTATAACATATGGAGTCATTTAGTCTTCGTCGTTATTGCTTTTTCCAATTTAAATAAATAAATAAACATATATAGTCCATTCCATGAAATAGAGCCCGAGAATATTTTTATGTCTTCCGATTTTAATAATATTTGGCATGCGCATACCCTATGGAGCCATTTAAATATCTACATTTTTATTTTTTTAAATTTTGAAAAATTCGCGAATTTATTTTGATTTTTCGAAAAGTCAAAAAAATCACAAAAGTGTTTAACTTTAAACACCAATATCTCTAAAAGTTGTTAACTGATTTTAATGATTTAATTTGCATATTTAAGAAGAATATGTCGACTATAAATGTAATAATTCAAAAATAATATTATCACTTAAAAAAGCATTCATGCAAATGCAAATTTGGATGCTTTTTTTAAAACATTTCTACCCTTTCATTTTTTTCTTCTTCTGATATAAAAAACATTATTATGTTTGCTAAAAATTGCAATATAAATTGTTCTGGGACAAAATGGCTCAATATTTAAACAAATTTTAAAATATTTCTTCGAATTTTTTCATACAAATTTTTTTTTTTTTTTTTTTTAATTTTTGTATTTATTAATTTTTGTGAGCTTATTTTAAAATTAATTTTAACCATAATACAGTGCGCGAAATAATCTAAGCCTATACAAAAGTCTTTATGCAAAATATACATCAATACTCCATTATTTTTGTCCATGAATTTTTTTAAGGCCTTTATAGTGTTAAAGCGGCTCCTTTCAGCAAAAAATGTTTGGCATATAATTCCTCGCATCTCTCGGACAAAGTCAGTTCTACGAAAAACTGACTCATGTCCTATTAGAACAGTTTTTTTCTGCAAAATTTTTTTTTTTTTTAATTTTATTTTTTAAGAGGTGACATCTCGGTAAAATGTATGGACCAAGTTACAATTATCCTTTTTGTAATAAAAGGAACGTTTATCATAAATATCTTTACTTATAAAACCCTTTTGGAATATTTTATTGTAACTATTTGCACGATATTCTATAATAAATCCTACCAGAAATTTAGTAAGTATCTGATTTTCTCATCCCGTGGTTTATTTTGTATCAATACACGAAGAACCATCTGGTAATACAAGTTAAATATTTTATTGTCATTAAGAACAACTTCCTCCAATTTTTGTTCAAAATCGTTTATTATTTTTAAATGTATGAATACGACTCAAAGATAATATCATTTTAAAAATGGTTCATATTTAGGGAGGCGATACTTCTTTTTTAGTGCGAATTCTTTTTATGTCCATAATATTCTTATTAAAATTTTTATATTTCTTTTTTCAAGGCTGTTTTTTCGGTAACTTTCGCAATTGTTTGGACACATAAATATGATAAACTTTATTTCGGATTAGTTTTCAGATATTTGACAAAAAATTCAGCCACATATTCTGTATGCTGTCGCCCTGGCGGACTGTTATTTTATTAAATTCGTTAAACGGGACATTTCGTTAATTACTGTTACATTAATACAATGAATTATTTTAAATCGTACAGGGTTCAATTACTACGGAAACATTAATACCAAAATGTGTTATTTTAATTAAATTCTGACTAATGAATCATGATTATCTCAAAATTTTATTTTGTATGCTTAGGTTATTTTTATATTTTTCCAAATAAACCATATAAGATATTACATTTTCCATAAACCTTTTAATGCACTTAGATTGCAGTGTCTAAAAAGATAATTAATATTTTAATTATATTTATAGGTAGCAAAATATGTAAACTTTTACTCTGTATGCTTAGGTTTTTTCGTGCACTGTATTTCATAATTTGTTATTTGCGCTAGAAAACCTATTTGTCCCAGATTAAGTACTGATGTTTTCTATAATAAACATATTTGTATTCAATTTTAAGCAAAAAATATTTAAAATCAAAAGGGTAGAAATTTCTTAAAAGTGCATCAGAAATTTCACTCTTTTCGTGAGTGCATCATTAGCAAAAAAAAATATATATATATATATATATATATATATATATATATATATTTTTGATTCATACAATATAATTTACAATATTTGTCATAATAAACTTTATACTAGTTTTTAAATCAATAAAATCCGATGTATACTTAAAGAGTTATAAACATTTAAAACTACATGTTACTAAAAGAGTGTAACAAAAAAAAAAGTTAAAAATCAAAATTTTTTGAAAAATTTGAATTTTTGTATGAAAAAATTTATGAAAATTTAAAAAAAAAAAAATATTAATGAAATTGAAAAAAGATTCGGCTGTGCCGAATCTTTGATACCCTTCACCATATTACCATATTACCGTCTTAATATCTTATCGACATCATATTACCATATTACCGACAAATAATAAAATTTTCGCCTTAACGTATGCTTTCATATTTTCACATATATAAATCTAAATTTTTTTCCAACTACGAAAATTTGAAAATGAAAAAAAAAAAAAAACAATCATAGCAGGCTTTGCTTTTAAAAAATAAAAAACAACAATTCCATATTTATTTATTTTTTTATGTGTGTATATACAAACTGACTGCATATACAAAGAACAACAACAACACTGTTATTCATTATATTACTTCTGTTGCTAACTAAACTACTTGTCTTATAGGCAAAAACGTCACTAATAGTCATTATAATGCTTAATATACATGTTTGTGTATGTATTTATGTATATTCTTAACAGATATGTTTTAGTTTTAAAAAATAAACAACAACAATTCCATATCTATTTATTTTTGTACAGACTGCATATACAAAGAACAACAACACTGTTATTCATTATATGACTGCTGTTTCTAACTAAACTACTTGTCTATACAAACAGTGGTGTTAGGCTTTTTTCTCACAAAATCGTCAAAAATAAGAAAAAATATCGTCAAAATCGTCACAAAAATTTAAAAAAATTCGTCAAAAAAACGTCACTATCAAAAACTTAAAAAGAAGAAGTATTTTTCATTAATAAAATTAAAATTTTGTTAGAGAAGATAATATTTAAATTAGTTTATACAATAAAACTTATAATTTGAATTGTGTCAGCAGATTGTTTAACGATTCAATTAACGTGCAAAAGTCGCATTGTTAAGACAAATAGATATTTTGTACTGCTATTATATTTGAAAATATATACAACTGAATAATTATTATTTCCATGTAAATTTTTAAATCTTAAAACAGTTTTTTAGCTCTCCATTTTTTTTTTTAGTTAAGTCAAAAGTCCACAGATATATTATTTACAAAAGCATAGTACACAGAAAAAATAATAACAAATATTTTTTTAAACAAATCGTTGTTTCATTAAAATTTAAATCTTATTAATTTAATTATTCAATTTTAATATTTTATTTTATTGGATTTGAATAACTTGTGTATCTTAAACAAAATAAAAACAAATTTATTTTTGACATACTTTTTAAAAATACAAAACAATTACATAAATTATTTTTTATGATTCTAAACTTTCAGAGGTAAGTAACATTGATTTTTACAACATTTCCTAACAATTAATAATACTCCTCCTCTAAAAGGGACCATTTTAACTCTGCTAGTAAAATTGGTTTATTAAATGAGATATCCGAGGGCTTTTAACTACAAACTTAAGACTGCTCCATATCGATGGCATTCAACTATTCCAGGTTAAAAATATTTCTTGTCAACTCAATTTAATGTATGCAAAAGAGGAATATGTTTGGCATCTAGAAACATAAACTAGCAAAGTCACAGGTTCCTCTGTATGGATATTTTTAATTGGAGGAATGTACTTTGCGAAAAGAAATAAACGCCTTTGTTTTTCATTTTTAATTTACACTAATATTATCTGTAAGAACATCTAAATTATATTAATGTAGCATTAGTATTCATAACACTACATTAGCTTTAATAAATATATTTATTTTAATTTATTATTACTATTATTTATCACTATATTAATTGATTTTATAATAAATTTTGCTTGAATTTATTTTTAAAACCAAATATTATTTTTCTTGTTTTACTAAAAAAAATTATTGAATTTTAGAAAATTTTCAAATATTATATTTTATAAATAGCAATAATATTTTAATAAAGAAAAAAACTTTTTATTTTCAATAAAATATTTACGAATGTGAGTATTTGATTTTACTAATTCAGTGATAGGTCCGATTTCATTTAAAAATATTATTGAGTTTAAGAATTTAGTAATAGAATTTGAAATTTAATTTTTTCTGTGTAGTTTATAATGTGAATATTTTTAATATTTCCTGAAATAATTTTTCGAGTTTTGAAAAAAAAAAAAAATGACGCAGTATATAATTAAATGCAACAAATTCAAATGTGAACATATTTTTTTAGTTATGAACATTTCTTTGAATTAGTTTTAAAATATTATTAAAACTTCAAGGAATTATTTTAATAAATTCCTAAGGATTTTTTTAGTTTCGTTTGTTTTGTTTGATAATTTTATAGATTTTTTTTACAAAAAAATATTGATATGAATTCAAAATATTTTTGTTAAAATTTACAGTCTTTTTATTTGATTTATGTTATATCATATTATCCTTTATCAATCTTTATCAATCCAATTAAGAAAACTTTTTTATAAAGAAAGTAAGATATTTCATACAAAATTATAGATTCTTACATAATTTTTCTGAAATTTGTATAATCGTTGATACAAATACATAACAAAAAGTATTTCATTTAATGAAATCGTCAAAGTATAAGCAACTTACTATAAAAAATCGTCAATCGTCAAATTACTAAATTCATTGAAAAAAATCATCAAAATGACGTAAAATCGTCATACCTAACACCACTGTATACAAAAAACAAAAAACGTCACTAATAGTCATTACAATGCTTAATATACATGTTTGTGTGTGTATTTATATTCTTAACAGATTTGTTTTTGGGCCATAACTCTATAGCTTAAACCTATAGCTTAAACCAGGGCTTCAAAAAATAAAAAATGCGTTTTGTCCGATATCTCAGTTATTATTGAACCGATTTATTTCATTTTTTCAGAACAAAAATTTAGAAAAAAATGTCCGAGACTTCTTTGTAAAAACGAAGTCCCTAGTATATACAGAGGCTTCAGAAACTGGAAAACCGGTTCTAAAAACCGGTTTTTTTAACATATCTCCGCATTGTATGAACCGATCTTGCTGAATTCCAATAGCAAAATTCTCGAAAGCATTTCCGATCGTTTGATATATATATTATATATGTCAGTTATCGGTGGGCTTCATAAATGCCATTTCAACCGACACACGGACGGACGGACGAGGGACGGACGGACATGGTCCTATCGTCATCATTTCTTACAAGGATCCCGAAAATGTAAACTTTTTTGCTCTCCGACGAAAATTGTGAGAATTACAAACGGAATGACAAACTTATATATACCCTTTATACCTTTGGTGAAGGGTATAAAAATAGTAGATTTTATTATCCCAGAACAGTTATTTTTGCATTTTATAGTAAAGTTATTGCTTTTTAACATATTAAAAGAAAATTAAAATTGAAAGGGTAAAAATTTTTCAAAAATGCATCCTAAAATAGCATCTGCAGTATGAATGCATTTTTAAATTGCAATATTATTTCTAAATTACTACGTTAAAAGAGGACATATTCGTCTTTTACATGCAGTTTAAATGATTAAAATCCATTAACAAATTTTAGGGTTATTGATGCTTAAACGACGCGGTTTTCCAACCGGTTTTAAAAACTTTTTTTCAGTCAAAGTGCTGTCGGTTTTTTGAAAATGATAATTTTTCGAATGTCTAATAGACCGGTTTTTTTTAAGCACAAAAAACCCGGTTTTCAAAATAGCATTTTATTTCAGAAAACAAGTACTAAATAGTGATATTTGAATCGAAATTCAGGAATAATTTTTGTTTTAAAAATATAGTTTAAGTCTAAATCGGAATTTGTTCTGTAATATTAAACAAATAATTAATTATTATTCTGTATGAATTTTTTAATCTATTGTAATATCTGTAATATTTTTACACCCAATTTAATTTTTTTGATCCAATATTACCTTTAGTTTTTAAAGGTATTGTGTTAAAAAGTTTCACCTGTAGAACCGTTTCAATTGAGACAGGCTTCCATATTAAGCCATGGTTTCTGTTTATGCTAACTAAAAATTTAGATGATTTTTTCTACAATTTTGAAAAATAACTATCTTGTAGTCATCTAGATATATAATTTGCTTAGCATTTTTTCTCTTTCCATAGCTTTCTGAAGCTTCCAAACGACGTAGAAAATTAAAATTTGGCTTAATTATAAAACTTTTCGTCCAACAAATCCTAATGGAGCCATATTTTGAATTTTTATGAGGGAGCAAATATAAGAGGATTTATGTGTCTTTTTCTAAGAATTTTTTCTCTTTCCAGAGCTTTCTAAAGCTCCCAGAAAACGTAGAAAATTTAAATTCGGCTTACTTATATCCCTATTCGTCCTACAACTCCCAACGCAGCCAGATTTTGAAATCTCTATCAGGGAGCGAAAATATGTGGATCTATATATATGGATTTATATATATCTTTCCTAAGCATTGTTTTCTCTCCAGAGCTTTCTGAAGCTCCCAGACGATGTAAGAAACTAAAAATCGGCTTACTTATAAAACTGTTCGTTCTACAAATTCTAACAGAGCCAGATGTTTCTATCAGGGACCGAAAAGTCTGTTTTGGTATTAAGAACTTTTGATTTGCTCTCCAAATCCTATCAAAAACTGATTCTGTATTTCGGCCAGGGAGCGCATTTACGACGATTTTTTTATTTTGAAAGGTTTACGAATTTAAAACTTTGATCAATATTATCCCAATAAATTCTAACGGCTTCAAAGAATTGACTTCGATTAGGGAGAGGAAGGTGTCTAAATGTTGTTCATATTTTTTTTTTTAATTTTCGGATTTATTTGTGCATATTTTCTTTATTATATTATTTTTCCTGATATTGTCAGGCTTTTACGCTTGTATTTAATAAATTTTAACTTGATTATAAGAATCATTGATTTTTTTAAAGAAAGAAATGTCTTTTGATTAACTTCTGCAAAAAACCGGTTAACCGGTTTTTTCTGAATTTCAAAAAGTGCAACCGGTTTTTTTAAAATACCAACTATTCGAACTATTCGAATACCGGTTTCTCAAAAAAAGTCGAATAATCGAACACCCTAGTGTTTTCACATTTCCTACAGACCTGGTTTGCTGTAATTGACGTTAAGGTGTGAGTCACAATTAATATCGCGCATTATGGTTGGACCATCCTTTATTATTATTATTTTTTTTTTTTTAGTAGCTCTCATACTCAAACCTTACTTTGCTTTATCAAACGTTAGACAGTGGGGCAGAATCGAACATTTTTGGAAATAAATCTGTATCTTCTTATTGAATTTCGAGATCCTTTACACCAACGTACATATATGTATTTCTTAATAAGTCGTTTTATTGACATTTTATTTAAAGCGTTTTGTATAAACAGGATGTTTTGAAACTTGTATAATCATTAAATGAAAGTCCATTTTTAACAAAGTACGTCTAAAATTGGAATTAAATTATCGGAAATTAAAAATAAATTATTTTATCTGCAAATATTTCGGAAAAATCTATATATTATTTAACGTACTTCAGAGAAGTTTAAAAAAAGTTTTGCTTCATTTCTTAAAAAAAAAACGTATACAAATCCTTAATGTAACAGTATCTTTATGTCTATCATAGTTAAAAAAAATCTAAAATAAACAAAATTATAACACAAGTTCTACAGGAAAATCACAAACGAAATGGCATCATCATTTCCATCTTATATATATACAAATTATAAAAATAAATAAGTAAAACTTTTTGAATGTCTTATAGAATTGCAGTTTTTAGCGAACATGTGCGAAACCTACAATAGTTTTTATTGTAGTTTCTTTGTTGACACGCAAGTAATGCAAGAGCTGGTCTGTGGTATACAGTAGGTAGCACAAATGAGTACATGCTTGTAAGTTGTGCACTTGTCGTTGCATAAAAATATAAATAGTAAAGCAAATCCAAACGTGTTTTCTATAGTTTATTTTATGTTTAGTTTTTAATAAAATAATTTACAATTTAAGAATAAAAGCATCAAGCTCTTTGAAAAAATCCGACAAAACGAAAACAACTCATATGTACTCAATTTTGCACCTGAGTATTTTTATACCCACCATCAAAAAGATGGGGGGTATATTGATTTTGTCATTCCGTGTATAACATGTCGAAGGAATTATTTAAGACCCCGTAAAGTATATCTTTTCTGGGTCCTTGTTCGATTCTGAGTCGATCTAGCTATGTCCGTCCGTCTGTCCGTCTGTCTGTTGAAAGCAGGATAGGGCTCGAACGGGACAATGTAGGGGAACGAAATTTGGCTAAAATATTTATCTTATATAAGGTTTGTTTGGTATTGAAAATGGGTTAATAAACAAAAAACTTTATCAAGCGATACCTTTTTGTTTTACCAATGAAGTATAGAATTAGCTTATGTATTAAAAAAGTATGTCTTTTAATAAAGTGTTGGTCAAAAGTAGATATAAATTCAAAATAATAGAAGAAAAAATTCAAAAACTGAATTTGTGTCTTAAATATTCAACATAGTTGCGTATATTCTTTTTAAAAATAATAATTTCTTGTCTTTCTAATACAGTTTAAACAATTTAATTTGGTCAACAGGTATTCTAGTTATAAAATTTTAAAACCGCGAAGTCCGAAAAAGGGGTCTTTGGATATAGCTCCCGATTTTAAAGGTATATTTAAAAATCTAAAAATAGTGTAATAATCTACTGACCCTTTGGCTTACACTATATTATATTTATTGTTGTAAAAAAATATTTTTTAAAAATACTATAAAATCCTTCAGGATCAAAATTGAGTACAAAAGTGTGTTTCAGAAACATGTGAGTAGACAACAGGAACTTTTGTAAGAAATATATATATTTCATTGTGATGTAAAAAAGTTTTTTTTAATTTGTTGAGTAAAAAATTTTTAGGCGAATCATATAAAAATAATTTGGGTTCCACAACTTTTAGACAATGTTTAAAAGTTTTCTTCTTATTTATATAGCTATCTAAAGAATTATTCGTCTGTTTTATTTTTTAATATTCGCGAATAAATTGTCGTTTTTAAGATAAATAAAAAACAATTCGAGAATATTCGCATAACATCTGTGTATGAATAAGGTTGAAACTGTAAAATAGAAATACTTTTTTTGTTTTTTAAGATTATTATGTGAATTATGTGAACTAAGTTTTGCGTTCTTTTTTTAACATTTTTAAATATTTTTTACTGTAGAAAGACACATATTTTGCTTCAGTTATACAATAGAGAAATAATGTAAAAACTGACACTATTTTCCTTTTATTTTATATATACATATACAGTATGTCAAGAAAATGTTTTTACATTAAAAGAAACATGAATGTGTCGAAGTTTGGCTTTAAAAAATTATATAATTTTTTGCTAATGTAAAAAATTTTAATACGAATTTGTTAATTAATATATTTATTATAATATAACTCAAAGAAACTTAATATTTAATGATTTAAACTATTAGAAATGTAGCAAAAACTAAACAAACATAAAAATCTTAATGTCAAGAAATTCTTTTTACATTTATAAAACTGCTTAAGAAAATCAAAAATTTTCGGAATTTTTAATTTAAAATGGTAACAGCTGGTATATACCCAGCAAAAACTTTTTGGTTTTCGGTAATGGCAACTACTTATTAAAGTACTTTCCTGGAAAGTAGGCGTTATTATTATTTGCCTTCTCTACATTACATAAATAAGTACTCAATAGTATAAATGCAGAGTAAGTTACAATCACATGGATCAGTTGTCAAGAGCGCAGGATTAGCAACCAAGAAGGTTGCCGGTTCAACCCCATTCTGATGCTGTTCGTTTTTTAACAAAATATTTTAAAAATATATTTTATGCTAAAACAAGTTTTTTAGCTTCGAATATTAAGTGCGAGATGGTGTACTGAGTAAGACGTTAGTCATTAAAAACGACTAGTTAATAGGGTCCCAAGTTCAAAACTCACTGACGGCAAATTTTTTCTTTTTTTTTTTTATATTTTTATTTTTGTTTCGGTACATATTTTTTAGTATCACTAGAGTCTAAAAATAACTACTAGAATTCATGGACAACTCGAACAAAAATAACTAGTTATTGAGACAAAAAATAAGTAGTTTATTTTTATTTCCAATTATACCTGCTAGCTTACCAGGAAAGCAAAGTTTTTGCTGGGTATAACTGCTTGTGGCACCTTTTTCATCAAATAAAATTATTAATGAATGTCACAGTCAATTGGAATTTTGTATATTTCAACATTAGTTTTTTTAGTTCATTATGGTCCTGTAATACCTTTTTGTCACATTGTTTTTCAAATAAGGAGAAAAAAAATGATGTGGGATGAAAGTTTGGACCTTATGCTGGTATATTTAAAGGTTTTTGTAAATAAATTTTGCTGCATTATCATTATTTGCTCATATATGCTTGGAGTCATTATTTTCCTTTGACTTGAATTTTAGTTTTCATTCTTCAAAAACTCATATTTATTAACACTTTTTATTAAATGAGCTTTAAAATTCAAGAAATGTTGGTGCACACCTGTTTTATTTCATAATAAAACCGATTTTCCAACTATTTTGAATACAATTTATCTGTATTTAATAATATCTTTTAAATACGAAAGTATGAATATTTAATATTTAATTTTCTAAATGCTTTGTAAAGGATTTTGAAGGTTTTCGGCGTATTCTGACCATATTAAATTGTATTATTATATAGTATAAACATGCCTGTACAACATACAATTCGTTCCATAACTTTTTAAACTTATCAACTTAAATCATTGGGAATGATAATAATTGTTGAATACTTTGTCCCCATAAGAGTGTTTCTTTGCATGTAATTTTCCATCCGTAATTGTAATCCATCTGTGTTTTTTTCATATATAATTTTATATATTTATGAATATGTGAGTACATATGACATTATTCAAAACTTACTTAATTGGAAGTAAAAAGAACAAATGCAATTTAAAGTGACACATAAATATGCTAGACATTTTCAATATTAAGATATTATTTGAAAGACTATACAACTTGCATTATTATATGGTATATGTAAACAAATTATTTTGCTTTTCTTTAAATGGTGTTCTTCCAGTACAACCACTTTTTTTAACTCTTTTTTACACTCTCTTTCAAGACAATGAAAATACCAACTGATGCTGTACACTTTACACAAAAATATGGAAAGCAGAGCATGTATTTTTATTTTGTTTTTCACTAAAGTGTGACTAGTAATGAGATTAAGGAAAAATATAATATTTAAAACAAAGTTTCCTTGATAAAACTAGACAAGTGCTTGAGATAAAATTTTGTTTAACCCTACGGTATATAGCCAAAAAAAAATCAACATTAATCAATGTCCGTGATATATGCGTTTTTCGTTGATTTTATAAAAAAAAATATAATTTTATATTAATTACACTGGTCAACAAAAAAATCCTCGCCCATAGACGAATAGATGGACTTGATGTATTTTGATGTGCTAAATAAGAATCTGCTTTCAGTTTTTTTCCATCAGGTCTGGATTTTTTTTATGGGCGTGTCTAATATTTCGCCCATAGTAAGGCCATTACTCTAGTATATTTCCTCATAATTCAAGAACCGTGTTCACCGTGTGTATCAAAGTGATACATCAAAAGATGCGGACTAAAAATATCTTTAAATTCCTCAAACTTAATTTTTTTATGTGCTCAATAGTTTCGGAGTTATTTTGAAATAAGTGTCCGAAAAAAAAAAACATTTTCAGAAATTGACAAGCTTCTTTAAATTCAGTATGATGAATGTACCACATATCGTGGTACAAATGAATATAAATATGAAATGAATATTTATATAACAAAATGGGGTTATTAAATGATAAAAACATGATGTAATCGGAAGCTATATTATAAAAAAAAAAAGTTAAAAACATTATTAAATCGAATCATTAAATTACAAAAAATTATAAAATGGAATCATAAAATAATTACGTACAAATATACTTATTTTTAACTATAATCAAATATTACAACCATAGTATGTTGCTCTTAGTTTATGGTCACTAGAACCATATTTTCTTTCTTTTCGTGTATAGTTCAAAGTCACATTCATTAAATTGTAGAGTTAGTTTAATTTGTATTTTGTGGTATTATATGATTAAAGTTGTTTCTAAAAAAAATGCACAAGTACATTTTCTTCCACCTTTAGATTTGAAACTGAAAGTAGTCTACAAGAATGGAAAGATTTGTTACAGAATTTAAATTTTATTACCAAAAAATACACCAAAATTTTGCAAGGAAAATAGAAAAAATAAAGTGTTTTGCCTTAAATCACAACTTTAATTGTGTAAACAAAAACTTAAGTTCAATTAAATTTCGAAAAATTTTTCTTTAATTGTTTAGTACTTTTTTTATTTTTTATTTTTTGCACCACAAATTTTTCATCCAGTTTCTGTTTTTATTTCACTTAAATGCTAAAAAAAATTGTGTCCAGATGAAATCAATATGTGAAGCACAAACATCTGTGTAGTTAGTTTGATTTGCATATAATGTTTAAACAAAATTTAATTATTGGTATAAGATGTAGAGGAACGAAAAAAAGTACTTTAAAACAGTATCATAAAACATTAACATTTTGCTTGATTTATTTGATTTTAGTATGAAAAATTTTAAGTTAAGATTTGTTGCAAACAACAAAAAGTATTTTTTTTTTCTTACCTTTAAAACACATTTTGTTTATTCTTCAAGTAAGATGTTATTCGTACAATAAGAAGAGTCTAGTGAAGACTGAATTATATAGTTTTAATCATATGTTATACTAGTATGTTATATTTTAAACAAAAAATAGTTTGACTTTAAAGCAATAAAAAATAAATCATCTCGCTTTTTGAATGGTTTTCTTCTAATTATTTTTAAAGCTTTATTGGCTGGCTGGCTGTAAGAATAATGAACTATTCAAAAAACTGGTTGCTTTTCAATGCCAAAAATATTATGATTATAATTGCCATAATGTGAAAAAATATGTTTTTATTTCTTTGTAATGCAGTTAATTTATTACTATATAAGTAGTGCGTAATAAGTCGTTGCCAAGTTAAAAATTGCATGTTAGGTATTTATGTTTTATTTATGCCCAGAATGGCAAATATGAAAAAAGATAATAATAAAATTCAAAACTATATATACCCAATTTGGTGGAAAATGAGTCTAATGTTATTTAGTGCTTTTATCTTTAACTTTACAGGTTGTCCCGCTTCACATATTGATTTCTTTTGGACAAAATTCTATAGCATTTAAGTAAACTAAAAAAGTAAATAGAAAAAAACTTCAAAAAGTGTGTAGAAAAACAAATTTAAAGATTTTAAGATAAATTATTAAAAGTTAAATTTTGCTTAAGTTTTGATTTAGTGTCTTGATGTTGTGATTTAAGATTTTTTTCGTTTTATTTTTTTTTTATACGAAATTTATTTCCTGTTTTCCTTTGTTACTAAATTTTCCTTGCATTTTTCTGTATTGGATTTTATTAGAGTAATAAAATATAAATTCTGTAATAAATCTTATAATCTGTCATATAAATATAGTTGGCTTTAAATATTTTTTTTATTATCGTAGTCTACTTTCAGTTTTGAATTCCAAGGTGGCAGAAAACCTACTTATAAATTTGTTTTACAAGCCAACTTTGAATGCAAAATTTGGTGTACTTTTTAAAGACAGAAAGAATAATAAGAAAAGGAACATAATTCAGTAATATTCTATTAATTAAACTAATACATAAATTTGAGGAGGATTATGAATTAAAATATCATAATCTTATTTAATTTTATCAAAATTATGGATATAATACTAATATTTCTTTCCATTCCTAGTCACTCTTTAATGGAAAATAAAAAAAATGTAAAGCATGAATGAAAATATTTTTAAAAATTCAAATGCAAATATCATAGTCAAAGCAAACAACGCGATAAAAGTTCCGTTATTTCTTATACACTATGAATTGAGATCAATAGCACGTTTTCACTTGAAAGTCATTGATTATGGCATCAACATCAAAATTAGAAAAACAAAGAAAACAAATTTGGACACTTTTTTGAAAAATCCCGATGCCTCCTTTGTAGCCATAGGAAGGTTAGCAGGTAGGTCAGGAGCAACTGCAAGAAACGTGATAAATCGGTTTAAGGAGACTAAATCCATTGAAAGAAGATCTGGATCTGGCCAAATCCCCGAGTTAATTAATAAAAAATTGGCGTTCAAAGTAAAGAAAGTAATAATATCTAAACCAAACATGTTGGTTCGAGATTTAACCAAAAAATTCAAAATGTCTCATAAGCACATTCAAAAGTTAAGCGGAATTTTAAGCTTAGATCTTACAATAAAAGATCCCAACAGAAGTGATGATGTTGATATAAGAGCAAGAACACGGGCACAAAAATTACTGAAGAAAGTTTTGACCAATTTTAAAGGCTGCATTTTAATGGATGACGAAGAAGACTTTAAGAAAATTCCTGAATCTTAATATTATTCGGCATTTACGAAGGGAGGTGTGAAGAAGATATTTAAATATAAAAAAGTTTACAAATTTGCAAAACATTTCTTGTGAGGCAAGCAATATACATCTATGGGAAATCTACTAAGCCTTTTGTCTTACGAGGTACGCTAAATAGGCACATGTAAAGAGTGTTTGGAAAAACGTTTGTTACCATTATAAAAACACCATACAAAGTCCCCAATATTCTGGCATGATTTAGCTAATGAAATGGTCGAATGCTTCAAAAATAATAATATTAAATACGTTAAAAAGAACTGTAATTCTTCTAATTGTCCTGAACTCCATTCAGTTGAAAAATTTTGGGTTCAAAATTGCTTAAACTGAGAAACAATTACACTTTAGATGGAGCAGAGCAGTTAAAAAAATTGAAATAAATGGTGTCCAAAATCTTATGAGTGATTTATAGCGTAAAATACGTACATTAGTGTTATCTCGTATCTAATCGTAAATTGTAATCTACACAGAAAAAATTATTACCGTCTTTTTTTCAATTAACTCAGTTGTTTAATTTTGCTGCAAAATTTAATAAATATATTCAAGAAAAAATAAAATAAAAATAATTTTTTGTATGATTTTAACATTTTTAATTCATTCAATCATCTACTTGATTGATTTAATTAATTTATTAATTGGGAATTTTTTTCTGTTTTGTATTTTTTATAGTTTTTAGTAATTGATATAATCATTTTGGTGAGAGGTGCAAATTTAAACAAGTTTATAATTGAATGAATTATTTTCATATATATTTGTTAATTGGTGACTTTTTTCTGTGTATGGAGTTGTTTTTTTAATTTGCAATATAAATTTTGTTATTATTAGTTTTAGAGCTATAAATAAATCAAAATAAAATTTATTTCGTTCACATGATTTAAGAAAGTACTTTCCATATTTCTTTGTGTGCCTTGAAGGCATGTATGCGTTAAATAATAGATCCCTGCGTAAGATGATTTGAAAAGCAAATCCACTTGCTTTTCAAGTGTGTTGATCATAGCCAATATATACAAAAACAACAATAAATACTGTTCGTACTGTTCGCTGCCCGAAGCAAAGCAAGTGCGTAGTGTGTATGAACGACTGCAAATCCATGCGTTCAAAGCATTTGTCGTAAACAAGTGGTGTAAGTGGTGTGGCAAAATGAAGGAAAAATTTAAAATGGAACCATTAACCTCAGGTATTTGAGTTTAATTTTATTCAAGAATTTGTCTAGGTATTTTTGTTATTTTTTTGAAAATTGTCCAAAAATACACTAATTTTCAACATTCATGGAGTGCAACTAAAAATGTTACAGGATCTTTGTTCTGAAAATTATCTGAAAAATATAACATATTGTTTTCTTTAATATTCTGAAAAAAAAAAAAAATCATGTGCATATTTAGCCCGATTTTATAACTTAACATTTTTGTGAAAAAACTCCAGTAGATTTCATACAAAAAACAGCTTAAGTGCCAGACATTTCCTTTGCTTTATCAAACATTAAACAGTGGGGAAGAACCGAAATAAATCTGTAACTTCTAATTTGAATTTTCAAAAATTTCAATTTTACAAGATCTTGGTTAAGATTTTTCCATATATAGCCAAATATTTTCAACCGATTTATCATATTTTATATAGTTAGTTAAAAGCAAAATTATCTATCGATCAAAGAAAATTTTTAGTAATTTTCTTTATTGGTTCAAAAGTTAATCGATTTTGAACTGGAAAGTTTGCAAAAAATTACAGATGGACGGACATTAGAATTCTTAAAAAAAAAATCTTCAAATTCGAAAGATATTTTTTTTTTTTTTCCACTTCTCGATTAATATGAAAACCAAATGAAGGTATTAAAATTTTAATATCACCTTTCCTTGTATTAAGTGGAATTTTCGACACATTTAACCCAAATGTATAGACGGACGGACATTGCCATGCTGCCAAAAAATATTTTAGAATTCTAAAAATGCATTTGTTTACTAACTAATAAATAGAGAAAATAGAAAGTGATCATCGAAATTTGGATATCACCTTTTCCTGAATGAAGCGTCATTTTCGTCCCATTTAACCCCAATGTATAGACGGAAGGACGGACATTACCATTCAGCCAAAAAACATGCTATAATTCTAAAAATACATTTTTTTACTTACTTATGAATAGAAAAATTAAATGTAATCATTAAAGTGTTACTACCACTCTTTTATGAATTATGCATAATTTTCAACCCATTTAACTCTAATGTATAGACGGACGGACAGACATTTCCGTTCTGCTAAAAAAATCCTAAAATTCTAAAACTGAATTTTTTTTAACTAATAATCAATAAAAAAATAAAACGTGATTATTAAAATATCGATATCGCTTTTCCCTGAATTAAGCGCCATTTTGGACCTCTTTTACCCCAACGTGCATTGTTCGAAATGCTGCCGCCTTGTTCATCAGTAGCCCAATTTATTGGTGATTCTTCACTTATAGACGAGGACATTGTTTTATTGCGTTTCATTGAAGATGGGATGCTAGTGGTGCTATTTAAACGTTCATCAGTTGATGTAACTAGCTTACGTATTGTAGCTAGTCTTTAGCATTAACAGCTTTCAGTTGTGTTGCTGTAGAAACTTTCGATGGTGTTTTAGTTTTTGCTTGCAGCTAACCAAAACGTCTGGGTTTTGACGCTGTAATTACTTTTGCACTTCTTATTTTAATTGGTATACAATTTTTTAAATTTTATTTTTGTGTATTAGGAAATGGTGTTTGAATTTAAAATAAATGTAATCGGCCGTATGCAAAAAAAAACTTGAAAAATCTTTACAAAGTATTGTTAAGCTAAATTCATTAAAACTGTATGCAAAATCGTTTATTAACTAAAATATAACAAATGATATATAAATATTTTAAAGTAAGTATGAACTTACATTAAACTTTCTACAAGTGGTATTATAATTAAATTCAATTTTTTTGCAAAAAAATGCTAACTTGTTCCCCCTATTTTAGTCGTCTATATCTTCCCTCTTCTTTAGACCGTTATATTTATTCATTATAGATCCTATTTGTCTATTCCAGACAAATATTTAAAGAAAAAATCTAAAAATTCACATAACGACACATAAAAAATAATAAAAATGTAAAAAATATTTTAGTGATGTTCGTTCAATCAGAACAAATAAAATAAACTCGTTGTTTGAATACTTTTTTTATTCGTTCCATAAAATTTGTCATATTTTTGCTTTTTAACTTCTATTATTTTCTTTATTTTCTGTATTTCTACTAAGTTATAATAAAAATAGAAACAATATTTGAAAAATAATTAATTTAATGTTTAAACAATAAAAAGTTTTTTTTTTTTTTTAAATTTGAATAACCGAATGTATTAATATTCGGTAGTTTACAACTTTAACTATAAAGAGGGGAAATAATACAAGTGTTGCCGTTATCAACGTTAAAAAAAATTTGTGTTTTAAAACAATGTTTTTGCATAAGTTTTATTAACAAAAGTTTGTTAGCCTTTAAGTATTGGGTAACAAAAGTGTACTTGAAGGCAAAGTTAATAATATTTTTAGCATACGGCTGAATATAGTTTATAAAAAGTCAAATTTTATTTGAATATGGTAGCGTTATTTTAACAAATTGTCATAAAAATGTCCTTAAGCCCCGCTAATCAGCAATAGATTATGGGTTACCGCTCCTAGAATGATAACAATTTCTCAGATTTTTTGAAAATTTTCAACAGTATTATGATAAACATTTTCTGTATACACCATTTTTTGGAATTTCACATAAATTGTCGTCTTACTTTAATAATTTCAGCACCTCAACTGACAGTTCATGACCTAGTGACATATTTTGACTATAAATTAAAGAAAAAAAATAAAAAAAAAAAAAAAAAATTTTTTTGGTATTTTAGGTCTAATCATTTTAAATATTCCCCAAATAACTTTAATTTTAACTTTAATTGGTTAAACGATTCAAACTGTGGACTTCATGTCAGTCTGTTGATTAAAATTTTCAATTTGATTAAAAATTTTCAATTTTCAATATAATTATTTTCTATTAAAATTTAGAGAATGATAAGTTTATTTTAACGGTACTTTAAACACAATGCCAAGAGGAACCTAAAATTTTGCAAAAAGGGACATTAGGTAAGAATGAAAAAAATTGTAAAAAAAAGAAATGTATATCACTCTTGGAATATATAAAAAACAGAAAACAAATATTGCACATATAATTATTTGACAGAGGTAATAACCCTTGTTCTTTATAAATAGCGACTGTTTTACATCGAAAGTAATATGTTTATAATATGTTTTTTTTTTTTTACTTTAGACTAGTTTTATTATAATTTATAAAAATATTTTTTTTGGTAATCTTTCAGTAAAGTTTTTGAAGCTTTATAATGAAGGAAATTTTTTTTTTATATTTAAAATCATTTCTTTTAAGAGAAGAATGCAAACTGTTTTCGTTTTACTATATTTCCCGTTAGAAAACATTGAATATTTTTAAATCAATGAACTAATACATCAAATCAAATTACTGATTTACTTATTTAATTAAGAAATTAATTTAATGAATGGTTTCAATGAACTTTTCGTAATATCGTTAATCTTTTCATTGAATTATAATAAATGTATTCATTGAAATAACAAATTTGTACATTTAATTAAAAAATTCTTGGAAGAAATTAATAAATTTCATTAAATGAAGTGTACATAAAAAGTAATATAAGTAACATATATAAAGTAATATATTTTCCAAAAAAATTTATATACTGTTATTTTGGAATCCTGCTACCCCATTTTAAATGCTATATTCGTGTATCTATCTCTAAAAGAAGCTACTAGATTTTTCTATATGTTATGTTGCCCCTAGTGTCTTGTGGCTGTTGTACGTGATATTTTTGGTTTGGTATAAGTTTGAGAGCATGAATGTGCAGCGGTTTATGCAACATGTTGAAATAAATTTACTATAAACAAGGGAGATATTTCAAACAGTTTTCTAGTATGCTATTGAAGCCCTTGCTTTGTTAAAGTACTTTAAAGTTGAATAAAATATTAAATTTAAAGAACTTCAACTACTACTTAAAGAAATATCATACTGTGTTTCACAGGGTAACACTAACAGCAGTATTAAAAAAAAAAAAATTTTTTCTTATGGAAATTTACATACAAAAATTTAGTAACTCGTTATCAAGCACATATTATTTTTTTGTGAATACGGCTGTAACTCTGCTGCACGGGTTTTTTCATTCTATTCGGATACACCACACGCAGAGAAAAAACATTTCTCAATATGTTTGCCCCAACAATATTATTTTCATTGCAAAGAAATTTTTCCATCGCAAACATTCTTATTGTTGAATATATTTTATTTTAAAAACAATTTTGTTGTAGCAATTATACATTTGTTCTCAACTCACAATTATATTGTTGGCACAACATGTTAAGCAATATGTTTAAATTAGAACCACATAATTGTTGTTAAAATTTCATGTGCAAAAAAAATATTTTCAATACCTGAGTATATTATTTTGTTTGTAATTTTGAATTGACAACAAAATGTTTGTTTTGTATTGGCAACAATATATATTATTAGTACTTGACAATAAGTATACTTGTTGATTTTTATTCAGTTAAGTTTGCTTCTAGCATTGAGGTAGTTGTCTGTCTGCAAGTTAAAAATGTATTAGAAAATATACTGAATGTATATTTAAAAAAGTGAATTATTTGAAATAAATTATTTTAATTAAAGTTAAACTAAAAATAAATAAGTGTTTCATACTGTGAAAATATTTTAAATGAATAATATACAGAGAAAACTACATAATAGGTTATCTTCGGAGTGCTAAAAAAAGGTGTCACCTTGTTCGAGTATTCAGGAAATTTCTCATGTTTTACCATTCACCGGTGATGAATCTATCTTTTTATACTAATGTAATTTATTTTACATAACTAAATTATAATTATTTTTAATAAAAACTTCCATACGACATATTAATTGGCTTTTATTTATTTTTAGGCATAATAATTGTTTCTCGACGCTAAGTATTCTTATTGTGATTCAACCATATTATTGTTGTATACATGAATCAAGTATGTATACAACAAAAATATTGTTGTAGATCAACAATATTTTTATTGTGATTTAAACATATTATTGTTATATACATGAATCAGGTACATATACAACAAAAATATGGTAGCAGATCAACAATATTTTTATTGTGATTCAACCATATTATGGTGCTACATCTAACCATAGTATAATTTACAAACAACCATAAAATCTAACCACAATATGACAGTACTCGATTATGGTTGCTATTCACCATAATTTTTCTTTGCGTGTAATTGAAATTGTTTAATATGTAGTAAGGCGACTCATTCAAAGAAGTGACTTTGTTACCCCCCTCAAAATTTACCTTGATATGTTTTATAATGTTCCCCAAAATATTTCGGTTCTACTGCTGACCGTTCGTGAGCTGGACCAGTTTTCAAAAAGGCATTTTTTTCCAATTTTTTGAACATTTTAACATATAGAAAATGTGGTATCATTTAAAAGGTATTTGGAAGGTGCGTCCATTGGTATATAAAACATATCCAAGAATGACCGCAATATTTTTTTGTTCCTTGAAACATCATATTTTTTAATATTTTTTCACAATATTGTTTGTTATTTTTATTTAAAATTCAAATTATTAAATTTTTACTTACTTTTAGACATACGTTTTGGTATCTGTTTAATATTTGTTTTGAAATTATTTAATTTTCGTGGTAACAAAACCACTTTTTTCTTTCCATAGAGAGTGAGTCGCTATATTCGACTCACTTCCTATTAAGCCTACTTAAGAAAGAAAATAATAATAATAATTTTATTTACAAAATTGCAACTAAATAATATATATAGATATATACTGCAGTAAAATTTTACAAATTTAAGTTTCTTTTATCGATTTGTCGATATTAAATGTGTATTCATATTTAGTCTTGTCAAGTTAAAGTCTCATACTTTTTTAAATTCCTTCTTAGCAATTTTACATTTTCCATTCAAATATATTATATCCCCTTTAGTTTCAATTTATATTTCCACATACTATAGTTTATTTAACAACGCATTGGTTAACTTTCTTTCCACTATCATATACACTTTATTAGCCAGAAAGGTTCAATTAGAAGCGAGTATTAACAAATACAACTAAAAATCTTTGTAACATATAGTTACATTTCTATTAGTTTATTTCCGTTTCCTTAACAACAAATTGCACAAATAAGGACTTTATTGCAATGTGGTATTGTAGTGTATTTGTGGCACTAATTTTCTTAGTTAAACTTTTCCTCTTTACTTTTATTTTTCTTCCTTAAATCTCTATTTGTTTGTTGTTGCAAAATAAAGTTTATTATTTTTGTACTTTTTAAAGCTGCAGGCCCGGAAGTGAGTTTATTTAAGTTTTTTGTTCTACTCTGCAAGGTTCGGAGGTTGTTAAATGAAAAGAGGGAAAAGTAATAAGATGTTTAATGTGTTAAATTTTAAAATTATTTTTTAAAATTTAACACATTAAACATCTTTTTTCAAATAATTTAAGTAAATTTTAATAAATTTCATGCGTACTACTAGGAAAATATTGACTCATTTATATAAATTATAGCCATTATCAATTATTTAGAAATAAGAATTTCATTTCCTTCCTTAAATATAAAAATCGTTATATTTACAATTTATATTATCGTCTTTATCACAATCAATAATTATTAAAAACAATATTTAAAACTTTATATATGATAAACTTTAAAAGGCTTCAAATGTTCTGAGAACTTAGGATCTAATTTATTTATATTAAATACTTAAATCTGTATCTTATTTAAACTTTTAAAGTTTTACATTTTATTGAAAAATTAATATAAATATTGATTTTCTTTTTAATATTTACTCATTAACATTACAAATTGCTTTCATATGCTGACAGTGATATTAAAATACTTATAAAAGGAAAGTTAATTAATTTTGTGACCAGATAATCCACATATATCAATGAAATAAAGTCTTACTTAACAGTTTTATATTTAACATTAATTAAATTCATACAGCTAGTAGAAATAAATATTTTCTCTTATCAAATGTACAAATAAATTTTTTGCAAAGTTTAAAAGTGAAAATTATGGTATACAAATATGTAAACAAGCGCGAATATATTCGGCCCGGCCGAATCTGTATACCCACCATCAACTTTTTCAAATTTTCCGTTATATAGAAGGGGGCGGTAAAGTGGGCGGACCACGCCCATTTTTTGTTTCCGACTTTACATTGGTCCTTGAAATATTTGAACACAATTTCGTTGATTTTCACCTTATATGGGAGGTGGGCGATAAAGTGGGCGGACCACGTCCATTTTTGGTTTCCGAGTTTATATCGACCTCCGAACTATACGTACAAAATTTCGTTGTCGTACGTGCTTTTATTGAAGAAATATCAGCATAAAAGTATTTAACGGACACCCTGTGTTTCTAGTTTTCAGCCCATAACTTTTTTGTTTATTAACCGATTTTGCCCATTTTCAATACCTGCTTTCAACAGACGGACAGACGGACGGATATAGCTAAATCGACTCAGAATCTAACCAGGACCCAGAAAATATATACTTTGTGGGGTCTTAGATCATTCCTTTGACATGTTACACACGGAATGACAAAATCAATATACCCCCCATCTTTTTGATGGTGGGTATAATAAATTAAATATGAAATAATAATTTTATCACAAAATATTTTATTAAATTAAGTATAAGAAGATCAATTTTACATGATTTTAAAATACAAATTAAAATTTGCGTTTTAAATTCAGGGAAAAAAATTATTAACTTTTATATTTTTAAGTAAAATATATCCCAGGAAAAATTTAAAATAGTCTGTACTCGTTCAACTTTGACGTTACGACCAATGATTTTTGTTTGAAAGTGTCACCTCTAGAACTAGTTCTGTAGACAATTCCCAGCAAAAACTTAGCTCATATTTTTAAAAGCAACAGCTTCCTGTATGCATTAAAATGTAGCCTTATTCGCCACTCGCAGCATTACCTAATAGTACTTCGATAACTAGTATTTAGTAAATATGAAAGTAATTTGATTTTTACGTGGCTCAGTTGTCTAGACATATATAACTTATCTTAACTATAAAAACGTATAATTAAATTCAAAGAGACTCCTTCTTGAGGCAAATATTCAACTCCCACTTGAGGCAAATATTTATTTTTCTTTTTATATAATTTTTTACTATTTTTTTATTTACGTTTTTTTTGTATATTGAATCTGTCTTATTTTAGACCTCATAATATGTATTAAAATCTTAAAAACTAAATATTAAATACGATTGGATCTCTATCGAGATCATTGGTTATTCCATGGTCCTGCTATTAACGGAATGGAAAGTCGGATCTGCGAAGCCTTGTAACAGACAGAACTTCAGCAAGAAATCTTGCGAGTGGGTTGGGGTGAGCCTGTAGTTTAAGTGTGTATTTTTCACTGAGCTTCCTAAACTCGTCTCTTACAAATGGTACTTCTAAGTCCCTATGGATATTCTCATTTCTTATGTACCATAGTGCACCCGTCATGGTCCTAAAAATCTTTGATTGGGCCCTCTGTATAATATAAATACTCGTATTACTGGCTGTTCCCCATAGTTGGATTCCGTATGTCCAAATTGGGTTGAAAACGGTTTTATACAGGATGACTTTATTGTCAAGGCTTAGTTTTGAATGACTTTTAATTAACCAGTGAAGACTAGAAGCTTTTAAATTCATATGAAGTCTCTTGGCTTCTATATGTCGATGCCAAGTTAGTGGCCTATCTAAGTGAATACCAAGGTATGTAACATGATCTGACTGGGGTATATTTATATCATTAAGTGTAACTGGAGGACAGTTTCCTTTTCTCAGGGTGAACGTAACATGGTTACTTTTCACTTCATTTACGCGAATACGCCAGTTTTTCAAGGAAAAATTAGTGATCACAAATAAACGCCCTTTTTTCCATTTCAATGCGTTTTAGCCAAGTTACAGGCGATTTGAGATTTTTATATAAAAATATCGATTTTTGACACGAAAAATATCGATTTTTTGAATTAAAATTAGTGATCACAAATAAACTTCCTTTTTCCATATAAGTGCATTTTAGCCAAATTCCTGGCGATTTAAAGTTTTCATATAAAATATAATTTTTTTGAAGGAAAAATTTTAAAGATGAATAAATAAAGTTTTCCATCATCTCTATTTGACTTTATATTTTCTTGTTTTCCTTGTTTATCCACACACGCCATGTGTTTTCTCACTTTCTTTTGGCTGTGAAGAGCTCATAGAAATAGAAATTGAAATCTTTGCATGTGGTAAATCAGTGTTTTTCCATTATTATTAGCAGACACAAAAATGTAATAAAATTATATAATTCTAAATCAAACTGTTTTGCATTTGATGTGTTATATTTTAAATAACTTCAGGAATTACGAAAAGGAAAAATAAAAAAATAATAATATTTTCATCCACCTAAAATATAAATTTCTTTGAACAACAAATACACTCAAAATAGAAACACTTGCAAGTAATTGTAGATGAAATTTTTCAACCCCATCATATAAAACGTTATAAAATTATGTAATTTGCATACAACTGTTTTGAAATTTAAAACAAAAATATTGAATAACCACATGTGTAGTATATTAAAGGAAAAATACATCAAACACCTTAAATTGTCGTGCAACTATAACTTTTTCCTATAAACGAAAAAAATTGCAAAATAGAAACAAAATTGCAAATTATAAGTTATAATAGAGAGATGATTATATAACAATAAAATTAAAAGAAAATATTTTAATTTTTGTGTATAATTTTTTTTTTTTTATAAAATTATTGGAATAAATGGGCTGAAATAACAAATAATAAATTGCATATTAAAAATATATTTTCGTATTAATTTGATCACAAATATGATCACCTGCGCACAGTGTCACATTTATCCAAATTAGAACGACAAAAATACGAAAATAAATCATTATTAATTGAAGTTATTCTTTTCGAATTTATTAGTAAACATGTCATATATTATGAAAAAAATACTTAAAGTATTGGAAAGTGTCTATAGCGCGAATTATGGGTTTTCAAAGTTGCAACTTTTAAAAATATTTTTTTATTTTATTTACAACTTTTCTGAAGAATTAAGTTGAATCTAACTTCATGTATCTCAGAAAATACTGCAGATATTGATAAGACTTTTTTTTGGCATATCATAATAAATGTATTTAAATTATTCTATTATATTTGCGAAGTTAAAAGATCAATACTGAAGATATATTTTTTTATTTAAAGGAAATCATAATATGAAAAAATAAATTTTTTGATAAATTCTGTTTTTAATGGACTGGAACTAAAAAGTTCCAATGAGTTCCAATTTAAAAATACGATTTTATTATAAAAGAACATCTATAAAATTATATTTAAAAATATTGGCTGCGACTTTTTGCGATATTTTAAAATATTATAATAAATATGCGGTACCTCACATTAGCAATTTCTTAAGAATTATTTAAACATTTTAAGGTAATGGCTGAAAATTTGTTATGCAACTGTTACACTAAGATTTGTGTGATAAGATCTTGTCACGCCTACTATTAAAATATTCTTTATTTTAATAAAATTTACAAAAAATTTTCCGAAATTCCTACAAATTAAGTAATTTTTTTCAGTATGGGAGTGGCAGTGATTCTACCCGCCCATTTTGAGTGGAAATGTTTATGGCCTTATCTACTAACAGAATATACAATTTCAGACTAAAATCTCCAAAATTGGATTTTTGTCGTTCTAAAACTGCCGATATGACACTGTGCTGCTGTTCGGAAATGCTTTAGAACTATAGTACCCTGTGGTATTTCGCTAAATTAACAGGCCAAAACTCAAATGTCAACATAACTGAGTTATGTGGTATTCACACTTGCTCACATCTAACATCTACCATCAATTTCACAAGATGTTAACATCTTCCCATATGAATTTTATAGGGCTCAGAACTCAACATCTTTCAACATCTTTAAAAGATGTTCCTATCTCATTTTGTTCCACCTAACATCTTTCGATTATTTTAGTGTCATCACTAGAAAAATGACATGAAACTGAAAAAATCAAGAAAAAAAAAAATGCAAACAAAAAAAAAAAAATTATAGGAACACAACAACAAAATATGTATTAAAACTTTAATTAAAATACAAATATTAAAAAAAAATATCATATAAATTGACGAATTAATAATTGTTTTTATTGTTTCATTGTAATATTTAATAAAATTATTGATTATTTTTCTTGATTTTATAAATTTTATTTTTTTCGTATTATCTTCGTATTATCTATACATCTAATTACACTATGCAACAAAATGATGATCATTGCGTGGGGGCGGAATCATTCCGATTGCAATTTATAGCTCTTGATATGTGTAATAAACCCTCTAAAGGATTTTTCTGTGGTAGGCAAAAATAAACTTTTCTATTTTTGCACCAAAGTAGTTTCAGATAAATAGGAAAAAATAATATAAATATAGTTCGAAGCTAAAATATTTAAACACAAATGTCTAGAACATTTAAATGGCAATATTTCATTAGAACCTTTTATTCATCTATCTGTGATTATATGGGGTCATTTCTAGTCCGTTTAAACAAAATTAAACAAAAGTCCATTAAAACTTGAGTTTAACGGGTTAAAATATTTTACAAAAATTTTCTACGTCGAATTTCACTAGGGGTCACCGAAGGTCCAAAGTTCATACAGTAAAGCGTTTATCCAAACAAATGAAATTGATGGAATTATTATTAATTTTGTTTACAATTTGTACAAAACTTTTAATTTTATATTACATTTCATTGCCTAGTTTAAGGAGTTTATATAAGAAATGAGGGAAAATTTCATAATTTTCTTTTTTAACAATATATCATAAGTCGGATGAATTTTTTATCTTTGGAGACCCCTAGTAAAACTTTAAGAAGAAAATATCTGTAGAATATTTTAACCCATTAAACTCAACTTTAAATCGACTTTCATGTCATTTCCTTAAAACGGACTAGAAATAACCCCTTATAAGGTAAGATAAATGAATTTAAGGTTCTAATGAACTATGCACCGTTAAATGCTCTAAACATTTATGGAAAATTATTTTAGCTTCGAACTATATTAATATTATTTTTTTCGATTTATCTGTAACTACCTTGGTGCAAAAATAGAAAAGTTTAAGTGGTCATAAAACAAAAATTTTGCCTACCAACGAAAAATCCTTTGGAGGGTTTATTAGACATATCAAGAACTATCAATTGCAATTGAAATGATTCCGCCCCTAAAATACTGTTGCATAGTGTTATAATTAAAATAAAAATAATACAATTTTTACTTTAAGGAAAATATTTACGCTTTCGTAAATAGATCTAAATTTAATAAATTGTTATAAAACACCTTAAAGTTTTTTTTTTTTTTTTTTTAAATATATATAAATAGTATAAAGAACCTAAATAAAATGCTTCATAAAAGAAATAAAAAAAATGGAAAATATGGTTCCAATAAAATTTGATTCTGAGTCATTTAACGCATAAAAATATATTTCACTTTGACTAGACTCGTCTCTAAATAGTTATTGTATTTGAAATATCAGACTTTCTTGTATTTATTTCCCTACGTATATTTCTAAGGACTGCGCACGAAAAAATCCGTGCATGGAAATCTGCTTATAGAAACTAAACCAATAGGCGAATTTTTTTAAAATTATATTTTTATTAATGACTGTTATGTTCAAGTTCTAAACACAAAAAAAAATAAATTATTTTTTGTTGGTTTTTAAGAAAATATCTGATATTTTCCAAAATTCTTCCAATTAGAGGATTTATTATGTTTCGGCCACTTTTTTGCTCGAATAAGTCCACTTATTTTTAAACTCTGCTTCAATATATGCTAAACTTTTAATGTTCTTTAAATTATTTTTTACTAGAGCCCAATATCTTTCAATTGCTCGGAGTTCCAGACAATTTGATGGATTAGCATATTTCGGTACAAACACTAACAATTTCTGTATTATCACTCCATTGTTTTGTTGCTGTAATGAGAAGAAGCGAGAACAGGCCAAAAAATTGTGGATGAAAACTGTATTTTCATAGGAAAGGGAGAAATCTTTTCCAAAGTCACTCATTCACATATATTTCTGTGTTAATGGAACAATTTTTTATGAATGAAGTGCTTTTTTCCCGCATATGCATATGGCTTCCCAAAACAAAAACATTCTTGAGAATTTTGATTTCTTTGATACACGATATTTTTCTGCCATATTCCCTCTATTATACCTTGATCATAATTTTGGAAAAATTCGTCTGAAGAACTTTCAAGTTATTTTTTACCTCCAAATTCTGGCTTTGCGTTTCTATTAGGATTTTTTTGTACTTTATACGTCCTCAGGCTAAATTTACTTTAAACTTTTATAATAAAAATTCAAGGCAGTAACTTTCTATTTTGTCTGAGTTCTACAGAGTGAAGATACTATTTTTCTTCCACTATCTGATTTCCATTCAGTGACCATGATTTCTTTGTATAATATTATGATCCAAGAAACTGTATTTTTTCACACAACTGCCTTTCTAGCAATTGTTTTATATGACCGATGTAAGATTTTATGAAAAATTTCTATTATATGTTTTGGTGTTTTTTGTTCGATTTCCATTTTAAGGAAAACTAGTTTTGCTATAACCACGAAACTTAGCACATAGCTAGTGAGCACAACGACAACAGAATTATTTAATTTTCACCACATCAAAAGTTATAAGCCCAAGAGCATGCACGGATTTTTTCATGCGCAGTCCTTATATATAACTATAACTAAGTTGAGATATTTTAAATTATCCTTACAATTAATGTTGACATTTGATTTAAAATTATGGACCGTTTTACTTTTCAGGCTCAAATTGTACTAAAAAAAAGTAAAATTGTATAATATAAATAAAGCCAAAAAATTTTGTAACAATTTTGTTAGAAAAATAAAACTGACCTACATTAAAATAATTTTAAGAAACTTAAGGCTTAAGCAACAAATAAATATTCTACTCTCATTGTTTATATTCAGTTGTGCAGAAAATGAAAGAGAGCATTATATACGAAGTATAAGAGAATATAATGGTATATTGTTTTATCTATAATCAGTGTTGCCAAAACTTTTAGGCCATGTCCCACTAGATTGTATTTGAAAAACCGCTAGAAACCACCTAAACTTAAAATAAAATCGCCGATTTTTACCGCTTAAATATTTCTTTTCTTTAAACATGTTTAAAATTTGATAGCTAATCCTTCAAAATCTTAATTTTAAGTACTTGAATGCATTTCAGAATCATCAAATCAATTTTGATAACTTGTAATATATTTTTTGCTTATATTCATCTGACATAGATATATAGAGCATTTTTACCAGACAAAAAAAGCTTTTGTAATTCTTTACAAAAATTAAACCGATGGTCTTATTGTATATTTCGATTCTATTTAAATACATTGATTTTCGAAAACGTTTTCTTTCGAATTACCCAATAATACTCCAGGGCTTGAAAGATATTTCCATACTATAATGTAGTGGTGATTCAGCATTTTGAGAAAAAAAAAAAAAATAATTCAATATCTTTTTTATAGAAAAACAGTTGATTTTATGTACAATTTTCGAGTTTCTGGTAACTTCATATTTTAGATAAATTAGTTTTAGAAGTAAAATAAAATAAAAAGTCGCTAGAAACCGCCAGCTAGAAAAATGTTGCAACCAGAAAATCCACTTAGCGGTTTTTTATGGAAAGTACCCGCAATATACCACAAAATAACGCCAGATCTAGCGGGAAAACCGCCGTTTTGGCAACACTGTCTATAATGAGGAAAATAAAGAGAATATTATATGAGTACATAAGTATATACAAAATAGAAGAGAAATTGGAGTTTTTTTTTTTTTTTTAATCCTTATGATGAAGAATCCTGCAAATATTTATTTATTTGCGACATATGTATAAATATAGTTAATTAGAGTGCAAAAAATACTACCAAATCCAAAATATATCTTGCATATTTTAATTTGTTTAACTAACTATAAAAAATAACAGTTTTAAAAATTAAATTTACATGCGTATGATAATTTCTAATTTCTATGTATAATAAAACTTTAATAATAGTATTTTTTTCTTAGATTTTTAAAATTGTTATATATTTTAACATTTTGCTGGTTCTAATTACACAGGAAACACTGATTCTGCGGTACGCGGTTTCTTAGTTAATTCCGTTACACGGCATTAATATGTACTAAGCCTCTAATTCACTTTTTTTGAATTGACTCTAGTTCTCGCGATAAATCGCGATTTGTAAAATTATGGAGGTTGCACTATTTATTGAAGCAAATCTCACAAACGACTTGTCGTTCTAACATTACTTTTTAACACGGTCAACAATTATGGAGATATTAAGCCCATCTTTTGAGAAAAAATTAAATTTTATTTAAAATTTTTTTAAAATTGAAAATAAAAAAATGATTTTGTGATTTTTTTAATTTTTCTATGTAACTTGTAAATGAGTATTTTCACTAATTTGTGAATAAAATCAAAACTTATTCATTGATTTTAATTAAATATATCTTGTTTTATTTGCAACAAATTTATATTTATGATAAATTTTAATTTTTGACACTTTTAAATTTTTATGATTTTTTAAAAAATTTCATTTTTTCTCAAAAGTTGGGCTTAATATCTACATAACTAGTAACCGCATCAAAAAGTAACGCAAGATCGACTTGAAAATAATTTTAATTGTAATTTTTTGATATATATATATTTTTTTTTTTAACAAAATCAGTCAAGTCGTTTTCGAGATATGCTTCCATAAATAGTGCAGCCTCCTTAATTTTACAAATCACGATTTATCGCGAAGACTAGAGTCAATTCAAAATGCCCCTCAGTATACAACTGAGGGTTTATGATGCTTATGAAAAATTTTAATTAGTAAATATGAAATTAATATTAAGGAGTGAGATCGAAAAATTCTTAACATACATAATATTCAATAACTTGTATACGGTTGATCTTAGAGTTTTCATTATTTTTTTAGTCATTTGATAATTTAGCACAGATCACAGAAATATATAACTTTTATGGTTCTAACCACTAATTATAAAATTGTGGACCATTTTTGAAAACACTTTCTTTGGAGATTTGATAGTTGCTTCAGTCACTTTTTTGGAACAGTGTGTACATCTTCTGTTAAAGTCTTCGGTATTTTGGGACACATTTTTTGTGCTCTAGAATTCAGTTTTCACAAGAGCTCAATATCTCTCCACTGGTCTAAGCTATGGACAATTTTGAAAATTGACCTCTCTTGGTACTAAAACTATGTTATTCATTTGGTACCACTCCAGAGCTTTCTTACCGTAGTGACATGATACCAAATGGGTCCAAAAATATGTGGACACGTTGTGCTTTCTTAATGAAAATATTCCTTTATGCACATTTTGGTATTTATAGACCCGAATGTATCAAATGACTTTCCTGTTTTGCCGCAACTGCAAAAAGCTTGTCATACCATGAATTTTGTAAGAAATTTTTGCTGCTTTTGGGTCTTAAACTTATCTCCAACATTGTTTCGAGCATTAGCAATAACAAATTTTGAGACACAAGCTGCGAAGATTCTGCCAGCACCTACGTTTCTTCGTCAATTATACAATATGAGTATTTTTGTATGAAATTTGGTTTTAAATTCCGAGTCCTATTTTTGGCTTGTAATTTTTTTTTTTTGCAGAATTCCAGTTTGGAATTTTTTGAACTTTATATGTTATCAACTTTCCCATTAGCTTTAAATTTTCGCACCACATAGTCGAAGCACTGAGAAAACTGAGCTGATTTTCTACCAGATGTGTTTGGAGTTTCTTTCAATATGCCTTCAATTTTCTGGCCTTCCCAATATTATGTGGTCCTTTTTTCTTACCGAACTAGGTTTCACATCAATAGTCAAATTCTCCTGATACTGTTTAATAACATTAGAAACGATTTTACGGACGACATTTAATTCTGTGTCCAATTATTTGTAAGACCTATTTGGATTTTTTGAAATTTTTTAATAACTTGTAGGAGGTAAATCTTTTTTGTCACTTATTTTGATGAAAATAAGGACAAATTAACATGGTTGTTATTAAAAATAATAACTGAAGAATTTTTCCATGATAACTAGATTAAAAATAATTTTGAATATTGATTCCGAAAAAAGTTATGAGGCAAAATGTGTGCTAAGATTTTTTCGATCTCACTCCTTACTCATACGCAAAGTAATATAAAATTTAAGGGAAAATTATTCTCATTTTAAGGAAGTTAGTTAGTTAATTAGCTAGTTACTTGCCTAGCAAAAAACGATCAAGTGCTTCTAAAAAAGAACATTTTCAACTCTTTAAAAGTAGAAGTAAGTACATATTATGATTTTGTTTTAAGTTTTTAACAATTACTTCCAAAAGAGTGAAAATACTACTTAAAAATATTGTATACATATAAATTAAATACCCTAACATATATTATTTAATATTCATGAAAAGAATTCAGTTTATATTTTAAATAAACCTCCTTTAATGACCTCTTAATTGGCTATTAAATGTCTTGTTCAAATTTAACTTTCTTTTTGGCAATAAGTTACTTTAAAGTAACAAAAATGAAAGAGAAATATGTACCCTTTTTGTTTGTATACAAAAAACTCAGGTGTTTCTACCCTTAAGTAAAATAAGAATCTTGTCAGGAATATTTTCAAGAAGAAAATTTTAATTAATTTGAGGAAATTAAAAAGTAAAGCTAAAGCTTGGAAGACAACTAAATTAAGATCTATTTCTAATTTTTAACAAGAAACAAACTTAACAGCGATTAAAACCTTCCATATGATTGATATCACCCTCTATTAAATATCTAGTACTTATTCAAGTGATGTAAGTTTAGAAGATATTTAATATTTAGAAGTTATAATGCTACCAAAGCCAATATTAGAACATAAAACTATATTTCAACAGCGTAGTAGGAAATGAGTTAAAGATGTTAAAATAATGCGTCCAAAATATACTTTCGTACTTCTTAGAATCACACACTAAAACTTTATTGTGAATAATATAGGGTATTTGATTTAATAAAATAAAAAAATATATTTATCAATAAGCTGATACACGTGGCTGGTATATGTTAATTGTTCGACTATTGTGTCTCTTTTTTAGCCTATAAGTTTATTTATTATTTCCTTTATATTTATTTATTTTCTTTACATAAATTAGATGACCTTAATGTATTAGAAAACCTTTATTATAAGTCAACAAAATGTTGAAGTATTAATCAAAAAGTTTCTATAAATATTAATATTTTTTGAATGGTGACCTAAGAAGAACCTTTTACTTAGAAATTATTTAATACATTAATAAGTATATAATCAATTAAAACGTAAATAGTTATTGTATTTATGTCTTAAACGTTTATGGCTTAATAAATATAAATACACACCACCAAATAAATATATAAACATTAACATATATGTATTTATGCCTACATATCTATAATTAATTTCTTAATAAAATTGAAGAATTAACAGTAAATTGATTTAGCATTTGACTTAAGCAATTTCACTACAATTATAATTTGTGTAATTTCGAAAATTCTTAAGACACATTTTTTTTTGTAAATACTCACTAATTTAATTTTCTTTAAATGTATGCATTATTTTGAACTTAAATATTTTAATCATTTAGTCCCACTTTCTGAAATTTACATTTAATATATTTACTCTTATGTCTTTTTTTGTCTTCATAGCTCTTTTTGATTAGTAATAAAATTTATACGAAAATATATTTTTAATATATAACTAATTATTCATTATTCCAGCCCATTTATTATTATTTTTCTTTTTAACTGCATGAAAAAAAAAATAAAATTTATAAAAATTAATTGTCTTGACATATTTATTTGCACTTTATTAATTTAATTATTTTTAGGGAATGTACTAATTGCAGATAGTAAGGGTTGTATTATTTCATTATTGAATTTGACTTCTTTAAAATAGGTGACCTAATAAATATCCACTTAATTTTATTCTTAAAATATAATTTTACCACTTTAATTTGTTAGTTTATTGTCGTTTCAATTTTGCTGATTTTTTTCGTTTATGAGAAAAATTTTTTCAAAAAACACTCCTATACTTAGTTGTATGACAATATAAGGTGTTTGACATATTTTTCTTTTAATTCGCTAATCGTGTGGTTATTCAATATTTTTTAAAGTTTCAAAACAGCTGGATGCAAATTACATAATTTTATAACGTTTTATTTGATGGTGTTTGAAAAACTACCTGCAAGTGTTTCTATTTTCAGCGTATTTGTTGTTCAAAGAAATTTATATTTTAGGTGGATGAAAGTATTTTTTTTTTCTTTTGGAATTTCCTGTACTTATTTAAAATATAATACATAAAATATAAAACAGTTAAATCTAAGATTACATAAATTTATTACATATTTGTGTCTGCTAAAGATATTGAAAAACGTACTTTGATTTACCACATGCAAAGATTTCATTTTCTATTTATATAACGTAGGGTCTCCAAATGGAGATTTTACTATCATAACAAGTAACAAAACGTCGACAGAGCTACTGAAATTTTTTTTATTTATATCAGCATATATGTGAACACGTAGATAAAATTTTATCATAATAAATCACTTTTTTTTTGGTTTTCGTCGAGGAATGTTGTCAAAATTTAATGGTCATAATTGTTTTGTTTTTTAAATTTCATTATACCCTACACCACCATAGGTGGTTGGAGTATTGTGTGTTTTTTGCGGAAGTTGTAACGCAGAGAAAAAATCTTCGGACCCCCACCTTAAAGTATACCGTTCGACTCAGAATCACTTTCTGAGTCGATTTAACAATATCCGTCCGTCTGGACGGCTGGCTGGCTGGCTGTCCATGTAAAGCTTGTGCGCAAAGTACAGGTCGCAATTTTGAAGATAATTTGATGAAATTTATTACATATGCTTTTTTAAATACAAGGACGAATTTGGTTATGATTGGCCCTTTATTTCACCTAGCCCCCACCTAGGACATTTGTCCTCTCGGAATAGAGTTTTAACACTAATAGATGCCTTAAAAATAGGAATATTTTAATGAAATGTAACACCAATAAATTCTATATAAGCAAAAATCCGTCTGCCGAATTTCATGAAGATCGGTCCATAGCTGACCATAGCTCCCATATAAACTCCTCTCCTGAAAATCACTAACGTGCATAATCAAATACAAATGTTAGTATTATGGTAATATTTAACACAAGTAAGTTGTATATAAGTAAAAACAAAATTATGTGGATCGAAATGGTGTAGGGTATCATATATTCTAACTTGACCGACTATATCTTCTTCTCTCGTTTTATTTTGTGTTATTCTTGCTCCAAATAATTAGTTTATTGAAATTTCCATGAACAATTGCGATTTTTCTTAAAAAAGAAATAAACGTCAACAAAATACAAGAAAAAAATGACGATTGATATCAAAACAAAGTTATCTGCGCTTGAGCTCTAACAATTATATCATAACGCTGCAATAATATAAATAAATTTGGTTCACACGTGAATTATTTTTCCCTCCAAATTGATATTTTTATAAGAAAATCTTAAATCGCTTGTAACTTGGCTAAAATGAATTTAAATGGAAAAAGGACATTTGTTTGTGATCACTTATTTTTCCTTTCAAAAATCGATATTTTTCCTTTTAAAATCAATATTTTTATATGAAAATCTTAAATCGCTGAAACTTGGCTAAATCGCATTTAATTAGAAAAACGATATTTTTATATTAAACTTCGTTAAGACACTTGAATGCTATTTTTTGAGCACCTTTGTTTACCACTAAAAGTTCTTTTTTGATTTTAAAGTAAATTTTACGCCTTTAATATGTTTGATTTTATATTAATTTATCTTTTAACTTGAACCAGGCGTTAAATATCGAATGCCAAAAATAACACAAATACAAAATACAAATAAATTAAAATTTTGTTACCATAGTTACACATACATAAATAAAACAAGCATGTGTGTTTTCTTCACACGTGTTTCCATATATGAAAGGGGCTTTCGAGTAAGAAGTTAAAAAAACAATAAGTAAAAAAACTGCGGGAGTTTGTGATTGAAAAAATCTTTTATAGAGAATCTAAGAAAAAACTCTAAAAAAGGGGCCACAGACATGGTTTCAAAGTAGAACGATAATTAATTAAAGAAAACACACTGAGCTTGGAATTTGATAACAGAGTTATAGAGCCAAATATTTTTTTAAGGAAAATTTACTAAGAAATGTATTTAAAAATATGAAAAATGCTATTTAAACTAAATAAATACAAGGCTTAGTTTTTAAATAAAATTTTAAAATGTTTTTAATAAGTCACAAATCATGTTTCTTTATATTGTTGTTGTAATCTAAAATAGGTAAATGAATTATAATTGAAATTATTTACCATTAACTATGAAATGATTACAATTTTAAATACAAAAGACAACAATAGTAACAAATAATTGTGTGTGTCTATTATACTTATCATTTAAATTGTTTCAAGTGCCAGACACAAAAGTCAGCAGTACAGACAATTGAATTAATTAACATTGAATAGCAAAAAGTCAATCAGACATTTAACTAAACTAACTCTGCTTAAAATAATTTTGAATAGACAAGCAAAAGGACAGACAGAATTTGTATCCATACTTTTGTACACACAAAGGAAGCAACTACTCATAATTATATATAACGTTGATTATGTAGGAAGAATCAAACATTTCAAAGGTGTGGGGAAATGTTAAATACATTTCAAATGGTTGTTAGTGTTAATAAAGTGGATAATTGAAATTAAATTGAAATCACTAAAATACTCCTACTGGTTTTAGCTATTTTAATTAAATTTCGAGAATAATTTAAATAAAAATAACAAATCTTAGAGTTTTATTAACAGTCTTGCCAGAAGCTACATACAAAAAAAGGCTAAATTTAAAAAAAAAAAAGAAAAAAATCAGGACAAAAACCGTGCATGAAATTGGTGAAACAGTTCTAAATCAAATTACAGTTTAAATACTAACTATACAATTTATACAGAAAAATGTATTTAAATTGTTTAAGATGGATATTATAATGAGTGCGTTCGAAAAAATCTTAACATACATATATAATATTCAATAAGTTGGAAATGTTTGATCTTAGAATTTTCATTCTTTTTTTATTTAATTGATAATTTATTACAGATCACAGAAAATATAACTTTAATAGTTCTAACAGCTATTTATGAATTTGTAGACCATTTTTGGTAACCCTTCCGTTAGAGATTTGTTGGTTGCTTCAGCCACTTTTTTGAAACAGTGTACACATCTTTTTTTAAAATCTTCGGTATTTTGGGGCACATTTTTGTGCTCTTCAATTCACTTTTCATAAGAGCTCAATATTTCTCCACTGGTCTAAGCTATGGACAATTTTGAAAATTCACCTCTCTTGGTACAAAAACTATGTTATTGCTTTGGTACCACTACAGAGCTTCCTTACCGTAGTGACATAAGACCAAATGGGTCCAAAAATATGTGAACACATTGTGCTCAATTACGAAAGGAAGAAGTCTTTTTTGCAAATATTCCTTTATGTATATTTTGGTATTTATAGATCTGAATGTATCAAATGACTTTCCTGTTTTGCCGCAACTGCAAAAAGCTTGTTATACCAGGAATTTCCTAAGAATTTTTTTCTGCTTTTGGGTCCTAAATTTATCTCTAACATTGCCTCGAGTATTAACAATAAAAAGTTTTGACAAATAAGCTGTGAAAATTCTGCCAGCACATATAGTTCTTCGTCAATTCTACAACTTGAGTATTTAATTTCCGTGTCATATTCTTGGCTTCTAAATTTTTTGCAACATTCCTGTTTGGAACTTTTTGGACTTTATATGTTATTAACTCTGCATTAGCTTTAAATTTTAGCACCAAATAGTCAAACCACTGAGCTAACTGGGCTGCTTTTCTACCAGATGTGTTTGGAGTTCCTTTCAACATGCTTTCAATTTTCTGGCCTTCCCAATATCATGTGGTCCTTTATTTTCTTTCCGAACCAGGTTTCATATCAATGGTCAAATTCTCCTGATATTTTTAATGACATTAGAAACAGTTTCATGTCAGAAATTTAATTCTGTGGCCAATTATTTGTAAGTCCTATTTGGATTTTTTTTTTAATTTTTTAATAATTTGTAGGACGCAAATCTTTTTGTCACTCATTTTGATGAAAATCACGACAAATCAACATGGTTGTTATTAAAAAAATAACAAACGTATTTTTCCATGATAACTACATCAAAAAAAAAAAAAAATTCCAATATTGATATCGAAAAAAGTTATGAGTCAAAACGTGTGTTAAGATCTTTTCGATCGCACTCCTTAGACATAGAACATCAAATAAAAATACTACAATTTAAATTTTCATTTACACTACTCTTTTCACTTTTTACAAAGGGAAAATTAGAATGTCGGATTTATTTTTAATATTAAAAAAATAAACACTCAATGTCATCATAAATAACCACAAGCCTGCGGTTACAATCACAACTATTATACTTACAGTTAATGGTCTGTTTGTTGAGGACAAATGAACAAATTTTTAAACAAAAAAATTGATGACATTAAAGTCAAAATGAGAAAAGAGAAATTCAAACACAATAATGATAATAACTTTGAAAATTATATGCAAAAAGTAACTAAGGACATTAGATGAGAAAAATATAATAATAGTAAACCAGAGTAGATTGAAATATACAACTTTTTAAACGGAAGGAAAAAATTCAATTCTGTTAAATTATAAAAATTTTGCACAGAGACTCTTATTGAAGATCACTCAAACGATGCGCTTTAATGCGCAGTATAAAATAAAGATATTAAACTAATTTAAAAAAAAAATTAAAAAAATTAATTATAGAAACTACGTAATTATGAACTTCTAAAAATTGATGCCAAAATGGGTCAAAAATATGTAGACACATTGTGCTCTTACGAAAGGAAGAAGAATTTTTGCAAACATTATTTTATGTATATTTCGGTATTAATAGAGCCCACTGTAACAAATGACTTGCTTCTATTACCGCAACTTCATAAGGCTTACAAAACTAGGAATTTTTGCTGCTTTTGGATCCTAAACTTATCTACAAGATTTGCTCGAGCGTTAAAAACATAAAAATTGTGACCTGGAAGTTACGAAAAATCTGCCAGTATATACGTTTCGTCGTCCATTATATAACATGAGTATTTTTGTATGAAATTTGATTTTAATTTCCGTGCCCTATTCTTAGATTCTAAATTTTTTGTAGCATTCTTGTCTGGAACTTTTTGGACTTTGTATGTTTTTTTTCAAGCCTGCATTGGTTTTAACTTTTCGCACCAAATAATCAGAGCCCTCAGCTTACTGGGCTGCTTGGCCTACCCAATAACATGTGAACCTTTTTTTTTCTTCCCGAACCAAGTTTTTTTTATCAATGATACTGTATAATAACATTGGAAACAGTGTAACGGAAGACCTTTAATTCTTTGGCCAAGATTTTTTCGCTCGTACTCCTTAGTAGGATTTTCTTCTTTTATACTTCTTGTACATTGTTTTTCTGCTCTAGCGTTATTAAAAGGTTATAAATATAATAATTTTTTTTTTATTCCGTCCACGATCGTCAACAGTATCCATTTGTGCTTTTATGAATCAGAAAATGTATTCCATCCTGCTAGTGTCTAATAAAATCTTTTTCTGTATTATATAAAAATTATTACATTAATGAACTTGAGGCTGAATAAAAAAAAATATATATCGACCATTCCAGGAAAGAACGCCCGAAAAAGTATATTTTTTTACTTGATGGCTTTCAATTTCGATAAAAATTTGTATACATAAACTCCATTAGGCCTTTTATTAATTTCAGTTTTCAGTTTTGTGAAATTGCATTTCGCTTTTAAATTTTCTCAAAAACCAAACAAATTTCAAAAGTATGTAACTTTGAAAAGCAATATCTCTGGAAAGACTTTGTGAATTTTAATGATTTAAACGGCCTTAAAATTTCGCATATGGCGGCTTTATGACGAATGTTTTAAAAATAAGAAAGATTTTTTAAAAATGCATTTTAATGCAATTGCATTTTTCAAATGCATTTTTCTTTAAATATGCTATTAAAATTTTTTAATTTTTTAACATAAATGAAAAGTTTGGAATCTTTACATTAAAATAAAAGTGTAAAATTTTTGGGACGCGAAAATCTTATATGCATAATCCAATTTTTATAAAAACATGTTTCAAATTTTTCATATAAAATTAAATTTTTTTCTTGTTTTTGAAATTTTCTTTAACATTTTTATAAAAGTTAACAATATATAAAAAGTATGCAATTATAAATATTCATGTCTATTGAAGTTATTGATGGATTTCTGTAATTTAAAAAGTATTTAAAAGGCCATTGTATATTTTTTGTGAAATTTAGTCAGCATTTCAAAAACCACTTCTTCGACCCATAATATTTCAAAAATATAAATGCAGTTTTTGAATGCATTTTTGTTAGTTGCGAATTAATTAAATTTTAATTTTTCAAAAGTGTATTTAAAAATGCTTTGTTTATTATAACTTAAAACAATAAATAGTCTGATACATAAAGTTTTACTATTTTTCAGGATTTTTTAAAAAATAACACAATAAATTTTTTTAACAAAATACTCATAATACCAGAAAAATATAATTTTTATATGAAAAAATTTAAACTAGTTGAAGAAAAGGGAAAATTATGCACAGTACATGTGTCCGTCCCAAAAATTTGAGATTTTTGTTTTAATGTAAAGATTCCAAACTTTTCATTTATGTTAAAAAATTAACAAATTTGAATAGCATATTTAAAGAAAAAATGCATTTAAAAAATGCAATTGCATTAAAATGCATTTTTAAAAAATATTTTTTATTTATAAAATATTAATGTTTAAGCTAACATAATTACAATTCAAACGCCGTTTAAATCACAACTTTCTGCAAAGCCTTCCCAGAAATATTTGTATTTAAAGTTGTATACTTTTGAGATTTTTTAGATTTTTTCAAAAGTGAAAAAGCGAAATAAAATCGCGAATTTTCTGAATTTAGCAAATCTGAAAACGGAAATATTTATAGACACCTATAGACCTTATACGTATAAAATTTTATAATAATCGGAGGACACTTGGTATATTTTTGGGCGTTCTTTCATGGAATGGACGATATATATTAATTCATAAAAAGGTTCAAAATTATTATTTACAAAAAGATAATAAATACAAAAGATAAACAATTCTTAGACCGCAAAATATGCACCTAAATTTATTTTTTTATTTTGCAGAATCTTCCATTTAGGCCTTATTTATATTTAACAACAATTTTTAAAAATACTACAATATGTTTTAAAAAATATCAAAGTTATGAAGAAAAAAAAAAAAAAATACAATAACCCAGGAAAATTTTTAATTTTAATTTTAATTTAATTTTAATTTTTGAACTAGCGTAATCACAACCACTTCAGATTCTTTAATAACATCGTTAGAACTAGTGGTGTCGCAATCAATTTTGATACTCAAGGTGTTGAACCTTATTGTGTTTCTTAATTGATATTAATAGAACTAGTGTTTAAGAACTAATTATGTATGACTTCTACCGCACATCTCTGAACAAATTATTGTTTCACAAATGACATCCTATTAAAAACGAACATTAACGTTGAGCGTAAAAAAAAAAAAAAAATATCTTTATAATTTTTTACTTATAACAACAAAATATGTTGTATTTTAAGAAAAACTACTAAATTCAGTTCTATTCATAACAAAATAATTTATTTATAATTATTTTACAGCAATTTTTATTATTGCAAAAATAAAGAGTTATTCACAATAATAGCTTTGGTTGACAAAAAAATCCTCCCCCAAAGACGAATAGTTGAACTTGATGCATTTTAATGTGCTTAGTTTTTTTTCCATCAGGTCTGGATTTTTTTTATGGTCGTGTTTATTATTTCGCCTATAGAGCATTACTCTAGTATATTTCCTTACATCTCAAGAACGGTGTGTACGATTAAAATAAGTGTCAAAAAAAACTTTTGATGCGAAATTTTTTAGTTTTTTTTTTTTTTGTTACTAAAATTTCCTTTAATAAACGAAAACATCAAAAATGTTTTTGGACACTAATTTTGATATATCTATTAAACTATTGAGCGAATACAAATGTTAGTAGAATGACTTAAAGCCAATTTTATTACACATATTTTGGTGTATTATTTACAAAAATCGTCCATACCGTTCTCAAGTTATAGTGAAATATACTCGAGTAATCGGCTTATTTAGGACACAATATTAGACACAAATCTCGAACTGATGGGAAAAAATTAAAACAGATTCGAGTTTAACATTCGGAATTTCATCTAGTTCACATATTTTTTTTTTTTTTTTTTTTTTTTGAAGGAGCACGAAAAAAAAATTTTTGTCGACCAGTTTAGTTAACAATAAATCCTCTTGTTATTATTTAAACTTCTGTACTTTTGTGCGAGGTCTATACTTGTACTCCAGTCTTTAAAATCTCCGTCAAACCAATTTAGGACTGAACGCATGGATACACAAGTATTGGCGTAAATCTGTTGGTTAAATACTTATTATCAAATCAGTTTCTTAAATTTCTCAATCCATTCCAATATCATTCGGCATATGATAATTGTTCATAAACTTTACTATTATTTTTCCTTACTAACAGCTTCAGTTCAATGATAAATACTCCGCGTTTTTTTTACATAACTGTACTGTTGAACAATATCAAAATAATTAATTTATTTGTTGGAATTAATATGTAATGTGTCGATGTATTTCAAACAACTTAGTTTCTCGTCATTTAGCACATTTAAAAGGTCATTTAATCGTCATTCAAAAAGAATAATGAAATTGAATTGATTTAAAAAGTGATCTTTAGAAAATGGCTCATTAGAATAAAATACAAAAACTCTGGTTCTGAAACCATTTTCTAACGCTTCTATAGTCTAGTTCTGAATATTATAATTTCTGGAAACGTTCCATAAAATGGGTACTGGCAAGAGTACGCTACAGTACTATTTCTGGAGGTGACAATTTTAAACAAAAATCATTGGTCGTAACTCCAAACTAGAGCGAGTATAGGCTTTTTTCTTGGAAAGTTTAAAAAGGATAATAAATAAAATATTAGTCAATAGTAAAGAAAACTATACGATTATTGTTTGTGAAATACATGATGTAAAATTATAACAGTAAAAAATAGCCGGGAAAAAATGTTTATGGGAGGGGGCGGTAAAGTGGGCGGACCAAGTCTATTTTATGTTTTTGTTTCCGAGTTCACATTGGTCCTTGAACTATTTGAACACAATTTCGTTGATTTTCACCTTATATGGGAAGTGGGCGGACCACGCCCATTTTTGGTTTCCGTATTTATATCGATCCCAGAACTATACGTACAAAATTTCGTTGTCGTACTTGCTTTTGTTGAAGAAATATCAGCAGAAAAGTATAAAACGGACACCCTGTGTTTCTAGTTTTTAGCCTATAACTTTTATATAACTTTGTTTATTAACCGATTTTCAATCTCAAACAAACCTTATATAAGACAAATATTTGTGCCAAATTTCGTCTCCCTACGTTGTCCCGTTCGAGCCCTATCCGGCTTTCAACAGACGGACAGACGGAAGGACATAGCTAGATCGACTCAGAATCTAACCAGGACCCAGAAAATATATACTTTGTGGGGTCTTAGATGATTCCTTCGACATGTTACACACGGAATAACAAAATCAATATACCCCCCATCTTTTTGATGGTGGGTATAATAACTTACAAAATAATACATTATTATACGAGTATGTGCTCTCTATTTTGCAAATAAATGTTCAAACTGTTAGCCTGCTGCTACGTTATATTAAATATAACGTAGATTTTTTAAAAATCTTTTAATCAATTTACAATACTATAGGAATTTGTTTAAGAATTTACTGGGTCATATTGAACATAGAAGAAATCACAACTTGAGGTGAGTATAACTAGTGTTTGACATAAGTACATACTTCACACATGTTTATTTTATTAGAATAGCATTACTAACCCTAAAAGTTATGAAATATTTTTTTTTTTTTTTTTTTTTCAATTTTATTTACACCCAGAGAAATATCAATCACATACGTGTTGAAAACGATACCATTCTGTGTCAATAGTGAATCTACACCGTATGTGTTTAAATTAAACACTGCGTGTTCAATTCTTATTGAAAATCGATACCTAATTGGCACCAAGTTGAAACCATTTCGGTATCAAATTTTTAAATTACATATGTTTTCTATTAAATTTGTTAACGAAAGGTATTAAAAAGCTGTTACCGTAAATTACCAATGTGACCACAACCGTTGTTGATTTTGAATCGAATTTTTTTTTTCTGTGTATTTTTTTCTTTTTACTTATTTAAAATTTTTAATTTCTATTTAATTTTTTTAATGTAATGTTTTTTAATCATTTTGACTATATTGAATAAAAAACTACACAACTTATGTCAGTCAAAGTATTGTTTAGTGTTATACATATATGTGTGTACATTTGGGTGTCATGAGTTTCTAAACTATATTGCATATTGTTGACTTCAAATCGCAATGAAATGTTGAATAAGTATTTGTACAACAATCAATAACAAACAAACAAAAACACTTGAAAAAATTGCTGTCCATCAAAAAGTCATAGAATTTTTCAGTATGTAGCACATAAAGTACAAATGAACAAATGATTGAGCAAAATTTACAATTGTGTAAAAATGCATTTAAAAGCTTGTTTATATGACTAACAAAATGATTGGCATTTTATAACTGCCATTGGTATTCACTCAAACTCATGTAAATTAAAATTCGTTTTATATACTATGTACATAATTGGAATATATTATATTCATTTTATATTATTTATTTCTTTTTTTACCCACCATCAAAAAGATGGCGGGTATATTGATTATATACCCTCATCTAAGACCCCACAAAGTATATATTTTCTGGGTCCTGGTTAGATTCTGAGTCGATCAAGCTATGTCCGTCCGTCTGTCTGTCTGTTGAAAGCAGGATAGAGCTGGATGGGTAAAATCGGTTGATAAACAAACAAGTTATGGACTAAAAACTAGAAACACAGGGTGTCCGTTAAATACTTTTCAGCTGATATTTCTTCAATAAAAGCACGTATGACAACGAAACCAAAAATGGGCGTGGTCCGCCCACTTTACCACCCACCTCCCATATAAAGTGAAAATCAACGAAATTGTGTTCAAATAGTTCAAGGACCAATGTAAAGTCGGAAACAAAAAATGGACGTGGTCCGCCCACTTTACTGCCCACTTTACCGCCCCCTTCCATATAATGCAAAATTTGAAAAAGTTGATGGTGGGTATATAGATTCGGCCGGGCCGAATATATTCGCGCTTGTTTTTTTTTTGTCATGTGACTATTGAGTTTAAACATGGACAAATATGTATGTGTGTTAAATTTAATACAAGTTATATTAAAGTTAAATTTTTTTCAGTAGTTTTTTGTTTAACTATACTATATTTATGTAATCGAAATGTATCAATTTGTTTGTCTTGATAATTAAGCACTGAAAGTTTTTTTTCTCATCTTTAGTTGGCTAATTACTTGTTGGAAAGTTTTCGTTTACTGTATATAGAACAATTTAGAAAAAGAAAACAAACTTTTAAATAAACTCTTGATATCTTTAATGGTTTTAGTCATGTTAACACACTACTGAACTAACTGTGTGTATTACTATGTATTTATACAATAAAAAAACAAAAAATTCAGGACAGCATAAAGTTTTTACACCCTAAAACTACAAAAAGTAACAAATTTTATTACTAACAGTAACTAACTTTATGCATTTGTTCTATATGGTAAAAATATGGTAAATACACACACAGTAAAGCTCAATAAGCTAATCAAAAGTCAACCAATATTCAAACTTTTCCTGTCCTGTCTGTTTCAATAACAGCATCATCAATGTCTGCATACTTTTGCACCCATCCACAAACCACACTTTTGATTTTATATTTTTACTTGCAAATGTTTAGACCAACATTTGGGTCAATATTTAAATTTAGTTTTAAATACTAGATTTTTTTTTTTATTATTATATTGACTTTTCTCAGGAACGAATGAAAGAAAATTATATTAAAAAAAAGTTAAAAACTAATCAAATAATGAAACCAAAGTTTACTCATGGCTGAAGGTTTAAATATATAAAAACATTTTTAAAAGAAATTAAATATTCTTATTTAAGAAATTTAATTAAATACTAGTGAATTTCTTTTGAGGAAGATCTTAAGTTTAAAGTTCAAAGTAGTGATGCAATGTGGTGGTTAGCAAAATGAACATATTAGGAATTAAAAGCATTTATCTGAAATATATGTATATGGGCAATTCTTATTTTACGTTTACCTTCATAAAACCGACTTTAAACCTCAAATATTTTTAAAATTCTGATCTTTTGATGCAGTTATGTTAAAAACATGGTAATATGGTAACAGAACAAAAATTCAAGACCTGAAACGTTTCTATGTAGTGCCGACAAGCACTCAAAGTCAAAAAATCTAAAAAAAGTCTTTGAAACTAACAAGTTTTTTCTCTTTCTTTTTATTGCTGTAATCGCGGATTTTAGCATAAGTGTTCAATTCTTCTAATGTAGGCTACAAAATATAGAAAAAGACCAGCATGGATTTAATTAGTGTGACATTAAACGGTGTTAAATTGTGTTGTGTAATAGTCGTGAAACCAAATTTTAAAAAATTTTTAAATTTTGCAGTAGGGATTTTTACGTCATTGCAAAATTCAAAATGGAGCCAAATAGCTCTTGAAATTATGCATCATTTTACATATATCACGTTAATGTGCCCTCAACAGAAATGCTGTAGAAGGTATCAAAACTTGGAGAGAAAAAATGTGAATGGCTCCAAGAGGTGCCTTTTTCGCGAGGCATACTCGCAACATTATTTCAATGAAGCTATAGTATCGCGTTATCAAAGAAGGTTTCCAAATTACATTTGAAAATCATTGTGGCATTTTAAAATATTAATTTGCTAAAAGTATATAGTTATTTTAAAACGAGAGAGAAACTATAGTCGGTCAAGACCGACCATATGATACCCTACACCATTCTGTATGAGCTAAAATTAGACCTGTGGCTAATTGTAGACCAACACTTTTACTCAATGTAAAATAAATTATACAAATGCAGAACAATGCATTGATAGTAACATCTATATGATTTTATGCCCTTTAAGGCGATTCCCGGAAGTGGGTTTATATGGGAGCTATGGCAAATTATGGACCGATTCTCATAAATTTTGGCAATATTGTTTCTACTTATATAAAACTTATTTGTGTCGAATATTAACTTGATACTATCATGGAAGCTATGGTCAATTATGGACCGATCTTGATGAAATTTGACACAAAGATTAACACTTACATAAAACTCTTTTGTACCGAGTTTCATTGACATATTGCTATATTTACGGCATTTATATTCGTTAAACCCCTATTCCGGGAGGACATTTTTATGGGGTCTAGGTGAAATAATGGACCGATCATAACCAATTTCAATACGCTTCGTCCTTGTGTCAAAATAATTATTCGTGCCAAATTTCATCAATATATCTTTAAAACTGCGACCTTTACTTTGTTCACAAGGTTTACATGGATAGCCAGCAAGCCTGCCGACTAGAGAGACGGACGGATATCGTTAAATCGTCTCAGAAAGTGATTCTGAGTCGAACGGTATACTTTAAGGTGGGGGTCCGATAATTTTTTCTGTGCGTAACAACCATCAGCACAAACGCAGATTCAAATTTTTATGGTGTAGGGTATAAAAATCTGAAATTGTCAATATTTTGTAATAGCGGATTTTGGCGTTATAAGGCAATTTTAATCTGAAATAAGTTCTTGTGTTAAGTTTTACTTACGCAGAAAATATGATTTCACTGATAACATTCAACAACGGTTTTCATGGGCTAAGAACGCGATGTTTTTAATTTAACATTGAAGAGGCACACCCAAGGCACTAATTAAAATTTGCGATGATGTATGTCAATCTGTAGCTCCTTAAATACCCTATATCAAAATCAGTATGGCGTTCGAAAAAAAATTACGATTTTTCATTTAATGCAACTTTAGAGGTTTGAGTAAGTGCAATTAAAAAATTTATATAAATGATATTATTTTATGAGTTATTTAAAAAAAAAATGAATTTTGCAACAAATGGATGAATATGAGCAAGACTACATCACTAAGACTGAATTTTGCAAATTGTATAGAAGGTTTAATAATTATTAAATCGCTAAAATATCCACGCATACTTAACATATCGCGATATTTTTAATTTGTATTTAACCCTACGGTACATACCCAACAAAATTAACGTTACTCAATACCCGTGGTACCCGGGTACCATAGTGTACATAGCTACAAATCGCAGTTTTTGAGATAATTGGGTGAGTTTTGGCTTCATATGATGTAGACACGATTTCTGTTAAAATTAGTTCATAATGGTTACTGATTATAACTATGTCCTCATACAATTTTTCTCAATGGGATTTTGACGATCATATATTTCTTTTGTATTGCATATACAACTTTTATGGACGTTAGAAACCTTATTTAATTTAATAAAATAATTTTTATAAACGTAAAAACCAATCTATTAAATTTTTTATCAGGTTCGTACCTCAAAAATCCATAGCTCTCATATATGGCCCCTTTCCGAAAATCATCATAAAGTGCATTAATTAGTATTGGTAGACATTACGTTATTTGTAAGCAAAAGATTGTAAAAAGTATAAAATGTAATTTAAAATTTTACAACAAAACTCGATATATAATAAAACACATGTTTCATATAAACTCTCCGGGATAATCCGTCAAGACATGCTATAACTTTCTTACAGTCGTAAAAAATTTTGGCACTGACTTCATCCACAATTAAGCATCCGAAAATAACTTTTCGAAATATCGAAAATTTACTTTCCTTAGCACAAGTAATATGAAAAAAATTTCAATATCTTGAGTACTTGCATGATATTGTCGGATAGAGGTGGTCGACATTATTACATGATATTCAAAAAATTAAAAAAACCAAAGTCTATGCGGTAAAGTATGTAAAAACGGCTAAAAAGTACTCTATCATTGTCATATTCATAAATGCTGGCTCAAAATAGTAATAATTCGAGAGTTCTTAACTCGTCATATATTATCCTTTATTACTCTTTCTGAAGTTCCTAAATAAACTAGAAATTTCATAACAAAGTTTGCTTCTGAAACTAGTTTTCCTTCAAATCCCAATAGAGCCATTTCTTATAATTTGGCAATTTTGAGTATCATGGACATTCTTATTCACTAGTTTAAGTAAAAAATTAGTTAAATTTTAAATTTATATAAATCAAAGAACAATAAAAATTTTATTTTCAATAATAAATAATGCAAATAAAAGTTAATTGTAGTGCAAAATACCAAAATTATATAGGGGTACCCAGATACCATGGCTATTGACTTCCGTAGGTATCAACTGTAAAGCCATTTTACATATAGACCAAGTTAATAAAATTTAAGGTTTTTCAGATTTTATAACGTATAAGCACCTAAATCATGACGATCTCAAGTTTTGTGGCTATATCTTTTTTAATAAAGAAATGCGAGCACTTTAAAATTAAAAATGGTACCCGGGTATGCACCGTAGAATTAAGATACACCATTGTAAAGTATAAATGCAATAATTTTTTATTTAGAACTATAAGGAGTGAGATCGAAAAATTCTTAACACACATTTTGCCTCATAACTTTTTCGGAATCAATATTCAAAATTTTTTTTGATCTAGTTATCATGGAAAAATACTTCAGTTATTATTTTTAGTAACAACCATGTTAATTTGTCCTTATTTTCATCAAAATAAGTGACGAAAAAGATTTACGTCCTACAAGTTATTAAAAAATTTCAAAAAATCCAAATAGGTCTTACAAATAATTGGCCACAGAATTAAATGTCGTCCGTAAAACCGTTTCTAATGTTATTAAACAGTATCAGAAGAATTTGACTATTGATGTGTAACCTAGTTCGGTAAAAAAAAGGACCACATGATATTGGGAAGGCCAGAAAATTGAAGGTATATTGAAAGGAACTCAAAACACATCTGGTAGAAAATCAGCTCAGTTTTCTCAGTGCTTCGACTATTGGGTGCGAAAATTTAAAGCTAATGGGGAAGTTGATAACATATAAATTTCAAAAAATTCCAAACTGGAATTCTGCAAAAAAAAATTACAAGCCGAAAATAGGACTCGGAATTTAAAACCAAATTTCATACAAAAATACTCAAGCTGTATAATTGACGAAGAAACGTAGGTGCTGGCAGAATCTTCGCAGCTTGTGTCTCAAAAATTTTTATTGCTAATGCTCGAAGCAATATTGGAGATAAGTTTAAGACCCAAAAGCAGCAAAAATTTCTTACAAAATTCATGGTATAACAAGCTTTTTGCAGTTGCGGCAAAACAGGAAAGTCATTTGATACATTCGGATCTATAAATATCAAAATATGCATAAAAGAATATTTGCAAAAAGGACTTCTTCTTTTCTTAAGAAAGCACAACGTGTCACATATTTCTGGACCCATTTGGTATCATGTCACTACGGTAAGAAAGCTCTGGAGTGGTACCAAAACAATAACATAGTTTTATTACCAAGAGAGGTCAATTTTCAAAATTGTCCATAGTTCAGACCAGTGGAGAGATATTGAGCTCTTGTGAAAAGTGAATTCAAGAGCACAAAAAATGTGTCCCAAAATACCGAAGATTTTAACAGAAGATTTGCACACTGTTTCAAAAAAGTGACTGAAGCGACTATCAAATCTCCAAAGAAAAGGTTTTCAAAAATGGTCCACAATTTTATAATTAGTGGTTAGAACCATAAAAATTTTTTATTTCTGTGATCTGTGCTAAATTATCAAATGATTAAAAAAATAATGAAAACTCTAAGATCAACCGTTTCCAAGTTATGGAATATTATGTATATTAAGAATTTTTCGATCTCACTCCTTAAATAAAATTTTGGCAATTTTTTTTTATAAATTTTAATCTTAAAACTCCATAACATTGATGCCGTTCGATAAAAGTCATTCACGCGAACAAATATGTCTTCCACTAGAGCCAAGGAATATTGGTACTAAACATCGTTGATGTGCCATTAAACAATTTTCGACATTTTTTTGAACACCAAAAGTAAACGAGTTTGAAGAATTTCCCAATGTATTTAATTATACTTTTTGATATGAACGAAAAAAAAAATTATAACGTGATCTTATTTATACATATGGATTTGTCATTATCCTCAGTAACAGCCATAATATAACTACAGAAGGTATAACCATTAGAAATTATATTCTCAATTTCATTTACCCTGAAAAGTCAGTCACACATAAAACAAAATAAAATTTAAGAAAATCAAAACAAAACATCAAAAATAAAAAGTTTTTTTCAAACTAAAAATAAAATTTTTTGTGGTTAAATTTAATATAAATTTGTAAACTCTTTTAAAAAAAGCAAATATCCATGTAATTTTTTGTGTGAAATTTTTGAAAAGGAGAATTCTGCTGCTGGTGGATTTATTTATCTTTGCAAAAAAACTTAAAATTTTAAGAACAGGCAATTCTTTTATTTCAAATTTTTTTTCTTTTGTTTTTCGGTTTTCTGACTTTACAAGAATTTCAAATGACAACTCTCCCTAATGATTCTACCTTCTGTTCTTATATCATGAGTAACAGCTATAAATCATATGTATGAAACAATTGATAGGAAAGCAAAATCCTTAATATATTATAAAAATTAAGTGTAAGTTGTTTGTTTATTTGTGCGTCAATCACGTCTAAACGGCTAAACCGGGCAAAAGCGCCCATAACACTGAGGAGTATTTTCGACATTTTCACATACACAACACGAATGTTAACGAAGCTAAACAATTGAGTATGAATATAAAACAAAAACCATTTATTTGTGTTCTAGCTTTCAACAAAGCAAGTTCTTGTCGAATGGTTAAGCAGAAACAAAGAGAAAACACATAACAAAGAGCGCAAGAAAACATTCGCAATAAAGAACGTAAACAAACAAAATACACGAACATATTCAAATTTTTATGTGCCTCTTTCTGCGTTTGGCTGGGCTAAAAAAAAAATTCATGAAATTTGATACAGAGATAGTGCCGGTGGTGGTTATAGGTTTTGTAGAAGCTCGGTTGTATGTCACGCCCACATTTTACGCTTACTTTTTTAAAACTCTTAAACGGTAGAAAATATTTGCTATCGCCTAATAAGGTGTAGCGAAGCACACCGGGTTAAGCTCGTAAAAATATAAAATTAATTACCATTGAAGATATACCTGGCTACGCACAGTGTGAATTTTGTTATTTTCTGATTTCAATAGGATAAAATTGCCTTAATAATTCCATAGCAAAGTGCAAACAAATAATATCCCCAAGAGAGTTTTTGAAGTTAGTTCAAATTTCTTGAATTTTTAATAGGACTGGAAATAAAAAAAAAAAAAATCCAAAATAAAATTTTACATAGAGAACGCAATAACTGTATTTTATTGAATATCATATAGTAATATTGCTCTGCCATCTTCTTGGATGTGGCACAAGCTTTCGACAAAGTATGGCATCAACGTTTAATATATAAAATAAGATGTTCTTTGCCACTTTATACCCATAAACTGTTTGAGTCATATCTATGTGACCGATCATTTAGAGTGAAGTATGACAACTTTGTGACACGGGAATTTGAAGTAAAAGCAGGTGTCCTACAGGGTAGTGTTCTAGGGCCTATTCTGTATTTAATCTACACATCTGACTTGCCAACATGCGATGAACTGACAATTTCTACGTTTGCGGATGACACAGCAATATTGAGTTCATATGAAAACCCACATGCAGCTTCTAATAAACTAGATACTTATCTTAGACATGTGGAGACTTGGTTAAAAAATTGGCACATAAGAGTGAACGAGTTAAAAAGCAAACATGTTACTTTCTCGTTGAGGAGAGGAAACTGCCCACCCGTTAAACTCAATAATATTGTCATTCCCCAGTCTGATTATGTCACATACCTTGGCTTTCATTTGGATAGGCGACTTACATGGCGCCGTCATATAGAAACCAAGAGAGTTAGTATGAAATTAAAAGCTTCCAACCTTCATTGGTTAATAAATAGGCAATCGAAACTCAGCCTTGACAATAAAGTCATCCTGCATAAAACCGTTTTAAAACCAATTTGGTCATATGGCATCCAATTGTGGGGAACGGCCAGCAATACGAGTATTGATCTTATACAGAAGGCACAATCAAAAATTCTTAGAACCATGACGGGTGCACCATGGTATATAAGAAACGAGAAAATCCATAAAGATTTAGATGTACCCCTTGTCAGGGACGAGTTCAGCAAATTTAAGGCAAAATATATAGCAAAATTTCATAGTCATCCAAACCCATTTGCAAGACAACTAGCAGAAGCCCGAACACATTCAAGGTTTCGCAGAAATGATCTACCACCCTGCTAATAGGAGGGTCAATTTATGTCATCTTCGCTCTCGATGGAGAGTAATTAGATGTAGCTTTAGATTTAAGATTTATATGCTTATTGTAAGGCCTAAAAGGCAGATCCAATAAATTAATAAAACGTAAAAAAATAAAAAATATATAGTAATGTCCAACACTTCTACTCCAAGATATCATGCAAGTGGTCAAGATATTGAAATTATTTCCTATATACGTGCTAAGGAACGTAAACTTTCTATATTGTAGCTCCAAACTTGTTAAGACACTATGCCAATTTTTTTTTACTTTTTTAGTTTATTTATCTTTATTTATTGAATCTTCACGATATTAGGTGAACTAACAATAAGTATTCAAATCTTAAATCTAAATCTTAATTTATATTAAGTCCAACTACTGTCGAACGAAAAAAACTTTATTTATTCAAAGGGTTTAGCTTCTGCGGAGGGCTGTTGTGATCCTTCTTCTCAAACGGTTGTAGCCATTGCTTCTTATTATGTTTCGAGCAAGTGGGTATGGATGTACTTCAGGCTTCCTCAAATACGATTCTGCGTGTTTTCTTATTTCATTTTTGACAAAAGGAACATTGAGGTCCTTGTGAATTTTATCACTTTTTACATACCAGGGTGCTGCTGTTATCATTCGTAGTATTTTATTATGGAGTCTTTGAATTTTTTCAAAATTTGAAGCAGAAGCCTTGCCCCATAGTTGAATACCATAGCAGCATATAGGCTTTATAAATGAGTTATAGATCAACAATCTATCAAAATCTTGACTTTTTTTAAAATTTCTACCAATTAACTAGTTAATTTGGAGTAATTTCAACTTAATTTGTGTTAATTTTGCATCTATATGTTTTTTCCACATAAGACGTCGATCTAGATGCATACCAAGATATTTTACTTCTGTTTGTTGGGGTTTAATCTGGTTATTTATCAAGATTGGGGGGCACGAATCTCTTCGCAATGTAAAGGTAATATGTATACATTTTTGTTCATTCACTTTTATTCTCCATGGCTTTAACCTAGAGAGAGTATATGATTCTGCAAGAGTTTAGATGCTTCTTGGGGGTTTTCATGCCCGCCTAAAATAGCTGTGTCATCTGCAAATTTGATATATGGGTTCGACTACTAGTTGGCATATCAGAAGTGAATATTAAGTATAGAAAGGGACCCAGTATACTTCCTTAGGGTACGCCTGCTTCAATGGACTGCGGTGAGCTTATAAAGTCTCCCTCTTTAAGAACAAACTTTTGATTAGTTAAATAGCTTTCTAATAACTTGAGTATTTGTGGTAAATATTGTTTAATTTTAAATAATAATTCTTCATGCTATCGAAGGCTTGAGATACATCAATGATGTAAGGAACCTCCGGTTATCCGGGTTTGCAGCTGGGGTAAAACTCAGTCGCGTCCAAAGTTCTTACATAAATAAAACACTGTTTAAGATTTATAATTTTCACTTTGCTGATTATTTCTTTTTATTTTCTCAGAGTTTTTTAATCACAACTTGTATTTATTGAGACACTTTTAATTGAAAGCTTCTTTAATGAGAACTGTGCTGAACCGCGAAGCTTCAGTGTTGCCTTGCCGGTTCTACACCTCCTATTTGATATCTCCTATGATTGTTTTGATCTTGGATGTAATCCGAGATTTTTCTTAGTCCCTGTATTTTCTGAGTGAAAACTTCCAAGAAAATATTCTACCACTTGGCCCTGAGCAGTGTGTGTCTCCTGTCACTTCAACCCGATTGTAAACCTTGTTGAAGTCTTTAATCTTACTGATTGGAAATCAGTATATCCTACGTTGGATTGATGTAATCAATTCAACCACTTATTATTATTATTTTTTTCCTCCTAACACTGCTCTGTTAGACTTTATATTTTTTTTATTCACCGGCTACTCACTACGTCTGCTTGTTCACTGACTAGCACCCAAAAGATAATAGAGACTGCTTGTTAATTTACATCGCCTTATATACATTTCTTAAAACTAATATTATTGCAGTTTTCCTGCAGTTGGTTCGAACCGATAGCGGTTGTTGCATCGAACCTTGTCTTCTGTTGTCTTGATGTTCGCTCATGTAACAGTTTCTTGATCTGTGTGTGAGTTTCTGTTTATGTGGCTTCTTGTTTGTTTGCTTTGTCTCCTTCTGCTTGCTGTGTTTTAAATCTCTCCTCTGTCTTTTCTATTGCTCTTACACTCCTGTGTATTTCTCCCTGATGCTTTTGCACTCTATTCCTGCCTTTCCTCGCCACTACCTCCATGATTCGTCAGTTCTGCTACTCGCCTGCTCAGTTGTGATGATGTAGGCATTGACGTCTTCACTTCGGCCTTTCTCCCTGCTGCTCTCTGCTGCTACTTCTTCCTGTTGTGTTTTTTACTTAAACCCTTAAATGACTAGCGTGCCATTTAAGATCAAACCCACCACCTGCCCCTGACCTGTGTAACATTTCCTCCTGTGTACCCCATCGACCTCCGGAACACTTTGTTCCATCCTTTACCCCATCGACCTCCGGATCATCAGAAAAGAAAAGAGGTACATAGGCGAATGTAATTCGCCCCCCAATATAGATGGATGTAATCCATCTCCTTACCAATAAAACAACGATGGATCTTTTATTGTCTTATAATATTTTACACTAAAAATTATTCTTAAATTTATGTGGACCAAAATTCCAGGAATTTTTGGTCCTCGCAATGAAGAGAGCGGAACAATATTTCATTTCTTCAAACGTCTTAGTTATAATATTTAAAAGTCTGTGTGTTTGTTCTATGGTGCTATGTTTTTCTCTAAAACCAAATTGATGTGTTGGAATACAATCGAAACGATACACTATCGGTTTCAACTTGTTCATTAATAGCTTTTCAAATAGCTTTGATATATTTGACAATAGGCTAATGGGCCTATACGATTCTACTTTAGTGTGATCTCTTCCAGGCTTAGGAATCATTGTGACCAATGAGACCTTCCATTCTGGTGGATAATATTCAAGGCATAATATAGCATTAAAAATATTATTATAATTATTCTTATTGCTATCCGGGGTAGCTCCAAAAGCATCTTGTTACTGATTTTGTCAATACCAGGTGCTTCTTTGGAGTTTTTTCGTTTACAACGAAAAAATTTTTCGTTGTAAAAAAAAGTTATTCTCGGACGTGATCCTTTTTCGGTGAGAATATTATATGGATCCTGTGCTTAATTGTGAATAGAGTCAGTTCTAACATTCTTTAGGACTGTAAAAATATTATAGTTTGTCTTGACCGATTTTTTCAGAGAGTTTATATGGAACGTATATTTTATTATAGGTCATGTCTTGTTAAGTTTAAAAATACAATTTATGCTTTTTATAATCTCTTATATAGAAAAAAACGTACCCAGGAAAAATTTTAGAACATATTCTAAAATCATTAGTTCTAGAACTGGTGTAATCAGAAGCACTTCAGATTCTTTAATATCATCCTCACAACTAGTGATATCACAACCAATTCTGACACTAATGAAGTAGAACCTTATTGTGATTCTAAATTAGTTTTAAGAGAACTGTTTTAGAGAACTAGTGCTTAAGAACTAATTCTGTATGAGATTTACATCACTTCCCCAGCAAAAACTTCGCCTACTAAATAACGTGATTTGTAAGCGAAATCGATATGAAAAACTGCTTCCATTTTTGGTGCTATAACTGATGAATTTTGTTCGAGATGTCTAAAATTAAATAAGTTTTTTTTTGGGGTTCCAAAACCCTGTTTTTGGAACCCCTGTTTTTTTACGCACAAAAAAAAAAAAAAAAAAAAAAAAAAAAACATTTGGCTCGGTTGAGATTTGAACCCACGCATCAACATACTGGTTGTGTTTGTTAGTCTGCCGTCTTAGTCGCTACACCACAATCGACTTATATTTTTGTATGCTAAAAAGTGGTTTTCATATAGGGAAATAAATAAACACAATTTATAAAAAAATGCGTTTACCTTAAGTGGGAGTTGAACTCTCTTTGATTTTAAAAACACTTTTTTTAGTTAGGCGCTCTAGACAACTAATCCACTTAAAAACCAAATTACTTTCATATTTACTAAATACCAGTTATTGAAGTAGTATTAGGTAATGCTGCGAGTGGCGAATAAAGCTACAATGTAATGCATACAGGAAGCTGTTGATTTTAAAAATAGAAGCTAAGTTTTTGCTGGGTCTGAAAACAAATTACTGGTTCCCGAATGACTTCCTAGAACTGTTTAAAAAATTTATATTAAAATTTTAAAAATTAAAAAAAGTGTATTTACAAAATTAAATTGGTTTCAAAAGTGGCAATTAGGAAATAGCTCATTAGAATAAAAAAAACAGGTTCTGAAACCATTCCCTAATACTTCTATGGCAGGCTATACATCGATAAAAAAAAAACTCAAGCATGTTTTTTTTACATGTATTTACCGATTTACTTCAAGATCTGTGACCAATAATAATAAATTTGTATAATTTTTTTTTTTTTTTTTTGGAATAAAATCAAACAAGAGTCAGTGGTAACCGGGTGCCACGGGTATTGAGTAACGTTACGTTTTTTGGGTATGTACTGTAAGGTTAAACATTTTAGAATGAAAGACTTTAGAAATCAAGATGAAAAAATACCTATGACCTTTATAATTTGTAAGAAATTTTATAAGTATGAGATTAAATCACGTTTCACAACATGACAAACTACAGATTGTATCCAATTTTGGAAAATTCACACTAAAATAAATACAAAGTAGCAGAAATCTATTTTAAATCTTAAAAAAAAGAATAAAATTTATCATCTTTAGACAAAAAAACAAAAAAAAAAAAAAAAAAAAATAATAATAATAATAAGAGTGCTTAAGAAGCCAAAAGCCAAAACAATTCTGTAATTTGTCAATTCAAATATTCTGCCGCTACTTCACAGGAACAGGATTTTGTCTGCCTTAAAAAAAAATATGGAAAAAGTAGCAGAACAAATGTTTACTAATTATGCTAATTAAATGTAATAGAAAGACTCGAAGGCTTCCTAAAAAGACGCTAGCATAGACACACATTTTAACTAAAGCAAACGAAAAAACAGAGATAAAAGAAAAACATTATGGTGATTTTATTTAAATATAAGTTTTGGCTTTTTGAAGCTTTTAGCTGCCTCCTTCCTTTGCCACTAACATTGTTGGTGAACAAAATTAAGTGTTTGTAACAACACGCTGTTGTTATTTTTAGAAAATAAATATCCGTTAAAATATTCATAACGTTTTAAATAATAAATTTGTGAGTGGTGATGTTTATGTGTAAAATGTTATGGTAGTTGTGGTAATAGAAGTCGTGTCATATTGAAAAACTTTAGAGAAACCAGTTATTAAATACTAAATAACACCTTATTATAAAATAATTTTATCTGTAATGGTTTTATAATTAGGTGTTAATTTAATAAGCAAATAAAACATAACAAAAAGAAATGCTATTAAGTTCATAGAGGAGCGGCCATTAAAAAAAGATTTTATCAAATAATTAACTAAGGCGTATGATTTATATTAAATATAGAGTGAAGCAGATTTAAGCAAACTACTTGGTTGATTCTGTTTAAAAATAATTAGTTATATATGCAGACATTAAAGAAATAAATAGAAAAAAATAAAAAATAAAAAAAATATTAATATTATTTTAAAACATTAATAAACCTTTGATAGGTATTCATTAACTTATACAAATAAACAATTTATTAATATATTTTTTTAATAGAACTAATCCCTTAAAAAAAAAAATAATAATAATAAAAATTCAATTAATTACAATTTAATAATTATAGACATAATTAAATTGCAACAAAATTGTAATACTTATTAAGAAAAAAACTTATTATTATGTATATATATATATATATATTTTTTTTATTTGAGATCAAATAAATAACAAAAAAATTAATGTAAATAAAAATAAAAAGTAAATATAAATTAAAAACAAATACAACTTTTAATTAGAGAAATATTAAAATAAATCACAAACCGCTAGATCACAATTTAAACCACTTAATATATGTAAATAAATATTAGTTTAATATACGAGTACAAATAATAAGGACACATTTTATTATTAAAAATGTTCAACATTCTTGTACTGTGATATAGAAACGTAATCAATAACTCTTCTTTTCTATAGAAAAGTTAACGTTGACTTTACCTTTATATAGAAAAGATAACGTTGAGTTTACTTTTCTATATAAAAGTTATCGTTAACTTTATATTTCTATAGAAAAGTTATCGTAACTACTTTTATATGGAAAAGTTATCGATAACTACTTTTATATGGAAAAGTTATCGATAACTTTACTTTTCTATATAAAAATTTATCGATAACTTCACTTTTAAATAGAAAAGTTATCGATAACTTTACTTTTCTATAGAAAAGTTATCGATAAATTTCTTTTCTGTAGAAAATTTATCGATAACTTAACTTTTATGTAGAAAAATGATCGATAACTTTACTTTTATATAGAAAAGTTATCGATAACTTTACTTTTCTATAAAAAGTTATCGAATACTTTACTTTTCTATAGAAAAGTTATCGATACCTTTATTTTTCTATAGAAAAGTTATCGATAACTTTACTTCTATATAGAAAAGTTATCGATAAATTTACTTTTAGATAGAAAAGTTATCGATAACTTTACTTTTAGAAAGGATCGATAACTACTATTAAATAGAAAATTTATCTATACCTTTATTTTTCTATACAAAAGCTATCGTTAAATTTACTTCTATATAGAAAATTTATCGATAACTTTACTTTAATATAGAAAAGTTATCGATAACTTTACTTTTCTATAGAAAAGTTATCGATGACTTTACTTTTCTATAGAAAAGTCATCGATGACGATGATCGATAATTTTCTATATAAAAGTTATCGATAACTTTACTTTCCTATAGAAAAGTTATCGATAACTTTATTTTTCTATATAAAAGTTATCGATTTCTTTTTTAAAGAAAAATCATCGATAGCTAAACTTTTCAGTAGAAAGGTTATCGATAACTACTTTTATGGAGAAAAGTTATCGGTAACTACTTTTCTATAGAAAATTGATCGATGACTTAACTTTTCTATAGAAAAGTTATCGATAACTTTACTTTTCTATAGAAAAGTTATCGATAACTTTATTTTTCTATATAAAAGTTATCGATAACTTTATTTTTCTATATAAAAGTTATCGATTTTTTTTTATAGAAAAGTTATCGATAGCTAAACTTTTCAGTAGAAAGGTTATCGATAACTACTTTTATGGAGAAAAGTTATAGATAACTTTACTTTTCTTTAGAAAAATTGTCGATAACTACTTTTCTATAAAAAATTTATCGATGACTTAACTTTTCTATAGAAAAGTTATCGATAACTTTACTTTTCTATAGAAAAGTTATCGATAACTTTACTTTCCTATAGAAAAGTTATCGATAACTTTATTTTTCTATATAAAAGTTATCGATTTTTTTATAGAAAAGTTATCGATAGCTAAACTTTTCAGTAGAAAGGTTATCGATAACTACTTTTATGGAGAAAAGTAATCGATAACTTTACTTTTCTTTAGACAAGTTATCGATAACTACTTTTCTATAGAAAAGTCATCGATGACGATGATCGATAATTTTCTATATAAAAGTTATCGATAACTTTACTTTCCTATAGAAAAGTTATAGATAACTTTACTTTTCTATAGAAAAGTTATCGATAACTTTACTTTTCTATAGAAAAGTTATCGATAACTTTACTTTTCTATAGAAAAGTTATCGATAACTTTACTTTTCTATAGAAAAGTTATCGATAACTTTACTTTTCTATAGAAAAGTTATCGATAACTTTACTTTTCTATAGAAAAGTTATCGATAACTTTACTTTTCTATAGAAAAATTATCAATAGCTCTACTTTTTTAGAGAAAAGTTACCGATAGCTCAACTTGTTTAGAGAAAAGTTATCAATAACTTTACTTTTTTAAACAAAAGTTATCGTTATCTTTACTTTTCTATAGAAAAGTTATCGATTAATTTACATTTCTACAAAAAAGTAAACGATAACTTTTCTTTTTCTTTAGAAAATTTATTGATGATTTTACTTTTTCTATAGAAAATTTATTGATAATTTTACTTATCTATAAAAAACTTATCGATAACTTAATTTTTAAATAGAAAACTTAATAAAATTTTGCTAACAAAATTCAATTGAATTAAATTTTTTATTTTTATTTTATATTTATCTATTTAATGTAAAGCATTTATTATGGGCGTATTTAAGAGTCCTTAATTATCCTTATTCTGTTTTTCTTTTTTAGCCATACCCTCTGAAAGCATTTCATGTTTTATCTGAAGTGTTCTTGTACATCTCTGCTACTAATTACTTGCACTTTGGAAGTTCTCAATTCCAGATATTAATATCTCTTCAGAAAACCAGAAAAAAAAATGAAAGCAAATAGCGTAAATAAATAAAATGAAAAATTAAATTATACATTCGCATGTTAAATGGCATTTAATCATTAAAATAATAGTAGATAGTATGAATTCAAGTAGATGTTACTAAAGATATTGTAAGATGTACTATAATGGATTTAAAATTATATGGCATGTTAAAGAAATAAGAAAATTATAAAATTAAATATATTTATTTTAATCAGTATTTTATATAATATTTAAAATCTTTTAAATAATTCAATGAGTACAGAAAAGCACAACATACATTAATTAAATATTGATACCTCATTTAAATACTATGACTATTTAGACTTTTGCACAAACTATTAGTTTTTATTTTTTTTTTTATTATTATCTTTTATTTTTTGCAGGAATTACATTCATTGTATTATAATAAAAATATAATATTTATTTATTGACTTAACTTCCATTAACTTTTCTTTTTTTTAATGTATTTTTTTCCAATTTGTAATTCAATATTTACAATTTCCTCTATAATAAATCATATTACACATTTTTATTTCATATTTAATTTTTTTTTTTTTTTGCTTTCATTTTTTTTTTCTTTTTATTTATTTTACAGAAAATTACGTATGATTATAATTAACATAAATCCGTAATTAATAAAGTAATTTTTTATGTAGTAAATAATATATATTTTTTTTTAATTACTACTGATACTTTATGGAAGATTAATATATCAATTAACATATTTGCAAGTAAAATATATGTATATATATATATATATATATATATATATATATATATATATATATATATATATATATATATAAAATATATAATTGTGAAAAAATACTAAATTCCATTTTTTACACTCTACAGTAAACATCTCTATAGACAGATTATATTGAGCTTTTGAAATACACTTTTGAATCTATTCTAGTTTTAAGGATAAATTGTTGTAAATAAAATTAAACAGGTTGCAGCACATAGTTCATCTAACTGGAGAGGGAATTGTCTGATTTAATTGAATAATAACCGAAATCAAAAATTACCAAAAGTGATATTCTTTATCTTTATTACATATTTTATTAAAATAGATTCATAAATGAGCCCTTTACTTTGAAAATGGCCTAAGTACCTTAATTAAATAAAGAGCGGATTAATCATAAAAATAATATAATTTTTACGTAATAATAAACTTTAATGAATGAACCGATATGTCCATGCTTAGTGCTTGCATCATAAAAGAATTTCATTGAATTATTTTTAAAATTACGGACTCTAGAATAGATAAATAGATATCAACAATTTAATGGTCACGATATATTTTGCTAAGTAAAAAATGTATTCTTGAAATTATAAGAATTTTTGGCAGAGTGGTAATGTTCGTCTGTCTATACATTCGGGTTAAAATGGCACTTAATTCTGGGAAAGGTGATATCAATATTTCAACATTTATATTTGGTTTTTGTATTGATTTACTGTGATCATTTTTTTTTTTTTTTTGGAACTTTATAATTTTTTGTTGGGAGAATGCTTGTTAATTTTCTTAAATTTTCCAAATCAAAATAATTTATTTTTGGATTCAATAAAGATATCTTGTTCTTTTACTTGTTACAAAAAACGTAATAAAATCGGCTGAAATTCGGCTATATGTCGAAGAAATTTGAGCAAGATCTTGGCAAATTGAGATTGTTGAAATTTCAAGTGCATGTTTTTCAAAGGATTTATGAAAGGCTTCAAATCGTTGAAATCGGGTAAGGAACTAGAGTCTAAACATTAGTATCTTAGTATCTTAATTTGAGCCCCCATAACCCCGCTCCTGAAATGTATGTATGATCCTCCGAACTTAAAATGTTACTCTACTCTTATGTGAAATTTTATGCAAATCCAAGTAGCCTATTAAATGTTACCGATTTATTTCCAAAGATTTTCGATTCTACCCCACTGTTTTATAAAGCACAGAAAAAAACTGCACTGTAAGGTGCCATTATAAATCCACTTATATGGGAAATTCTTCAAACTCGTTTACTTTTGGGGTTAAAAAAAAATTTCAAAAAATTTTTAATGGCACGCTATTTGGTACCAATATTCCTTGGCTCTAGTGGAACACAGATCTGTTCCCGTGAATGACTTTGACTGAGCAGCGTCAATGTTATAGAGATTTAACATAAATATTAAAAAAAAAATAGGAAATACCAAAAATAAAAAAAATAAAAAATAAAAAAAAAATATTTTTTCAGTTTGTGGAAAATATTCGTGTTACGAGAATTAAAATGAAATAAGAGTGCGTGAAAAAAATTATAAAAATATTGCGGGCTAGTTAAAAAATGTGTCATGTGTGTAATTTTCCTTAAATTTTAAGGAAAAAATTTGTTTATTTTGTGCTTTTTTTCTCTCTCACAAGTGTGCTGAATTCACACAAAACTTGTGTGTGGGGAGAGAGAAATGTTATTGTTTTACGAAATTGACACATTCTCTATTCTTAGTATTCTTTGTTACTAACCGTATTAGCTCTATTTTATATTATTTTGCATCCGTAATTAGCCGAATTCAAAACTTCCGAATTCTTTTGAGTCCGAAATATTTACTTTTGTATTTCGCATTCGTAGTTTGCCGAACTCAAAGCTCCCGTATTCTTTTTGAACCGAAGTAGTTACTTTCGTATTTAGTTTTCGTAGCTACCCGAATTCAAAGGCTCCGAATTCTTTTGAGTCCGAAGTAGTTACTTTTATATAGCATTCGCAGTTAGACGAACTCAAAGCCTCCAAATTCTTTTGAATCCGAAGTAGTTACTTTTGTGTTTTTGCATTCGTAGTTTTCAGAACTCAAAGTAGCCCGTTTGTATAGTTTTCGAACTTAAGAACTTCCGAATTCTTCTTAAGAGCGAAGCAGTTTTTCCGATTTAATAAACCGAACAAACATTAGTATTATTAATCCGAATTTTGACTAATTTGTGATTAAAATCCAAATTTATGCATTGATTTTAATGAAAAATAGATTTTAATAGATTTTTTTGTACATTCGGCAAAGACTTCTATGAATAAAACCGCTAAGTTAATTATTTTATTACTTTTTTCATAAATTTCAAAAAGATCTAAATAAATTTACAACAAGTGCCATAAAGATTTTATATTTTATGACATGTTTTGCTTCCAAAATCCCTAAAAATTTGAATTCCTTGAATCAACGGGAATATGTACGACAGTTTCACAAATTTTTTAAGAAAATTTCTGCTATAAAAGGCGTGCTTGCAGATCACAAAATCAGTTCAATTTGATCTTAAAAAGTGCATTACAGTGAATAACAAGTGCAAAAGTGTTAAAAAGTTAAAAAAAAACAATGGCCAGAAGAAAGTTTCTAACCCTGAAAGTACTTCAAGGGATAATGGATGAGTCATCAGATGGGGATTGATTGAGTTGTTTTTAATGAAAATACTCAGGTGATTTACATTCCCCCTGTTATAGTGGATTGTACCAGCGGTGAAGAATTCCTTGACGATGAAGATCTCACAACCGACAACGCTCCGAACTTGGAAATAGCTGTTGAAATCAAGGTTCAATTCGAAATCCTTGATCAAGACTTCGCAGCACCACAGTCGTGTTCTTTGAGTTCTGTTTCGCCAACAACACCGTGAATAAATATCCTTCCTTATAGAGCTTTGGTGGACCCAAATGGAAAAAACCGAACGTGCTGATTTTAAATTTAGTGATTCTGATGATGATGGTGTGATGCCTTTACAAAATAAAATTGTATTAGAAATGGATAAGTTGTTTTTAGTAAAAAGTTTTTAACCTATTTTTATTTTTTAAACATGCATTTTGTTACGCAGGTGGAAAATCCCCTTTAGAATTGTTTTTCCAATACTTTGATGATGAAGTAATGAATTTAATCGTTCATAACACCAATATGTATGCTGCTCAAAATAACAATATCGTGATGGTGACAAAAGAGGACATTTGTCGTTTTATTGGGATACTTGTCGGGATGCCACACCATCTCTCAATTGTCACTGTATGGGACATCAAAGTCAGATTTGGAACTTCCAATTGTTAAGCAAGCTATGGCACCACGATCAAGCAAAATGTAAATTTGGCGAATAATATGTGCTTAATGCCCTAAAGATCGTTTAGCAAAAGTTAGACCCTTGATTAGTCTACTCAATATAAAATACAAGCAGTTTGTAATATTCAGTTCTAACCTTTCAATAGATGAACAAATGGTATAATATTTTGGAAGATATAATTGTAAGATGTTTATTCGAGGAAAACCTATTCGTTTTGGATTTAAATTCTGGTACATATGCTCCGATAACGGATATTTATATGAAGCTGCAAAGTCTAAGAAGAAAGCTGCATCAAAATTAAAGAAGCACGGTTACGATTATGTATTTGATACAAACAATAAACTACTTGTTGCTCGCTGGTACGACAACAATAAAGTAACCATTATCTCCAATTTTGTTGGTATTCATCCGGATTGTACTGTTTTGCGCTATTCATTACAGGAGAAGAGAAAAATTCGCTGCCTAATTGCAAAGGATGAAAACAGACGGTCCAAGAGTCAGCTGGAGTTCAAGAGTGAAATAGCAAGAGAGTTATTACTCCATGAAGAAAATGCGGATTTTATGTTTTCAGATGAAGACGTTTGTATGGAAAGACCACAAAAAATATCCAGACTCAGTGTATCAGATCATCTCATATGGAGACCTTTGAATGCCACACGAAAAAGATGTACCAAATTCCACTCACAAAAAGTGTATCAGTGCAAAAAATTCAACATTTTTTTACATCCCAAGTGCTTCGACGAATATTATGATATATAAGCAATTGTTAAAATTAAAATTGTTAATATTATGTACATTTTAGTTTATATATTTGTTAAAAAAAATTATAAAAATTCAATAGAAAAAAATAAAAAAAAAAAAAAATTAATTCTTATTTGTGTATAAACACTTTTATGTACCCCTAATAGATGCGTTTTCGCAACACCCGATATCTCGGAAAGTATAATAGCTAACGAGATAAATCTTTCGATTTTATGATCACAGTTACAAAAATTGACACCATACCAAATTTTATCAATTTATCTTAACGGGATCGGGTAGTGGTAAGAAATGGGTTAAAGAATACAAATTTCAATATTGGGTCAATATAATCTTCTTATATATTTTATTACATGCTTGAAAATAAATAGTAAAAAGTAACATTTCCAAAGGATATTTTCTTAATTCTTGTTGCCTCGATATTTAAATAAATTGGCTTTCATTTGACACCCTCTTTGGGTTGACATAATATTCGTGAATATTTTATATATTTTTTAATAATGTATATTCTGCGAAAATTTTGAAGTTCTTTTTAGAGGAAATTTGACTCTCTACAGAAAAACTGAGTACGCAGTTTTACTACGTATAATCTCTAGATTTGTGCATTTATAGGTTTTTCTATGTGTAAAAATTATTGTTACGCGATGTAAGATTCAATGAATTAATAGTAAATTTTATATCTCTTCACTTATTGTATTTTTTGTAATCATTAAAGACTCATTTCTAAAACCATTTTTCATTTTTTGAAGTCATGTTCTGAAGTGAAATGTATTTCAGCTAAAACATTCTGAATCAAATAAAATAAATATTAGTCAAAAAGAATAATATCTGGACTAATCCTTATGTTGACAACCGCATACCCGGGTATGTTTTTCATTTTTAAATTAGCATAATTGGAGTTCTGGCTGTCTAATTAAATTGAAAATTTAGATGTTTGTCAACAATATTGTTAGCTATGATACCCCTTACGTTTACAACCAGCATACCCGGGTATGTACAGAGCAATTTATGGAAATATTTTACCGAATACAAGTATAATATTTATTGTGTTTCATTTTTTATAAATAATAAGTACATTAGCTTATAATAAATTTGACAAAAATTGTATTTTAGGCTGCGCAGTCCTTACATTCCTTAATATCTTCTGAACATTCAGCATATACTGGTTTATGGCATTTCCTACATGTCTTTCGCGTTGGTCTTCTTCTAGAACACATAAAACAATTCACTTTATTCTTCATTTTTCCACTAATGTCTCGAACTTCTTGGCTTCGGATAAAAAAAATATTAATCTCTTAATCTTACTAAGCCTTCCAACATGCTTTCGTTTCCACTTCTATAGTAAAAATGTAACATAATTTGTAGATTTTTTTTGATTTTCTCTATAGTTAGTTATTCGCTCAGCTGCAGCAGGAATTACCTTCTACAATTTGTTGAAGTTTTTAATTGTGGATTGTTTTCCATATATGTATATAATATTTGTAAAACGTTTTCGATCTTCAGAAAATGACATCTCTTTCAATATATGTGTTCATTGAGGCTTCAAGTGCATATGCATCCATTTCTTCATCCGAATCAGTGTCATATGTAGGATCATATTGTGGTTACTGTATTTCCTTTGCATCTACATTTCCCACGCAATCTTCTGCATCTTGATCTATTGACAAATATCCCTGCTCATCTTCACTTTCTGTATTTCTAACTTTCTCCAGCATTCGACTTATGTACTCTTATTTTTCTTCAATATTGCTTTAGCTTCAAATGATAGGAAAACCAACAACATCTCATTTGAATTGGGAAAAACTTAAAATTAGTTTACAAAAACCCTTTTTAGTCTTGTGCTTGCATTTTATTTTCACTCATTCAAGATTAGCCGAAAACGGTTATGTAATAATTAGCAAATTATCATAAAAATGTAAAAATCTCAAAAAATTTCATAAAAGAATAATTTGAATGAATGAATTCTTCAGATACTTAGCAAAGATCAATAAATGAATTACAGAGGTTTTTAAATGCACATGGAACCAGCGTTACCGTTGAGATTTTTTAAAAAGTGTCCAAAAAAGGGGATTTCAAAATTAAAAGTCGCCAAGAAAGGGAGATTTTCTGAAAAAAAGGGGCCAACTGCTTTAAAACCTAAAAAAATTCCCTAAAATTTGTTTATTTGATAACAACGACAACAAAAAATGTTGTATTGCAAGAAAACTACTAAATTAATTTTTATTAATAACAAAATAATTTATAATTATTTTACAACAATTTTTATTATTGAAAAAATTCACAAAAATAGTTACCATAAATCATTTTATTAATTAAACTTCTGTACTTTTGTTCGAATTCTTCACTCGTACTCCAGTCTTTCAAATCCTTGTCCGATGAGTTCAAGACGAAACGCATGAATCCACAAAAATCGATTGAAATCTGTTGGACGGACACACTATTTTTTATTATTGATAATTTATTTAAAAAAAAAACACGTTCACCAGGGATTGCTATGAGGAGGAATTAGGATATAAGTATTCATCGAATCTTTTTTTATTTTTTCAATCCAGTCCAAAAAGATTCGGCATGTGATGATATAAATACCTGTTCAAAAACTTTAGTATTATTTTTAGTTACCAACAGTTTCAGATCATTTATAAGTACCCCGCGGACTTTTATATCATTATACTGTGAGACAATCTTAAAATAATGAATTTATTTGTTGAAATTAATTTCAAACAATTTAATTTCTCATCATTTAGCACATAGTTTTAATAAGTAGCCATTTAGTCGCTAATTGAAAAAGGGGCCAAAAAAGTGGCCAGGTGGTTTAAAAAGGGGCAAATGGCGACTATAGTCGCTAAACGGGAACACTGCATGGAACAAATGAAACCGTTATACTTTCGAATAAAAGGATAACTCGATTATTCTTGAATGGGAAAAAACTAAAGGGTACTAAAAAACCTCTTAGATCTTTCTTTTTGTATTTTTAGTAATACTCAGTAAAAATTAGGTAGAAATGGTTGTATAATAATTAGCAAATAATCATCATAATCATAAAAACATCAAAATTTTATCATAAAAAATACTTAAAAAAGTGTAAACAAATCATATAGGAATAATTTCCATGAGTAAAATTTACAGGTACTTTTCATGGATCAATAAATCTGAAATACGTATAAATTTTTGGTTGTAAACATAAAGGCTAAACTATAGTATAGCTCAACACAAAGTCGGCAATTGACGAAAAATTTTAAACTTTTCAATGTTATTTTCAAGTGGGTCAGTTGGTTTCGCTATTGGTCTTCTCTGACCATTTCTCTCGGTTAAAATATATCATATTATTCCCACTAAACATAGATCATTATTACCAAATAAAGAAAATAACTTAAATGTAATGACTTTAAACTATATACGTATTAGACTCCTGCGTAAGATGATTTGAAAAGCAAATACACTTGAATTTCTAGTGTGTGTTTCATAGCCAACATGTGCAAAAACAACAATAAATACTGTTCGTACTGTTCGCTGCCCGAAGCAAAGCAAGTGTTTACTGTGTATGAGTGACTGCAAATCCGTGCGTTCAAATCATTCATCGTAAACAAGTGGTGCAAGTGGTGTGGCAAAAAAAAGCAAATCATACAAGACGTTGAGAAATGATTTAAATATTTCAAGTGGTCTTAATGATTTGTTTGTTGTTTTTTTTTTTTTTTTTGTAATACGTAGTTGCTGTGTGGCAAAAAATGTGTGCATAGGGGTTGTTTATATATACATATATATGTATGTCTACATTTTATTGTTGGTTTTTCTTTTTCACAGTAATGATCGCACACACACATACATACATATGTTGTTCATAGAAGAACATGAATGAAAACAGAAAAAAATCTTTCTTTTTTTTTCTTATTGAAGCAAACAAGTGGTCAAAAGGCTTGTATTTTTTTAGCGTCGCACTCTCATGTCTTGTTTGGTCGCTATCATAGCACACTCATGATTTGTTCATAAAGTTGAAGCACACACGCAGTATTTGTGTAGTTTTAAGTGCCTGCAGAACAGTATTTATTGCTCCACACACACACTGAAAACAGCACTTGAAAAATATCAAGTGGCTTGTAATGCCTTATAAGACACAGTTTGCAGGGCTCTAATACGTATTAGGTTTTTGTTTTGATTTTAATAGTGTTCGCCCTTTTTTTCTGGAGCTAAATCGGCATTTTCGAGGTATCTTGCCTTTTATTCTTGTGACACACAATTGAAATGCTTTTGAATGAATCATAATGATTTTAAACGTATAAAAACGTTTCATTATGTACTCCCAAATGCACTTCTTGTGTTTCACTTAGGTCTTTATAGAGCAAAGTCACCAATTCTTAATTCGCAAAAATTTACAACTGATCGGGATATTCTTTATCATGTACATAAAAATTAGCACTTTTAAATCTCCTGAAAAATTCACAACAAATTTCGTCAGCTAAAGGATGATCCCCTAAAATATCCATCGAAATACGATAGCTTTTCCTTTTAGTTTCTTGAAAGAGTTCTTCCATATTATTATTCAAATGTTTAAGCTCTTTTTCATATGATCATATGGTTATAATTTGCTTTTCCAACATACATTTTCTATGAAATGTATATTTTAAATGATAAATTAAAATTTCCTCTTTATTGACATTTATACTCCTCCTATGCTCTATATGAAAATTATAGTTTGTAAATGTTAATTAAATTTAACGAGTAAATTGTATTGGTGTTTTTTTACCTTTAAAACAAAGTAGAATATGAAATGATGCATTAAAACAGAATAAATGAGAAAAATTGATGTCAGTTATTAATATGAAACTGTGAGATATTTCGTACGTCAATTAGTAGATGATTATTGTCTTGAAAATTTTATGCGGCGCACGTTGGGGTAAAATGTGTCAAAAGTGGCGCTTAATTGAATTTTAAAATTTAAAATTTTGTACTAAAATTGGGTACCGCATAAAAATAGATAAAATTATGTATCAACATCAATTTATATATTTAAGCTAGGTTATGTTGTTTTCTTATAAGGAACTGTCAAAGTTAAGAATTTTTTTACATTTTTGAAAAACAGTAAAAAATTAAATTTTAATCAGATTTCAGTGTATTTATTTGAAATAAAAATACTAAAAATACTTTTCTTCAAGTATTTGTAACTTATATTTTGTCCTAATATTTTTGTTATTTTTTTTTTTTTTTTTGAAAATTGTCCAAAAATACACTAATTTTCAATTTTCATGGAATGCAACTTAAAATGTTTCAGGATGTTTTATGAAAAATAGTCTATATTGTTCTCTTTAATATTATGCAAAAAAATAAAAAATTGTGCACATATGTAGCCTGATTTGAGAAAATAATTAAAAAAAAAAAAACTTCAGTAAATTTCATACAAAAAACAGCATAAATGCAGACATTTTCTTTGCTTTATCCAGCATGAAATAGTGGGGAGGAATCGAAATAAATCTGTAACTTCTAATCAGCTGGATGGATTTGCAATTTCACATAGACGTAGCAAAGGACGGTATCATTTTTAGTTTAGAAGCAGGATCTAATACACGCTTCAGGAGCGGAACTATGGAGGTTCATAATAGGGCACTAGTGTCATTGAAAAGCTTTAACCACTAGTGAATTTTTGTTCCTTACCCGATTTCCAAAATTTTTATATATCTTTAAAGCCCTTGATAAGTCTTTTAGAAAACATGCTTGCATATACTACTTATCTTATATATTTTTCGAGTTATATACATTTAAAATTTCAAAAATCAAAATTTTACAAGATCATGGTTAAGATTTTTCCATATATAGCCAAATATTTTCAACCGATTTTATTATATTTTGTATAATTTTATATAATTTAATTAAAAAATAGAATTATCTATCGAACAAAGAAAATTTTAATTCGTTATCTTAATTGAGTCAAAAGTTAAACGATTTTGAATTGGAAAGTTTGTAAAAATGAACAAACAGACGGACAAATGGACGGACATTATAATTCATTCAAAAAAAGCTTAAGGTATTAAAATTTTGATATCACCTTTCCCCGAATTAAGTGGCATTTTCGACCCATTTAACCCAGATGTAAAGACGAACGGACGGACATTGCCATGCAGCCAAAAAATATTTTAGAATTCTAAAAATGCATTTTTTTTACTAAATAAAAAATATATAAAATAGAACGTGATCATAAAAATTTGGATATCACCTTTTCCTGAATTAAGAGTCATTATCGTCCCATTTAACCCAAATGTGTAGACGGTCGAGCATTATCATTTAGCCAAAAAACTTCTTATAATTCTAAAAATTCATTTTTTTTTTTTTTCTTACAAATAATTAGAAAAGTTAAATGTGATTATTAAAGTCATGATGTCACCTTTTCCTGAATTATGCATAATTTTTGACCCATTTAACTCTAATGTATAGACGGACGGACATACATTACCGTTCTGCTAAAAAAAAAATCTTAAAATTCTAAAGTTTAATTTTTTAAACTAATAATCAATAAAAAAGTAAAACGTGATCACTAAAATATTGATATAACCTTCCCCTAAATTAATCGCCATTTTCGACCCCTTTTACCACAATGTGCGGCTTTATTGTTGTCTGATATAATCATAGAAAAATATTAATCATACGTTAAGGTCTCTTGTAATAAAACAAACATTTCTTTTTATAATTTTCAAAGAATTTGTAATTTTTTCAAACAAATTTTAATGGAAACGATGGATTATTTCGAATCAGCAGGACTTTTGTGGTTTTAAACAAATATAGCAACGCGTTTATAATTAACTGATAATATCTAAATTTGTATGTTTTTTAATAATTCATAAAGTTGTAATTAAGTATATCGTTCACTAAATTGTAAATAACTTTAACAATTTTGTGAAACTTAAAAATTTCTGGCTTTCAACAAATCTTAAATTTTTCTATATTTTTCATGCTTAAAATATTCAACATATTGTCTTATTACATGACTACATACATTTCTATAATAACTATCAGAAATCACGTAATAATCTTCGATTTTTCCTCTACTAAGCAGTAACTCTCACTTGCACTACGTGATCTGGTGGTTTAAATAAGGCTACCATTAGAAAAGTATTAAAAGATTCTTGTTTTTTATTTTTTTATTTATTTAACTGATTGAATATGCTACAGCATGTTAAAGTTTTAAATTCAATAACTTGTAAACAGTTCATTTAGATAAAAATAAACATGAATTTTAAATTTTCTGCTTAAGATTTTCAATCAAATAAAAAAAAATTTATTTGAAATCAAAGTAGGTAATAAAGTAGATATACAAAAAATTCTGCAATTCTTTCAAGTGTTTTTATTACACTTTAATATTTAATTCTTTTTATATTTTATATTATTTTTATATTTTCTTTTGCTTAATGTATCACCTTTTTGTCATTTTATTTTATTTTCTAGAGTGGCAAACAATTAACTAAATAACACACCCAATTTTTCACCTTTTCTGTGACATTTCCTTAACTACTATCTGACACTTGGAGTTGACATGTTGGCATGTTGTAACACTATTAACTTGTAGAAGCCGCTTAAATACTTCACAAACATTTTCAAATGAAACCAAAGCAAAACATAAAAATTTTCGTAAAAATTTGGAAAGAGTAGAAGAAGATTTTTATTTAATTGATTATAGTGCTAAATGAGCTTTTTGAATAGGAAATCTATTAAAATAAAATGAGAGTATAGAATTGAAACTTTCGTGATTAAGAGGAATCCTTGAAATATCGATATCCACGATAGGTGTGGAAGGTATTACGTGTTTGTGCTGATATTTGTAACATCCAAAAATATTGGTATAAGGGCCACCCTGGTTTATAATAATCGACTTAGAATCACTTTCTGTCTGCATAGTTTTTAATATAGTTTGTTTTCTTACAAATTATACTAATAGTTAAGTAAAGCATTAAGCGTACATATATCTCAATTATAAACAATTGCGCTATATAATATGTTTAGTAGAGGAACGTTTTTTTTATTTAAAAAACGACAAATCACAAATTTTATTTTGGTACATTAAATCACAGAACAAACAAAAGTGCTCATCGTTTACTTGCGTAAATTTGAAATGCTCACATCTATTAATTTTGATAGAAATCTAAAACTTGCTGCTGAACATGCTACCCAACCCCCCGACAAAACAGATATAATAGAATTTATTCTGCAGATGTCGAACGGCTCTTGACTGAAAAAAGAAGAGTTCGAAGAGAGTGGCAACTCCACAGATCTCCTCAATTGAAATCGAAGCTAAAAGAATGCCAAAAAGGCTTTCTAAACTTTTGGAGTATCGAAAAAATTCATCTCTGTGTAATTATCTGGAAAAGCTGGATGCAACGCCTCAGTCAGATTACTCACTATGGCGAGCCACAAAAAAACTCAAGAGACCTGTAATAAGTAGACCACCTTTACGTAATGCTAATGGTGGATGGGCAAGAAACGATACTGAAAAAGAGAATCTGTTTGTTAGTCATTTAAAGAATGTATTCACCCCGAACGAATCAAATGACATAATTGAGTTGCCATCTGTTGTGCCCCATTTCAGAGCAGTTGAACCCCTTTACTTTGAGATTCGAGAGATCGATAAGGCTATTGTTGATTTAAACTCCAAAAAGGCACTTGGTATTGATAAAATCAGTAACCAGATGCTTTTAGAGCTACCCCGGATAGCATTAAAAATAATACTATATATTTTTAACGCTATATTACGCCTTGAATATTATCCACTAGAATGGAAGGTATCACTGATTACCATGATACCTAAGCCAGGAAAAGATCACACAAAAGTAGAATCGTATAGACCCATAAGTCTATTATCTAATATGTCTAAGCTATTTGAGAAGCTCCTAATTAACAAGCTATACCCACAAATAAGCCAACGTATACCCAATCACCAATTCGGATTTAGAAGAAAACACAGTACTATCCAACAAACACACAGACTTGTAAATGTTATAAACAAAACGTTTGAAGAAAAGAAATATTGTTCCGCTCTCTTCATTGACGTATCCCAAGCCTTTGAAAAAGTGTGGCATGATGGCTTGCTATATAAAATAGAACAAAATTTACCCATAAATATACATAAATTATTGAAAAGCTATATAACTGGTCGTAAATTTATTCTTAAAGAAGGTTACTTTTTTAGTACACCTCAGCCTATTGAAGCAGGTGTGCCCCAAGGTAGTGTACTGGGCCCTGTGTTGTACCTGATATATACCTCCGATATGCCAACTAATAGTCAAACCCATACATCAACATTTGCAGATGATACAGCTATTTTAAGCACCCATGAATGCCCACAGGAGGCATCTCGAATTTTGCAGGACCATATATTTGATATTGAGAGATGGCTAAAAAAATGGAAAATAAAAATAAATAAACAAAAATGCACACATATAACATTTACCTTGCGTAGGGAATCATGCCCACCTATCCTAATAAATAACCAAGTAATACCCCAGCAATCGGAGGTTAAATACCTCGGAATACATCTCGATCGACGCCTTACTTGGAAATTCCATATTGATGCAAAGTTGACCCAAATGAAACTGAAAGCACTCCAAATAAATTGGCTAATTGGCAGAAATTCTATGCTCAGTCTAGATTGTAAACTACTCCTCTATAATTCAGTTTTAAAGCCAATATGGACTTATGGGATCCAGTTATGGGGTACGGCCTCAGCATCAAATATTGAGAAAATACAGAGACGCCAAAACAAAATATTGCGAACTATAACCGCAGCCCCTTGGTATGTAAGAAATACTAACATACATAAGGATCTAAACGTTCCTTTGGTAAGAGATGTAATAAAAGAACATGCAGAAGCATATTTGAAGAGATTGGAAATACACCCTAACCCACTAGCACGAAATATACTAAGAAGTAATGGACACATCCGATTGAGAAGAAGAAACACCGCAGAACTGAGCCGAAGTTAAACCATATGCATTAAAATCGCTTTTAGTCAGACGTTGGTTGGACTAAATAGTTATTAAGATTTAGATTTAAGATTTGATTAATTATTGTTAGTTCACTTAACTTTTGTGAAGATTCAATAAATAAAATTACTGATAATAAAAAAAAAAAAAAAAAAAAAAAAAAAAAAACATCTATTAATTACAACAAAAGTAGACACTGAAACCCTTTCTTAATTAACACTAGATTACATCTAAGAAAAAAATCAAAAATCTGAGATTTTCTAAGCCGTCGATATAGTGTCTGCATCACTGAAATTTAAAAATCAAATATTGGTTTTCATTGAATTCTAAGGCGAAAGCTGATATGAGCTACACTACTTATTTTTAGCATTTTCCATCATGATATAATGCCATCTTCTTCTGATTAATGCATCTAAAGTCTGCTGAATCAATATAAAAGTCTAACCATTTGATAACCTACATTATTTTGTAAGTGAACACTTGAGTGATATGTTTGGTTAAGTCGAATCTATTATACCCACGTTTTTCAACTTTTTTTCCACTTAATATCGGTAGATGGTAAAGTGAGCTCATCAATACCATTTTTGCTTTCCGAGTTTATATAGATCATTTATTATTTTATTTCCGTTTTTATATAAATTATTAAAATATTTGTACAAAATTTTGTTACTGTAGTTGCTTTTTTAGGTTAGGCTAAGTTAGATTATAAGGGTTTCTCTCAATGCGAGTGCCCTCGAAGCCTTTAGGCCCATTGTGATACCCTATAAGAGGAGAAGACTCACCTCTCCTCCTACCATAGATAAAAGTAATGTACTGTTGGTCGACTTTGAAACCAACCCGTACTCATCATTGATATAATCCAGATCGTGGAAGAATTATTAAACGAGAAATCTCAGCCTATGCTCTTTTAGTGCTAGACATTCGCATAACAAGAGTTTTCGTCTAAGCAACTTCTACAATAGCTATTCCCTGGGTAAACCAACTGTTCCAATCATACAGTGCCCTGCTATAATACCAACGAGAAGACTTATCAATATTCTATAAAGAGATAGTAATGCCTTAGTTCGGGTTTGTGACTGGCGTGGCCAGAGTGTCCTTGATAACCTACAAATAATGATTGAAGACCACCTGAGTTTTATTTCATTTACTGTCCATTCATTAGGAGTATTAGAGACAGTAACAAAACAGTTGCTACGACAAAGGACGATGTGTTTACTACACACAGAAAAAAGTTTAGTTGGAAAACGGTGATAAAGAATAAAATATAATAAAACTAATTGAAAATGAATTGTTATTATTAAAATATATACAATCCAATGGTTTTTTAATTTTTATTAATGTTAAAACAGAATTATGGACGAATAATAATTATGACAAAAGAAAATTCCATCAATAAAACCAATTTGAAAATTATCCAAGTATATTTGAAACAATTGTAACTTGCAACCGAATTTATTATAATTATAAATAGTTTCTGCACTAAATATTAGTTATAACAATACTAAATTAGTTGCAACATTATAAATTACTAAGCTAATATCGAATAACGAAACATTCAGCATTACCCAACAAACCAAATGATATCGTAATGATATCATTACGATATCATTTCGGTGATATAGAAGCCCGAGAATGATATCATTTATAATTCTAAAATGATATAGGTTGCTTTCTAAAAGGTACACTCGAAAATGATATCATAATTTTTGAAAATAACGATATTAGTAATGATATCATTAAATTTAAGCACCGCGATAGTTTAGCAATATATTGCAAAATATATACACACATATATGCTAAGATTGGATCAATATATAATATTATAAATATGTTATCAAAAATTAATAAAATAGCCATACTAAACCAATGTTCGTACAGCTCCAAATCATTTTGCAAATAATACGAAACTTTTGCAATCCGAATACAAGTCCCCCTTTAAATCCGGGCTGAAATTGGTTTCTTCATCTTGTACGCGTTAATTTTTTGTAATTACACTAATTTTAGCTGTAAAAATTCAATTCCCATATAAAACATAACATAAAATATTTTTTTGATACAAAAATTTTCAATTTAATTTAATTTTCCTGAAAATGTTTGAAGTTTTTTTCTAAGGAAAATCCAATTTCGATATTTTATCATATAATTTTAAAATTATGATATCATTAATGATACTACATCGTTTCTTGGTTTGTTGGGTAACAACTAAAAATTTAATTAAGTTTGTATGACGTTTTGTTTGTAGTAAATTAAAAATTATATTTCAAATTTTTTCCAATTGTGCCGAAATTATCTTAATAATATTCCAAAAATATTAAGATACATGACTCAAATAAAATTTTTGAGCAAATTGCAATACTAGTACCAATAAAAGATAAAAACACGAGGTAATTTTGTTAATGCAGTCTTATATGTTAATGCAGTAAAATATCTAATTGTTGAAGGTTCAGCTCTTAATTGAAAGTTTCGTTTTTATAGACAGAAATCTTTGTAGTTCCATAACCACTAATGGGCCAATTGCAAAAGCATTCAGGTAATCTTATTTTCTAATTTTTATTTCATGAAAGATTATTTTTAACATTTATTTATGCCTTAGTGTACGTTTTAACAGCATTAACTGCAATGACTTAAATTGTCTTTCAGCTGGCTACAAAAGACAAATTTTTAGGAAAGCCTCCTGTCCTGCATTAAGAAGATTTTCTGTTTTGTTGCTATATACAATTCGTCTTGAAAGCAGGAAGCAGAAACACATATTAATAGTTGTGCGTTAATGTTTTATAGTTTATGTGATTTCTCTTAATTTAAATTTTATTTTTGTTTGTTGATTTATTGTTCTTCTAATAAAAATAATTAAAGAAAAATGTCAAATTATTTTGAAAATAATTCACAATAGTTATATAATAAATAGTTTAGAGTACCGTATACATTCGGTTATTTCAATCGAATTATTAGATAGTTCCTGCAACTGACCGAATTCGATTGGCAAACAATTCGGTTGTGATATTAAATGTGTTTTCTCGGTGTATGCATTCATCGCCCATTTCTTAGCCTTCAATACCCATGTGAACTGGGGCCCATACCAGTTCTATTCGCAGACGTCTTAGCTGAGCTAAGGAGCATATACAATCGTCAACACATTTCGATTTCATTAGATGAGAATTTAGAAGCCTGATTGCGGCAAGACTGTTCCTGAATTCGCTTTGCTGCGACGTTGACAGTATATACCCCGATCTAGAAGACTGTACACAAATTAAGTAATCTGAAAGACAACGAAATATCTAAATCCTCAAAAAAGTTACCTGAGCCAGTTCCAGTATCAGTATTTGAGTCATTAATATTAATATCACGAAGATATTTGTGAACTTTTGTTAGAAACCAACATACCAATTAAAAAAGTTAGCCATGTTTCAAAAATATCTTTCTAAAATACGCGAATTTATCAGTAACAAGTGAAAGTTTCGTGCGAAATACGTAAGTATATTCCCCAAATTTACAGGGAATCCTTAAACAAAATGTGTAAAATAGCAGATGATAAATATATATGGATTTCTGTTGATAAAACTACAGATAGTGAACAAAGATATGTAGCCAACTTTATTTTTGGAATTTTGGATGAATCTGGTGGTCGCAAATCGTATTTACTTAATATGGGAATTCTTGAAAATACCAATGGAGCCTCTATTGCTGCTTTTTGTAATGATTCTTTACATCTTTTGTGGCCGGATGGTAAGGCAAAAATATTTTTATTTTTATTTTCAATATTTTTTTTTTTTTTTTTTACATATATATTAGTTTTTATTGAATCTTTCTTTTTCAGAAATTTACAATAAGTATTAAAATCTTAACCTAAACTTAAATTATTGTTGATATTGCCACTGCAAAATCCAACGTAGAGTTTTCATTAGTAGTATTATCTTCCAAGATCCAGTGTTTCCATTCTTCTTAGGCGTCTGTGACCCTCAAAAGTTAGCAGATCCCTAGCGAGAGGGTTTGGGTGTTCAGATAATTTTTTCATATATTTGATGCTACTGTTCTTTATCTCCTCACGAATTGTAGGAATATTTAGATCCTTGTGGATGTTGCTATTTCTGACGTACCATGGTGCACCTGTTATTATTCTTAGGAGTTTGGACTGTCTTCTCTGTAATTTTTCAATGTTTGATGAAGAGGCTGTTCCCCAGAGCTGTATGCCATATAACCATATAGGTTTTATTACTGCTTTATATAACAGTACTTTATAGTCCAAGTCTAGGGCTGACTTTGGACCAATTAACCAATGAATTTGGGCAGATTTTAGTTTTATTTGAGTAACTTTGGATTCTATATGACAAGTCCATGTTAAGCGCCGGTCTAGGTGAATACCAAGATACCTTACTTTATCCTGTTCAGGTATTTGGACATTGTTTATTCGAATGGGGGGACAACTTTCCCTGCGTAAGGTAAATGTTATATGGACACATTTCGAAGCATTCACATTGATCTTCCATTTATATAGCCATTTTTCCAGCTCAATGATATGGGATTGGAGTTTTTCGGATGCAATCACCGGATTTGTATGCATACTTACAAAAGCAGTATCATCTACAAAAGTTGATGTATGAGTCATAGGGCTCGTGGGCATATCTGCCGTATATAGTATATAAAGAAGAGGCCCTAAAATACTTCCTTGAGGTACTCCTGCGGAAATTTTTCTGCGTGAAGAAATCACATCTTTCGATCTTATTTGAAAAGATCTATTTATTATATAGTTTTTTAGTAACTTATGAACGTTCTGTGGAAGTAACGTGGTCATTTTATGTATTAGTCCGTCGTGCCAGACTTTATCGAAAGCTTGAGATATGTCAATAAATAACGCAGAGCAATACTGCTTGCTCTCGAAACCTCTTCTGATGAGAGTTGTAATTCGATGCACTTGTTCAATAGTACCATGTTTTCTCCTAAAACCAAACTGATGGTTAGGTATACTGTTATTATTATTAAGATGTAATAATAGGCTCTCAAGGAGCAATTTCTCAAACAATTTCGAAAAAATTGATAATAAGCTTATTGGACGGTATGATGTTACTTGAGTGACGTCTTTTCCAGGTTTGGGTATCATTACTATCTCTGACAACTTCCAAGTACTTGGAAAGTAGCCAGTACGTAAAATGGCATTGAAAATGAATAAAATAAATTTTAGAGCCGAGTTTGGCAAGAAACAAATCATTGTGCTGGTAATTTTGTCCGTTCCAGGAGATTTTCCTGCCTTCAGACCTTTTACTGCTAATTTCACGGCAGAGAGCCGGAATTTTAATGGAGAGTGAATATGGTCGCTAACTACAACAGGTCTTAGAGTTGAACCTGTATTATTTGGAGTGAAAACGTGTTCTAAATGACCAGCGAATGCTTCAACTTTTTCATTAGAACTTTTTGCCCATTGGCCATTTTGGAGGCGTATGGGAGACTCATATGCAATAGGGCATTGCATATTTTTCACCGCCTTCCATAGACTATAATCAGTTTCCTTAGTAGAGTCTAAGTTTTGCAGATATGTTTTCAATTTGGATTCTTTTTGATTCTTCAGAGCGAAGCGTAATCTTTTGATACATTGATTAAGTCTAGTTTTGACGGCTGGTGATCGAGAATCTTGCCATTGACGTCTTAGTTGCCTTTTTTCCCTAATAAGAGATTCAACATTTGAGCAACATTTAATATATTTTGGCCTTCGTGAGAAACGCGAAGGTGTGGATAATATAGCTGCATTAGTCAGGATATCCGTGAAGATATTAACTGCAGATTGTATTTCGTTTTCGCTTTTCAGTGGAATATTTTGTGGTAAGTGGGAGCTTATGTACATTTTGTATTTTAACCAGTTTGTTTTCTTGTTTGGGAAACAAGAGCTTTGAGTTTCAAAGTGACTTGGACTATTAATCAGTGTCAGGATCGTTGGTGTATGGTCTGACGAAAGATCAAGTGAAGGAATCACTGATATACATTCACGTTTTACATTTCTAATTACAGCAAAGTCGATAAGATCGGGAACCTTATTGAGGTCTGTAGGCCAGTAAGTAGGTTGGCCACAAGATATAGAATCTAGTTTGCTGGATGATATTGCTTCAAATAACTGCCTACCTCTGGGAGTTGTTAGACGAGAGCCCCAAAAGGTATGTTTTGCGTTATAGTCTCCTGCTGCTATAAATCTTGGGCCTAAAGTTGCAAAATAATCAAGAAATTGATTACGATTAATAGAATATCTTGGAGGACAGTATATAGAGGATATTGTTATATTGTTATATTGTTATCGGGAATATTTATTAAAGTGGCCTGAATATGATCCGTTCTGTATTCTGGCATTGGAAAATGCTTTATATCTTTACGAACTAATATTGCTGTCCCTCCGCATGCCCTACCGTTAGGCTGCTTTGTGTCATAGGTATAGTAGCCATTTATTCTGAAACAGTTCTTTTGAGTAAAGTGAGTTTCAGATACCAGTAGCAGATCAATATCTTGCAACGTTATTGTTGGACTTCGTGTTTATGTTGGCTAAGGCCGTTAGCATTCCAGTAACATATTCTTTCAATATTAAAAATTATTTCTTCCAGGTATTAAATACGACAAAGTTCTTCTTATAGTAACCGATACAGCATCTTACATGTTAAGTAGAATATCATCACTAAAGAAAATGTATTCTAAAATACTACATTTGACATGTTTTGCATATGGTCTCCATCGCATTGCCGACTTCATAAGATTAAACTTTGAAAATATAATTAATTTGATATCTTGTACTAACGCAGTATTTGTAAAGGTAAAATAGCACTATAATTTTATATTTAAAAATATTTATTAAAATTGCATATTTCAAGCTCTTCATAGAAAGCAATTGTTCACAAAAATGTATTCAGATCTACCTCTACCACCTTTTCCATGCCCTACCCGTTGTGGAAGCGGTAATGTTTATGCCAGAAGCGGTAATGTTTATGCCAACAACCTTGAAAAAGTTAAGGCAGTAATTACAAAATTAAATAGTGAAGATTCTGATGCAATATTACGTGCAAAAGAAATTTATGAAGTGCCTTCATTAAGTCCACAACTTGCATTTATAAAAACCAATTTTTCTATAATCGTGTCTTCTATAAAAAAAACTCCAAACTGTAGGATTAAATATTCATAAAAGCATTAATATTATATCTACCGTAAGGGAAGCTCTTGTGAAAATTAAGGATAAAAAGTATGTCAAAAAATTTGATGCAGTATTTCAAAGAAACCCGGTATATCAACAGTTTAAAATGTAAATATATGTTTTAAATATAAACTCAATTTTAAAAAGTGTAGAGGATTCTAATGATGATTATATCAGAAGTTTATCACCAAATGAACTTTTAAAATGTAAGTTTGCACCGGCAACATCTGTAGACGTTAAAAAAAGTTTCTCAATGTATAATTCACTTTTGACAGATAAACGAAGAAAATTAACTTTGAAAATATAAAAGCCCATATGATCGTTTATTGTAACAATTTTCAAGAAACTAATTATATCGAATAAATATTATACAAAAAACAAATTGTTTTTTTTTTGCTACTTTTTTGTTAGAATATTGTGCTTTTTTCTTCGTATTATTTTCCTATAAATTGCAAATATTGCGCCTTCTTTGTCTTCTCTGCTTATGACTCATCTACCTTTCTTTTTACTTCGTTAATTGATAAAAATAAGTATTGACTGATTTTTGATTTTTTTAATGAACTAAAACTTGATTTTTTTTTTCTATGTTTCAAAAAGCAGGTGTGTACATAAGTACGTAAATGTGCATATTAGTTAACATAATATGGACAAGCGATTATCATATTTTCTTATAAGGTTTACTGAATATTTTATCTTCATTATATACCACAACACATTAGGTGGGAATGATAGTATGCGTTTATGCTGATGTTTGTAACGCCCAAAAACATTGGTCTATGACCCACTTTAATTTATACTAATCTGCTTAGAATCTTTTTCTGCGTCGACTTAACAATGTCCGTCCGTCTGTCCGTCCTTGTAAACCTTGTCATCAAACTGCAGGTGGCAATTTTGATAAATTAATGAAATTTGACTTGTTAGTATCAAGTTAATATTTGACAAAAATAATTTTTATTTAAAAATAAACGAAAATCGCTCACTAATTTACCATAGCCCCCAATAAGACGCACTTTTGAGAACCACCCAAAGGTGAATCAATACATATAAATGTTAGTATCAACATAATATTCGTACTACGTATTTTATATTTTACACTTAATACAAGTATCGATCCACAATTGGCCACAAGTCTAGAAAAAAAAAAGAAAACCATTCCACAAAATGTGATGCACACAATGGTGTAGGGTATCATATATTTGGGAATGACCAACTATATCTTTCTTTCACATTTCAATTAAATTATTTCTACTTAATTCTCTTTTGTATAATCTGAGTAATGTCTTTAAAGCTGATGGTATGTTAACGGAAATATTACACAGAAAAAAGTATTACCGTCTTTTTTACAATTAATTCAGTTGTTTAATTTTGCACCAAAGTTTAATAAATATATTCAAGAAAAAATAAAATAAATTTTTTAATTCATTCAAAGTAAATCAAAATTTCAAATGGTTTGCAAGATATGAGCCTGAGAAAATCATCACTTTTTTGCAAAAATTACACCGATGCCCTAAATCTTTGGGAGCCCATAAAAAAAGTGCATGACTTTGGCAAAACTGGGAGAAACTTGTCTTTTTTTTCGTCTTTTATCACGTAGCGGTGTCCGTATATTTTTATATTTTTTCGTTTGCACTGTGTAGTATTTTGGAAATTAAAGTCCATTAAAACTTTTTCATGATTTTTAAAATATACGTTAACTTAGATAAATATTATTTTCTCGATCTTATAGTCTGCCGATAAGAAATATAAGTGATACAGATAGACTTTACTTTTTCGATTTGACTCAAATTTAGTTCATATGGACTTATTGTTTGCTTTTAGGTATACTTTCTAAATTTTTGTACCTATATTATGAATATTATGCCATCAAATATATTGAACATTTATAAAACATACACTTCTTTTTATTTGTTTTTTATAAATTTATACTAAATTTATACATTTCATTTCCCATATCCGCTGCCTAACAAATTTAGACACATACACAATACACATACATTTATATGTATTTATTAATGTTACCTTGGGGACACCATTAATAACAAACGACTAAAAATATATTTTCTTTCACCAAAAGCTAAACTAAAAGGAAACACAAGAAATAAAAGCAACTTAAAACTTACAAAACGCTTAAAGCAGTTGAAATATAAGCAAGAAAATTGGAAAATATTACGACATACAGTACAATATTTTTAATCGAATTTCAATGGTAAATAAATTTAAGATGTTGTTTCCTCCTTTTTTGAACAAATACAATTTTTATGGAAGCAACTAAAACGAATGTCTTTGTAAAGGAGTAAAATAAATTAAAAGAAACATATAAAATAAATAATTCCACAAATGTGGTGAAATTGCGGAAATGTTGGCAAATGGAGTGGATTAAACTTAAAACAAAAGTTTTTAGTTGCTTAATGGTATTAAGAAAAATATATTGAATTTCCGGCTTTAATATAATGTGCAATGTTATTTCCGTTCTGTAGAGAATTTTTTGGTAATGGCTAGAAATTTGGATTCATTTGTAATGAAATAAAATCTTTTAGAAAATGTGTAAAAATATATAAATAGATTATATGTATATCTTTTATACCTGAATTTAAGAAAAAAAAAATAGATAAATAATAATAAATGTAAAAATTGCTGAAAGAAAATAGCTTCGTTGCAACTACTGAATTTTCTGTCAATAAAGTATTTTATTTTCCACCACCAAATCTTGTAAAAACTGTAACAAAATTTTATAGCTATACATATATCCCTTAATGTCTAACGTAGAAAAAGTTTTCTTATACAAGCCTTTACTTACATTATGCAAAATCTCTCTTGTCAACTGAATAAAAATAAACAAAAAATTTTTTTTTTTATCGAAAACTATAAAATTCTGTAATTCTCTAATGTTTTTCTCTGTGAGTTAAAAGATTTCTTTATTTTCACAACTTAACAATTGTCTACCGTAAAAATAGTTTTCAAACATGAATAAAGTTACAATTTATTTTATATGAATTTATTTTTTACAATACATTTATGACCGATGTGAATGTGTTTAAATACGTACTTTCAGTTTAAGAACAAATATCATGAAATGCAAAGTAAATACTGTAAACAGTTAAACATTTGTAAAGTGCACACAAATGTAAATATCGGGCTGACTTGACCGATATGCATCTATTTATACCATCAATCTAATTTTTTGATACAAAAAGTTTATTCTATAGAAATGAGTTATGATCGGTCTATAATTTTACGAAGTCCCCATGCACAGAGAAAACATATTCGTTGTGGCAACCGAATTTATTGCCAATCGAATTTGGTCGGTTCCAACAACTAACTCGCAATTCTGTTGCTATTACTGCATGTATTCGATACACGCAACTGACTTGAAAAACAAATCAGTGCTAGTAGTAAAAATATCTATAATACTATTGTGAATGATAAGTAAATTTTTTAACCTTTTTTTAAATTAATTTTATTAAAGATAAAAACCCAAATACAACAAATATCATGAAAAACTAAATACATACATAAATATACTTATACTTAAGAATAAATTCGATAAGGTCTCCGGCCAATCCTGATAAGAAATTGATGTTTTTCAATGCAGTTTTATACATAATTGTAAACAGTGAAGTGTTGGTTTGCACGGTGGAATTTTTAACAGAAGATAAAGTGATTAAAATGATCTATAAAGAAATGGTAAATAAATTATATCAAAGGAATATTGACAGTAAGTTTAGTCATTCGTTTTTTACCTTTGATTTGAACATATTATGGAATAATGACAATCATAGACCGGCAAGCAAGATAATGTATCCATGAAGTATACAGCTACTACTTAAAAATTGGCATTACATCCGAGATTATTTTAATTATTTTCCAGCGACTTTCATAGATTAAAGAATATGATACCGACCTTAAAAGGAAATCTATGTAAGAGATATTTTTAACGATTTTACTTCCTTACCTTTCGTAGGTTGTCATTCTAATTGATTTTAATAATATTCCGTTGATAATTATCCGCTATTGACATCGATACATCAGATGTTAATGTTGCTGTCGAAGGACTGGTTAACTATAAAACATGAGAGGATTTTATCTTTGTTAGCATGTTATTTAGAGGATTAAAATATACTTACAACTAAAACTCCCACGTTAATTGGCATGTGCCAATATACATATATATTAATTATAATTTAAAAATGTCCCAATAAGCATTTTTGCTGGAATTCAAGTGTAAGAACAATTTAATTCCAGTTATAAATTCAAATTTCAAGTGTTGAAAAACAGTTATACTACACTTTTATTCAATAGCATACTCCAGTGAAAAGGAAACTTGAATTCAAGTCGAACAAAAGAGTGTTTGTACAGTTCATTTCAAGTATTGAATTACATTGAAATTCCAATAAAACAAATAGTTGAATTCAAGTTTGGAAATATATTATTAATCAAACGTTTGATAACAGTGTAATTCCAGTATTCAAAATAATAAAATTCAACCTATTTTCATTTCTATAAAATGTACTACATTCATACATACATATGTACATTTTTACCTTTTTATTTTACAAAAAAATATTTAAATATGCCACATAGGCATCAAAACAAAAATATATTTATATAAATATCTTAGGAAACAAATTAATAAATGAGGTTCTTTCATTTATGGTTATTGATGTAATCCTCTAGTGCATCAAAATTGTGATTGTTTTCTTCAATGAAACGATATGGAATCTGCGACTTAAAAACAATAAATCCTGGTACACTTTTTTCCGATTTTAATACAAATAGCTATCGATTATTTTTTTATAAATTTTTAATTGATTATTTTTTTATTTTTCTTTCTCACAAATATGATTATTTTATTTGACAACAAACAAAAAGTTTTTTCTATCTTGAAAAACACTTATAAAAATTATTGGAATTCAAGTTGAATACAAATAAAAATTCAATCACTGGAATTTTAATTTTTTGGGTGCTTACTGGGGTATGGCTTTATAATTAAAAATTTTAAAATATTAGCTAAAAAGTTTTATTTAGAAGAAAATATTTTTAGAATGTCAATAAAATATTAATATAAAAAAAATATTATAAACACCGAATTTATTTTTTTTTTTTTTTGCTTTTTAATCATAAATTTATTTCACTTTATAAATTAAATGGTTAGAGATGCCAATTTGTAGTACTAAATTCATTTGTGAAGATCAAATGAGTTAAACTAACAATAGGAAAATACATATTAATTATTCTAATTAAATTTACTTTTGTAATAATCCCAATTCCAACACAATAATTGTTAAATTTGTATAAATATAAAAAACCTGTTGGAATTATTTTTTTTTTAATAATTGCAATAATATATTAGTCATTTTTATTAAATTTATATACTTGTAACCGTTTTATATCAAATCTTTTTTCTGTGTGTACAAATGCCATCCCGGAAGAAGTTTTTGACTTAGTCTAAAAATAATCACGATTTTTGTCAATAAGATGTTTCACTACATTGCATTTTTTGCCAATCTGTCAATTCAAACACTTACCCAAAGCTTCAATAATTTAGAAAATTAGCTATCGTAGAGGATTTTGTGTAATTTTCATTCAAAACGTGGAGTCATCATATATCCCTGTAGTAAATTTGTATGTGAATAAATAGCTCCATACTTATCTTGTACGTACATATTTCAAAATATACATTAAACCAGAATTAGCTATATGATACAAAAATATGGTACATATATTATACAAAGACAAATTATCTCCTTAGACAACGAAATTATAAAAATTAGGTCAATTTAATACCAAAAATTAATCACAAAATAATTCTTCGATGTCAAAAATGCGACACTACTATCAACATATGACATGGTAAATAAGTAAATTCATATGTTTGCTATGATTGCCAAGCAGATTAATTTTAGGTAAACATCATTTTTAATAAAAATAACTTTCTATGCATATCATTTATAAATGAACCTAAAATTGCATTTTATTTAAAAAGTTGTTATTATAAGCCTAGCGAATCATTTCCACTTTATATACTAAACCTATGTTCCAGGTTTTAACTTTAGGTGTTCTTCATGATACAATAAATAACAAGGTAGAACTATTAGAGAGAGTTGTCATTTTCAAGTCATGTAAAGTCAAATAATTGAAAAATTTAAAACAAAAAAAAAAAAAACAAAAAAAAAAAAAAAACATGAAAAAATTTATTTTTCGTTTACATTTGAAATGTGGAAATATTTGTTAGATATTTTGCGAAATTTAACACGTATATTTTTCAAAATGATATTATGTGCACAATTCGTTATACACATATTAGTTTTTTCACATAAAAAGATAATTTTTCACAATTTATAATTTTGATATAAATTTTTTTTTTAAGTGTTCTTTATTTTTCACATTTTCTTTTGACTGACTTTTTAAGGAAAATAAATTTGAGAACTTTCTTTCTAATAATTGTACCTTGTTATTCATTGTACCATGGGTGTTCTTTATATTTATTTTGTCTTAATATTTTGTATTTTAATTTACTATTCTGGCCCCTTTACAAATTCCAATCTCCGAGTTCGGTATCGTTCCTTCTATGCTCCTTTCCAATTTCTGTCGTGTTTCTCCTCCACGGTTGTCTTCACGGTTGTCTTCATTAACTTTCGGCGAATTTTTTTTAATAAAAAGTGCCTTGAAGGAAAAATTTTAAATGAAGCCATTAACTTCAGGTATTTGAGTTTACTTTAATTCAAGAATTTGTAAATTTCATACAGTAGATTTCATACAAAAAACAGCTTAAGTGCTAGACATATTCTTCGCTTTATCAAAAATAAAACAGTGGGGAAGAATGGGAATAAATCTGTAACTTCTAATGTATTTGCATGAAATTTTACATAGTTGTAGCAAAGGACGGTATAATTTTTAGTTTAGAAGCAGGATCTAATACACGCTTCAGGAGCGGAACAATGGGAGCTCAAAATAGGGTACTAGTGTCATTCAAAAGGTTTAACCACTAGCGAATTTTTGTTCATCACCCGATTTCCAAATTTTTATGTATCTTTAAAGCCCTTGATAAGTCCTTTAAAAAACATGCTTGCATGTACTACTTATCTTATATATTTTTCGAGTTAAATACATTTGAAATTTCAATAATCTCAATTTTACTATATCTTGGTTAAGATTTTTCCATATATAGCCAACTATTTTCAACCGATTTTATTATGTTTTATATAGTTGGTTAAAAAACAAAATTATCTATCGAACAAAGAAAATTTTGAGTCATTGCCTTCATTGTTACAAAAGTTAAACGATTTTGAATTGCAAAGTTTTCAAAAATTAACAAACAGACGGACAGATGGACGGACATTAGAATTCTTAAAAAAAAACTCTTGAAATTCGAAAAAATATTTTTTTGCACTTTTCAATTAATATGGAAACCTAACGAAGGTACTAAAATTTTGATATCACATTTCCCTGATTTAAGTGAAATTTTCGACCCATTTATCCTCAATGTATAGACGGACGAATGGACATTGCCATGCAGCCAAAAAAATATTTTAGAATTCTAAAAATGAATTTTTTTACTAACTAATAAATAGAAAAATAGAACGTGATCATAAAAATTTGGATGTCACCTCTTCCTGAATTAAGCGTAATTTTTGTCCCATTTAACCTAAATGTATAGACGGAAGGACGGACATTACCATTCAGCCAAAAAAACGTGTTATAATTATAAAAATAATTTTTTTTACTTACTAATAAATAGAAAAATTAAATGTGGTTATTAAAGTGTTGATATCACCTATTCCTGATTTATGCATAATTTTCGACCCATTTGACTCTAATATATAGACGGACGGACGGATAGACATTACCGTTCTACTAAAAAAAATCATAAAATTCTAAAATTGAATTTTTTTTACCTAATAATCAATAAAGAAATAAAACGTGCTCATTAAAATATTGATATAACCTTTCCCTGAGTTAAACGCCATTTTCAACCCCTTTTATCCCAATGTGCGCTGGTGGGGAACTGAAGACCAATTTTAAAAATTTTGAAATAATTTTTTCGTATTAAACAAATTTTTACGCATCGAAAAAGGCTTTACTCGGGACACTTTAATGTACATATAATTTGATAGTTATATATACCACTTTTTTTTTTTTTTTTTGTAAAATTTTGTATGTTAACTTAACTGTATTCATGATATAGTTATTCAAAAATAAAGTTAATCAAAATAATATTACTCATACGCTCCATCGACCAAATATTTAAAACAACTTTGAATAAAACAAAATTTCTTTCTATTTCGCTAGTTTTTAATCCAGTTGTTGTTTTAATTTTTGCACTATGAATATATAAACAAAACAACGCAAACCCTTAAAATTTTAAACGGTCCAATAAATTCAATAAAAATTAAAACCACACTTTTTTGTTTTTATAGTATTGTTTATTAAAATAAAATAAAAAGCTCAAGGTAATATTTTGAGCATTTATAAAAAGTTGTTTTTGTTCTATATTATAATAAAACAATGAAATTTTACCTTTTTCTACATCCTTTTTTTCCTTTTTATTTAGTGTGAGACCATGTGGAGCTTGTTTGAGTATTTATTTTCAGATTTAAGTTTTTCAATATTAATGCAAAGAGGGTGTTTAACTAAAATAAAATAAAAAAAAAACCTTTAGGTTATTTTAATATTAAAAAGAATAACTATCAAAGACAATGAGAGTAACGCCGATTGTAAGTTGTAATATTCATTAATTAATGTTGATACATGAGGCAATGAAGTCTTAAACTTATATCTATTTTTTTAATTTATTTTAATTCTAGTGATAAATTGTTAAAAAAAATTAGGGATTGTACCATATTCAAACCATAAACTAACTATAAAATTTTATCTCAAAGTAGCCCTATATGACATAAATTCAAAATTTGATTTTATTTCGTACCATAACCTAAGTTCAAAGCAAGTCATTGTCTTTTCTTCCTTACATTCATATGTATTGTCTTATATACAGATATGCTTTTTTATTGAAAAAAATATTTGCTGATTACATGTCTATCACTTTATTGTTACTGCATTTTTTTTTTACTCCTGCTTCCTGTATTCTCTTTAGTGCTGTTTGCAACTTCTATTCCTTTCAATAAAAATAGCACAAATTCTTTGTTCAAAAAATCACTATTGTTGTTAAAACATAAATAAAACTAAACAAATCGTAAAACATAGATGTAAAGAAAATATCTCTAATATTATTTTATCACACCACACGTTCTAAATTGTTATGCAGAAAAGTTGGTAAATATTTTATATGTTTTTTTTTTTTTTTTTAGGGTAGTAAAAACTTATTTCGTAAATTTGTTTATTGGCAGACATCAATGAAAAAATAAAGCAAATAGACAACCAAAGAAAAGTTGCAATGTATTGTTGCCAAGTGCATAGTGTTGTATTAAATTTTTAAAAGAATTTGTAGAGGAAGTATATACGTTAGTTTGAGAAAGAAAAAAGAACAAACAAATTTTTATCTCAAGCAGGCGCTATAATGGAATATAAAATCTTTTACTTTAAAACAATTTTATTCAATCTTTATTAGTTTAAAAAATCTGGTTTTCTAGTTTATATAAAATAATAAGCTTCAATACATTCACTTAAAATTATTTTAATAATTCTACTCGATTTAGCTTACCATTATTTAGACATTTCCTTTTAGCTTGTAGTGGAATTTAAAGAAAATTTTCCTTTTTTTCCAAATTCCACATTAAAGTTATTAACATAAATAATTCTGCTTAACATTTTTTCACCTAGTCTATATGTTATACAATTTTATTTTCTTTAATTTATTTTTCTTTTTCTTAAGAACCAGTACTCAAGTATGATTTTCTTGCAGGTTATCTTCTCCGTCATCATATCAACTGCTACTCAAGTCCCACTCAAAAAGTATTATAAAAGATTAAGCGTAAAAATACTCAACTGTTTTACCATTACAGTGTGATTTTTTTTCCACATGGAAAAAATCTCTAAATCATACTAAGAGTTACAAATTTTATAAGCAAACTTATACAGTGAGAGAAAATATAATAAATTGAAAATTAAATCTAACATTGCATTAATAATGGGAAAACTGGAATCTTCATCTTAACCCACGGACCACTGTAGCGTTTTTCGCATTAGTAAATTTAACTTTATCGCATCTAATTTAGTTTAAGATGAATGATAATTTTTTTATACATGAATATTTAGCTTGGAGTGTAAAGTAAATAATTTAAGAAAAAAAAAAAAAAAAAATATAACTCCGAAGAATTTTATTAACCAAGCCATAAAAAAATAGGAAAATATTCTCTTTTTCACAAATAATTTTGTGAGATGGGAATATCAAGCTTCCAAATATTGGTGTTGCGAAAACGCATCAATGCGCGTTGGGGTAAAATGCGTCAAAAGTGGCGCTTAATTGAATTTTTAAATTTTAAGTTTTGTATAAAGTTGGGTATCGGATAAAAAAAAAAAAAAAAAATTATGTATCAATATCTATAAACATCTTTAAGCTATAAGGAGCTGTCAAAGTTATGAATATTTTGACATTTTAGAAAAATAGTAAAAAATTAAATTTTCATCAGCTTTCAGTAAATTTATTTTAAATAAAAAGTATTTTAAAGTAAAAATTTAAAATGAAACCATCAACTTCACATATTTAAGTGTAGTTTTTTTTTAAAGTATTTGTAAGTTAAATTTTGTCTTAATATTTTTGCTATTTTTTCAAAATAGCTAGTATCCTATTTTCATGAAAAATGTTTAACCACTAGCGCATCTTTGTTCCTTACTCGATTTCCAAGATTTTTATACGTCTTTAAAGTCCTTGATAAATCCCTTAGAAAACATGCTTGCATGTACTACTTATCTTATATATTTTTCGAGTTATACATATACATTTGAAATTTCAAAAATCTAATTTTTAAAAGATCTTGGTTACGATTTTTGAGTCGTTATTAGGGTGATCGATTATTCGACATTTTTGAGAAACCGGTTTTCGAATAGTTCGAATAATTGCTATTTTAAAAAAACCGGTTGCACTTTTTGAAATTCAGAAAAAACCGGTTAACCGGTTTTTTGCAGAAGTTAATATTTATATCAAAAGACTACATTTCTTTAAAAAAATCAATTCTTATAATTAAGTTAAAAATTATTAAATACAAGCGTAAAAGCCTGACAATGTCAGGAAAAATAATATAATAATGAAAATATGCACAAACAAATCCGAAAATTAAAAGAAAAAAATATGAACAACATTTAGACACCTTCCTCTCCCTAATCGAAGTCAATTATTTGAAGCCGTTCAAATTTTTTGGAATAATATTGATTAAAGTTTTAAATTCGTAAACCTTTCAAAATAAAAAAAATCGTCGTAAATGGCCGAAATACACATCAGTTTTTTATAGGATTTGGAGAGCAAACAATAAGTATTGCAACTTAAAAGTTCTTAATACCAAAACAGACTTTTTGGTCCCTGATAGAAACATCTGGCACTATTAGAATTTGTTGAACGAATAGTTTTATAAGTATGCCGATTTTTAGTTTCTTATTTTTGTTTGTTTATTTACTTGGTTGTATATACGTTTAAACAACATAGTAGTATTTTTAATATTTTTACGGAAAAAAAGTTACTCTGAAAGAAAAATAAAACAAAAACAATAGGAAAAGATGTAACTCCATGCGAACGAAAGCGTAGGAAATACAGTTAGCTTTGATTTTCGTTCGACATAGAGAAACAGGCTATAAATTTTTGAAGAAATTAACATAACTTAAAGAAACATGTTGAGTCCGCCATTTCGTTTTTTAAAATTCTGATTTCAGTTTCAAATTAAGAAACTCTAAAACTACCTATACACAAAATTATAGATGGATCAGAAAATTTTTAAAAAATGTTGGCAGCCATTTTTGTTTCGCCATTTAGAATTTTTTATTTTTTAGTTAATTTTTGTATTCAGCAAGCCCAATAACCTTGAGATATGATTTTTTTTTTTTTTTGCATATCTGGCAACGATAAAGAGTTTTGGCCAAAAATCTATCTCCCTCTTTTCAATATTTCAGTAACTTGTGAACCGTTGAGGATATCTCAATAAAAATTTACATGGTGAGAGCTGAGGTGTTTTAAAGTTGATTGAAAGGAGGGTAGCTTCTTAGGGGGTCTGAGTGGTAGTGGGTGGCCCAACAAATTTTGCCTTCTCGGACATGTCACTTTTTTTATTGGCCAAACATTCATTTATGATATGTTAGAAAAGAAATTTTATATATAGATAGTGCTTGTAAATCTTTCATTAGTTTAAGAGATATTCAGGTCGAAATAAATTTTTCGCTCATTTTGAGCCTCGTATTTTTGCAGTTTTTTAACTTGGCGCAAATGCTTGCAAAAGCAAATCCAAAGGAGCTCCAGACAAATGTCTACCCACAACCTTATCCAAACTTTGTCAATTTTGAAAAAAAAAAAAAAAATATTTTTTTGTTAAATTCTCAAATTGCAAAACTTGGATCAACTTAACCCATTTCCAACCACTGTTGCGTTTTCGCATCAGTAATTTTACCTATACCGTAACTAATTTAGTTTAAAATTAATGATAATGTTTTATATATGTACATTTAGCTTGGAATGTTAACTAAATAAATTGAGGGACAAAAATTAACTCCGACGAATTTTTACCCCCGCTGGAGCGGATCAAAAAAAGGTCTATAAAATAGACCTTTTTTTAAATTTAAAAATTCATTTGAAAACTTTTACAAAATATCTGAATAACCTTTCAAACGATAGCCAAGATATCAAAAAATATGAAACTATTCACTTTTTAACAAATAATTTAGCGAGATAGAAACACCAAGCTCCCAAAAATTGGTGTTGCGAAAACGCATCAAAGGTCAGTTAGGGGTAGTGTAATGTAGCTACGCAAGGTGGCACACTGAAAATAAGGTAATATAGTATGTTAAAATTGTGCAAAATAATTAAGAAAACCATTATAGATAAACGAATATAAAATTTTTTTAATTAAGACTTCATGTGGAATATAATTTTTTTACCCTAGCCTTATAAAAGTTGTATTCTACATTATTTATGACTTATGTAGTAAAAAATAAGCAGTTGTCAGCAAAAGTGGCTATATTTTTTACAATCATTGAGAACAAATGTAAGAAAAAGAATTTCCAAATGATCGACGCTACCTGAATATGAAGTGTATTTTGTGAAGGATGCTATTATATTGAATATCATCACAAAAATTCAAGGAGTTACCTGAAAAATGTCGAAAACTAATGAATGAAACCAATAAAATTATGTAATTTGTTGCTAAATTTTTTCAATGGTCTTAAAAAGGGATAACAAATTTTCTTCAAAGGTCATAAAATTTGCTAAGAAAAACATAATATTTGAAATTTTTTTGATTACACATTATTATTTTTTATTCAAAGTATTAACAAATTTTTGAAATCCAATGTGAATAGGCAACATAAACATAATAGGTAACATTTCATAATTTTCGAAACAGCCTTTTTCTGTAAAAAGCTAAAAGCTCTACTCAAAGTGATAGTTCATTTTGGGATTTCAATTAAATGAGATTAAGAGGATATCAAAATATAAACAAAATAAAATCTTCAAGGATATTCAAGGTATAGTAAAGGAAAAATCTGTGAATAAAACAAGCAAACAAATTTTTTTCTTAGTCATTTGAAAATTGTTACATTACCCCAATTTTCAAATCCTATGAGCCAGTGCATTTGGAACATTACCAGGATTTACGACTTACAAATTCGGGAATATTCTACAAGAATAAGAGAATCGATTTACGTAACATTTGTGTTTGAAGCACAACGTGGTTAGGTAGCCTGTACGAAGAACCAAAATGCTTTCCTGACCACCGTATTGAAATCCCAATCGAGATGATCCGCAAACTGATAATCGAGTGCAATGTACATTACATTCCAAATGCGTGTAACATATTTTATTTAATATATAATCTATTTTATACATTATATGAAATTATTTAGCCTTACACCGTAATTTATTTAACGTTTTTACGTCATTATTTAGTTGTCTTAAATTTCAATTTGAATGGTCCACCTCCAATTTTTTTTTTGTTCAAACTTAACATATTTAACATACAATTTGTAAAATAATCACAAAACTAAATTTAAATGACAAATAAAACTCATTTTGCAATGCAATTTGCTTAAACGTCTACTTTTTATATGAGCAAAGCAACATACCCCTAATTGACCATTGATGCGTTTTCGCAACACCCGATATCTCGGAAACTAAAATAGCTAGGCACATAAATCTTTCGATTTTATGATCACAATCACTAAAGTAGACCCCATACCAAATTTTATTAATTTATCTTAACGGGATCGGGTAGAGATAAGAAAAGGGGTAAAAATTATTTTAATTAAATAATAATAAAAATAAAAAAATATGACGGACGCCTCTTATAAGGAAAGATTAACGATTTTAATGAAAGAAGTCAATTTTTGAAAGATGTTTTCTTCGGATTGAGATTTTGGACATTTTGGAATAAAAAAAAAAATAGTTTTCCTAAATTCTTCAGTTTAAAAACAAATTCGTCTATGTCAAAATTTTAATAAGATATTTTTGTTCATTTAAATTTTATTTAGATTTAAGTACTAACATTATTTTTCAAAAAGGCGCTTCAATTCTTCAAATTTAATATACTTTTACTAATTTTTTTTAATGTTCTAACGTTTCCTATGATATATGAAAATAACGGATAAATACAAAAGACTTGCGAGTTTAAATAATTTAACTCTTTTTATATCTTCTAACATTTTTTAAAAAAGAGAGAGCGAATAAAACCCTGCCTAATTTTAATAACTTATTTATTTTTTCGGTTTGCACATTTTTATACCCTTCACCACAATTTTGATAAGAGAGCAAAAAAGTTTATATTTTTGGTTTCCTTGTAAGAAATAATGACGATAGGACTATGTCCGTCCGTCCGTGTGTCGGTTGAAATGGCGTTTATGAAGCCCACCGATAACTGGCATATATACTATATATATCAAACGATCACAAATCCTTTCGAAAATTTTGCTATTGAATTTCAGCAAGATCGGTTTATACATTGTGAAGATATACTTAAAAAACCGGTTTTTAGAAACGGTTTTCCAGTTTCTGAAGCCTCTGTATATACTAGGGACTTTCTTTTTGCAAAGAAGGCTCGGACATTAAACAAATCGGTTCATAATAACTGAGATATCGGGCAAAACGCAGTTTCAATTTTTTGAAGCCCTTGTTTAAGCTATAGATTTATATATATATATATATATATATATATATATATATATATATATATATATATATATATATATATATATATATATATATATATATATATATATATATATATATATATATATATATATATATATATATATATATATATATATATATATATATATATATATATATATATATATATATATATATATATATATACTCTATATATATATACTCTGTTGATTATGAACGGATTTGGTTTATTAAAAAATATATATATATATATATATATATATATATATATATATATATATACATATACATATATATAAATATATCGGTCATAAATATTTTTATAAAATTTCGGTTTTTTTAATAAACCAAATCCGTTCATAATCAACAGAGTTATGGCCCAAAAACAAATCTGGAATATAAATACACACACAAACATGTATATTAAGCATTGTAATGACTATTATTGACGTTTTTGTTTTTTGGCAAATAGTTTAGTTAGCAACAGCAGTAATATAATGAATAACAGTGTTGTTGTTGTTCTTTGTATATGCAGTCAGTTTGTATATACAGTGTTTATTATACTCACATACAAAAATAAATAAATATGGAATTGTTGTTGTTGCTTATTTTTAAAAGCAAAGCTTGCTATGATTGTCTTTTTTTCGTATTCAAATTTTCGTAGTTTGAAAAAATGTAAATTTATAAATGTGAAATAATGAAAGAATACGTTAAGGCGAAAATTTAATTATTTGTCGGTAAGATGGTAAAGGGTATGAAAGATTCGTCACAGCCGAATCTTTTTTTAATTTCATTTATTTTAAATTTTATTGATTTTTTTACGATTTTTTCCGTTTAGTCGACTTTTACAGCTGTTTGGTTATGGTTAATGTTAATATTCTCATAACAATTTTGGCTTCTCTAAAAGTCGGACCATATATGATTAGAAATTTAAAAATGCTTTTTGATGATCACTTTTTTATTTTTGCCTAAGCCATGTCTAAATTTGTATACCTTTTCCAAAAAGATATGCTTATCTTAGATTAATTATTAATCTTCCTTTAGAAATTAAAAAAATAATACATATATTATTTTTTTTTCTCTCATTGAATTTTGTAACTTTTTCCCGAAAATTATGAAAATTAATATATAATATTGTAAAAGCATGAAATACTATAAAATTAAATTATTGTATAGTTATAATGTCGTTATTTATCAATAAAAATTAATAAATTAAAATTAAAGTAATACATATTGTTCTATACTAATTAGGAACCTATTTTGTAATAAATTTTTTGCGGCAATACTATATCATAAAACCTCCTTGGGGAACCATAACTTCTTTGGTCGTAAGTGGGTTAAATTTGATACGTGATGGAATAAAATGAAATTTCGTTAGCTAAAACTATTAAATTTTTTTTCTGTGTACATTTGAATTAATCTGTTCATACATATCCATGTCAAGTTTACTTACATATACATATAAATGTATACATATACATATGTACATAAATATAGCAAAGATTCACACAAAAACATGTAAAAAAAAATTTTAAATACAAACATGTAGCAAAAGTACTTAAGCTATATATAAATATCCATGTGTGTTTTACAAATGTAAAAGAGTTTAAGAAAATGTCTTGTATACTTTAATATTTATACTTGTATTACAGACTTAGTTCTATGCAAATATTTTTACCAAAAAGTTTCATATGTAGAATATAAATGTATAATTTTTCATAAAATAACATTGTTTCAAAAAGTTTCTAGTAAAATTTTGTGTATATGATTTTTTCTCTTGCTTTTAATTATTGCATGTTACACTGGTCAACAAAAAAATCCTCCCCCATAGAGGAATAGTTGGACTTGATGTATTTTGATGTGCTAAACACGAATCTGCTTTCAGTTTTTTTCCATCAGGTCTGGATTTTTTTTTTATGGGCGTGTCTAATATTTCGCCCATAGTAGGGCCATTACTCTAGTATATTTCCTCATAACTCAAGAACGGTGTGTACGATTGATTAAAGTAATACACCAAAAGATGCGGACTAAAAATATCTTTAAATCATTTAAACTTAATTTTTTTATGTCCTCAATAGTTTCGGAGTTATTTTGAAATAAGTGTACGAAAAAAAATCATTTTCATGCAAAATTTTAGATTTTTTTGTTATTAAAATTTTTTTTAATAAATGAAGACATCTAAAATGTTACAGTTTATTATCTTTATCTTAAAGCTGGTAATGCTGCAAATGAAATAAGGCATGTATCTTCAAAATTGATGCACAAATAGTGATTTTATTCACAGTTAAGTAAAAATACCCATGTTACATACAATTGAGTAGAAATTAGGGTATCCAATAGGGTGATCGATTATTCGACATTTTTAAGAAACCGGTTTTCGAATAGTTCGAATAATTGGTATTTTAAAAAAACCGGTTGCACTTTTTGAAATTCAGAAAAAACCGGTTAACCGGTTTTTTGCAGAAGTTAATATTTATATAAAAAGACTACATTTCTAAAAAAAATCAATTCTTATAATTAAGTTGAAATTTATTAAATACAAGCGTAAAAGCCTGACAATGTCAGGAAAAATAATATAATAATGAAAATATGCACAAACAAATCCGAAAATTAAAAGAAAAAAATGTGAACAACATTTAGACACCTTCCTCTCCCTAATCGAAGTCAATTATTTGAAGCCGTTCAAATTTATTGGAATAATATTGATTAAAGTTTTAAATTCGTAAACCTTTCAAAATAAAAAAATCGTAGTAAATGGCCGAAATACAGATTAGTTTTTTTTATAGGATTTGGAGAGCAAACAATAAATATATTACTATTTAGTACATGTTTTCTGAAATAAAATGCTATTTTTAAAACCGGTTTTTTGTGTTAAAAAAAACCGGTCTATTCGACATTCGAAAAATGAACATTTTGAAAAAACCGACAGCACATTGACTGAAAAAACCGGTTTTAAACCCGGTTGGAAAACCGCGTAGATCACCCTAGTATCCAATTATTCGGGTGTTCATATTAATCGGTTTATTCGACAAATAATTATTCGAGGTTAAAAGTTGATCGGTTAATAACCGATTATTGACAAATTATTCGATTAACCGAATAACCATAGTTATATATGTAAAACATATAAATTACACAAATTATAGAATTTAATCTATTGAAATAGTGACTTAGAAACATAATATAAGATCGAATTATTTTACAAGGGGATCATTTCGTAATTATTTTCTCCTATTTGTATGAAAAATTTTAATTTTTAAGCTAATACTACAAAATATTCCGCTATATTTAATACATTTTTCATGTAAACGTATTTTCCGTATAAGAATGATATTTTGTTAAAAGTGTCTAAATTAATATTTTTGTGTACGTCTTATAGCAGAACAATTCATTTAAATCTTTCTATATATCTGTTTTATTACTTATAAAGCAGAAGAAAAGTACCTCAGTAAAAATTATTTTTATTTATTTTTACTGGAATGTAACAGTTTATGTAATTTACATAAATTTGTCATAAAAATAAAAAAAATTATAATTTATAACTCAAGAAAACTACATTTCGGTTAACCGGTTATTCGACACAAGTTATTCGGTTTATTCGTTATTCGAAATTAGACAGTTTTAATTTATTCGGACAGTTAATCGACAAAAATTAACCGGATAACCGAACGACGGTTAATCGATTGGATACCCTAGTAGAAATACAGTGGTGGCCAAAAAAAATTTTTTTTTCTTTTTGTTATTTTTTCTTGAAACAAAAATAGGTGGACTAGGTGGATTCTAATGAGTTAAACAAGAATCTGCATTCACTTTTTTATATCGGGTACTGATTTTTTTTATGTGCATTACAGTGCCTCACGAAAAAAGTTTCAAATGTACCCCTCTAGAAATGAAAATTAATATGTTCTTATATGATTCCCAAAATATTACATCTCAATGTTTAAATTTACGTGAGGTGAACCATTTTCAAAACACCTCTAAAATTACATATTTTAGTTATAAGAAAATAAACTTCAAATTGTAATAGAGGCATACTATAACTTTGAATTTTCATTAAAATAATTATTATGTCTCTTCACAGTCGCGGAATATTAAGATTTTACTAAAATTTGTTATCATATTTTCTTTGTTCAAAGTCTAATTTTATATATTTCGGACATTTTTCAAAATATATTAGGTTTTAATGTACCATAGGAATGGTCTATCCTGTTACTATTGAAGATAACACGTAATTAACCCATTATGAGCTAGAGGGTAAATTTTATGCATTTAGTTACCAAAAGGTTAAATTAGAAATTTTTGCAAATAAGTCGCATGTAAGAACTTATTACCTTAAATATTGATAAATTTGTAAAAACCATAATAAGTTCATTTAAAACCGCGAAAATAATTGAATAAAATTTTTTTTTAAATTTAGCCGCTATTTTACATTAATTTACAGCTTTCTTGTTCAATTTATGTTTTGGACACATTTATATCCTTAACTGACCATTTATTTGCCGTTAAAATTAACTTAACCAATTATGGACCGGAAATCCCAAAATATTATTTGCGCAACTAAAGGATGAAATGAATTCACATATTAATAGTATTCGATGAGTACTTTCCAATGATGCCTTAAAATATAATTTGCTATGGAAAATGGCCAAAATATTCAAACTTTAATAAAATACTTTTTTAAATAAAATCATTGAAAATTTTACTTAAATTTTAATTTCGCGAGAAAGATAACAAATTTTAAATAATTTCTTACTCAATATGCATTAGACGTCATTTTTCTATCATATGTTGTGATTTTTTTTAGCAAAAGGTTAAAAATTGTGTATACAGTTGATCGAAAACCATATTTTTGGAGGTATTTTAAAAATGGTCCCGCTCACGTAAATGAAATAGTTGAACCGAAATATTTTGGAAATTAGTTTTAAACATATCAAACTTTAATTTTAGAGGGGTACATTTGTAATTTTTTTTATCCCCATGCAAATCAAGGCACTTTAATGTGCATGACTAATATCTTCACCTTATTCAGCGGTCACACTATAAAATTCGAGAATGGCTTGTCAAACTTAGGCTAACTCAAGAACCCTTTACACGATTCTGACAAGTGATACACCAAAAGATGCATACGAAAATTGTCTTCAAGGTATGTGAACAATATTTTTCATTCGCTTAAGAATTTCAGAGTTATGGATCAAAATTTTCACCAATTTTCAAAAAAAATAAATTTTAAAATTTTCGGTACTAATTAGCGAATAACTATGGAAATATTAACTGGACAAAAAATTATATAAATTCAGCTCAAAGACAATTTAAGTAGCTATATATTAAAGTTCAATTTATCTTATCGGTACTAATTAGCGAATAACTACGGAAATATTAACTGAACAAAAAACTATATAAACTCAGCTCAAAGACAATTTAAGTCGCTATATATTAAAGTTCAATATTTATCTAAATTGGACAAACTGTTCTCGAGATATACAAGTGTGACTGCCTAAAGGCGTGGTCATAGTAGTCATGCTCATAAAAGAAATCAGTGCGTGATAGAAAAAAAGTAAAAGCTGATTCTTATTTAGCACGTTGAATTCCATCTAATCTACCTATTTTTTGTATTTAAGACAAAAAAAAATAAAAAATTTTTTGTTTGCCCACTAGTATATTTCTACTTAGCTATAGGTATACATGGGTATCCAAACTTTACTGTGAATCCAATCAAGATTTGTGCATACATTTTTATAATACGTAGCTTTATTTACTCGTAGTTTTGCCAGCTTTGAAATAAAGGTGATAAACTTAAATATTTTTGATGTTTTCACTTAAAAAAAAGTTTTAGTAAAAAAAACACTTTTTTTCCGACACTTTTTTCGAAATATCTCCTAAACTATTGAGCGGATAAAAATTTAATGGTAAAGCGATTTAAAGCTAATTTTATTCCGCATAGCATGGTGTATTATTTATATAAATCGTGCAGACCGTTCTCAAGTAATAGTGAAATATACTCGAGTAATCGGCATATTTAGGGCACAATATTAGACACGCCCATAAAAAAAATCCCGACCTGATGGAAAAAAACTGAAAACAGATTCGAGTTTAGCATGCGAAACTCCATCTAATCTACATATTTTTTTATTATTATTATTTTTTTTTTTTTTTTTTTTTTTTTTGAAGAAGCTCGAAAAAAAATTATTTTTTTGTCGACCAGTGTTTTTATTCATATGCGTATGTGTATATCATTGATAAAATATTACTGTATATTATTACCTTTGTTGCTACTGCTGCCTATTATTTTCTTCATCTTTTACTTACATTGTGTATGTATATGTATAAATATTTTTTTCTCTCTAAACATCATGTACTTCATACATCATTTGGCAATTAAGATATTCATGTTAAATAAAATTTGTTATTCAATTAGTGTAATTTGCTAGATTAAAATTAAAGACCAGAATAAGAATTATTTATATCTATATGGATGAATTTTCTTAATAAATGTAATTAATTTAATATAATTGAAACCTACAAAAAAGTAAGAAATGTATTTCATTAAATATTTGGTAAAGTTCATATAACTGGACATATAAGGAATTTATATGAAAATATTAATTATATGTATGATTAAATTACCTTGCGTAGGTTGCAATGATCAAGGGTTTTTAAACTCATAAAATAAAATAATTGCTAAGAAGTAAATTATTTTTTATTTTTATTTATATTTCATATACATTTTTTTCCGGCGATGAGTCAAACGCTTATAAATATCTTTAAAATGTTTGTACTTTCGTATTTATTTTCAATCAACCTCAACAAAAAACACCCTTGAAGGGTGTTTTTTGGTCGTGTGAAGTCACGACCTTTTCTAACCCTTTATGTTATTTCGTATTATTACAGGATGAGAAGATTATTTTTTCTAAAAGTTGAGGTTCTCCTCTACAACTATGTTGTTATGAACAAAAAATATAATAAAAAAAATATATGTAAAAATTCATCTTCGCCTCTGCCTTCATTTAATTTAAACTTCCCTCCGACAACGGAAAACTGCCACCGCCAACGCTAACTTGTGTTTCAGCACTTATATGTGCAAAAGTAGAACAACCAATGTTTTCATACACCAAAAATTTGCAGGATTAAACCATGAACCGTACATTAATGTTTGTACAATTGAAAATTATTTCCAGCAAACAATTAAAAGGAACCAAAAGTCAATTTGGTTTTATTGTTTTTGCTTGGTTTGGGTACAAAGAGTTGAAAGTGAAAGTAGATTGTTAGATTGAGAATTTTAAATTGCATTGTTGATGGCTTTTGGACACTGGAGGGATTTTGTGTTAATTATATTGGTATATTAATAACTTAAGTCACTGTTAGATGCACATTTTGAAATTAAGTTTATATTATATAATAAGCAACGACAATAATGCAGAAACAAATTTGAAGTTGGCTTTAGAATATTGTGTCCTAAATAAGGTGATTACTCGAGTATAATATAACGACTTAAAGCCAATTTTATTTTACATATTTTGGTGTATTATTTATCATAATCGTGCAAACGGTTCTTAAGTTATAGTCTAAATTTGACAAACCATTCTCGAATTTTATAATGTGACCGCTTAATAAGGTGATTATATCAGTCATGCCCATAAAAAGAAATCAGTACGCAGCGTTGTCAACTTTTTTGAACCAAAACGCGCCGGTCATCATTTAAAAACGCGCTAAAAAGCGCTAAATTCTATTTGAATAAAATTTGTTTTTATCTTTTAGTTAAATATGTATTTTTTATTAAGAGCAAAACAACATATTACATATATATTTGTTATTTTAAGTAGTTATATGCAATATTGAACATTAACGTTTTATGAAAACAATATTTAAGGTACAAAGAAAGGTTATACATTTGATAATAACTTTGAGTTTAAAGCTTTTAAATTTATAAATATGTTAAATTAAAATATGAAGGTCTTAAGCCCAGCATTATACTGCTCACTTAGTAGCCAAATCCTGTTTTAAAACTTTTTTTTTTCATCGCTTAAGCTTTTCCTAAGTATGAAAATTGTGTGACGTCTGAAAAAAAATATTTATTGAAAATAAAATACTAAATAGAAATACAGAATACATATCGATGGCTGCCCTTTTCGTAATTTTACAGGAGAAGGAAAATACTGAATAAAACCTAAGAAACTTTAGAACTTTTAATTCAAACCAAGTACCGAAACTAATTCTAACTTTTATTTCTGGACTTTTCTACGCCTTAGTATGTTATCTTAGATAGGGATTTTTTTAGTAATTTAAAATTTGAATAAATGAATATATTAATAATTGGTGCTTTAAATTACAAAAATTAGTGTATCAATAGATTACTGTAAAAAACCAAACTAAAAAGTTATGCCTTTTAAAGTTCTTCATCTGGAGGCAGGATTCTTTTTAGATATTGGAAATCGACTCTTTCTGATATTTGAGATGTTTTTGGTTTGGAAGACTTGTTACAAAGAGCACTTTTAGAAATACTCAGATATTGCTATTTTTATTTCCATTTTCATTCCATTCATCTTTGTTTGGAACATTTGAGTCACAATTTAAAATAAGAAATTCCAACACAATATGATATGTGTATGTTTCACAAACATTATTTTCATTAAAAATTCTATATTTAGTATGTATAATAATATTAATTATACATTTAAAGAACAAAATTTAAAAATGTTTATAAACTTAATTTTCCTAGCATTGTTTATATTTTGCATAAAAAAAATAAAGTTTCTACATTTCAAATGCAGAAAAAAATCTGCAACTAAAACTAACCAATTACAAAACGCGCCAATTTAGCGCCTTTTCAAGAAAAAGCGCTGATGTAAAATAATGCGACTTTTGGTTTGCTGAAAAGCGCTGAATCTAGCGCGAAAAGCGCTAAATTGGCAACGCTGTCAGTACGTGATAAAGAAAAAGTGGGAGCAGATTCTTGTTTAAATTGTCAAAGTCCATTTAGTTATGTCAGGCTCTGTCTTTTGAATTACAAATTATAATCATCCGAATTTGGAAAACTTAAACGAGCTCTTGTATTTATTTACTTGTTGTGTACTATTTTCCATTGACCATTGTCAATTAACCGACTAGAGTTCAGTTGTATTTCAGAATTCACGAAATCTTTTTTACTACTCAGGCAATCTTTTCATTATTGTTTAAACCTGGTGAAGAACCGTATAATAAATATACTTATTGTATACTAAAGGAAAACAAATTAAACAGACCATAAAATAATAAACCATCTTCAATTCATTCTGTAAGAAAACATAAATCGATTGAAGGAATTAAGTTGGAAATCATATAAAATTAATTGTTGACATTAAAATTTCAATTCAAAAAAGATTAAGGACTAAAAATCTTCAAATTAGTTTTACTAATTTCATTTGAAATTTTGATACAAATCTTTACTAGACCATAAAAAGCTTTAACTGAGAGATTGAAACCATATTTTGCCGAAAAAAAAAAAAAAAAAACATCAAAACATATTTCCTTTTAACCCTTTGACGACCAAACATTTTCGACTTAAGCGATTTAAATTTTTGTTTTATTTTCATAATCTGTGGCCTAATAGTAGTGACGAAAAAAAAATTGTCCTCCTGGTTGTCCTATAAGTCCCCCATTTCGCTTGGCAAATATAGTTGCCTATGGGTTGAAAGCTAATTTTTTATACCAAGTTAAGTAATTGTAAAAATTATTTAAATTTTGTTTTTTATTAAAAACATAAAGTAAAATACAATAAATCCTAAAAAATTGTTATTAATGTTGTTCGTGATAGATTCCAAGGCAATCACGGGATGTGGTGAAACAAAGGAACACATTGCATTAAACGCAAAAAACATTTGTGCGACTATATTTTTTAGTGGATGCACAATGGCAACAGCGTTTCCAACTTTCACTCTTTTCCATTTTATGCAGAGATTTGGGCTTGCTTATAAAGTGAGTTCCCAATTAGCTTGAAGCTGACAATCCAAGTTTTCTTCAATTGAAGCAACTTATTAGTTCTTTGGCTAAAGCTGCTCGAAATTCAATTGAAGTCATGTTAATTGAGGAATTATTGGCCAATATGAGTTTTCTATATATTATATAACAATTATGAACACATAATTCAAATAAGTCGAAGAACAATCGTTAATAAAAATGCCACTTACTTCTTCGATCGTTCTCGTAATATACTTTCTTTTGATCCATTAGATCAACGCCTCCCATTCCTTTATTATAGTGCTGTATAATCAGGGGGCAATTAATATCTATTTTACTAGCTTGTCCAGCAACATGTCGCTTGACCTTGATTACCGCTGTTGGGTCAATAAAATTTGAGGAGAGATAGACACCTCGATTGTCCATCCATTTTACAACGGAAATGCTACCCGACATGAAGTAACTTATGTCCCCTCTTTTCATATCTTTATCCGCAGGAAAATTCTTTGGCATGTACTTTCTATTACATGGAATAGTTCTACATGCCATTATGTCATTTTGCTGGAGAATGTGCATTAAGTTTATACTTGTAAAGAAATTGTCGAAATAAACTTCAACCCCTTTTTTGGCCAGTGGCTTACATAACTGCAGGACGACAGCTTCACCAAGACCGTGTTCAACAAATGTTTTTTTTTTTCTGTGTAAATGTCAATATTATACAAGTATCCTGTTTCTGACTCACATAAACACCATAGTTTGTATCCCCATGAAATAGGTTTGTCCTTCATATATTGTTTCATGGCATTATGACCCTTAAACTTTACCATATGTTCATCGATAGAGATTTTTTTGGAAAATGTATATGCGTCAGTCATAGCCTTGTTTATGTGTTCTATAATTGGACGAATTTTGTAGCCACGGTCACTAACATCAGCCTTACTGTTGTCGCAAAAGTAAAGATTGGCTGTAATTTCATCAAATCGGTTCCGTGACATGACTCCTGCAACCTGAGCTTGGTGAAATGTTGTATTAGTGGACCAATACAAACGTGTTGATGGGAGTTTCACTAAGCTCATACGTATGGTAATACCCATATAAGCCTTAAACTCGGGCACAGTCAAAGTGAATATACGCCCTTTTTGCAAAGCATATAGATTGGACTGCTCCACTATCATAAGACACAGCTCTATATAAAAATAGCAAGTGATAACTCAAAATATCACAACATTTGTGATTTAAAAACTTACCTTCAAAATTACAAACGCTGTTAAATACTTCGTACGCTGATGGGATTTCTTCATGCTCCTGCAGAACGGGCTTTAAAACTTGGGAATGTTTGTATATATTTATATTATTTAAAAGGAAGATTATGCATAAAACGAAATGTTTTTTCAGATGGTATAAACAATGCTGGTCTTATTGCCTCTTTTTCATATACAGTTCCAAGCGGTAAATCGACGTGCTTAGTTCCCTCAATGACAACTTCTATGGGCTCATCATTTTGCATTTGCAGGTTGTCATTTTCTAGGAATAAGACATCTTCATTGTCTAGGTTTGTAACGACTTCATCATCGTCATCACTAAAGTCGCAAAGTAAAATTTGTTCAATTAGCTCTGGTCTAAGAAAAAAATGACGATCTCGTGCTGATCCACTCATATTAAATTCAAACACTTTTCTATAAAAACTGATGCAACAAGTGCCTATGTTCCAAATTTCAAATAAAGACTGTAAAAAACTTACATATGTACATATATTGTATATACAATTCGGGGATTCCCATATCTTGTTACATCAAACAATATGGGGATTCCCCTTTTTCAATTCAATATGTGAATGCTAAATACTAAATACACAGTTGCACTTAAAAACGCTCAAAAACTACAAATTAAATGACATTTTAGAGGTTTTAATTGTAGAGTTTTTTAGGAATGATAATTTTCGTTTCAACCCATAGGCAAATATAATTGCCAAACATAAAATGATTATCTATAGGCAGCTTAGAGTTTATCCAAACTGGTCCACTAAATTTTTTGATAGACAAAGGCTAAATCCAAAACATAATTGACGCCCATCCCCTTGCGCCCTATATTTGCCCTGTAGCAGCCCTTGGTATAAAGACCATTATTTAGACAAATTTGGAACCTCGTAGGGTACAACTGGAACCAGATAGGTACTGGCACTCAACTACAATTTTGTTGCCCCAATCCTCTTCTATAAAACAGTCTATATAAGCCAAAAACCCTCAGACAAGCATACTTGCCTATGGTCGTCAAAGGATTAAAAATCCTCAAAAATATGATAAATCGCCATTATGGCAATGCTGATTGTATTACTGAAGCGATCCGATCCACTATGGTTTTGCTGATCACCAAATTTACCAAAATGGAAAAAAACATATTGTCTTGTTTGAAATATGATTTGGATGAAAATCAAAGCAATTTCATATTCAAGTATAAAAGTACTTATCCTAAGTTCTATTTTCCATAATAAACTTATTTAAAAAATCGTTGTACTCAATAATTATAACTTAATGAAAACCGTTAAAAAAGGCACCTTTTTTATACATATTTTAAATTTGCTTAAGAAACTCTACTTTGATATATTGTATTATGACGACGAATAAGTAAAAGTAAGAAAAAACTCGATTTTCTGGTATTTTAAAGTGTTTGCTATAAAACTAACACAATTAAAACACAAAAAGAAAATGTTACCAAAATTTGTTTTGGCCAAGAAAAGTGGTCGGCGAAACAATAGTGCGATCCTACCATAAGCAGAATAACCGAACCTAATATAAGCCGAAGCACCGTAATATAATAGGCCTAGTTGAAGAAGAAGGAAGAACCGTAATAATCCTAGTTGAGGAAGGGGAGATTGAAGGCATAGAATCTGGTTCAACGTTGTCGTATTTATTCTCTCGTACAAAGTATATTTATTTGAAATAAGTAAATGCACAATAAAGTTACAAATTAGTTTAACCCCCAGAAAGGGTAAACTAAACGTCCTATTACTTAAGGTTTGTGGATCCGTAAGTATAACCCGGAGGCGACTAAGTTACCTCAGCCAACGATAAAACCATGTTATAGATTAAAGAATACAAATTTAAATTTTTAATATTTTCAAATTTGTATGATTTAAAAAAATGGAAATTTTGTATTAAAAATAATGTTTACTTTTTTATTCCAATCTGCTTAGAATCAGTGTTTGAAAAACTAGACTCCAAGTAGTCGTAGCAGCAAAATATAACTAAAATTGGAGTTTAAGAAATGTTTAAAACTTGTATTCGTTCATTTGCTTAAACTAAAGCTACCTTCACTTTTTGGTAGCAGTATTTTTAGTTGTAGTTTAAAACTTAAATTCTAAAAGTAGTGTAGTTTTCACAATTTTATTACTGCTGCTACCTTCACATATAAGTATTTATAGTTTTATCTATATTCATAAAAGAAAACTGCTATATTCTTTGTTCAGTTTTAAAAGTAGTAAATAGAAAGCAGAGGTAGCAGCAGAGGGAGCAGCAGAGGTAGCACAAGAGGTAGCAGTAAAGGTAGCAGTGGAAGTAGTTTAATAAAAATGAAGTAGCTTAAAGTATCAAAATTAAAAGTAATGTAAAAAATATATTATTTATTTCTTCTCTGCGCTTTTATAAAAATGTGTATATTGCCCTTCATTTTACAAATATTTTAGAGTTGTTATATATGTCATATATCATAAACAATATTCAATCAGAAATAAAATAAATACGGGATTTTGTTATTTACTTACAAAATGTAGTAAATTTCAGTTGTAAAACATTATTTTCTTTGGCGGAAAACAAAATAAAAAAAAAGGATGTTTTTGTTTTTAATTTATGTAATTTCCAGTCTGATTTATAAAATTTTGAATTTTGTAAGAAAATTTTTAAAACTTTTATATGTATTTGTAAAATATTAACACGATACTAACATTTGTATATAAACCGATCTTCGTGAAATTTAGTAAACATATTTAAATTTATAAAAAACTTATTTCTGACAAATTTCATTAAAATTTTCCTATTTTTTAGGAATTTTTGTATGTTAAAACTATATTATGGAGAATAAAATTCAATAGTCTTTGTCTTTGTGTAAAAATAATGATATGTATCAAATTTCATCAAATTGTCTCCAAAATTGCGATCTGTATTTTGCGCACAAACTTTACATGGACAGCCGACCAGACAGACGATAAATCGACTTAGAAAATTATCCTGAGTCGATTGGTATTCTTTTTCTTATGTACAAACACATAATGTGTCAATCACCTATGGTGGTGTAGTGTATACAAAATTTAAAAAAAATAACCATGTAAGGCATATATGTAATCCAAAACTCAAATTTTATAAATATATGAAGTACACAAAAACATATTTAAATGCAATACAAAGTAGAAAATATTTCTTTTATATTATAAAGGAAATTTTACAAATTAAATAATACACACACATTTTATAAAAATGGTAACCTTGTAAAATCAAAACACAAATAAAAGCTTATGATTTAAGTCTTATTACAAAAACAATGCATTGTACACACTTATGTTTTCTTGTTATTCTTTGTTTGTTGCTGCTCCTAAAACTACTTTTTCTGCTACCTATTGACTACATTCTCTCGTAGTTTACTGCTACCTCCTCTTTAAGTATTAACTACACATTAAAGGTAGCAGTAAAAATAAAAAATCTTGTAAGGGAAGTAGTTGTAAAAATTTAACTACAAATGGAGTCGTAGTCAATTATTTTGTTTTTAAAATACTGCTTCATTTTAACTACATGTTTTTAAGCTTTATTTTTTTGCAAGTAGCAGTAGTTAAAGAAAGTGTTAGACTCCAAAAAATTATAATTGCTTTGGCTACCACTTCTGACAATTTTCAGTAGCTATAGTTTTAGCCAATCCAAAAAACTTGATAGTAGTTGTAGTTTTTCAAACGCTGCTTAGAATTACTTTCTAAGTTGATTTAACAATATCCGTCCGTCTGTCCATCTATCCTTCTTACCATCAATCCGTTCATGAAAACCTTGTTATCAAACTACAGGTCGATTTAACGATGTCCGACCGTCTGTCCATCTGTCCGTTCATAAAAACCTTGTAATCAAACTACAGGTTGCAATTTTGAACAATATTTAATTCAATTTGGCACACAGGTTTCTTACAGCTCAGGGACAAAGCCTATTGAAATTGGTTATAATCGGTCAATTATTTCATCTAGCCCCCATACAAATGTTCTCTGGGAAAAAAGTTAAATGATCTTAAATTAAATACAGTAATATTTTAAGGAAATTTGACACGTATAAGTTTCATATAAGTCTAAATCTGTATGCCGAATTTCAGGATAATCGGTTTATAATTGACTATAGGTCCCTTTTCAGAAAATTACTTTCCATTAATATGTTAGTATCAAGTTAATATTCAACACAAATAGGTTTTATATAAATATAAATGATAGTTCATAATTTACCATAGCTATCGTATCAGGCCCTCTTTTAGAAACCACCCAAAAGTGAAGAAATTCATATGTTAGTATCGACGTAATAAGGAGTGAGATCGAAAAAATCTTAACACACATTTTGCCTCATAACTTTTCTCGGAATCAATATACAAAATTGTTTTTGATCTAGTTATCATGGAAAAATACTTCAGTTATTATTTTTAAAAACAACCATGTTAATTTGTCCTTATTTTCATCCTTATTTTCAGTGATGAAAAAGAGTTACGTCCTACAAGTTATTAAAAAATTTCAAAAAATCCAAATAGGTCTTACAAATAATTGGCCACAGAATTAAATGTCGTCCGTAAAACCGTTTCTAATGTTATTAAACAGTATCAGAAGAATTTGAATATTGATATGAAACCTAGTTCGGTAAAAAAAAGGACCACATGATATTGGGAAAGCCAGAAAATTGAAGGCATATTGAACACATCTGGTAGAAAATCAGTTCAGTTTTCTCAGTGCTTCGACTATTGGGTGCGAAAATTTAAAGCTAATGGGAAAGTTGATAACACATAAAGTTCAAAAAATTCCAAACTAGAATTCTGTAAAAAAAATTTAGAAGCCAAAAATAGGACTCGGAATTTAAAACCAAATTTCATACAAAAATACTCAAGCTGTATAATTGACGAAGAAACGTAGGTGCTGGTAGAATCTTCGCAGCTTGTGTCTCAAAAATTTTTATTGCTTATGCTCGAAGCAATGTTGGAGATAAGTTTAAGACCCAAAAGCAGCAAAAATTTCTTACAAAATTCATGGTATGACAAGCTTTTTGCAGTTGTGGCAAAACAGGAAAGTCATTTGATGCATTCGGAACTATAACTACCAAAATATGCATCAAGGAATATTTGCAAAAAAGACTTCTTCTTTTCTTAAGAAAGCACAACGTGTCCACATATTTTTGGATCCATTTGGTATCATGTCACTACGGTCAGAAAGCTCTGGAGTGGTACCAAATCAATAACATAGTTTTATTACCAAGAGAGGTCAATTTTCAAAATTGTCCGTAGCTTAAACCAGTGGAGAGATATTGAGCTCTTGTGAAAAGTGAATTCAAGAGCACAAAAAAGGTGTCCCAAAATACCGAAGATTTTAACAGAAGATGTGCACACTGTTTCAAAAAAGTGACTGAAGCAACTATCAAACCTCTAACGGAAGGGTTTTCAAAAATGGTCCACAATTTTATAATTAGTGGTTAGAACCATAAAAATTATATATTTCTGTGATCTGTGCTAAATTTTCAAATGACTAAAAAAATAATGAATACTCTAAGACCAACCGTTTCTAATTTATTGAATATTATGTATGTTAAGAATTTTTCGATCTCACTCCTTATTCTGTATTTGTATGTTTTATTTTACACTTAATATGAGTATCGGTCTACTATCCCTCACCGAATTTTGATGTACACAATGGTATAGGGTATTATATTGTCATGCTGGACCAATTTTTTTTTTTTTTTTTGTTTGTTTTTCGTTAATAGCTATGGACTACTGTTGACCGTATTAAAAAGTAATTTGAAAATAACTTGAAGACAATTTTAATTAGAATTTTTTAATAACTTTTTGAAAAAAGTCAGACAAGTCGTTCAGAGAACCAAGCCAAGGTGAAATTGTCGGCGGCGGCGGCGGCTTTCATAAGACAGTCGGCTTGTCGTTTTTCCTAGGAAAACCAACATTTTTTTGGGCGCAAAAAAATAAAAAATAAAAATTTAGTGCGGTAAACATACGTCTAGGTGGCAGTAGTGTATTCAATGTATTATAAAAAACAAAAAAGTAAAGTGTGTTCTAAAAGGACATTACGCTGAAAAATACGTTTTCTTGAATATATTTTGGCAGAAAAAATAAAATTTAATGCAAAAATGGGTCTTAAATCGAAAAATAAAGAAAATTTAATATAAAATAGTATTTTTTTGTATCGGCGGCTTATATTAATCTGGCTCTGCCATTTAAACCGATACATGTCGGCTTGAAAAATTAAGCGGCGGCGGCTAGCCGACGATTTTTAGCTGGTCGGATTGGTTCTCTGAAGTCATTTTCGAGATATGCTTCAATTTATGGAGCAACCTCCTTTATTATATAAATCCAGAGAGCAAGCGACAATTTAAAAAAATGCTTGGTTCTTATTATTACCATATATCCAATTTGACTAAAAACCTCGTATCGCAGAAAATTTCTTTTCATTTTGTAAATCTGTCTAATTAATACAATTAAAAAAGTAGCTGGAAGAGTTTTTATCTGATAAATTTTTATCAGATAAAAACTCTCTTTTTTCTGTGTATAAAAGCCAAATAGACAAGGAGGTTTGGAAATTTATTTTTAAATATTTTTATATATATTTTTAATGATTTACTTAACCTAAATTTAATTGAGAGTTAATATTTTTATAATATTAACTCTCAGCGTTAATTTATTTTTATAATTTCCGTAAATATTATGTATTTTAGTTTACTTTAACCAATTACTGAAGCTTTTTATAAATTAATTGATAATAATATAAATTCATTAATATAACTAATTGATAATTATAGCCTTCACTTATCTTAACAATATTCAGTTTTCTTATTATCCTTGAAGCTTTTCCCCCATTTTGTTTTATATTCGCTTTTTATTCAGGCCACAAATTTTAATAGTTTTTTTTGTTTTAGTTTGTTCCTGTTGTTGTTCTACATCATTATTTACACCCCACTTTTGATTTTTAAGTGCAAACAATTTTTGCAAAACTTTTTCTGACGTTTTCTTTCACACGTTTAAAAAAATGCATAAACTCTACTTCAAAATTAATTAGGATTCATTATGTTAAAAGCACAAGATAAAAAAATAACTTGGCAGAAAGATTTTTCTCATAGAATAAAAAAAATATATTTAATTTTTTCTAGTAAAGATGATGAAGCTATTAGTTATTTGTTTGTAGATATTTAGTTCATTTTTGTATAGAAGAGGTGTCGGATGCATCAAGTAAGGTTGTTAATGGATTTAAGATTTTATGTTTTTAAATTAGTAGAACAACAAAATTTTATATAAAACAAGCGCGAATTATATTCGGTCCGGCCGAATCTACATATATACCCACCATCAACTTTTTCAAATTTTACGTTATATGGGAGGGGGTGGTAAAGTGGGCGGACCACGCCCATTTTTTTCCTAGTTTATATTTTTCCTTGAACTATTTGAACACAATTTCGTTGATTACTATACGTACAAAATTTCGTTGTCATACGTGCTTTTATTGAAGAAATATCAGCTGAAAAGTATTTAACGGACACCCTGTGTTTCTAGTTTTTAGTCCATAACTTGTTTGTTTATCAACCGATTTTGCCCATTTTCAATACCAAACAAACCTTATATAAGGTAAATATTTGTGCTAAATTTCGTCTACCTACGTTATCCCGTTCGAGCCCTATCCTGCTTTCAACAGACGGACAGACGGACGGACATAGCTAGATCGACTCAGAATTGAACCAGGACCCAGAAAATATATACTTTGTAGGGTCTTAGACGATTTCTTTAACATATTACACACGGAATGACAAAATCAATATAGCCCCTATCTTCTTGATGGTGGGTATAAAAATTATACATTTTATACTTCATTTCCCTACAGCTTTAACAAAATATATATAAAATTTTATTAGTCAACAAATCTAAAACTAATAATAAGAATCATCATGGCATATTTTAAGATATGCATGACCAAATTTAATTTGAATCTTAGTTCATCTGTACCATAAGTCTTATATAGCTTGCTCTCTAATCTCTAAGGAGAACCCATTTTTTTCATTCAAATTTTTTTTTTTTTTTTAAATTCTAAAACTAAAACAATTTCTTGCACTATTTTTAATATAAATACTGCATCTTCAAACTTAAATCTACTACTTAAGACAAAAATTTTAGCTGAATAGAAAATAAAAAAATGCCTTTGACTTTTGTTGCTGTAGCTAAGTATAAAAACTAAATCTAGTTGAATTTTGTTGATTTTAAAGAAATTTTTTTCTTTTAATAATATTGTTCTTCCCCAGTTTGATATCATTTATATTACGCTCCAATGCTAAAACTTCCACTAAGATGTCGGCAAAAGAAGAATTTATTTTTTCGCAACAATGCCACCAAATGTATTAAAGATGTCAAGTATTAAGAAATTTACATAAAATATAAAAAAAAAGAAACAAAATTATTTTCTTAAAGCAAGTAAGAGTAGTAAAAATAATTTTTTCAAATAAGAAATTCTTTAGAATTTTTATTTATTTATTTTTTTTATACAACACAACGTACTTTAAAGTTGTTGTGGATAAAAAATAAAATTTTAGAGAGCATTTTTGTGTTATTATGTGAACGCTTTTTGTATTGTTACAGGTGTTTATAACAGTTTATTTATAATATTAATTTTTTCTCTTTTTGATTTTTCTATTATTAAGGTGTTTGCTATACTACATAAGGAAATATCAGTTTGTTGTTACTTATGAATGGAGGTATTTTATACTGGTTGGCAAAAAAAAATTATACTCTAAAGATGAATTGTTGGACTATATAGATTTTGATGCACTTAGCAGTTTTCAGTTATTTTCCATCGATTCTGATTTTTTTGTATGGGTGTGTTTATATATTTCAGCATAACTCAAGAATAGTGTTTACGATTTATATACATAAATGATACCAAAAAAATGTGGACTCAAAACATTTTTTTTTTTAATATGGACAATATTTTGGAAGTTATATAGAAATTAGTATGCGAAACAATTTTTTCTTTCAAAATTTAAAATTGTCTTCAAAACTCTTTAAAAAAAAAAAAATAATAATAATAATCCTTATATAATATAAATTGATAAACAAATCTTGATTTTATTCACAGTTAAGTGAAAATACTCATACATACATGGACTAAGGAGTGCGATCGAAAAAATCTTAACACACGTTTTGCCTTATAACTTTTTTCGGAATCAATATGAAAAATGTTTTTGATGTAGTTATCATTGGAAAATACTTCGGTTATTATTTTTAATAACAACTATGTTGATTTGTGGTGATTTTCATCAAAATGAGTGACGAAAAAGATTTATGTGTCATAAATTATTAAACAATTTCAGAAGAATCCAAATAGATCCTACAAATAATTGGCCACAGAATTAAATTTCTGACGTCAAACTGTTTATAATGTTATTAAACAGTATCAAGAGAATTCGGTCATTGATATGAAACCTGGTTCGGAGAGAAAAAAAGGACCACATGGTATTGGAAAGGCCAGAAAATTGATTGAAAGGATAACTCCAAACACATCTAGTAGAAAAGCAGCCCAGTTAGCTCAGTGCTTCGACTATTTGGTGCAAAAATTTAAAGCTAATGCAGAGTTGATAATACACAAAATTTAGAAGCCAAGAATACGAAACGGAAATTAAAACCAAATTTCATCCAAAAATCTCATGTTGTACACGCAGAGAAAAAACATTTCTCAATATGGTTGCCCCAACAATATTATTTTCATTGCAGAGAAATTTTTCCATCGCAAACATTCTTATTGTTGAATATATTTTATTTTAAAAACAATTTTGTTGTAGCAATTATACATTTGTTCTCAACTCACAATGATATTTTTGGCACAACATGTTAAGCAATATGTTTAAATTAGAACCACATTATTGTTGTTAAAATTGCATGTGAAAAAAAAAACAATATTTTCAATACCTGAATATATTATTTTATTTGTAATTTTGAATTGACAATAAAATGTTTGTTTTGTATTGGCAACAATATACATTATTAGTACTTGACAATAAGTATACTTGTTGATTTTTATTCAGTTTAGTTTGCTTCTTGCATTGAGCAAGTTGTCTGTCAGCAAGTTAAAAATGTATTAGAAAATATGCTGAATATATATTTAAAAGTGAATTATTTAAAATAAATTATTTTAATTAAAGTTAAATTATAAATAAATAAGTGTTTCATACTGTGAAAATATTTTAAATTGATAATATACAAAGAAAACTACATAATTGGTTATCTTCAGAGTGCTAAAAAAAATGTGTCAGCTTGTACGAGTATTCAAGAAATTTCTTAGGTCTCATCGTTCACAGGTGATAAATTTATCTTTTTATACCAAAGTGATTTATTTTACATAACTAAATTATAATTAATTTTAATAAAAACTTCCATACGATAAATTAATTGGCTTTTATTTATTTTTAGGCATAATAATTGTTTCTCTACGCTAAGTACAGTACAGTTATTGTGATTCAACATATTATTGCTGTATACATGAATCAATTATATATACAACAAAAATATTGTTGAAGATCAACAATATTTTTATTATGATTTAACCATATTATTGCTGTATATATGAATCAAGTATATATACAGCAAAAATATTGTTGAAGATCAATAATATTTTTATTTTGATTTAACCATATTATTGCTGTATACATGAATCAAGTATATATACAGCAAAAATATTGTTGTAGATCAACAATATTTTTTTTTGTGATTTAATCATATTATTGTTATTTACATGAATCTGGTACATATACAACAAAAATATGGTTGCAGATCAACAATATTTTTATTATGATTTAACCATATTATGGTGCTACATCTAACCATAATATAATTTACAAACAACCATAAAATATAACCATAATTTGACAGTAATCGATTATGGTTGCTATTCACCATATTTTTTCTTTGCGTGTATAATTGACGAAGAAACGTATGTGCTTGCAGAATTTTCGCAGCTTATATGTCCAAACTTTTAATTGATAATACTAGAGGCAATGTTAAAGACAAGTTTAGGACCAAAAAGCAGAAAAAATTACTTACAAAATTCCTGGTATAAAAAGCTTTTTGCAGTTGCGACAAAACAGAAAAGTCATTTGATACATTCAGATCTATAAATACCAAAATATGCATCAAGGTATATTTGCAAAAAAAGATTTTTTTTCCTTTCGTAAGAGAGCACAACGTGTCCACATATTTTCGGACCCATTTGGTCTCATGTCACTACGGTAAGGAAGCTCTGGAGTGGTACCAAAGCAATAACATAGTTTTTGTAGCAGGAGAGATCAAATTTCAAAATTGTCCATAGCTTAGACCATTGGAGGGATACTGAGCTCTTGTGAAAAGTGAATTGAAGAGCACAAAAAAGATGTCCCAAAATGACGAAGATTGTAATAGAAGATGTGCACACTGTTTCAAATAAGTGACTGAAGCAACTATAAAATCTTTAACGGAAGGGTTACCGTAACCGTTTCCAAGTTATTGAATATTTTATATGTTAAAATTTTTTCGAACGCACTTCTTAGATGAAATTCTATGAACTACTTAAATAAGAATCTGCTTTTAATTTTCTTCCATTACATACTGATTCCTTTTTATGGGCATGAATTTTATAATTCTTTATTCTGCAGTCACATTTATATAACTCGAGTACGCTTTGTCAAATTTAGATAGATTAAACTCCAATAGATGCTAATTAAAATTATCTTGACGTAATTTTGACATTAACTTTTATCCGATCCATACGTTTTTAGTCAGCGTTACCGTTGAAAAATTTTTAAAAGTGTCCAAAAAAGGGGATTTCAAAATAAAAAGTCGCCTAAAAAGGGGATTTTTTGAAAAAAGGGGCCAACTACTTTAAAACCTAAAAAACTCCTTAAAATTTGTTTATTTGATAACAACAAATTACTGTATTTTAAGAAAAACTACAAAATTCAGTTCTATTAATAACAAAATAATTTATTATTATTTTACAACAATTTTTATTATTGCAAAAATAAAGATTTATTCACAAAAATATTTAGCACACAAACCTCTTTTAATTAGTTAAACTGCTGTACTTTTGTAGGAGTTCTTCGCTCGTACTCTAGACCTTCAAGTATTGTCATAAGTCTGTTAGATAAACTTTTTCTTGTTTTTGATAATTTATAATAAAAAAAAACACGTTACCCCGAGGGATTGCTCTTAGGAATGTGAAAATTTAAATTAGGATATAAGTATTCATCGAATCTTTTTTTTTTTTTTCAATTCAGTCCAAAAATTTGGCATATGATCATTAACTTTATTATTATTTTTAATTACTAACAGTTTCAGTTCATTTTTAAATACTCCGCGGTTTTTTATATCACTATACTGTAAGACAGTCCCAAAATTATTAATTTAAATGTTGAAATTAATGTATAAAAAAGGGCCAAAAAAGTGGCCTGGTGGTTGAAAAAGGGGCAAATGGCGACTAAAGTCGCCAAACGGTAACGCTGTTTGTAGTTAAGTTGTGGAATTCTTCTAATTTTAAATGATTTTTTTTCTTCTAAATTGTGAATACCTGCGAAAATATTGAGCAGATAAAAGAATACTATCCCAGCAAAAAAACGATCAAGAGCTTCCAAAAAAAGAACATTTTCACCACTTCAGAAGTGGAACAAAGTGCATATTTTAAACTTTTTTGGAGGTTCTTAATATTTACTTCCAAAAAAGTGAAAATAAATGAAATTTTAGCTGGAAAAAAGGTTAATAATTTCTAAGAAAATTAAAATTTTATAAATTTTAATGCATTTTTATTATTTTTTAATAAGGCTAAAACTGAATTTTTGTAAAAAAAATTTGTAAACAAATGATTGCCTATTTAGTCTAGACCTATTATATTATTGTATTTTAATTTTATATTAGGGCCAATCTATATTCGTTATTAACCAAATAATTTGCGTATTGTTTTCCTGGTTTGTGAAAGAAAATTAAAAAATATTTTACATATTTTAGCATTTTTCCGACTTATTACTTTTACTTGTATTTTCTTCCGTTTATTGTTGTAATGACTTTATTCAATTATCAAAACAATGTGTAGACACAAAGGTAACAATAATGTTAACAAATAAGATTTATGTTCAAACGTATTAATGTAAACGATGATTTATTTTCCTTGTATTTATTTTATTTAAAAAAAAAAAAATTTTTCAGTATTGAAAATTTTAAGGGAAATTTTTGCTGTGAAATTGAAAAGAAATTTTGTGTGAATTTATTTTTTCTTTTCTATATTTAGCATAAAAAACTACCTACTAATTATTTCTTAAATTGTATTAAAGCAAAAGAAAAATTGCAGCAATCCAGAATTTTTTTAAACAAATTTGTTGATTTAAAATGAATCACAGATACTATACAAAGTTATAGTTAAAGTTAAATAAACTACATTTTTATTTATTTACTCATCTAACAAAAGATTAAGTTTAATCTTTTCAATTTAAAATAAAGTTAAAAAGCATAAAATACATTTATATACATATTTATATAAAGCAAAAGAGATGCTAAAGTTGAAAACTTTTTAATTTAATATGTATGCTTAAAAATATAATTTAAGCAAAAATGTTGAAAACGAAAATTAAAATAAATAAATGACTTTTATAAATGTATGCATTAATTCAAGTTGTTTGTATGTATGTATGTATGTGTGTGTAATAGTATGGTTATGTAAAATTTCATTTATAAATTTAAGCTTATATACTCACGCAATAACTCAGTAACATAACATAACAAAGCATTCACATATGCACTTTGGTATAACAACAAATCCCATAACATGAATTTTAAACATTCAACTTTCAAAGATAAACTTTCACTTTTAGTCACCTGCACATTGGGGAATATAATAAAAAAAGACTTCTAATAACAAAAAAAATGTTTACCATCATGCAACATTGATTTTAAGCAAATAAATATTCTTTAAATTTATTTTTTAAACCACTAAGTATACAATTCATGCCATAGTGTTTACAAAAGCTTATTTATGCTCTTGATGATGTAAATAAAGTGATGTATATTATGTTGTGTAGTTCTTAGTGTTGTTTGTGATGAATGTTTAAGAATATGTACTATGTACGTGCAATTTTTATAAATGAAGTTGTAGTGCGTATAAGTAACATTAAATTAAAAACTTACTCATACGTCATGGATTACTGCAATAAAAATGAAATTTATATGATAAAGTTAAATAATTATTTTATTTTCTTTCCTTTTGCATACAATTTATTTACTTATATAACAAACTACAACTTCGTTTGTAGTATATACATATAGTGGAAACATTAAGACTGCAATTTATTTTAAATTTATAGAATTCAAATAAGATGTTTGTCAAAAAGTTAAAATTATACACTTGAAAAATTTGAATTTGAAATAATAAATAAGTTACATAAGTTTTCAAATTTATGACCTGAGTAGATGAGATCTAATATAACTTGAGACGCCTTGTTCTTGTTTTAAACCTAATATTCGAATACTAATGACCGAAGGAATCATTAACCCATTTCCAACCACTGTTGCGTTTTCGCATCAGTAACTTTAACTATATCGTAACTAATTTAGTTTCAAATTAATGATAATGTTTTATATATATACATTTAGCTTTTAATGTTAACTAAATAAATTGAGGAAAAAAAATAATTCCGACGAATTTTTACCCTCGGCAGAGCAAATCAAAAAAAGGTCTATAAAATAGAACTTTTTTAAAATTTAAAAATTCATTCGAAAAATTTTACAAAATATCTTGAATAATCTTTCAAACGATAGCCAAAATATCAAAAAATATGAAACTATTCACATGTTGGCAAATAATTTAAGGAGATAGAAACACCAAGCTCCCAAAAATTGGTGTTGCGAAAACGCATCAATGGTCAATTAGGGGTAGTGTGATTTAGCTACATTACGCCAGGTGGCGCACTGAAAATATGGAAATTTTTAAGGTAGTATAGTATGTTAAAATTATGCAAAATAATTAAGAAAACCTTTGTAGATGAACGAATATAGAATTTTTTGAATTAAGGCTTCATGTACAATATAATTTTTTTACTCTAGCATTACAAAAGTTGTATTTTACATTATTTATGACTTATGTGGTAAAAAATAAGCAATTGTCAGCAAATTACAAGTGGTTATATTTTTTACAATCATTGAGAACAAATGTAAGAAAAAGAATTTACAAATGATTGACGCTACTTGAATATGAAGTGTATTTTGTGAAGGATGCTATTATATTGAATATGATCACAAAAATTCAAGAAGTTATCTGAAAAATTTCGAAAACTTATGGATGAAACTAATAAAATTATGTAATTTGTTGCTAAATTTTTTCAATTGTCTTAAAAAAGGGATAATAAATTTTCTTCAAAGGTTATGAAATTTGCTAAAGAAAAACATAAAATTTACAGTTTTTATGATTACATATTAATATCTTTATTCAAAGTATTAAAAAATTGTAAAAACCAATGCAAATAGGTAAAATTTCATGATTTCGAAACAGCTTTTTTCTATAAAAGGCTATGCTCTCTATTCAAAGTGATAGTTCATTTTGGGTTTTAAATTAAATGAGATTAAGAGGATATCAAAATATAAACAAAGTAAAATCTCCAAGGATATTCAAGGAATAATAAAAGAAGAATCTGTGAATGTATGTGCACGGATAAATGAAAGCAAACAAATTTTATTCTTTTGGTACATTACCCCAATTTTCAATTCCTGTTTCCATTGGAATTCATCATATTATGAGCCACAGCATTAGGTACATTACCAGGATTTACGATTTTATAAATTCGGGAATATTCCGCAAGAATAACAGAATCGATTTACGTAACATTTGTGTTTGAAGCACAACTTGGTTAGGCAGCCTTACGAAGGACGAAAATTCTTTCCTGACCACCGTATTGAAATCCTAATCAAGATGATGCTCAAACTGATAATCGAATGATGTATATTATATTCCAAATGCTTTAACGTGTAATATATTTTACTTAATATAATCTATTTTCTACATTATATGAAATTATTTAGTCTTACACCGTAAGTTTTTTTACGTTTTTACTAGGGTGATCGACGCGGTTTTCCAACCGGTTTTAAAACCGGTTTTTTCAGTCAATGTGCTGTCGGTTTTTTCAAAATGTTCATTTTTCGAATGTCGAATAGACCGGTTTTTTTAAACACAAAAAACCGGTTTTAAAAATAGCATTTTATTTCAGAAAACATGTAATATATAGTGATAGTGATATTTGAAAATTTAGGAATAATTTTTTAAATATTCATAAAGACTGATTTTTTATGTTGTTAAAATATAGTTTAAGTCTAAATTGGAACTTATTCTGTAATATTAAACAAATAAATAATTAATAATTATCCTCTATGACCCAATTTAATTTTTTTGATCCAATATTTCCTTTATTTTTTAAAGGTATTGTGTTAAAAAAGATTTACCTGCAGAGTCGTTTCAATTGAGACTTAATTAATATACTATCTCCATATTATTTCTGTTTATGCTAACTAAAATTTAGATGATTTTTTTTTACAATTTTGAAACAAAATTATCTTCTAGTCATCTAGATATATAATTTGCTTAGCATTTTTTCTCTTTCCAGAGCTTTCTGTAGCTACTAGGGTGATCGATACGGTTTTCCAACCGGTTTTTAAACCGGTTTTTTCTGTTTCTCTGTTTTTTCAAAATGTTAATTTTTCGAATGTCGAATAGACCGGTTTTTTTAAACACAAAAAACCGGTTTTAAAAATAGCTTTTAATTTCAAAAAACATGTACTAAGTACTAATATTTGAATCGAAATTTATGAATATTTTTTAGAGTATTATTTGTAATGTTTTAAAAATATAGTTTAAGGTTAAAACGAAATTAATTATATTAATATTAAATAAATAAATTAGTAATAATTACTTCAATTGTAACACCTGTAATATTTTTACACAATTTGAAGGTTTTAGTCTTTTGTTTATTCAATATTTTCTTTATTTTTCAAAGATTTTGTTTTAAAAAAGTTTCTCCTACAGAATAGTTTCAGTAAAATTGATTCTGGCTCTTATCATATTAACCCATGGTTTCTGTTCTGTTTTGATGATTATTTTCTTAAAATTTTTATATTATATTATTCGTTCGTTCATATGCTTTGTAACACCCAAAAATATTGGTTTAAGACCCGCCTTAATTTGTACCAATCGTCTTTAAGTCGATTTGATGATGTTCGTCTGTCCGTCCGTCCGTTTGTCTGTTCATAAAAAAAACAATTAATTAATTAAAATACAGGTCACAATTTTGAACATGTATTAAATTTGAAATTTGGCACACAGGTTTCTTATAGTCTAAGAACGAAGCGTGTTGAAATTGGTTATGATCGTTCCATTATTTAAACTAGCGCCATGCAAATATCCTCCCGGAAAAGGGGTTTAACGATCATAAATCCCTTAAATGTAGTAAAAATTTCTTTTACACATGTAAGTTTCATATAAGTTAAAATCTGTGTTCCGAATTTCATGAAGATCGGTCCATAATTGAACATAGTATTGGCCCACAATTCCACAGGTTTAGAAAAGAAGACACTTCCCCGAATTTGGTGCACATCATTGAGTAGGGTATTGTCGGACTTGGTCGACTATTTCTTACTCGTTCTTATTGGATTAATAGTTATTTGCAAAAATAATTATGTGTAATATATTTTAACTTGAACATCATAATATTTATTGATTTTTCTTTAAGAAATGTAGTCTTTTAGTAGAAATATTAACTTCTGCAAAAAAACCGGTTAACCGGTTTTTTCTGAATTTAAAAAAAGTGCAACAGGTTTTTTCAAAAAACCAACTATTCGAACTATTCGAAAACCGGTTTCTCCAAAAAGTCGAATAATCGATCACCCTAGTAGGTACCAAACGACGTAGAAAATTTAAATTTGACTTAATTATAAAACTTTTTGTCCAACAAATCCTAATGGAGCCATATTTTGAAATTGTTATCAGGGAGCGGATATGAGAGGATTTATGTGTCTTTTTCTAAGAATTTTTTCTCTTTTCCAGAGCTTTCTAAAGCTCACAGAAGACATAAAAAATTAAAATTCAGCTTAATTATAACTCTATTCGTCCTACAAATCCTAACGAAGCCAGATTTTGAAATCTCTATCAGGGAACGAAAATACGTGGATCTATATATATATGGATTTAAATATATCTTTCCTAAGCAATGTTTCCTTTCCAGAGCTTTCTGAAGCTCCCAGACAACGTAAGAAACTAAAAATCGGCATACTTATAAAACTATTCGTTCCACAAATTCTAACAGTGCCAGATGTTTCTATCAGGGACCAAAAAGTCTGTTTTGGTATTAAGAACTTTTGAGTTGCTATACTTATTGTTTGCTCTCCAAATCCTAGAAAAAAATGATTCTATATTTCGGCCAGGGAGCGTATTTACGACGATTTTTTTATTTTGAAAAGTTTACGAATTTAAAACTGTAATCAATATAATTCCAATAAATTTGAACGGCTTCAAATAATTGACTTCAATTAGGGAGAGGAAGGTGTCTAAATGTTGTTCATATTTTTTTCTTTTAATTTTCGGATTTGTTTGTGCATATTTTCATTATTATATTATTTTTCCTGACATTGTTAGGCTTTTACGCTTGTATTTAATAAATTTCAACTTAATTATAAGAATCGATTTTTTTAAAGAAATGTAGTCTTTTGATATAAATGTTAACTTCTGCAGAAAACCGGTTAACCGGTTTTTTCTGAATTTCAAAAAGCGCAACCGGTTTTTTTTAAATACCAACTATTCGAAAACCGGTTTCTCAAAAAAGTCGAATAATCGATCACCCTAGTGGACACGTTGTGCTTTCTTAAGAAAAGAAGAAGTCTTTTTTGAAAATATTCCTTTATGCATATTTTGGTATTTATAGATCCGAATGTATCAAATGATTTTCCTGTATTGCCGCAACTGCAAAAATTTTTGCTGCTTTTGGATCTTAAACTTATCTCCAACATTGCTTCGAGCATTAGCAATAAAAATGTTTGAGACACAAGCTGCGAAGATTCTGCCAGCACCTATGTTTCTTCGTCAATTATACAGCTTGAGTATTTTTGTATGAAATTTGGTTTTAAATTCCGAGTCCTATTTTTTGCTTGTAATTTTTTTTTTTTTTTTTTTGCAGAATTCCAGTTTGGAATTTTTTGAACTTTATATGTTATCAACTTTCCTATTAGCTTTAAATTTTCGCACCAAATAGTCAAAGTAGTGAGAAAACTGAGCTGATTTTCTACCAGATGTGTTTGGAGTTCCTTTCCAATTTTCTGGCCTACCCAATATCATGTCGTCCTTTTTTCTTACCGAACTAGGTTTCACACAAATAGTCAAATTCTCCTGATACTGTTTAATAACATTAGAAACGATTTTACGGACGACATTTAATTCTGTGGCCAATTATTTGAAAGACCTATTTGGATTTTTTTAAATTTTTTAATAACTTGTAGGACGTAAATCTTTTTCATCACTTATTTTGATGAAAAAAAGGACAAATTAACATGGTTGTTATTAAAAATAATAACTGAAGTATTTTTCCATGATAACTAGATAAAAAAAAATTTTGAATATTGATTCCGAAAAAAGTTATGAGGCAAAATGCGTGTTAAGATTTTTTCGACCTCACTCCTTCGTCAAAGAATTGGCTTTAGATATGAACCAATTTCGTATGCTCAGGTTGCAGTAGTGCTCTATTCCATCCTTGTTTTGTATAATTCTACCTATAAATACATTTATAATTTGAATATTTTTGTTCCTTTATACTGTGATTCCTGATTTTCTTTTAGAGTGATTCCATATCAAAGCGGACAAAAAACAAACATTTACGGATTTTATATCTCCGATTTAAATGAAATTCACTACAGATATTATTATATCTGAATAAGGACTCTTCCTGGTCTAAAAATATGACGTTTCAAAAGTGAAAAAGCTGTGGATTTTTTTCCAAAAGTAAACACACATTATTGCTCATAACTTCTAAATTATACATTGTACAATTCTTATTCTTATTTCATTTAATAGAAAAACACATTGACTTTCAAACGACAAATGAAAAAATTATATATTTCAAAAGTTCAAAGGTCAAAATCGATAATATAAAGATCAAAGCTTAATATCCCAAAAAGCAGTATTTCAAAATTATTAAAAAAATATATAAATTGATAACGTGATTCTGCTCTATATTTGTGCCGAATTTAAAGTTGGTGTCCCTTTTGGTTTAGGAATTATGAAGAAAAATACGGAAAAAGGCACATTTTTTGTATGCAAAATTTTAAAAAAGAGTAAAGAAGAATTGTTTTAATATTATATATTTTTTTAGCATTTTAAAAATATCTTTTTCGGATATACTGTGAGCGCCAAAAAAAGTAAACAGCAAGTATTCTTGAAAATAAAGTTATTTTATATTTAGATTAAAATTGCAATATAGAAAATATTAATGCACGTTTGTTTGGTAACTAACTAAATATAGAATTCATAAGAAAAATATTTAAAAACAGTAGCACTTTAAAAAATAATGCACTTTTTGTAAATAAATATATTTTTTTACGCGTCAAAAAAAAGTAAACAGTTTTATAATTAAATGGAAAAAAATGTATTTAATACTTTGCAAATTTTCCATTTGGCTTTATTGTATCTCTTAATATCCTGGGCAACGAATCGACAAGTTTTTTGGCAAAATTCGGTGATATTTTGGGTCACTCTTTCTGTAATGCCAGCTAGAGATGATCACTGCAAATGATGGTACTTTTTCTAATTTTTTTGCCAGTATGTTCCAAGAGATGCCCGATTGGATTAAAGTCTAGGGATTTCTGAGCATTTAAGATAGATTTGAGAGTACGATAAAGCAACCATTTCTTCACAATTTTGAAAAAATGCTTGGGATCTTTGTCATTTTGGAATAAGTAGTTGTGCAATAAGCTAAATTTTCGCACACTATGATCCATATTATGTTTTAAACTATTTGTGTGATCTTCTATTTCATTGCGGATTCTATAAATATGAAATTACTGATTCCTCAAGCCTCCAGACATCCTCAGAGTCTCGATTATGTTCAACTATCACAACCACATATGTGACATTAATGCCTTCATTCCATCTTTGCAATATTTTTGGTGATTTTTTTGGCGCCAAATATTTAAATTTACTTTCGTTATTAAGTAAAACGGTTTCCTGGATTTTTCCTGGAGGTTTAACACTAATTTTTATACTTTTGGGCGAGATTCAAACATTTAGTTCGGCTGGCTTACGATATGTAGTGTTCTTACGTGGTATTCATCCATGGAAGGGTTTTTTGTGTGGTGTTCCTAAAATGGTACTAGCCCTAAAATAATAAGAGGAAATTAACGTTACTTTTTCAGCTTTTTTAAGGTACTAGAAGAAGGACTTTCTTTGACTTCGCAATCCATAGCTTTTTTATTTGTGTCTGTAAATGATTTGACCATCTTGCCCGAGGAAAATTATCTGCAGTATGATGTTTGGTATATTTATACGTTATTTCGCAATAATTCCTTGATACAATTTTTGCAACATCACGCAAGGATTTTCTCCTTTTTAATATAAATCTGATATTATTTTAGAGTTTGAACTGAAGTTTGTTTTTCTATTGTAAAACAATCACTTTTTTACATCGTTTTAAAGCAAGAAACACTTTTATGATTATAATTTGGTGCTTTCCTGAAACCTAAATTAATATCTTCTCCCATTTTTACAATTTATTGACCTTTTTATAAAAGAAAGGTGCAACTGTTTACTTTTTTTTTACGCGAAAAAATTGGTATATTTTCTTAAAAATTCAATTATATCGTTATTTCGATTTATTTTCGCAAATTGTTTTTATGAGTTCAATTCCTACCTAATTACCAAATAATTTTGGTATATCACTTTTTTTATATCATTATTTATCCACATCTCACAAGGCTTCTTTTAAAAGGGAATGAGCTGTTTACTTTTTTTTGACGCTCACAGTATAATGGTTTATTTTTTGTAAGTCTTATTTTGACCTTTGTACTCTGGAACTGAGGTAACTCACTATATATCAATTTAAAGGTAATGTCTTTGTTTTTAAATTGTTTTTTTTTTATGCCCAACCTTGATCTTTGAACTTTTGATATAAAAAATTTTGTATATTTGTTATGAAGGCAATATCTTTCTTTGCCTTTAATATGAAGCAACAACTATAGATCTGCCATGTATATTTAAGAAGTTATTATAAGTTAAATCAGTATTCATTTGTATAGTTTTTCATATTTTAACCCGTCATATATCCGGACCGAAAAGAAACATGGGTCTGAAATTTCATGTTTGCAAAAACACTTTCAATGGTCAAATCCGATTGCTGTTCGTTTTGGCATGGAATCACTCTTTATTTTTAATAAAAATATATTTAAATTAAAAAAATGTAAATTGATCAAAGTCATTATTTTCCCATCATAAAAGCTTATTGGAATTATATATCCCAAGATAACGATAAGGATCTTCGACCCCTAGTATATCACTAACATTTTTTATTTTTGCTTTAAAACTGAATTTGCTGTCAGAATTAAAAAAAAAAAAAAACTACTAGATTTCGTAAAAAAATTCCAGGCTGAAAAGGTTGAACCAAAGTATTCTAATATTATAACTAATTCATACGGTTGAAAAGCCTGTTTCATGTACATATTTTTCAAAGAAATTTTAAAAGGATAAATCAAAAAGAGTCACAGTATAGTCACACAGAGTTCTGTCATTATTTTTTTGGGTAAGTTCCCATAAGCAAATTACATTACACATTTCGCGAGTAAAGGCTCCGTTACTCTACCGTAAATGTAAATGTAGCGAATCAGCTGATACATTTTGCTTATGAGAGTTATGTGTGTTTGTGTACTCAAAAACGTAAATGTTACGTAGCAACCTAATCAAATTAGGTCGCTCTACGTTTTTACGTGACAGCTGAAAGGATAGTGTTGACATCTTTTTATTTCAATATACTAAATCTGCGGAAAAAATCGATATAATAAGTTTATCAACTGAACAATTTGTTTTGCTGTTTTCTTCGGAAAAAACTTGTTAAAATAATTTAATTAAAGTGCGGAGTTTAATCAATAAATTAAAATTTAAAAATTTTGTAATAAAAGCACAAATTTCGTTTTGTATACAAGTCGCTAAAACACAAACCAATTAATCTAGCGTTTTTTAAACTGAATTTGATTTACTGAAAAAATGTGTAATTTACATCACTGATGTTGATATGAACAAAACAACAACAAAGTACTGGCTACATTTACGTTTTTTGAGTAAGCACCCACTTACGCTTCCAGTTACATTTACGTTTTTACATTTACATTTACGGTAGAGTAATGGAGCCTTAAGTTTTCACAGTAACAGTGTGTAGTTGTCATAAAAAGACATTAAACTTTGCTCCATTAAAAATCTTATTTAAATGGCATTTTCTTTTAAATAAGTTTTATATATGAAATGATATATCAGAAAAATCTGCTAAAAAAAAAAGAAGAAAAAAAAAGTGCTACAATTAATTTATTTACTAGTTTCTTTCTTTTTTTAGTTTATTCCATTTTTAGTAAAAAATATGAATGCTATATTTCAGTTACACGCACTCCTTATGTACCATATTGGAAAAAGTTAATAAATTAAAGTATTTCATCTCTGAACTCTATCATTTATTTTTAAGCATTATTCAATTTTAAAGTAAACTGTTTCTGTCAGTTCTCTTTTTTTTAGTCTTTTTTACCCAATTTAAGTCTAAGCTATTCTAATCTATATATATATAAAAGAGTAACGTTACTGACTGACTGACTGACTGATTGACTGACTGACTGACTGATTCATCATCACACAGCCCAAACGGTTGAAGCTAGAGAGACGAAATTTGGAACGTAGGTAGGTCTCCCACCATACAGATCCACTAAGACGGGATTTTTGGAAATTCGAATGTTTAGGGGGTAAAAAAGGGTAAAAACGGGTAAAATCGGCAACTTTATATCTCCCAAACTAATAAAGATACAAAAAAAGTTGAATAGTTATCGTTATTCATTTAAAAAATAATTGGACATGTATCTGGTACTTTTTTGAAAATCGTCCGTTTTAGGGAGAAAACAGGTAAAAACTGTATTTTGGTACTTTTTTGGCACCATATGTATCTTTGAAACCAATCAACATACAGATACAATTTATATCGTATTCATAACTTATCAAAAAATGAGAAATACAAATTTGGTACTTTTTAGAAATTCAAACGTTTAAGGGGTAAAAATCGTACCTATTTTTGGTACTTTTTTTCATAAAACATTTTTTTAATTTCATATGAGTATTTTATTATGGGATAGCACTACAAATTAGAAATTTATTGGAATACAATTTTTGATACTTCGATGGGTGAAAAAAAAGTACCAAAAAAAGGGGTAAAGGCGGGAAATTACATTTTATTCAAACTTAATAATGAATTTTCAATTACATTAAGCATAGAAACATGAAATTAAGAAAATGTGGATAAGAATTCACAAGAGTGGCATTTGTGGTACTTAAAGATACATGGTCTGTGGGTAAAAATTCAAGAGGATGGACTTTGTGGTACTTTTTTTTCTTCTTCTATTGGTACTTTTTTGAATTTTCTGTAATATTTAACCTAGAAACATGAAATTAAATACGCATGGTCCAAAGTTGGAAAGAGTTCACAAGGGGTACTTTTTCGTTCTTCTAATGGTACTTTTTGAATTTTCTACAATTATGAACATAAAAAGATGAAATTAGGGATATGTGGTCCTTAGTTAATAAGAATCCATAAGAGGGGACGTTGTGATACTTTTTTGTTATTTTAATGGTACTTTTTAAATTTTCTATAGTATTTAACCTAGAAATATGAAATTAAGGACATGAAGTGCTAAGTGAATGAGAATCCGTAAGAAAGAACTTTGTGGTACTTTTTCGTTCTTCTAATGGTACTTTTTGAATTTTCTATAATATTTAACATAGAAACATAAAATTAAAGATATTTGGACCTAAATAAATGAGAATTCATTAGGGGGACTTTGGGGTACTTTTTAGTTCTTCTAATCTTACTTTTTGAATTTTCTATAATATTTAACCCAGAAACATGAAATTAAAGATATGTGGTCTTAAATGAATAAGAATCCATAAGAGAGATTTTTGTGGTACTTTTTTGTTCTTCTAATGGTACTTTTTGAATTTTCTATAAATATGAACCTAGAAACATGATATTAAGGATATGTGGTCCTAAGTGAATGGGAAACCATATGAAGGGACTTTGTGGTACTTTTTTGTTCTTCCTATGGTACTTTTTTAATTTTCTATAATTGTGAACCTGGAAACATGAAATTAAGAACATGTGGTGCTAAGTGAATGAGAATCCATAAGAGGGGACTTTGTGGTACCTTTTTGTTCTTCTAATGGTACTTTTTGAAATTTCTATAATATTTTAAGTAGAAATATGAAATTAAATATACATATCCTATGTGAGAAAGAATTCACAAGAGGGGTCTTTGTGGTACTTATTTTGTTCTTCTAATGGTACTTTTTGAATTTTATATAATTATGAATCTAGAAACATGAAATTAAAGATATGTGGTCCTAAATGAATGAGAATCCATAAGAATGGATTTTGTGGTATCTTTTTTTCGTTTTTCTAATAGTACTTTTTGAATGTTCTGCAATTGTTATCCTTAGAAACATAAAATTGAAGATGTAAGGTCCTAAGTGAATCAGAAACCTTAAAATGGTTTTTGTGGTCCTTTTTCTTTATTCTAAAATACTTTTTCGTTATTCTGATATTTATTTTTCTTTATTCTAAGATTAGAAACCTGAAATTAAAGAGAAATTGTTATTTATGGATGACATAACACCATTATTAAAAATGTTCCCAAGGGACTTAAGAATCTTAGTTTAAATTTATTATATGGTATGGTTTTTATAAAAAATTTCCGCTAACGAAGTTGCGGGTTTACAGCTCGTTAAATATATTTCAGTAATGCGTTAAAGAGCTGGTTAAATTCATAACCTATGGGAGCCAAAAAAAAATTAGACAATAATTTGTTTTAGTGTACGTAACTATTAATTCTAACATATTTTAATTTAAGGCCACAAACGTTATTTTTATTTTCAAATGCATGTACAACACAATGTACATATGTCGGCATATTACAAGCTTCTTTGTAATATGCCTTTGATCTTTGAATTAAATCTTTAACAAAAACTTAAATGAATTTAAAATAAAACAGAGATAAAAATTTTATAATTAATATTTTTAATTTTCTTTTAGTCTAATCTAGTGCTAAGCTTTAGCTTTATTTAAAATAATACTTAAATATACATATGTATGTACTTCTTTATTTTGATTTACATACATTTTATTAAAGTTTGTCAGTATGTGTTATTTAAAATTTTGTTAGCTTGACATTTAATTAACATTTACTGTCTGTCAGAGTTACAAAAAAGAAAAAAAAAAAAAGCAATTGTTAGACAAGTCCGAACATAAAATAACCTGCAGCATTCCGACACATATTAAAGTGATTTTCGTGATAATAATAAATATGAGAGCTAATGTCAATTATAAACTAAACCGTTTTGATTATAATATTTCATATTATTTTTAGAATCAAGGTGATACTCGTTTTTTAATTATGCATTACTGTAGGGTATACAATTTATCCTTATATGAATCTCAATAACGCCTGACAAATGTCCTTACAGCAAAAACATTTACATCATGATGACTTAATCTCTGTTGGTCTTGTATAGTAGACAATGATGAAGTTATGTATATTGTTGCACATGACATTTAAGTGATATTTTAATTTATTTCAACGAAAGATGAAACAAATGATATAAATGCTCTTTAGTTTAGAGCAACTTTTACTTGTCAGCAAGTGCGGTTTGTAATATAAACTTTGTATGTAAATGACAAGGAAATTTTAGAACTAAATATTAAACAAAACTTTTCTATAATTATAGAGTTATATTTTAACACAAAATCTATCTTAGTACGTGTGGCTTTAAAACATAAAAATCTCAAGTTAGCATCACATATCCTAAAGTCTACTAAATTGTTAGCAGTTAGATTTACAAGTTCATATTAACATGCACTTTAGAAGGATGCGTGAATAATAGTGGAGATTAATTTTGTTTTTCTTTTTTAATATATTTTGTACAACAGTGAAAATATACAAAATAAATGTCAGAGGAGTATTAAAATTAAATATTTAAAGCTGGATCCCACAGTCACTTCAGGAGAAAAGTTACATTTAGCATATCTACCATGGATTTTTTAAAATACTAGCAATATTTTGCTTCACATTTGATTTCAAAAAAGTCTTAAAGTTCTCATCATGAATCTTGTAACAATAAAAGTCGGTGCCTCGTTTTTACCTTACAAGTATTTTTAATAATATTATGTTTATGTTATTTAATATTAGAATTTATAAATTTATTATATTATTTATGAATTTGTTATTTGTCTTTATATTATTTTAATAATTAATTAATGATAAGCTATAAGTGAGTGATCATAATGTTTTACATATTAACCCTTTGACGACCAAACATTTTCGGCTGAAGCGATTTAAATTTTTGCTTTATTTTCATAATCTGTGGCCTAATAGTAGTGACAAAAAAAATTGTTCTCCTGGGTGTCCTCTAAGTCCCTCATTTCGCTTGGCAAATATATTTGCCTTTGGGTTGAAAGCTAATTTTTTATCCCAAATTAAGTAATTGTAAAAATTATTTAAATTTTGTTTTTTTTTTAGTAAAAACATAAAGTAAAATACAATAAATCTTAAAAAATTGTTACTAAAGTTGTTCATGATAGATTCCAAAGCAATCACGGGATGTTATGAAACAAAGGAATACATTGCATTGAATGCAAAAAACATTTGTGCGACTATATTTTTTAGTGAATGCACAATGGCAACAGCGTTTCCACCTTTCACTCTTTTCCATTTTATGCAGAGATTTGGGCTTGCTTATAAAGTGAGTTCCCAATTTGGTTGAAGCTGACAATCCAAGTTTTCTTCAATTGAAGCAACTTGTTAGTTTTTTGGCTATAGCTGCTCGAAATTCAATTGAAGTCACGTTAATTGAGGAACTATTTGCCAATATGAGTTTTTTATATATTATATAACTATTACGAATACATAATTCAAATAAGTCGAAGAACAATCGTAAATAGAAATGCCACTTACTTCTTCGATCGTACTCGTAATATACTTTCTTTTGATCCATTAGATCAACGCCTCCCATTCCTTTATTATAGTGCTGTATAATCAGGGGGCAATTAATATCTATTTTACTAGCTTGTCCAGCAACATGTCGCTTGACCTTGATTACCGCTGTTGGGTCAATAAAATTTGAGGAGAGATAGACACCTCGATTGTCCATCAATTTTACAACGGAAATGCTACCCGACATGAAGTAACTTATGTCCCCTCTTTTCATATCTTTATCCGCAGGAAAATTCTTTGGCATGTACTTTCTATTACATGGAATAGTTCCACATGCCATTATGTCATTTTGCTGGAGAATGTGCATTAAGTTTATACTTGTAAAGAAATTGTCGCAGTAATCTTCAACCCCTTTTTTGGCCAGTGGCTTACATAACTGCAGGACGACAGCTTCACCAATACCGTGTTCAACAAATGTTTTTTTTTTCCTGTGTAAATGTCAATATTATACAAGTATCCTGTTTCTGACTAACATAAACACCATAATTTGAATCCCCATGAAATAGGTTTGTCCATCATATATTGTTTCATGGCATTATGACCCTTAAACTTTACCATATGTTCATCGATATAGAGTTTTTTGGAAAGCGTATATGCGTCAGGCATAGACTTGTTAATGTGCTCTAAAATTGGACGAATTTTGTAGCCACGATCACTAACATCAGCCTTACTGTTGTCGCAAAAGTGAAGATTGGCTGTAATTTCATCAAATCGGTTCCGTGACATGACTTCTGCAACCTGAGCTTGGTGAAATGTTGGATCAGTGGATCAGCTCTGGACTAAGAAAAAAATGACGAACTCGTGCTGATCCACTCATATTAAACTCAAACACTTTTCTATAAAAACTGATGCAACAAGTGCCTATGTTCCAAATTTCAAATAAAGACTGTAAAAAACTTACATATGTACATATGTTGTATATACAATTCGGGGATTCCCATTTTCTATAAAAACTGATGCAACAAGTGCCTTTGTTCCAAATTTCAAATAAAGACTGTAAAAAACTTACATATGTACATATGTTGTATATACAATTCGGGGATTCCCATTTTTTGTCACATCAAACAATATGGGGATTCGCCTTTTTCAATTCAATATGTGAATGCAAAATACTAAACACAGTTGCACTTAAAAAACGTTCAAAAACTACAAATTTAATGACAATTTAGAGGTTTTAATTGTAGAGTTTTTAGGAATGATAATTTTCGTTTCAACCCATAGGCAAATATAATTGCCACACATAAAATGATTATCTATAGGCAGCTTAGAGTTTATCCAAACTGGTCCACTACAGTTTTTGATAGACAAAGGCTAAATCCAAAACATAATTGACGACCATCCCCTTGCGCCCTATATTTGCCTTGTAGCAGCCCTTGGTATAAAGACCATTATTTGGACAAATTTGGAACCTCGTAGGGTACAATTGGAACCGGATAGGGACTGGCATTCAACTACAATTTTGTTGCCCCAATCCTCTTCTATAAAACAGTATTTGACATATTTGCTCTATCTGCTACCTGGACAAATATATAAGCCAAAAACCCGCTGGCAAGCATACTTGCCTATGGTCGTCAAAGGGTTAAAATTAACGGATTTTGTTTAAGTAGCGCCCTCTGTTGCGAATAAGTATAGTAACAATAAGTAGTTCTTTACTATTAGATTTCATAAACTTTTATTACAACTAAGTATAGATTGGTTAGTACTAGTCATTACAACTAAGTTTATGTGTATGGAAAATTAGTATAAAAGGAGATGCTGTAATAAGGAGTCTGCGCCCGACTTTCGCTTAGGTAAGTCTATTTAATTGTTTGGTGGTTGAACTGCTGGCAATTAAGTTGTCTTTAGAAGTGTGAGTTATTGCAAGACATGATCATCTGGTGGTTGAACCGCTTCGATGTTCTTGTCTAATAATACTCACTAAGTAAAGCACACGCAAATAGGTTGTACGATGGTTGAACCGCTTACAACAGATTTGTTGGTAAAGTGAGGGATTGAGAAACAAGAGCAGGTGGTGATTGAATCGCTTCATTGCCATTGTTTAACAATACTCGCTGTGGTTGCGAAGATTTTGAGAAATTGTTGCGGAGGTTGAACTTCCCAACGCTACTTCACTAATCTTTAAGAGCTGTGACGCTACGCGTTAGATTTAGTAAATAAAAGTTTATAACGTTGTTTAAATCCGTTATGTTTTCTTCCGTGTCCCACAAATATAAATTTTTGTGACGAACCCTGGCACCGGCGAGTATACTCCAGCCCTTAGCGCAAAGCTTGTCGTAACAATCTCTTACTTGTCTGAGCTAATTATTTCTTATTTCTGACAAAATTAAAATTTTTAGAAACATTTTTTCAATTTCGTATATTTAATATCTTGTGTTTCTGTCTTAGCAAATTATAGTGTACTGTGCAAAATACCAGAATAGAAGCTGAGCATAAATATTTTTTAAAAATGTTAATTTTTTTAATTTTGTGACCCAGCTTAGGCTGGACTATTGTATATAAATATTGCGAAACTTCAAGCCATAACTTTGACAAAAGATTCAGAGCAATTAACTTTTTGTGGCCCTTTTCTTCCAGATGTCATGATACGAGAAACTGTATTTTGTGGCACACCTGTCTGCCTTGAAATTGTTTTAGATCACCGACTTGAGTTTTCATTATAAATTTGAATTATGTGTTTGCGTGTTTATTGTTCAATTTATATTTTAAGAAAGACTAAATTTGCTACTACAATAAAATTTAGAACATGGATACAGAGCATAATGACAAATGTTGACTATATATGTCATTCTAGAGGCGACAATCAACACAACAACAGTTCAATATATTAAGAAATGTAGATTTAGCTCATCCTACAATTTGTGTTTCTCTTATTGCAAAATTATTGACAATTATTGACGCGAACAATCAGAAATATGGTTTCTACAAGAGGACTATAATTTCATACTGAATGAAATTACTCAAAACTCCACAGAGTATGAATACCTATTAAGCTATTTTGATCCATCTATTTGTATACCCACTATCAAAAAGATAAGGGGTATATTGATTTTGTCATTCCGTGTGTAATATGTCGGAGGAATCATTTAAGATCCCACAAAGTATATAACTTTTGGATTAGATTCTAAGTCGATCTAGCTATGTCTGTTGCTGTCTGTCTGTTGGAAGCAGGATAGAGCTCGAACGAAACAACGCACGTTGGAGAAAAAGGGGTCGAAAGTTGCAATTAATTGAATTTTGAAAATTAACTTTTTGTAATAAAATTGGATACCGATTAAAAATAGTCAAAATTATGTATAAACAACAATAAAAATCATTGGCCTAGGTTACGTTGTTTTTGTGTACTGAGCTGTTAAAATTCAAAATTTTTTTATATTTTATTTGGAAAAAGAGCAAAAAATTCAATATTCATTAAGTTTCGGTTATTTCTTTTTAGTAAAAAGTGCTTTGAAGGAAAAATTTAAAATGGAACCATTAACCTCAGGTATTTATGTTTACTTTTATTCAATAATTTGTAAATTATTTTTTGTCGAGGTATTTTTGTTATTATTTTTTTTTTTCGTGTGCATATGTAGCCCGATTTTAGAAATTAAAATTTTTGTGAAAAAACTTCAGTAGATTTCATTCAAAAAACAGCTTAAGTGCCAGACATTCTCTTTGCTTTATCAAACATTAAACAGTGGGGAAGAATCGAAATAAATCTGTAACTTTTAATCGGCTGGTTGGATGCATGAAATTTCATACAGGTGTAGCAGAGAACAGTAGCATTTTTGAGTTTAGAAGCGGGGTCCAATATTCGTAAAAGAAAATATACAACTAGTGTCATGGAAAAGGTTTAACCACTACCGAATTTTTGTTCCTTACCCGATTTCAAAGATTTTTATATCAACCTAAAAGTCCTTAATAAATCCTTTAGAAAACATGCTTGCATATATTTTTCGAGTTATATACATTTGAATTTCAAAAATCTTAATTTTACAAGATCTTGGTTAAGATTTCTTGGTTAAGATATTTTCATTCGATTTTATTATATTTTATGTGGTCGGTTAAAAGAAAAATTATCTATCGAACAAAGGAAATTTTTAGTCATTATCTTTATTGAGTCAAAAGTTAAATGATTTTGAATTGGAAAGTTTGCAAAAATTAATAAACAGACGGACAGATGGACGGGCATTAGAATTCTTAAAAAAAAAATCTTCAAATTCGAAAGATATTTTTTTCTCCACCTTTCAATTAATATAAAAACCAAATGAAAGTATTAATCTTCTGATATCACCTTTCCCCGAATTAAGTGGCATTTTCGACACATTTAACCCAAATGTATAGACGGACGGAGGACATTGCTATGCTGCCAAAAAATATTTTAAAATTTTACAAATGCATTTGTTGACTAACTAATTAATAGAAAAAGTAGAAAGTGATCATCAAAATTTGGATATCACCTTTTCCTGAATGAAGCGTCATTTTCGTCCCATTTAACTCAAATATATAGACGAAAGGACGGACATTACCATTCAGCCAAAAAACATGTTATAATTCTAAAAATACATTTTTTTGCTTACTAATAAATAGAAAAATTAAACACGATAATTAAAGTGTTTATACCATTATTCTTTGAATTATGCATAATATTGAACCCATTTAACTCTAATGTATAGACGGATGGACAGACATTTCCGTTCTGCTAAAAAAAAAACTTAAAATTCTAAAACTGATTTTTTTAACTAATAATCAATAAAAAAATAAAAGGTGATTATTAAAATATTGATATCACCTTTCCCTGAATTAAGCAAAAGTATTTATCTTATATAAGGTTTGTTTGGTATTGAAAAAGTTATGGGCTAAATATTAGAAACACAGACTGTTCGTTTCATACTTTTCTGCTGATATTTCTTAAAAAAAAGCATGTATGACAACGAATTTTTGTACAGATAGTTTGGAGGTCGATATAAACTTGGAAACCAAAAATGGGCGTGGTCCGCCCACTTTACCGCCCACCTCTCATATAAGGTGAAACTTCAACGAAATTGTGTTCAAATAGTTCAAGGACCAATGTAAACTCGGAAACAAAAAATAGGCGGTGGTCCGCCCACCTTACCGCCCATTTTCTATATAACGAAAAATTTTAAAAAGTTGATAGTGGGTATATAGATTCGGCCGAGCCGAATATAACATTCGCGCTTGTTATTATTTTTATTTTTTAATCCTAAGCTTACATTTAACTAATGTAATGTATTTCTACATGGATTACATTGATTCGAAGTTGATTAGAAGTAGCTTTGAGGTCGAAAGGGTTTAAAAGGAAATAGATTTTTTTAAAGGTACTATATTTTCTATTCACTGTAAAAGTGTATAAATGCATATACAAATATATCTTAAAGACCACTATCATATGCTTTTTTCCCACCCATATCAACATGCTTACAAGGAAACATTTAAGCTTTTACATGAAAATTGTAATTCTCCTTCGAATGTTTGTTTTTAAATACGTAAGTTTTGTTTATTTCTCTCTTAACTTCTTTATGTAGAAATTCAAAAGTACAATATGTATGTATGTGTATGTGTAAAATTCACATGTGTGTGTTATTTAGGAGTTAAATTAAGTCGTACGTTGTTTTTCCAAAAACGCACATGATAAACATGCTGTTCTGTGTTTATTCATGTTTCTCAATTTGTTTTTGGCGATATTTTCGCTGGTTGTCTTGTTTTTGGTTTTATTGTTGTGCGTGCTTTTGGGGATTGTCGGTCAAACTGGTAGAATAATAATAACAAGAACAAGGGCAACAAAATTAACAACAACAAAAACTAAATATAGATTTTCCTGCATTACAATACAAAAGATGGTTGTCTTACATGGCAGACAATAATTTATAGTTGTTTAGTGCGTGTCTTAATTAAGAACTGTTTTTTTTTGTTTATTTTGCTATTATTGTAGTATTTGTGTGTGTGTGTGTTTTTGTAGGGAAATTTAAAGTTAAGATGAAAGTTTATTTGGCTATTATTAAAAAAAGCATTAAACTTTAAGGAAATATAAATAAATTGGGGCATTAGTTTGACTATTAACTTTAAATAAACTAATATTTATAACATTCATTACATATAACAAAAATTAAAATTTATCAAAGCTATGAAAATATTAAAATCATAATTTTTGAAGATTATAATCTCTCATTTTATATCAATCATACGCCTGTTAAATTTTTTTATATTACACAGCAAAAAAAGGCTTCAATAACTACTATATAGATTTGATGTAGCAATAGTCCAAAAATGGACAAAATTTAGAATTCTATGGAGAGTTTTTTTTTTTTAATTTTTTTATTTTTTTGTAAAATTACAAATTTTTTAGTCCGATATTATTGAAATAAATTTAGAAAAATTTATATTTTTATAACCTTTAATCCCTTCATATATTGCATTTCAATTGGCTCAGTAGTTTCGGAGTTATAATACAAAAAGTGGTCCGTCCACTTTATCGCCCACCTCCCATATAAGGTGAATTGTCAACGAAATTTTGTACAAGTAGTTCAAGGATCAATGTAAAATCGGAAACAAAAACTAGGCATGGTCACCCATCTTACCGCCCACATCCTTATAAAAAGTTGATGGTGGGTATATAGATTGGGCCAAGCCGAATATAACATTCTCGCTTGTTTTTTTAATTTTTTTACTAAATTTATATTTTTTGCCTAACATTTTTTTTTTTTTTTTATAACTTTGAATATATTGATCGCATCAAAAACAATTGTATACATTATTTAAAGATATTGTTAGCCAAAATTTTTGTAAATTTATGTTAACAATATCGGACAAGTTGTTTTTGAGTTATGACAACATAAGTGGAGAAATTTTTCAAAAAACTAAAATTTTGTGAAAATGAGCGAATTCACTTAATTGCAAATAAATTCAAAAGGAATCAATAGATTTTTATGATCGATATCTCATTTTGTTGCTATTATATGTGGCTTTGCGACAAAGTAATAAATCTGAACAGTCGTTGCCGTTTTCGATTTTTAATGATTTTTTTAAAACAAAAAAACTTGCTTTTTTCACGTTTTTCATTTTTTTATTATAACTCAGAAACTGCTGAGCTGATTGAAACGCAATATATGAAGAGATTAAAGGTTATGAAAATATAAATTTTTCTGAGTTTATTTCAATAATATTGGACTAAAACTTTTTGAGTTATCATTAATTATGTGGAAAAACGCCTAAAAAAATTTGTAATTTTACAAAAAAAAAAAAAATAAATAAAAATAAAAAAATAAAAAAAAAACCTCTCCATAGAATTTTAAATTTTGCCCATTTTTGGACTACTGGAACCACAATACATCAAAATTGTATAGTGGTTTTTAAAGCCTCCAAAATTTTTTGATTTTGTTGCCTTGTGTATTCAAATTTTTTATTTAGCTTTTGTAAGAAATATGTATTTTTTCTTTTTTTTTTTTTTAATTTACAAAAACATTATGAATTATTAGTAAATAATATACAAAGAAAATAACAATTAAAATTATTTTAATAGTGCTAAATCAATCATTATATCGTAGTTTAATTCATATAATAGTCATTTAAATTTTAATATTTAAAGTACTTCATCTTAAAATATGTATAATATCCTTGATATAATACTCCTCCTTTATCACCATGTCACCAATTGCATTACAAAACAATTTTTCTTTGTGACATTTCAACAAAAAAAAAAAAAAAATTACTTTCACTTAATATTCGTTGCATGTTTTTTTCCTCTTTATTTTTTTACGGTAATTTAAAACGTATATTTTGTGGAAACGACATATTTGTGGTTTTTATTCCATTCCTCCTTGCGAAAAAACCAGTAAAATGATATTAAAAGAAATAAAAATGCAATTTTTCTGCAAAGACACGTTTTAATTTAAGATGACTTGACACATAAGAAACAAATTGTTGAAAAAATAAATAAAAAAATATGCAAAAGTTATTAACATTGAACGTGATCCTTTATTATGCCTAAAAAGAGTTTAAAAAAAGTATTTATTTGGTAAGTAAAAAACAAATAAATAAATTAAATCTAAATTCCATCATCTTTATAAATAAAAATACATAATACATATTATGCACTTTTAGAAAATTTGATTTAAAAACTACTATTAATAATTTGCTTGTGTTCAAAACAAACCCTTTTTTAAATTGCAAGAAGAAAAAATTGCCCTAAAAAAACTCAGGTGTTTTCTAAAGTTAGTTTTAAATTCGGTTTTATAAATTCTTAAAATTCGATTTTCTTAATTCAATTTGATTGGAAAATGTTACAAGCCGCAAATTTAAAATAATAATTCTTATTGTTATAATTTGTAAATAAGTACCTAAACAATTATTGATTTTATAAAAAGCTGTTATACTCAGGTTTTAAAATTAAAAGAAAAAATAATTTGTTATTAATTTTTATTACATTTTATTAATTATTAAAATAATTCCCGCAATACCTTTCATTAAAGCTTGATTGTGTTTTCGTTTACTTTATTGTTTTAATGAGACCATTTTTCTTAACTCTATTTTATTTTATGCTGGTTTTAAGTTTTCCTTTTCTTTTTTTAGAATGATCCATCATATTGAAAACGAACAGAGTTCGAAAATGTTAAGTGGATTTTTCTTATTTAGGGTACAGCAGCAACATTTGTTTTCATACCTTTTTATTTATTATTGTAATAATGAAAATTAATATACGTTTTGTTTTCTAATGGTAAAAAAATCTTTTCTGATGGCTCAAATGAGGGACATTTCTCAGTTAAAAGTGTCATTTGTTGTGAATGAAGTGCGTCTTCTTTCACATGTGCAAATGTTTATTCGAAAATTTAATTTTTTATTATACTTTTGTGTTAAAAGACTCAAGGAATTTTAAAGAATGAGTCTATATCTCTACAGAGATATAAACATTTTCTCTCAGTTGTTGTTGTAACAGTTCTGCTGATGTCGGAAGTTCCTCCCTGGGGAAAAAACTTCCGGTTGATACAGCTGTCGCTGAGTTCACAATCTTTGGCCAAGCTGAGCTCGGGTCGTTCCAGAGCGTAGATCCAATTGTCGTGGGAACATCGCGTGCAGTAATTAATTTTTATTTAATGTCTTATTCAAATAAGAAGCAAAAAAGATAAAATTTGGAAAACTAAGGTGTCTGCGCACGGTGCTTTGATCTCATACAACGATGGGACAAAAATATAAGGAGTTGTCGGAGCAAATTGAAACTTGGTACACATATTACTTTATGCTTAGAATGAATAAATACGAAGATTTGAAAAAATTACCGCAAGGACACGCCTACCTCCCATATATCCTGAAGTTAAAAAAATAAATTTTTTCTATAATACTGGTCTGAACTTTACCAAAATTTGTGCCAGCCATTAAAAATAGATTGCTTATACGTCTTCTAATTCATTTTTTAATCGGAGAAAAGACACGCCCACCTCCCACCTCCACCTCCTGAAACTAAAAAATGGATTTATTGCGTGAATTCTAGTCAGAATTCCACCAAAATTTGTGATTGCAGTTATATATAGATTATTTATGAGTCTGCCAATTTTTATTTAAATCAGAACATGAACACGCCTACCTGAAATGAGAAAAACGCATTTCTGGCTAACATACTGTTTTTAATTTCATAAAAATAGAAGAAAGTGGCGCAGAAAAATTAAACTTGGTACATATATTACTTTAGTTACAGACTAAATATATACAAAGTTTTGAAAAAATCGGAGCAAGAACACGCCTACCTCCCATATATCCCGAAATGTGAAAAACTCATTTTCTTCTAAAATACTGGTCAAAACAATATCAAAATTTACGATAGCTATTTGAAATGGGTTTTTTTATGGTTCAGACAATATTTTATTTAATAGGAGCAAGGGCATGCCTACCTCCCCCAAGCCCTATCATTTTTTAATATTATTTTAATTTCTGCACCCACATTTTATGTTCAGTAAATCATTAATTTGCTAATTTCGCCCGATTTCAGGACCAATATTTTTATTTTTTTTAGTTCTCAATATTTGATTAAATTTTAAAACAATGCCGATTTAACAACACGAAATATTCCAACATAAAGAATTTTTTGATTTTTGTTTTATAAAAGGAAATTTATAAATTTTTTGGATTATTATTTTTTTAGTTGTGGCAAAAAAAAATCATGAAATAATTATTTTCTTATATATTAAAAAACAATACTAAATTTTAGAATCAACAAAAAAATTTTATAATATTTTTTTTAATACTCCATCGAATTCATGTAATTTTTGTATTAAAATTAAAAAATCCTCTATAATTGACACCATCTGGAGGATTTTTAATGTAATATATTAGGTCCAAAAAATATATTTTTTTCTTTTCCTTAGTTGTTTTTTAAATTTCGAAATAAATTTTACAATTATTTTATTTTAATTTAGCAAAATAAATTACTTCAAGATTGAGAACTCTTTGAAATTGAAGTAAAAACGGAAAATTAGATACTTTTTCAATGTAACTTTTTTTAAAGTTGTGGCAAAAAAATAGGCTCTAATTATTTTTTAATCTGTTAAATAACTGTAAAAACTTACATTAACCGTAAAAAAAAAATTGTATAATTTTTTATAATTTTTTTATATCCTTCATCAAATTTAAGGAATTTTTAGGTTTTAAGTAAAAATATGGCCTCATCATAAGGCGGTTCCTGTTTTATGTTGGTGAGTCTTTTAAAAATCTTAATATGTATAAAAATACAATTTCAATTTAAATAATTTGTTTTGCATAACCATTGATCTTAAATTTAAATAATATCATACGGTTTTTATAAAATAAAATAATCAATTTTGCCAATAATTCCTTGATTGAGTAGAGATTACGGTTTAACTAACAAAGTAAAAAAAACAAAAACAAAGAAGAACAGGAAACAAAACGCAATTTTTGCTTTTCTTACGCACTTTTGTTCTTTTTTTATTTACGCACATTTGCTTCATAAATTAAGGAAGATAATTATAAAAAAACAAAAACCTATTTATAATTAAAAGTGAAAATTACTAAACAAAACAAATAAAACGCATAAAACACCAAAAGCAAACTAACTAAAAATACAAAAAACAAAAAGACCAATAAATGATCGTTTAAACTAGTAATGATTATTAAACACAATTAATGATTACACTGGTCGACAAAAAAATTTTTTGTCGACCTTCAAAAAAAAAAAAAAAAAAAGGAGAGAAAGAAAAGATATAGTCGGTCAAGCCCGACCATATGATACCCTACACCATTGTTTACATTATAATTCGGGAAAGGGCCTTTTATTAGACTTTGTGTCAAATGTAGACCGATAATCATAGGATACTCATAAAACATACGAATACAGAATATTAAATCGAATCTGACATTTATATGGATTTATTCACTTTTGAGTGATTCCTGAAAGAGTGCCTTATATGGGAGATATGGTAAATTATGGACCGATCTTTGTAAAATTTTGCACTATCATTCATGTTATTATAAAACTTATTTGTGTGAATATTAACTTGATACTAACATTTTAATGGGATTTATGCCCGTTAAAGTGATTTTCTGAAAAGGGGTTTATATGGGAGCTATGGGTAATTATGAACCGATCTTTTTAAAAATAGGCACGCTTATTTAAACTTATATGAAAGTTATATGTGCCAAATTTCATTAAAATATTGCTATATTTAAGGGACTTATGATCGTTAAACCCTTTTACGGGAGAACATTTGTATGGAGGCTAGGTGAAATAATAAACCAATCATAACCAATTTCAATAGGCTTCGTCCCTGGACTATAAGAAACCAGTGTACCAAATTTCATTAATTTTGGTTCAAAATTGCGACCTGTAGTTTTATTACAAGGTTTACATGGACGGACGGACATCGTTAAATCGACTCAGAAAGTGATTCTAAGCCGATTGGTATAAATTAAGGTGGGTCTTAGACCAATATTTTTGGGTGTTACAAACATCAGCACAAACGCATAATACCCTCCCCGCCTATGGTGTTGTAGGATATAAAAATATGTAGACTAGATGAAATTCCGCATGCTAAACTCGAATCTGTTTTCAGTTTTTTTCATCGGGATTTTTTTTATGGGCGTGTCTAATATTGTGCCCTAAATATGCCGATTACTCGAGTATATTTCACTATTACTTGAGAACGGTATGCACGATTTATATAAATGATATACCACGATATGCGGAATAAAATTAGCTTTAATTTTTTTCCGCTCAATACTTTAGGAGATATTTCGAAAAAAGTGTCGGAAAAAATTTTTTCATGCAAAATTCAAGATTTCCTTTTTTTACTAAAACTTTTTTTTTAAGTGAAAACATCAAAAATATTTAAGTTTATCACCTTTATCTCAAAACTAGCGAAACTATGAGAAAATAAAGCCACGTATTATAAAAACTGATGCACAAATCTTGATTGTATTCACAGTTAAGTTTGGATACATATGTATACCTATAGATAAGTGGAAATACACTAGTGGGCATAGGTGGATTAGATGAAATTCAACGTGCTAAATAAGAATCAGCTTTTACTTTTTTTCTATCACGCATTGATTTTTTTTTATGGGCATGACTACTATGACCCCGCCTTTAGGCAGTCACACTTGTATATCTCGAGAACAGTTTGTCCAATCAAGATGAATTGAACTCTAATATATAGCGACCTAAATTGTCTTTGAGCTGAATTTATATAATTTTTTGTCCAGTTAATATTTCCGCAGTTATTCGGTTATTAGTACCGAAAATTTTAAAATTAATTTTTTTGAAAAGTGTTGAAAATTTTAATCCATAACTCTGAAATTCTTGAGCGAATGAAAAATATTGTATGCATCTTTTGATATATCACTTATCAAAATCGTGTAAAGGGTTCTTAAGTTAAGCCTAAGTTTAACAAACCATTCTCGAATCTTATAGTGTGGCCGCTGAATAAGGTGATGATATTAGTCATGCACATGAAAAAAAAATCAGTACTCGATAGAAAAAAAGTAAATGCAGATTCTTGTTTAACTCGTCAGAATCCACCTAGTCCACCTATTTTTGTTTCAAGAAAAAATAAAAAAAATAAAAAAAATTTCTGGCCATCACTTGTATATAACATGGGTATTTTTACTTAACTAAGAATAAAATTTAGATTTCTGCATCAATTTTGAAGATACATGCCTTATTTTATCCACAGCATTAAGATAAGGATGATAAACTGTAACATTTTTGATGTCTTCATTTATTAAAAGAAATTTAAAAAACAAAAAATCTAAAATTTTGCATGAAAATGATTTTTTTCGGACACTTATTTCAAAATAACTCCGAAACTAATGAGCACATAAAAAACTAAGTTGTAACGATTTGAAGAAATTTTTAGTCCGCATCTTTTGGTGTATCCCTTTGATCAATTGTGCACACCGTTCTTGAGTTATGAGGAAATATACTTGAGTAATGGCCTTACTATGAGCGAAATATTAGACACGCCCATAAAAAAAATCCATACCTGATGGAAAAAAACTGAAGGCAGATTCGTGTTTATCATATCGAAATACATCGAGTCCAACTATTCGTCTATGGAGGAGGATTTTTTTGTTGACCAGTATTATTTAAGTTGTAGATGATCAATTTACTCAAATATTTAATTCTCATCATTGATTATTTTATTTAAACAGTCGTGTCCATCTAAATGAACAATAATGTCAAACTAAACTAATTGTGCCAAATTTTATTTTTATTATTTCAATTATTCTTATCAAGAAAATTAAAATTTAGTTTTTCTTTGTATAAGTTTGTGAAAATATTCTAGTAACTCTATTAATATTATCTTTTGATCTTTTTTTTTTTTTTTTTTAAGAAAAATTAGGATATATATAGAATGTAATTTTTCTTGAAATTATGTGAATAAATGTAATTGGAAATATGAATTGCTAAATCTTTAAAAAGTTTTTCCAATTTCCAAGATTTTCATATCATTTACTATTTCACTTACATATCCTCAAAGATATATTCATTTGAAATTTCCACAATCTCAACTTTGCAAGATATTTATTAAGACAAAAAATAAACTATTCTGAATTGGAAAGTTTGAAAAAATTAATAAACAGTTGGACGGACATTAGAATTCTGAAGAAAAGTTTTAAAATTCAAAAAATATATTATTTTTTTAACTTCGTAACCAATATAAAAACTAATATATTAAAGTATTGATATCTACTTTCCCTTAATTAAGTGCCATTTTTGATCCATTTAGCCCAAACCTATAGACGGACGGATATTGCCGTAATGCCCAAAAATATTTTAAAATTCAAAAAATGCATTTTTTACTAACTAATAAATAGAAAAATTAAAAGTGATCATTAAAGAGTTGATATCACTTTTCTTAGAATTATGTTTCATTTTCGAGACATTTAACTCTAATGTATAGACAGAAGGACGGACATTACCATGCTACCAAAAAAGTCTTAAAATTCTAAAAATTATAAAACGAAAAATAAAACGTGATCATTAAAATATTGATATTATCTTTCCCTGAATTAATCGCTATTTTTAACCCCTCTAACATCAATGTGCGATGTTAATAACTAGAACATTCAGCATGGTCAAAGAAAGACATTCGGTCGGAGATAATAAGATCATCACGTATATCTATAGTGAACCACAGTAAATTAAATTTTTCGAAAGTTTTCTTTATTTAAATTAAAATTTGATGACGGAAAACAAAATTAATACAAAACTTATCACAAATTGTATAATTTTATTTCTTTTTAAATTGCGAGAAAACCACCTTTTGAAATGCTACAGTTGTGTTAAAAAGATATTTTATTACAAAAGTTGAATTTTTAGTCAGTCTTTTGAGACTATAATCATCATAATGTTAGTTATAATCATATGCACTTGCAGAAAATTTTTAATTTTATTAATTATTCTTTTGGTAATAAATCACAAATTTAAAATACTTACACTATTTAATAACATTATTTACCTACCTCAGACAATTTATATTATTTACCCTATTTTTATTGCAAAACAATATCCCCTTATTTAAAGCAAAGTATCAAGTATCGTTAATAAAGACCACAATATGTTTTCTTCCTTTTTGCATCTTGATGTAACAAATTGAAATATTACCCATACAAATACTTTACTCTTAAATATTGTTAATATATTTAATGTTTCATTTTTGCTAGGGATCCACTTTTTCAATAGTAAAATAAAATAGTATAAAACAAAACCATGTTTGTGTGATATATGCTGAGCTACAGTTTTAAACGATGATTACAAATGTAGTGGTAACTTGAGCTCATGCAATATTGTGGCACATAACAGCAGCCAAACAAACGCCATCTGTTACAACAAAAAAATTGATGGTAAAAAAGTGCATGAAATATAGAAAATAGTAAAAGAAAAATAAATAAGAGCAAGCGAATTGCAGTGAAAAAAGAAGAAAACAAATAAACTTACTTATAATTTCACACAGAGAAAAAAATCTTCTTCAAAATAAAAACCAATAATATAAAAATGGATGAAAATGTTCTCAGCCAAAATGCACATATATACTTACATATGTATGTATATTTCACATATGCATTTGTATGGTTTTTGCAACTGTAAAACGAAATATTTCTGTAACTTGAGTATCTAGCAATAGTATACTCTAACAAAACTAAACAGACAAACTTACAATTGTATGAATAAATATTTGATGTTAGCATGCATGAGTGTATAAGTTTATATGTATGTAGGTATGTGTATTTTGCAATAAATATAAAAAGTAACATACTCGTTAAGTGTGATGTTTTATATCATTTCATGGTAAAAACATATATTATGAGTGTTTAAGATTATGTGTAGCTACAAGGAAAAAATAATACTATGTATATGTATAAATATATGTATGTGTTTACTATATAGGTACATATATCTAATTCTATATCATTTACAAATGCTTTTCATTTTTACGAAACAAGTTAGAAAAAAAACATATAGTATATAAAAAGAAAAAACAAAATACTTGTACAAATGTCTTTAAAAAGAATTGATGCTCAAAGATCCATGTTAATATTTCAACATTTATTTCAATTGAAATTAGGGTAAAGACTAGAAATGTTATCAAACAGATCACAGTGGGGCAGAAACCAAAATTTTTGGAAATATATTCGTAACTTCTAAACGGAAAGTCGGAAAGTACAATTTTAAGTTTATATGGAACATAAAAGGAAAATTCATCGAAAAGTTCGTAAATTTCTTATGAAAAGGAAAACTCGTCGTAAATTTCCTATGAAAAGGAAATTTATCGTAAATTTTCTACGAAAAGGAAACTTCCTACGAAAAGAAAATTTATCGTAAATTTCCTACGAAGAAGAAATTTATCGTAAATTTTCTATAAAAAGGACGTTTAATGAAAACTTCCTATAAAAAGGAAATTTATTAAAATTTTCTATAGAAATTAAACTTATAGAAAATTTCCTGTAAAAAGGAAAATAATTGAAAGAATGAAATTCTTAAGAATGAAATTTTATCGAAAATTTCCTATAGAAGGAAATCTTATCCTATAAAAAGGAAATTTATTGAAAATTTCCTATAAAAAGGATATTTATTGAAAATTTCCTATAAAAAGGAAATTTATGGAAAATTTCTTATAAAAAGGAATTTTATCGAAAATTTCCTATAGAAGGAAATTTTATCCTATAAAAAGGAAATTTATGAAAAATTTCATTTAAAAAGGAAATTTATCAAAAATTTCCTATAGAAGGAAATTTTATCGAAAATTTCCTATAGAGGGAAATTTTATCGAAAATTTCCTATAAAGGGAAATTTTATCGAAAATTTCCTATAGAAGATAGTTTTACTGAAAATTTCCTATAGAAGGAAATTTTATTAAAAATTTTATTAAAAATTTCCTATAGAAGAAAATTTTACTGAAAATTTTCTATAGAAGGAAATTTTAGTGAAAATTTCCTATAGATAGATAAAATCTCCTTTCCTATAGAAGGAAATTTTATTGAAAATTTCCTACAGAAGGAAATTTTATTGAAAATTTCCTACAGAAGGAAATTTGATCAAAATTTTTTTACTGAAAATTTCTTATAGAAGGAAATTTTAATGAAAATTTCCTATAGATAGAAATTTTTTTGAAAATTTCCTACAGAAGGAAATATTTATTAAAAATTTCCTATTGAAGGAAATTTTAGTGAAGATATAGATAGATAAAATCTCCTCTCCTATAGAAGGAAATTGTTTTGAAAATTTCCTACAAAAGGAAATTTTATTGAAAATTTCCTACAGAATTTTTAATAAAATTTCCTATAGAAGGAAATTTTATCGAAAATTTCCTATAGAAGAAAATTTTATCGAAAATTTCCTATAGAAGGAAATTTTATTAAAAATTTCCTATAGAAGGAAAATTTACTGAAAATTTCCTGTAGAAGGAAATTTTACTGAAAATTTCCTATAGATAGATAAAATCTCCTTTCCTATAGAAGGAAATTTTATTGAAAATTTCCTATAGAAGGAAATTTTATTGAAAATTTCCTATAGAAGGAAATTTTATTGAAAATTTCCTATAGAAGGAAATTTTATTGAAAATTTCCTATAGAAGGAAATTTTATCGAAAATTTCTTATAGAAGAAAATTTTACTGAAAATTTCCTATAGAAGGAAATTTTATTGAAAATTTCCTATAGAAGGAAAATTTACTGAAAATTTCCTATAGAAGGAAATTTTATTGAAAATTTCCTGTATATATTTAAAATCTACTTTCCTATGGAAGGAAATTTTATCGAAAATTTCCTATAGAAGGAAATTTTATTAAAAATTTCCTATAGAAGGAAAATTTACTGAAAATTTCCTATAGATAGATAAAATCTCCTTTCCTATAGAAGAAAATTTTATTGAAAATTTCCTATAGAAGGAAATTTTATTGAAAATTTCCTATAAAAGGAAATTTTATCGAAAATTTCCAAAAAATGGAAATTTTATCGAAAATTCCTATAAAAGGAAATTTTATCGAAAATTTCCTATAGATGGAAATTTTATAAAAGGAAATTTTATCGAAAATTTCCTGGAGAAGGAAATTTTATCGAAAATTTCCTATAGAAGGAGATTTTATCGAAAATTTCCTATAGTAGGGAATTTTATCTAAAATTTCCTATAGAAGGAAATTTTATCAAAATTTCATATAGAAGGGAATTTTATCGAAAATTTCCTATAGAAGGAAGTTTATCGTAAATTTCCTATAGAAGGAAATTTATCGTAAATTTCATATAGATGAGAAATTATCGTTAATTTCTTATAGAAGAAAATTTATCGTAAATTTTCTATAGAAGAACATTTATCGCAAATTTCCTATCGAAGAAAATGTATCGTAAATTTCCTATAAAAGGAAATTTATCGTATAATTCCTATAGAAGAAAATTTATCGTAAATTTCCTATAAACGAAATTTTTCGTTAATTTCGTTTAGAAGGAAATTTTTCTTTTAGTATAAATTTCCTATTCTCCTATTCCTATTTCCTATATATTTTAGTTTGAGTTTTTTCTCACAGATTGGAAATAGCTGAGCAATATTTCATACGTACTACTTTTGAAAATTTTCTTAAATTTTAGATAAAATAATTAAACATTTTCGCTCATATAGATTTATAAAAATGTACTTAAAATTGAATCGAATATAATTATTTTGCAATTTCAAATTAAATTGCTATGATTTGTTATGAAAACCATTTACTGATTACAACATCATCTTTTGCATTAGCTTTGAAAAATGAGCATAATAAAAGATACAAATTATTTAGTCATATTTTCTTTCTTTTCAATTTTAAAATAATAAGCCGTTTTGCTAGGAAAAGAGCAACAAATACTCACTGCTTAAAAGCAAAAATATTGTTTTAAATGTCAGAATTCTGTGAACAAAATATTACATACAATTGTAAAGAGCAAAAAATAAAATAAATAGAAAAAATAAAATTAAAGGAATGAAATGCAATTTACTTGAGAGTTGAAAAACTTAATATTACAACTGTTACAAACAGTCAGTTCCCAGCCATGTTTTACTTATAGTGTTTGTATAACACTCACATACACTCTCACATGCAACTTGGCAGCCAGCAACTTAGACATTTGTATAAAACTAAAACAACAACTATTTATAACAATAATGTTGTATAATCATTCTAATTAATTTATGAAAATGTTTTTTTTTTTTTCTTTTTTTTTCAATTTTCTAGTTATGAAATGTAAATTAAAAACATTCAAAAGAACTTTGAAATGAAATAATGCAACAGAGAAAATGAAAATTTATTTATTTTCTTGTAAAACAAACTAAAAATAAGAATTTCTCATAAATTATTTTTTAAGTTTTACAGTTATGTAGAAAGAATATTTTTAGTAGAAAAATTTATAAAAGAAAATTTACATTAGAGATGATTTCTAAAAAAAATTAGTTTTGAATTTTAAAATTATATTAAAAATTTAATGTTTTATTTGGTTATAAAAAAATGTTATACTAAGTGCACATAAATAAAAAAGTAAATTCATGGTTAACATATTTTTTTTTTTTATTTCTATTATAATAGATCTTTATAAAACCCTCACATGTTAATTGTAATATAGTTTTGCTAATATAGTGCTTCCACTTTATTATTAAAATTTCATATTGCTATGTATATTGATGAAAAACTTATATCTCAAATGTATCTATATTGGGCATTAAAGAGAGTTAGGATTATATCCAAAAAATTGTTCTTAATTAGTCGTTATTAACTTAATGCTCTTAGAAATATTCAATTCTCCTAAATTAAATATTTAATTTATATCATAGCTATTATCCATTTAATAATATTATAATGATTTATAAACACTTATTTTCATAACAGATTTACTTGGCAAGAAAATTGTAATCTCTTAGTAAGTGAAAGAAAAGAAAATAATTCAATTTTTAACTTGGCAATGACTTTATGTGTAATACTTATAAAACAATAAATTATCACTATTATGAAGAAACGTATTCATAGTTTTTTTTTTTTTCCAAGAAATTATGGTCATTAAAATCATAACTATTAAGAGATTGAAAAGCAGCTATTGCTTTTGCTAAAAAATTTTCTTAAAAATTAAAATAAAAAACAGTAAACTTACTTTGAAGTATTCAAGCATTTTGTGAAAGATTTGTTTTTTTAGATTTAAGTTTTTTTAGATTTAAGTTGATTTCAATTTCTTTTAAAATTTTTTATTGTTTCCGTTCCGTTCCGTTCTGTTTTTTTTTTTTTTTTTTTTTCATTATTCTGCAAAATGTGAATGTGCCATTTTTTTAAGTATTATTATATATTCTCATAGCCTTTAATTATTGTGGCTTTAATTTAAAAGCTTTTGTAAATTTTTGAAATTATCTATCTACACTAGGTCATATTAAGTCAGGAGCGGATCCACGGGGAGGGAAATTTCCCCCCCCAAAATGAAAACACTTAATGAAAAATCTATACTAAATCATACAATTTATGGAAATAGTTAGAAAAATTTTTCTATTTTCCTCCCCCAAAAGCTTGAGCTGGATCCGCGCCTGTATTAAGTATAGCGATAAATTTGTGCTTAGTAAGTAGATTCTACGAGGGATGCCTTTTATATTTTACGAAACTGCAAAACTACTCCACTTAGTAAGATCTCTCAAAGGAATCATAAAATATGATGTTTTTAGGTCTTATATTCTCAAACTATTTTTTACACGAGGGCTATTTCTGTATCCTAAAGTTACTTAGAAAATTGCCTTCGACAAAAAATTTAATTTTACAATAAAAAATATTTATAATTTTCGATGTGGATTATTTAAAAAGTAATATCTTTATAAACTCTAATTAACGTTTTGAAATTAAGCGCCAAAGTTGGCCATCTTATATCGTTGGTGTGCGTCCATTCATGAATGCTGTTGGCTCAAGAATAAAATTTGTAAAGATCTTCTAAAATCGGTTGCTCTTTTTTTCAAAAACACTGATGCTGTGAGCACAAATTATGCAACAAATGAGATGTCGTGTGATTGAGAAATTCCTAGGCATTAATTCCACTAAAAAGTATTTCATAAATATTTGGCCGTCCAGAACAGTTTTTAACTGTATTACTCTTTCAAATACTTACCAACACTATAAAAGTTCCACCCAGACAAAGCATTAAAAATCAAACGGTCGTTTGCCTTTTGAAAAGTCAAGACACTGGTAGTGTACGTTTGGAGTATAAAAGTACTAAATAATGCCATCCTTTGTTTGTCAAAAGTCTTCCAAGAAGTGAGGAAAATTATCTGCTAAATCCGGATCATTCTCCACACATACTAACTTTTATACAGTGTTTAAAAACCTGCCAATATTATCTCTACAAACATCGAATTGTAGGATTTTCCGCAATGCAACTATGCTTTATTATCCAATTATTTCATTGCATTATCCAGTATCAAAATAAATTGTATGGATAAGTTATTTCGACACTTGGAAAATCAGTTACTGCAACAAAAATACATATTTTGGAGATACTTCAAGCGAGGTGAAAAAACTGCCTTAAGACTTGGTTCAAATGCATCAGAAAATATATTGGCTTTCATGAATACTACTCTAGAAAACAATAATTTCCTTTTCAAAAAGCAATATTATCATTTTATACGTTTTTCGCAAAATAAAAGACACCCCTTGTAGCTGATTGGGTATTTCCTAGTAAGTTATGCACCACAGGTAGGCTTGCCAGACTTGCTGATTTCTTCCCAAACTTGAAGATTTCGATTTCTTCCTAAAGTTTTGGGGATATTTTAAATTGTTTTGGGGATAAAATTGTTTTTATTATAAATTATTTTAATAATAAGGAGTGAGATCGAAAAAATTTTAACACACATTTTGCCTCATTACTTTTTTTGGAATCAATATTTAAAATTTTTTTCATGGAAAAATACTTCAGTTATTATTTTTAATAACAACCATGTTAATTTGTTCTTATTTTCATCAGAATAAGTGACGAAAAAGATTTACGTCCTACAAGTTATTAAAAAATTTCAAAAAATCCAAATAGGTCTTACAAATAATTGGCCACAGAATTAAATGTCGTCCGTAAAACCGTTTCTAATGTTATTAAACAGTATCAGGAGAATTTGACTATTGATGTGAAACCTAGTTCGGTAAGAAAAAAGGACCACATGATATTGGGAAGGCCAGAAAACTGAATTCATATTGAAAGGAACTCCAAACACATCTGGTAGAAAATCAGCTCAGTTTTCTCAGTGCTTCGACTATTTGGTGCGAAAATTTAAAACTAATGGGAAAGTTGATAACATATAAAGTTCAAAAAATTCCAAACTGGAATTCTGCAAAAAAAAATTACAAGCCAAAAATAAGACTCGGAATTTAAAACCAAATTTCATACAAAAATACTCAAGTTGTATATTTGACGAAGAAACGTAGGTGCTGGCAGAATCTTCGCAGCTTGTGTCCCAAAAATTTTTATTGCTAATGCTCGAAGCAATGTTGGAGATAAGTTTAAGACCCAAAAGCAGCAAAAATTTCTTACAAAATTCATGGTATGACAAGCTTTTTGCAGTTGCGGTAAAACAGGAAAGTCATTTGATACATTCGGATCTATAAATACCAAAATATGCATAAAGGAATATTTGCAAAAAAGACTTCTTCTTTTTTTAAGAAAGCACAACGTATTCGCATATTTTTGGACCCATTTGGTATCATGTTACTACGGTAAGAAAGCTCTGGAGTGGTACCAAATCAATAACATAGTTTTAGTACCAAGAGAGGTAAATTTTCAAAATTGTCCATAGCTTAGACCAGTGGAGAGATAGTGAGCTCTTGTGAAAAGAGAATTCAAGAGCACAAAAAACGTGTCCCAAAATACCGAAGATTTTAACAGAAGATATGCACACTGTTCCAAAAAAGTGACTGAAGCAACTATCAAATCTCCAAAAAAAAAGTGTTTTCAAAAATGAAAACTCTAAGATCAACCGTTTCCAAGTTATTGAATATAATGTATGTTAAGAATTTTTCGATCTCACTCCTTATTAAATTTAACGTTAAAGGTTTATTTGTATATTTCCTTTAGTAGTTTAAAATTTACTATAATAAACAAAATAGTTGTCTTTCATTTAACTTAATATAATTTTTTAATTGAAATGATTATTCTTTAACTCTATGAAAATTTTGAGCTTTTAGTTTCAAAGATGACGCTGAACATTTCACTAAGAGAAACTTTTTGCAACAATTCTTAAGTTATTATCCTATAGTCCGAATCCAGTCATGTTAATCCAAGATGTCTATCTGAGGGGTCAAATTGAGGAATGGTTCAAACTGATCCCCATCGTTTTTCCAACAGATATTCAAATGGAAGAAAATAATCAGATTTTCATAGATTTCTACGAAGACACATAGTATTTCGATACGTTACACACAGAATAACAAATCTTATATGCCTCAATATTTTTTTATGATTTACAAAAGAATGTTTAATAAAATGTTAAATTGATTTTTTCTTAAGTTAAGTTTTTTGTATTCTTTGGGTATGTTTTTGAATATTTTTGAGTTTGCTTGGAGATAGCAGAAAAAAAGAACCTGACGTCCCTGACAATGGAGGAAATGTTATGCACTAAACATATTTTTTTTTTTTTATTACACTTTCAATTATTACTAAAAAATATGTTTAATAAATTTTACTTACTTTGTTTGTAGTACCGTTATAAGCCAAAGGCTTATAACTCATAAACAAAAGTACGTTTGAAATAACTTCCTCGGAAATTGATTTTTTTTAGTCCTTTTGTTTTGATGTTTTCTTCCGTTTTTGTTTGTTTTGTATAAACTTAATTTTTTGTTCACCTTTAATTGATTGTTTTTGGGATTTTTAATAGGCTCCCAAAAATATATTCGTCAAGCATGTGTGCCTGTAATCAAGCATGTGTGTAATGTAATCAAACTAAAATGTTTACATGGATGGACGAACAGACGGACGGATATCATTAAGTCAACTCAGTCGATTTTAGGCTCATTGGTATACACTAAAGTGGGACCAATATTTTTGGGCAATACTCAATTTTGTATGCACTTAGAAGTTTTTTTTTTTTTTTTTTTTTTTTTTTGTAGTCTATCGAATACAAAAATAATAAAAGCCCAATTTCTGAAACAGTTTTATTGTATCATTAGGTTCTACAATTTTCATCCTATTTTATCAAGCGATACCTTTTTGTTTTACCAATAAAGCATAGAATTATATTATGTATTAAAAAAAGTATGTCTTTTAATAAAGTGTAGGTCAAAAATAGTTATAAATTTAAAATTATAGAAGAAAAAATTCAAAAACTGTATTTGTATCTTAAATATTCAACATAGTTTTGCTGTTCATTTAAATGAGTATATACTTTTTAAAAAGAATAATTTCTTGTCTTTCCAATACAGTTTAAAAAATTTAACTTGGTTAACTGGTATTCCACATATAAAATTTTAAAACCGCGAAGTCCGAAAAAGCGGTCCTTCGGATATAGCTACGATTTTAAAGGTATATTTAAAATTCTAAAAATGGCATAATAATCTACTGACCCTTATCTATAAACTACTCTATAAAAAAATATTTTAATAATACCTCAGGTGCAAATTGAGTACAAGAGAGTTGTTTTGTTGAATTTGTTCGTAGAAATTGATGCTTTTATTTTTAAATTATAAATTTTTTAATTAAATACTAAACATAAAATAAATTAAAGAAAACATTTTTGCATTTGCTTTACTAATTTTATTTTTATGCAATGACAAGTGCACAAATTACAAACATGTACTCATTTGTGCTACCTACTGTATGTAAGTTAATTAAAATCGATTTTTATTATTTTATTTTTTTTTTTTCGTACATTTTGCCCAGAAAAAGTTTAAAATTTTCTTTCAAATTGGGTGTCAAAAAATTTTTAATTTAAAACGAAAAAAAAAAAAAAATGTTTTTCCCACTAGTGTATCACTACTTAACTGTATGTATGCATGGATATCCTAACTTAACTGTGAATGCAATAAAAATTTGTGCATCAATTTTTATGGTACATGGCCTTATTTACTCGCAGTTTTACCAGCTTTGAGATAAAGATGATAAACTGAAACATTTTTGATGTCTTCACTTTTAAAAAGTAGTTTTAGTAAAAAAAAAAGAAATCTTGAATTTAGCGGACACTTATTTCGACATATCTCCTAAACTGTTGAGCGGATAAAAACTTGATAGTAGAACGACTTAAAGCCAATTTTATTCCGCATAATTTAGTTTATTATATAAATCGTGCATATCGTTCTCGAGTTATAGTGAAATATTCTCGAGTAATTGTTTTATTTAGGGTGCAATTGTTTTATTTAGGGGAAAAAACTGAAAGCAGATTCGAGTTTAGAATACGGAATTCCATCTAGTCCACATAGTTTTTTTTTTTTTTTTTTTTTTTCAACTAGTGTTATTTAAACGTATTAATGACGTAGTGAGTAAGACAGTATTTGAAATATCTACGAAAGTTTTTCCCTGGGTTCAAATTTCAGTAGAGCAATTTTTTTTTTTTTTTTAATTTTGTACTTTTGAAGTATTTGTTTAACGACTTATTTGATTGTTTAAAATAAGTACCTTAGTAATGGGGACCAATAAACTCGTGAACATTGCCATATAAAGGTAATGACTTTTTCACCCGAACTAAAAGTATTTACCTTCCTTTGATAATGTAATATGTTGGTTTACCGGGTAAGTAAAGTTTTTTTCTGGGATGTTACTTTGTTGGTATCACTCCAGAGGTTTCTTATTGTAGTGGCATGATGCCAAATCGGGCAAAATTATCTGGTCATATTGTGCTCTCTTATAAGAGAATGAAACCTTTTTTGCAAACATTCTTTGAAGTAGGTTTCGGTATTTATAGAGCCCACTGTAACAAATGTCCTATTTCTTTTGCCACAACTGCATAAAGCTTGCCATACCAGGAATTTTTTAAGAAATTTTGGCTACTTTTGGGTCTTAAACTTATCTTCAACATTTCCTCGAGCATCAGCAACATAAAAATTTTGGCCTGGAAGCTGCGAGAAATCTACCAGTACATACGTTTCGTTGTCCATTACCCGACATAAGTATTTTTTGTATGAAATTTGATTTTAATTCCGTTCTCTATTCTTGGCTTTTAAATTTTTTGCATCATTCCTGTCTAGAACGTTTTGGACTTTGTATATTTTCAAGCCTGCATTGGCTTTAACTTTTCGCACTTAATAGTGAGAGCACTGGGCTAACCGGGCTGCTTTTCTAGCAGATGTGCTTGGAGCTCTTTTCAATATGCTTTCAATTTTCTTGACCTTTCGAATATTATGTAGATCTTTAGTTTTTCCCGAACCAGGTTTTGTTGTAATCTATACAAATTTTTACTTATTTTCCAATTTAATTGCAACAATTTAATCTAAAATGTCCGTATCATATCTTATATTTTTTTTTTTTTTTGCAATTGTCTTGTATTTCACAGCAGCTGACCACTCAATATTTCAAAAAACATTTTACATATCATCTACAGAAACTGTCAACCAACCTAGAAATTGAAACTAAACTGAAGATACAGAAAAAAAAAAAAACTTAAAATCGTTTCCTTTTCTCGTTTTCTCCATACAAATAATCTTCTTCCATGTGGCACATAGGTATGTATGTATTTTCGAAAGCAAACAATATGTGTTTATAGCCAAGGTAACAAATACAAAATACCAATAACAAATTTTATTGTTTACAACGATTTAAGCAACAATAGATCTTACTTACAGGTTTTAACTTCGAAGAAAAAAAAAAAGAAACTATTGGTAAATCGAACAAAAACTATATGCAGGTTTGTTTTGCTGTTGTAAACAGTATTTGCCTTCTTACTTTAACTCTTTACATTTTCGATTTTCATATTGAATACAGTTTGTCACTAGTTTTTCTTTAGTAATATTTAGAATGAAAAAAGATTGTACAGGTTTTTTTTTTCACATATTGATTAATGCTGGATGAAATCATTTATTTTTCAATAGTACGGTAAACAAAATGAAAGTAGACCCGTAGAGCAGTAGAAAAAAATTAAAAATATTTTGAAAATAAATTTTCTTTTTACATTATGCTTTATGCAACTTATATTGCTAAATATATAAAGTGCAGTATTTTTCTTTTGATTTGATTTTATAGAATTTTAAAATATTTGGTTACATTATTTTGGATTTAATTTTATTACAGTGATAAAGTAGCAACTATATAATAAATCTTATTTAATCTGTCACTTTTAACCCTATTCAGTTTAAAATATGCACTTTTTTCCATTCTTGTAGACTTTTTTTAAGGTACATATTTTAGTATTTGCTGCTATGCCACCTAAGAATAAATAACTTTTATATAGCACTTTCTTGTAACACAGTGAATAATAATAGATGGTACAAAATTTTACTTTTAGTATTTGTTTTATTTTTAAAATAATACACAGAAAAAAGTCACCAATTAACAAATATATATGAAAATAATTCATTCAATTATAAACTTGTTCAAATTTGCACCTCTCACCAAAATGATTATATCAATTACTAAAAACTATAAAAATACAAAACAGAAAAAAATTCCCAATTAATAAATTAATTAAATCAATCAAGTAGATGATTGAATGAATTAAAAATGTGTATAGGAAAAAAAATCATACCAAAATTTATATTTTATTTTACTTTTTCTTGAACATATTTATTAAATTTTGATGCAAAATTAAACAACTGAGTTAATTGTAAAAAAGACGGTAATAATTTTTTCTGTGTATGAATATAAAATGGGAAGTAAAAAATATAAATTTTAATATTTCATTATATGTAGCTTTACCCTTTTTACTGTAGATCTACTTCAATCCTTCTCTTATATTTAATTTTTATTACTTTATAATGTTTTTATTTTAAATATTCATATCCCTTAATATTAATTACCACTCTGTTTATAAAATATATTCATGTAACAAAAGTAAAGCAAATAGTACTAAGTAAAGGAAAGTGTTTGAGATTTTTCTTTTTTTTTTATATTAAAAATTATTTCCTGAGAAAGTGTTTATGCTACAACTACATTCTAATATCATTTGTTTAACAGCTTAACAAGTTGCTTTGTAAAACGTTTACTATACAAGTGACGTTGTTGTCTTTCCTGTTTCCTTTATTTTTGTTATAGTTGCAGTTGAAGTGTAATGTGTAACATGCAGTACTATTTGTTTGCCTTAAGGTATAAAAGGATTAAACTATAGATAGTTTGAGAAAATTGTGGGATATAGAAAACTGAAAACACTTTTCAATATGAGAAAGAGAGATTATTTTAATTTTTTTTTCTTTGGTTTAAGTTTTGGTGGGAAAAACTAAAACAAAATGCAGCAGAGGAAAAAGAAAAATATACTAGATAAGAATAATAGCAAATGCAAGAGTTTCAATGAGAATTATCAACTACAATCAATGGCTTCTTTTTTCTAGGCAAATCAGAAATAATTTTGAGATTATTTAAGCTTATCACCCGTTTAAACCTACAAGAACTTATACCAAATGAAAGTGAAATACTTAATAAAATTCATAAATCAAAATTAAATAACAGTTTTTCTTTAACTTTCTATTTATAAGGATTTAAAAATGTATAAAAATATTTATTATTTATGAAGAATATTTGAAAATTTATTCACTTCAAAAAAAGATGACGGGTATATTGAGTTTGCCCTACATACTTTGCAATTCTTCTTATATGTTCAAGAATTTTTTGTAATACTTTAGAATACAAAAGTATCGACGTAGAGTTTATGTTTACACCATATGAGATTGGGGTGTTATACGTTTATACTGATGTGTGTAATGCATAGAAAAAGTTTTATAACTACCACCTTAATGTATACTATTTGGCTTAGAATAATTTCCTCAATCGATTTCTCAATGTCCGTCCGTCCGTTTGACCGTTTGTCTGTACATGCAAACTTTTAATGAAACTTTAAGTCTTAATTTTAAAGACAGATCAGTGAAATTTGTCATATACGAACCCCATAGAAGCTGCTTATGATCTGTGTATTATTTAACCCAAATTGACCGGGAATGTTTTTTGTTTCAGATAATGATAAAGTTTTCAAATTAAGGTCTATAGTGCCTATGAAAATTTACCTATTATATACAATTTTGTTTCGGTCAAAACGGGCCGTCACGCCAGGCACTACATAAATATTTTTTTTTTGTAAGAAGAAAATCAGTAAATTTTTTAAAAAATGTTTTTTATTGGAAAATTTCTTAAGGAGATGCAAGTAAATATGAGTTCTAGTATGGTATAATTTATATATTAAACATTCAGCATTAAGTAAACCCCCTTTAGTTGGAGCATTCACCGATATAAAGCCTTATTGTAGCTGTTGGTACTAAAAAATGACTTTCATCACGATCATAAAAACTTATTGTGTTAGGAATCCACCTTTGAATATTGTTTAAATATAATTTACAGACTAGCAAATGATTTTTGGAGTCCTACACTATAATTATTTAAGACTTTCTTTTTATTTTCCCTGATGCTGACAAACAAATTTCAACACAAATGCCATTATATACGTAAAAATTCTGCTTTTCGATGTTCATATTTTATACTCATTATGACAAACAATCACATTTAGGTTTAAAGGAATATAATCAAGGACTTAACGTGAAATAATACTGCTAGAAAAGTTACCAGCATCGACTTCTTTACCAATATCACTATAATTTTTAGGACGTTCGATGAAAATCCTACAGACATATTCATCATTGTCACTCTCAAGCTCTTCAAAGTTCCTTTGACATATAAATTTCCGGAAAAACAAGTTTTTTATCAAAAATATTACATTTCTTGACAAAATTTTCAAGGATATGTACTACGAAAAAAATTTCCATGTTGTGCCTGGCGCACCCATATGGGAACGCAGATATATAGTCCATAAAAAACAGGATAAAGACATTATATATGTTTTATTGATTTATAACAATAAAATATAGTACTTCTTACTTATATAAAAATCATAAAAGATTTTTCTGAAAATTAACACAGTGTCAAAAATGTATTAATTACTTTTTCATGTTGTAAATTGTTTACATTTTTAACAATTATAATTTTAAAGGTTTACAAAAGGATCACCCGCTTCCAAACATATAATATTAATGACCTTTTATTATGCTAATAATATTATTTACATATGATGAAATGTAATTCAAATTTATTCAAAATTTTAAGTATCTTCTACGCTATATAGCGTTTTATTAAAACATTGTTTGCGTTACCATATGGGTGCGCTAGGTCAATTTGGGTTAACATAATTCCCATATAAATGTCCTCGCAAAATATGGGTTTAACGACCATAAATTACTTTTTCCTACATACCAATCTTATTTTATGCTTATTTTTGTCATAATATTGTTATTTTTATAATTTTGAAATAATATGTCTGTCTGTTTATTATAACCTACACCACCATAGGTGTGGAGGATATTATGCGTTTGTGCTGATGTTTGCAGTACCCAAAAATATTGATCTAAGACCCATCTTAATTTATACCAATTGGCTTATTATCACTTTTTAATTCGATTAAGCGATGTCCGTCCGTTCGTCCATTTAAACCTTGTAAATATCTGTGGCCAAAAGGAAAAACTACATAACTCAAGTTTTTTTAATTTTTAGAATTTTTATATTCCATTACATATTGTGTAAATTTTATAGAGGAATCTGTCCATTACTTTAGGAGATAGTAGTCTGAAAAACAACATAATTCGGTTGATTTTCCTTTTTTCGAAACAAAAAACACATAATTCAAATTTTTCATGAAATCTTACATCGGTTATATAAAACAATTGCAAGGAAGGCAGTTGTTTCACAAAATACAATTTGGAAGCCAAATTAAAGAAATTAAGTAAAGTGTTACTTCATTTTGTCGCACAAAATCCATGACCAACATAACACTTTTGCCCCAAAATCGAAATGCACATAATACAAAAACTTCTTTTGTTTATTTAATTAAACAATATAAAACGACAAATGCCTAGACACCAAAAAAGTAGCCCATAATAAACCTAGAAGATAGTTATTATGAAGTAAATAGCAAAAGTGAAAAACCGCACCTTATTTTGTCCGACAGTGTATAATTCTAATTACACAGGTCAACAATAAAAAAGTAGCAGGAAAATCATATTGCAGATATTGTAGGTATAGTCAACCCAATCACCAGGAACATTTCGGTTTTTTCCATCAAGTCACATTTTTAACCCAAAGGACCAAAGAAAATATGGTTCCATGATGAGTTTTTAGGTTATAAAAATTTTCAAGTAATAGGTAGGCCAGATTAGTTAATCATGTTTTTTAGCCAAGACATGGGGCTACAAAAATGTGGTAATAATCAAGTCTCTAACTTGTCAAACATAGCCCCTAGAAGTCTTTAAAGTTGTAAGAATAAACTAAATTTCTATTAACCCTCAAAAACCATTGAAAAATGAGGGAGAAAAATGTATTCGGTATAACAAACAAAAGACCGTAGATCTTAAAAATTTTAAAGTTTTTAAAATCGCGCTGACAGAAAATGCGTATCCATTAGAAATAAATTAAAAATACCAATTTAAATAACAGAGTTAACAAAAAATTTTAAGAAAAATATATCGCGAATAATTCGGCCTAATTTTAATTCCTTAGACTAAATATAGTGCAGAAAGTTAAATGAAATATTTCCATGACGTCACAATTTTTAAAAATATAATCTTTTTTATTTTAAACTTCATTGAAAAAATATGGATTTTTTTTTTTTTTTCTTCAATTAGGATTTAAGAATGTGCTATTTTTAATTTTTACTCATATTAAGAAGCAGTAATAGTCTATTACCAAATTAGGATTCCATATGAGTTGATATAATCTCTCAGTAACAGCGTTTTGGTGTAAAAGCTCCCATTGTTCTTCGCTCATTTTTCGCATTGTTCTTCGCTCATTTTTCCTATTTTTTCAGCGCTTTTAGCAATTTTTAAGACTTTTAGGTGCTATGGAGTGCATATTAGAGACATGAAATATTCTACACTTTTGTTGTATTATTCCTTCTCTATAAAATACAAATTGCTCCATCTATTACCCAGAAAATTATATAACCTAAAAATTTCTTAGATGTATGTAGGAACTGGGGAAAGAGGGAGGAGCTATTCGACATTGTTACAGGACAGAGACTTAGACTTTAGGGTTGGGTTTGGACAAATAGGGACGTTAATGAATGGGAACATGGGTATAAAGGATCGACCATTTGTGACAAAGGACAGAGTTAGATGGTGAGTCGTATAGAGTCGACATCACAGAGCTAGTGTTTGTAATTGAACAAGAGTTAATGTTAAGTATTGTTTTTGAATTATTTTGAATTAATGTTAAGTTTTATTTTTTTGAATTGTGTAAATATTTAAATGTTTGTGTAAATAAATTAATATTATAATGAATTGAGATCGAAGCTGTGTTTTTAATTGAAGAGGAGAGTTGCAGAGTAAAAGCAACAAAAATCAAAAGTAGCTGAAGTGTTCAATTTCTACATGTATATATTTCATTTGGTCATCAATGGATTAAAAGTGTAATGTGATGGAAATGTTTCATGATACTTTTTTCACTACATTTAGTATTAGGAGTAAGAATTAAACAAAATTATTCAAGACTTAATTTTTCTCAAATTTTTTGTTAGCTTTGTTATTTAAACTTAGATTTTTATTTTTTTTTAACTTTTGTTGTCTACGCATTTTTGGTCAATGCGATTTTAAAAATTTACCACTTTTGAAATCTGCGGTATTGTTTTAGTTATATCAAATACAAATTTCTCCTATACACCCACTACTTATCCCTCATTTTTCCATGGTTTCATGAGGGTTAATTGAGAAATTCTTGATTTTTAATATTTTAAAGATTTCTAGGGGCTATGTGTGATAAGTTAGAGACTTGACTAGAACTACATTTTTGTAGCCCCATGTCTAGTCTATAAAACATGTGTGACTAATTTTCTCTACCTATTTCTTTGGTCCTGAATGGGTTAAAAATGTGACGTGATGGAAAATTTTAATTTGACTTTCTAAACTATATCAAACTTAAGGAATAATAATTTTGCATTTCAGGTATAATTTTTTTTTGCGATTGTCATTTGTGTTATTTAACAAATTTTAATCTAAAAAATTAATGAATTACTTTAAAACACTATTGATGAAATTAAGTGTTTTGTTTTCAGCTGCTTTTGACATTTGCTTTGAATTTTTTCTCCATCACAATACAATAGTGCATTTTTTATAAAGCATATGTAAAGGCTCTATTATAATTGTTGAGAAAATATTCACAGGGATGATGATATTATGATAGGAATACAATTACATCGTAATTTTCTATGTAATAGGTAGAGTCAAATCTTCTACTTGCTACACATAGCCTCTTCGAAAAATACTCGAATACTTAAGAATTTTAAAAAATTATCGCCACTTCAACATCATCCTATCCATTATTTTGAACAGATGTGTATATTAAAATTTTCATATTTTATTCCTTTCCTTGGGAAATATTTAGCCGCATAAGAGAATCTCAACAGGAAGCTTAATAGGACATTACGAGGGCGGATCAATTAGTCCGTGACTTTTTGATTGAAACACAGTGTTTTTTGCAAAACAAAATTTTATTTTTCAACATAATCTCCTTTTAACTAAATACACTTAGTCCAACGTTTCTCCAGTTTTTGTATCCCTTCCAAAAAATAGAATTTTTCAAGCTCCTTAAAATAGGCATTTGTTTGGTCAATAATTTCATCGTTGAAGCTGAATCTCTTTCCACCGAGCCATTTCTTTAGGCTTGGAAATAGGAAGTAGTCACTAGAGGCTAAATCCGGAGAATATGTCGGATGAGGTACCAATTCGTAGCCCAATTCATAGAGTTTTGTCATTGAGACTACGCACGTGTGCATCCGTGCATTATCTTGATGAAAAATAACTTTTTTCTTGGCCATATGGGGTCGTTTTCTTTTTAAATCCTCATTAAATTGGTCTAATAAGTTGGCATAATAGTCGCTATTTATTGTTTTTCCCCTTTGAAGATAATCGATGTAGATTATCCCGCGTGAATCCCAAAAAAAACTGTTGCCATCACCTTATTGGCCGACAAATGGGTTCCACCCGGAGAAACCCATTGTTTAGACTGCTGCTTGGTCTCCGGAGTACAGTAATGGATCCACGTTTCATCCACAGTTACAAAACGCTGCAAAAACTCATTCGGATTGCGGTTAAACAAACAATTCTTTGAAGTTGTCACACGTTTACGTCTATTGTCAATTGAGAGCAAACGCGGCACCCATCTTGCAGACAACTTTCTTAAACCCAGATGATCATTTAAAATCAAAACCACACTGCCATATGAAATGCCTATGGCATCAACAATCTCCCGCACTTTTACTCTTCGGTCGGCCAACACCATATAGTGGATTTTTTCGAAATTTTCGGGTATACTGACCTCAATTGGCCGTCCAGAACGCTCAGCGTAATTTGTACTTATGCGACCACAACGAAAGTCAGTAAACCACTTTTTTACCATTGATATCGATGGTGCAGAGTCCTTATAGTATTTTTCGAGCTTTTCCTTGGTTTGATTGACGGTTTTTTATGTTTAATGAGCACTCGAAATGACGACAAAATTATGACAGTAGTCTACTTACAGTTGGTACTTGATGGGAACAGTGTTTCATTTCATATAACTACGAGGGAAGTTCGAAAAGTCACGGAAATATTGATCCACCCTCGTATATTGCCTCTATAAGGATTTATTATCTCTAAGGATTCTCTACATTAAAGAATCTAATTTTATATACATAACAAATATATTTATTTCAATATTGCGGTATATATTTTTACTTATTTAAAAGAAACATACATTTACATATTTTTAAGCTTTAGTTTTTTAAATAAACACATACTTGTGACATAACTCAAACACCTATAGATTTGTCAGAGTATGAGAAAATTATAAAGATAAAATACACAGTCTTCACATTACTTAATATGCTACGCAAGTTAAAGGATTAAAAAAAAAAGATTTTATTACATTTTAAATATGTAAGTATAAAAACACCCATGAACTTTCACTAAAAGATTATTCAAATATAAACAATAAAATGTAAAACAATATTCAAATATTTGTATGTTTGCACAAAGATAAAGTGGCAAAATTTTGTGGTAAAATGAATGTAATACATAATTGTGGTAGTTAATATTTTCATGGAAATAATTTTAATTATGAAGTATTTAACATAAATTAATTATTTATAATATTTTAAATTCAACAAAATAACAATAAATATAAAGTATGTACGCATGTAGGTGTAAGCATGTAGGCGTATGAGTTATTTAATTATGAAATTTGTATTTAAATTAATCATACGTTAGAATAGTTTTAGTTTGATTTGCATGAAAGCACAATTATAGAAAATTATTGTGAAAAATGAATTTTAATTAAAATTATATAAATGGATAGTTAAAATTATTTTGTATAGTTATTTGAAATTTCATATTAAATAGAATTTAAAAGAAAAGAACAGTGGGTATACAAATGAAATATAGGGCAATAAAAAAGGAATTTCATAAATTAGGATATTTTTTTTTTAAAACGTGTACCACTTAACATTTTACATAAGTAAAAGAAAAATGTGTGTTTTTTTAATTCTTTAAAAAATATTTATTATTTATTATAATTTACATAATTCTGTTTATCTTTTCCTTACAGACAAAACAATAAAAACCAAAAGCCAAGTATGATAAATAAAATGTGTCTTTTAAATTTCATTTAAAGCCAAATAATTTGTTTTTATCGTGTCGTTTGTTTATTCATTTGTTTTTGTAACCAAATGTCAAGCATGAAATTTTAATTATCTTTTGGTTGTTACTGTTTTCACTGCCTCTATAGTCATATAATGAAAAATTCTCATACATTCTCCTGTACTCATACATACAAACAATTATTTTATTTCATACGAAAAAAAAAGAAACATCAGGAAATAATAAAAAAACGTTTACTATGTAGGCCTTTTCTTTTATTTTTAAAAGGTCTAAACCATATTGGCCTTTGGTTTGTGAAATACGTTCTTTTTTTCTTCCTTTAGAAAATCAGAAATCAAGTATTATTGCAAACAAGGAATCCTTTCTCTTGTTATAGAATAAGAATATTAATATTTTCTTTTAGAAAAATAATATATTTTTGTCTTTTTTTAATTCTTAAGAAGCTTATTACAATTTATGCAAACAGTTTTCCAATGCATCTACAAACTGAGGCCTTACTAAAGGCCCTTTTAATTTAAACACTTTGTACTTAAATTTCCTCATATACGCATTTTCTACAGACATCAGGTATATGTATGTATGTCCTTTTGTTAGTAAAAACTGTGGGCGTCATTTACAGTCAAACGTTGGATTGTTTTTCTACTGCGAAATTTTTGTTATTATTTCATTTTCAATAAAGGACAGACATGTTTGTGTACAATTTTGCTGTAAATAAGAGAAAGTAAGTTTAACGAGTTTTAAAATTGTGATTTTTTTTTTTTTGTAAATTTTTAATACTAAAAACTTGTTAATTAACTGTTGCTATAGTGTTTTATTCATGGGTTTTACGAGAAGTTTTTCATTAAAGTTTTTTGGGTTTATATTTTTACAATAAAAAAAAGTCAACGAATAAACTTGAAACTTAATAAAATAACGAATGCAGTTAGTAAATATTTTATATTGATATGAAAACTTTTTAGTAATACTGAATAAAAGCTGTAGTCATAACCCACACACAGAAAAAATATCGATTGGAAAACGGTTAGAATTATTAAAATTTAATGGTATAGAACAAAAATTAATTCGAAATATTAAAAAAAAATTATACCTCAAAAGATTTTTCTTTATTAGTGCAGCAATAACATAATCAAAAGTATATTAGAATTCCAGTAACTATAAAATTAGTTTACACAACTTTAAAATTTATTTTATAAATTCGGCACAAATCAATATTTATCATTTCTTCATTACTGATTGTTAGTTGTTACAATCAAAAATTTATTTGTGTTAGAATTATTTATTTCAAAATTATCTATTCAGATGTATTGACTGATATGTAATAGTACTAAATTCAAAAATTCGGTTGTAATAAAAAATAAATAAATTCGATAATAACAATTGAATAAACTTGCTATAAAGAATCTACCAAAAAATTGGTAGATTCTTTTTGACGTTAAGAATAAAAATTAAATAAAATGTTGAAACTAAAAAAAAAATTAAATGAAAATAAACTATATGTATTCAAGTATTATTAAAGGGTACACAGAGAAAACAGTTTTGTTATGGCAACCGAATTTTTAGCCAATCGAATTTAGTCGGTTGTGAGTACTAATCCATAATTCGGTTCGGATGACTATATATTTCAGCTATCACAACTGCATAGAAAGAAGTAATTCGGTCAGCATAACTACATAATATACGTTTGTACATTAGATTAGTCCAATTTAAAAAGGATAAATTTATGATTTAATTTTTCATTTTCATAAGTATTATTAAAAAATAAACATTTATCTTGTTAAACCGTCTACAGCATAAATTTTATAATTTGTTGATTGAAACTGCAATTGTAATTCCTAAACGACTTCTAGATTTTTAGCCTTATTGGAGGGGAATTATAATCAAATCTGTAAAAGGTGAAAAAGTTAATACTATTATGTTAATAGTGCAAAAAATTTAAATCACAAAAAAATGGGCAATTTCTTTAGGGGATGCATAATAGAAATATGAATTGTAAAAACCAAACCCAAAACTTGAAATTTTAACTTACCATTGTGCATTATAATATAATTTATTAATTGTTATTGGCATTTTCTCATCGAAAGGGGAGGGAATAAGCTCTCAAATTAAAAAACAATCAATAAAAGTTAAGAATTTTTAAGATAAATAAGAACATATTACCATATTGTAATATAATTTTGTCATTCATAGTTCCAAATATTAGTGACCATACTATTTAATACTATGCCATTTTGCGAACATAAAATATTTTGCCTGTTGAGGACATTTATATATTCAATAAGAACATCTTGGTAAAAAAAACTAAGGAAAATAAAAGCAAAAACAGCAATGAAATTTTATTAATGTTTCGTCATTCCTTTTTCATGATTGTATTTTTATCATTCTTCATTGTGGTAAAATGTGCTAATAGGGGACCATTGGCGTAGATCATGTATTGGTTGCAGTGAGATCGTTTGCAAACGTTTTGTAAGACGTTTGTTATGGTTGTTGTGGATTTATCTAAAAAACAATTTTAAAGTAACAAGAAAATATAATATAACATGTCCTTTGAAATTTCTTTCGAAGTCCCCTTTTACACTGCAAATTTTGAAACGATACCTTTAATGCTTTTTAGGGTAACTCCATCGCCACCGATAAGAAACAAAAAATCAATTAAAACGGGCACTACTTCAAAATATCAAAAAAGATTTGCCACATACTAACCAGAATCTTGGCTGGACGTAAAAGTCGCTAATCATGTTCCAACAATAAATACACTTGACTGCCATTATATCCAATTCAAAGATATCTGAGGATGTAAATAATTTAATTTTATTTTTTCGCAATGTTGGTGCTCTTACCCATAGACTATATTTTTCCTCTTAGATATTCATTATTTCTTCTGTTTTCTTTATTTTCATTTAACATTTTTTTTTTTTTTTTTCAAATATGACAAATATACATTACCAACTATTTGATCAACATAAATTTCTTTCGTTTGTGAATAAAGATTTGATTTTCTTTTTATTATTGGAACCGAATTTTATGGTTTACTGCAACTAAATATATAATTATTTTTTAAATTATAAAATTACAAATAATTTTTAATCACAAATACCAACACTTCCTTTAGGTATATGAATTCAGTTCGATTACTTCTACCGAATTTTAATAATATTTTTTAACCAACTATAATTGGTTAAGATAACTGAATGATATGTTGCAAGCACAATATTTTTAATACACTCATAGTTTTATAGCTATTACAAAGTATAATGTGTGGATCTAATAAACATTTAATAACTCCAATGCAATTTTAACGCCTTTGATCAAATATCAATATTTGGAACAGTTTTCCAACTAAACTTTTTTCTGTGTGTAAGTATAAGTTAATTATGAATAAATATAACCAATTTAAATTACGCTATTTATGATTCCAGATCGCATAATATCCATGTGAAAAATTGGATTTTCAAAAACCATGGAATGTAATATAACCTACATACAAAAAGGAAGATTTTGAGATCTACAAACAATTTAAACAACAAATTAGGTGTAAGTAATTTGTGTTTAAATATACGTACATATGTAGGGTAAGTGTTCCTAAGGAAAAAACTGCCGAATACCGCTACACTTACCCTATGTATACTTTTTGTAATAATTTCTTTCAATCCTTTTTTATTCTATATCTCCATCTATGTGGGTTTTAAGCAACAAACGATATGAAAGTGAAGGGAGAACGGCTATAGTTCTAGAGCATGACGCTGTTTGTAGTTTGCTCCGTAATGTTGTCCAAAATGAACCTCTGTTAGCTTTAAAGGTGAATATGTGAAGAATACAACAAGCGGAATAATAATGGTTACTGCTTTTGGACTTACATAAAAAGCCCTTAAGTAATCATGATTAAATTTATTTTGGTAGAATATTTTGTAAACAAATAAGTAGTTGAATAATAAATGAAATTAAAACTAATTTTTTAAATTTACCACACTTATTTTTTCAATTGAATAATTCGATTCCAGGAACCATTTTTTCAGTTAAGTTTGTAGTTGCAACAACTAATTATTTCAACACTTACAACCGAATTATTTAGTATTTGTAAATTCGATTGGCGAAAAATTCGGTTGCCACATTCTCTGTTTGTACTTGTATTGGATCAAATGTAACAATAATATGTTTGTCACAAAAATTTTATGATTACGTAGTGACCATAATATTATTATTAATTATTTTAACTATATTGAAAAATTTTCTACAGAGTGATTCCATGATAAATTAGACAGCAATCGGATTTAACATTCCCAGTATCAATGAAATTTACTACAGACATTGACTATCGGAAGTATTTCCCAAATCAATTTTAGACTCATGTCCCTTTGGGGACCAAAAATGTGATGCTTTAAAAAAAAAACAAAAAAAAAAAACGTACTTCTTTAACCTACCACTACCCGATTCCGTTGAGATAACTTGACGAAATTTGGCACAAAGTTTATTTTTGTGATTGTGATATCAAATTAAAAAGATTTGCACCCCTATTATTTTTGATTCCGAAATACGGGGCCTTGAAAATTTCGGAAATCGAACCATTTTTGGACCAGGAAATTTTTTGTAAACAACTTTTTGAAAATTTTTTAGTTCAAACTTAAAGCTATTTACCTTCAGAACACACCCATAATATAAAAATGCTTTTTTGGAAAACAGATTTAAAAATATCGCTGAAATTATTATGCGTTTTCGCAACACTGACGTTTTAGGCGATCCATGAGGCTTTAAGACATAATTTTGGAGAGCCTATTTGTAAAAAATTTGATTTTTTTTCTCTTTTTTTCTCTGTAATAAATTATTAATTAAATAAAAAATAATGAAAACTCTAAGATCAACCGTTTCCAAGTTATTGAATATTATATATGTTAAGAACGCACTCCTTAGTCCAAGATACCACCTTATTTTTGGAAGGTTAGTATGAAAACTGAAAACAGATTCTTAAATTCTTGTGCCATTTTGTTAAATGAGGAACCTTATTGAACAACAATGTATAGACTATATGTATTGAAAATAAACCATGTTACTCATACGCATATTTGTTTTCAACAAAAACTTGAAATTTACTTGTTCTTTTATGACTTCAATAACAATTTCTTAATAGTTAAAAAATGTTTTTCTGCATTAAATTATAAATGTAAAAAATAACATTTATTTTATTTCACTTTAGGGAATTTACAGCTGCTCCCTTTGTCTACTCACATGACATTAAAAAAACACACACACACATTTAAAGCCCTGTTTTAAACTACGCAAACTTTTACCTCAGACCAACATGTCTTGCATAGTTTAACTTACAACATGGCAACTGCAATAAAAACTAAAAGAGACAAACAAACTTTTCACATATTCCTGCAAAAAGAAACATGAAGATGTACGTTAGATTTTTGTTTGTACAATAGTATACGGATGACGTAGAATGATGATGACATTGCGTCTGCTTATATCCCGTGGTTTTATGGTTATTTGTCTTTTTAAATTTTTATTTGACTATGATAGACATAAAAGCATTGTCATGTTAGCTAAAACTATTATAATAAGATTTGTTTAAATTTAAAAGAAATTTGTAGATTTAAAATTATATTACAATTTTAGTTGTTTATTTGTTTTACTAAATTGTACTTTAAATTTTACTGTAAATTTGCTATAAATTATAAGCCAAATAAATTAGTTTTGTTTAAAATTTAATATAATAAATTTATGACTGTTTATTTTGTGGTTAAAAAAGTTTTAACATTATTTTTTTTTTTTTTAACACAAACACCCACAAATGAAATGTCAACTCGTTTATGAAAATTTTAATAAGAAAACTTTATAATCAAATTGTTAACACATAATAGAGAGTTTATAAATGTCTATGCGTGCTGTTTGCTTGTAAGAACATAACAGCCACAAAAACAATAATACTGTTAATACCAACAAAAACAACTAAAAACCAAAAGCTGTATATTATTTTACAGTTAACAGCCGGCAATGATGTCTGATGCTGCCAGTTTGTTAAAACAACAATAATTTCCTACTAAGATATCAAGGGAATTTTTGTAAAAACTTGAATAACTTTTGTTTTAACTTTAGAATCTTGGTGTTTAGATTCTGCAGCACTTTATCTGGCATCTTTGAACTTTTATGTAGAAAAAAAAAAAAAAAAAATAATACAAATTGCCTAATTCTTCGAAACATGTTTAAAATGTTTTACTTTCTCTTTCTATATTTTCTACTTAAAAAAAAAAAAAAAAATCTGTTGTCATATTTTTTCGTCCTGACACTTTTTTTTACTTTTCCTTAACGAACTTTAAATTAAATGGTTTAAACCAAAAGCCGTATGAACGTTTGAACGCTCAAAAAAAGTTTTCCACTTTAAACCCAAAAAATAAAAAATAAAAATATAAAAAGTTTTTCTTGCTTTTTTTTAAAAAAAAGGATGAGTAAAGAAAAAAATTCGTAACAAAAAAATAAAAAAATATACAAAGAATGCACGACAAAACTTAATACATTTGTTATTCTTTCAATGTAATAACAAGTAAGAAGAAAGTATTACTTTGTTTAAGGCGAAAAAAAATTTGTAGCCAAGTTTGAAAAGAATTTCCAGTTTTTTTTTTTTAATTTTTTTGAAAGTAAAACGCAAGACAAAAAATATATAGCATAATAATTTATGTAGTCATGCATAAAATATATTTGTTTAGTACTTAAAATAAGTTCTTGTTTTCTTCATTTTTTCTTGTAAAGAAAACAAATGTTTATATATAAACACATATTTTTATGGCATTTGATTTTTAAAAGAGTATGACTTAATAAAAAAACTTATAGATAATTCTTTGTCATGCTTTTCCGCCAGCACCTATAGTAATAAGATTGTCATCGTTGCCATCATATTCTGATTATGGTTTTATAATTAAAAATCCATAACATCGGTACATAACCACAAAACATTTTTGCCCATATACAGAGACAAAATTGTTAGATAATACATCTTAATAAATTTGTTAATTCGATTTTTATTTTCATTTTATAAATTTAGTTTTTGATTATTATTTGTGCAATTTTTTATCAAAAAAATCAATATGAATCCTGAGTATGCCAAAACATTTGTTTTTATGCCATTTAGTATGGACCAAATGAGCATGGATGACGAAGCTGCATGTTTATCTGCCAGTGAAGACGCCCAATCGGTCACAGGATTTGTGGGCGATTTCTTCCTTCAGGAATCGGACGACGATCCAGAGGACGCCAATGCCACCGTCGTCCACAGCGATGAGCTGTAGTGAAAGTCACTCAAATTAACCTTAACCATTCAAAAGCGACTTCGGCTGCCCTTCTCCTCCGTTTAGCCTCAGGTATGGAGGACCTAATCTTTATCCAAGAACCAAGGTTGTATAAAGACTGGGTTTGAGGATTAAACAAGGATGGCTGCAGTATTCTGTATGCAGCTGGACCAGGTAAGACCAGAGCTTGTATTATGGTTAAAAACAACCTCAAAGCATTTATGCTATCTGATTTTAGCGATAAGGACACTTGCACTATCGCCCTAGAAAACAAAAGGCGAGTAGTCTGGTTCATGAGTTGCTACATGGCACATGAACATAGAGACGATCCACCGAACTCCATGACAAAAAGGGCGATGTCCAACGCGAACAGGAAAAACATCCCTCTTGTTATATGCGCAGATGCTAATGCACACCATACCATCTGGGGCAGATTCGATATTAATCAACGAGTTGAGTCGCTACTCAACTTCATTATTGATAACAAACTAACAGTAGTAAATAGAGGTATTGAACCAACTTTTATTGTTACTAACAGAAGAGAGTTTCTTGATGTTACGCTTATAAGCAATAAATTTTCATATCTTATCTCAGATTGGAGCGTGTCTTAAAACTGTTCCTTTTCTGATCACTTGTATATAAACTTCAACTTCTCTATTGAGATTGACAATGTAGAACACTATTTGAATAGGAGAAAGACCAATTGCTCAACTCACTCTAAAATTTTGTCTGATATGTTACCTTCATGTCCATCCGCTGACTAAAGCTCTAGCCGAAGCAACTGAAAAATCCTGTAGGAAAACTATTAGGAAGGGCAAGGCTAAACCGGCTTGGTGGAATGCTGAAATTGAGGCAAAGGTTTATGGCACTTGGTAAACCTATAAATCCTCATGTAACAAATTTAAGAACCTGGTACGGAAATCCAAATGACAATCATGGAGGAAATACTGCACTGGTATAGAAAACTCCTCCGAGACTAGTCGGCTACGTAAGATTTTATCTCTCACTTCCAGCAAGGATACCCTAGAGGTACTTATGGAGACCGGCTTGGTGGAATGCTGAAATTGAGGCAAAGGTTTATGGCACTTGGTAAACCTATAAATCCTCATGTAACAAATTTAAGAACCTGGTACGGAAAGCCAAAAGACAATCATGGAGGAAATACTGCAGTGGTATAGAAAACTCCTCCGAGACTAGTCGGCTACGTAAGATTTTATCTCTCACTTCCAGCAAGGATACCCTAGAGGTACTTATGGAGACTCACTTCCAGGGTTGTAAGGAGTCGGATACTCTATCAAGGGAGAACTGGGATACTGATGTGCAAGACATATCAGAGATCCCCATAACACAACACCAAATAAGATGGGAGGTTAAAAGTTTCCATCCCTTCAAATCTCCAGGACCAGATGGATAATTCCAGCTGATCTCCAGAATAATATTGACGTGTTGTTGCCTTGGCTAGTGAAAATATTCAAAGCATGTCTACAACTGTCACACGTTTCATCAATCTGGACAACCTTTAAAATTGTTTTTATCCAGAAAGATGGAAAGACATCACATACTAAGGCTAAGACTTTAGACCAATTGGTCTATCTTCTTTTCTACTTAAGATTCTGGAAAGAATTATAGATACTTTCAACCGATCATCCTTGACGCAGACGATCTTAAAATTAACACTCTACTTAAAGCCATGGAAAAGACCTGCTGCAAGACTATTGTATATGAAGACGATGTGGCGGTAGTGGCGACTGGCAAGGATCTTAATATTCTGTCTGAAATGTTGGAATCCACTCTTAATATACTAGTGAAATGGTACCAAGGCTGTAGACTGGGAGTAAACCCAACCAAAACGGAACTGGTACTCTTTACTAGGGGATACAAAATTCTGAAATTTAATACTCCGAAGATCAATGGAGTATTACTGTTACTATCTAATGAACTCAAATTCTTGGGACTTTACTAGATAGTAAGTTGAATTGGAATCTGAATACTACCAACAGAACCACGAAGGCGGTCAATGCGCTATACTACTGTAAAAAGGCGATCGGCCTAAATTGGGGACTAAATCCCAGAAATGCATAATGGCTATGCAATTGTGTAATTCGACCCATTCTATTTTACGGGACAACTGTTTGGTGGCCAGGATGATGTCGATCATGACAACGGGTACACTTAGAACTACCCCATCTAAGGCACTGTTCACTATACTAAATTGGCTACTACCAGATATCGCAGCCAAGAAGATTGCTGCTCAAACGGCTATAAGACTTTTTGCAACTAAAGTATGGAAATATCAAGTATATATTATTCTTGGTAACATACATCGGAAATATAAGATGGATTACTTAATACCAACACCGTTGTTCGATCCTGGACTTATGGTGCACATTCCGGATAGAACACATTATGACAACGGTCTGCCTACTACCAGGGAAGAAATTCAAATTTTCACGGATCGTTCAAAATCAAAGAATAGGGTCGGTATTGTCATCTTCTCTGAACAGTTGGACTTGAAACTGTAAATACTATAGCGTCATTCAGGCTGAAATCATGGCCATCAGCCGTGCAATGAATTCAGTATAGAGACATATCGAACAAAGATATTCATATTTTTACTGATAGCAAAGCGGCCTTAAGCTCCCTGTCGGGTTTGTACACCACATCAAAGATTGTTCGTGAATGCCGGATGTCTCTTGAGGAGATCGCGAGTCATTCAAAGGTTACTCTCGTGCGGGTTCCGGGATATAGGGACATTTATGGTAACTGTGTAGCCGATTTATTGGCATGTGCAGGAGCTGGACAGAACCAACATGGTCACATATATGATATCGGCGCTCCTTTATCGATATGTAAGCAGCTAATATCACGCGAATTCCATCTTAAGGCTATAGAGAGATGGACTACAGAATCCACATGCGTGGAGACCAGGAATATATGGTCCTTGATGGAAGAGCGGCGTACAGTGCAGTAATTAAATCTGTCAAAGAGTCATCTGAGAAACCTTATCGGTGTTACTACAGGTCACTGGCCCTTCGGCACACATGCTAAAATGCTAGGAATCCATCATTATGACTACTGTAGAAGCTGCAAGGACGAAGAGGAGAAGGAAATTACAGAACATCTTCTCTATTAATACCCAATCTTTGAGGACCAGAGGCATCAACTTTTTGGCCTACAAAGAATTATGGACAAATCATGTCTCTCTAGAGTCGATCCATTCAGGTTGAACTCCTTTATTGTGACCACAAGGTGGTTCATGGCACCAATCGGTCAAGAAGATAAGGACTTTGATGCAGCGGGATATTTATGGTAACACAAGGGGCCTCGATTCTGGACCCAAGAGAGCTAAGTCCAGGGCGGCTGCCAGTACAACCTAAACTACGCCATTTAAAAAATTAATGTTAGTCAATACTCATGGTACCCGGGTACCATAGTAAAAATATACTTTTATGCAAATTATGTATTACAAGCAAAAATACGTGTAGAAAAACATGCTTGAGTAGTTCAGCGATGTCCGTCCTTTTGTATGGCAGTCTACATTCAATTTTTATGAAGCTACAAATTGCGGTTTTTGGGATAATTGGATGAATTTTGGCTTTATATGATGAAGTCATAGGCTTTGTTCAAACTAATAGATAATGCTTAACTATTATAACCAAGTCCCCATACATAGAATATGGTTTTGACGCCTATACATTTTTTTAACATTGCACAATTTAGTAACTAAAAAAGTTGTATGGGCGTTAGAAACCCTATTTAATTTTAAAAAATAATTTTTATAAACGTAAAAACCAATCTATAAAATTTTTTATCAGGACCGCACCTTAAAAATCGATAGCTCTCTATATGGCCCATTTCTGAAAATCATCATAAAGTGCATAAATTAGTGTTGGTAGACATTACGCTATTTTTAACAATATATTGTAAAAGGTATAAATTGTAATTTTAAACTTTACCACAAGACTTGATCTATAATAAAACACACGTTCCATATAAACTCTCCGAGAAAATCCGTCAAGACAGACTATAACGTTCCTTAAGTCAAATAATATGAAATAATATCAATATCTTGAGCACTTTCAGGATATTTTGAAGTGGAAGTGGTGGATATTACTGCAATATATTGAAAAAATTAAAAGGATGTAAAAACGAGTAAAATGTCATATTCATAAATACTGGCTCAAAAAAGTGATAATTCGAAAATTTCTTAACTCGACACATATTATACTTTTTTCTCCTTCTAAAGCTCCAAAATAACCTAGAAATTTCCAAAAAAAAAAAAAAATAAATAAATAAATAATTCTGAAACAAATTTTCCTTCAACCTAATGGAGTCATTTCTTATAATTTGGCAATTTTGCTTGTCATGGACATACTTATTCACTAGTTTAAGCAAAAAAGAATCAGAGAACAATAAAAATAAGATTTCATTGTTCATTGTATTTCATGAACACTATTTATTATTTTCCATTGTATTACACAATACAGAAATTATATGGAGGTACATGGTAACATGGGTATTGACTGGGTATTGACCGTGGGTATCAACTTTAAAGCCATTTTACATATAGACCAAGTTAATAAAATTTAGTTTCTTTCAGTTTTTATACTGTGTAAACACCTTAATGACAACGATCTGAATTTCGTGGCTATATATTTATTAATAAAGAAATTCAAGCACTTTCAATTTAAAAATGGTATCCAAGTACCCGTGTATGCACCGTAGGGTTAATTTATTATATTTTATTTCCCAGTAATAAAAACTTTTTTATTTTTATTTGTTGATAATTTTTAAAGTAGCAGTTTTTATTTTTACATACAAAAAATTATCACAAAAACATTTAAGAAAAGTTTTAAGTGGTATGTATGCATTTTTATTATTTTTTGTGTCACTTTCTGGTAGGAATTTCGCTTAACATCAAAATCTACTGATTTATTGAAATAAAATTTATAATATTTTCAATATTTAATGGTATTACTGTAACAAGTTTTGTTATTTATGATAAATTTCGTGCTGTCCGTGAGCCTTAGCAAAGTCTGTGCTATTTGTTATAAAAAAAATATACAAAATCAAGAAGTGCAAATTTCGCGTAATTTTCAAAAAGTTCATACATTATTTTTATTCATTTTATTTTTAATGCTTCTTTGATTTTATTGTATAAAATGACAAAAAATTAAGTTCACGCAGTAAGTCAGTAAAAACTGACTTTTTAAAAACTGGTCGCTGTTGTTTATAAAAATATAAACGCTCGAACAAAGGGTTTAGAAGTATTAGAAAAAGATAATTAATTTTCAGCCTCCTTTCTAAGTTTTTGAACTTTGAACAACGACATAAAATGAAACCTCTTAGTTTTTATTCCTTTGAGTTCAGATCTGTAACGCTTTTGTTTAAAACAATAATACCACAAAACTTATTAATAATTAAAATCAGTTTTAGCAAGGTTGTGGTCCATATATAGTATAGATTTAAATACAAAATGTACTCAGAAAAAAAATGTAAAAAAAAAAAAAAATAAATAAAAAATTAACTTTAATTACGAAATTGCTTATATTAATTAATTTTTGTTTGATTTTGCTCTTATCATTAAAATGATAATATTAATTACTGTTTTTTTAATAGATATAATGAGCTGAAAATTTTTGGAAATTGACTAAAAATTTATTTTATTTCTATATTTTATGCCCTTCACCACAGGTGTAAAGGGTATATATAAGTTTGTCATTCCATTTATAATTTCTACGATATTAATCTAAGACCCCAAAAAAAAAAAATATATAATCTGGATCCTTATTGATAGGGGATTCGATATAAAGATGTCCGTCTATCCGTCTGTCTGTTGAAATTAGCACCAGAAAAAAGCACCAGTTATCGCATATATGTTTTAAACATCAAATTGTAGGGAATATTCTGTAGAAAAACGTTAATAAAAATTAGCAAAATCGCTTGATAAATAACTGAGATATCGGCAAAAAACTCCCGAAGATACTCCAAAAAAATCGTATTTGTTGTTGGCTTTTCTAGGCTCCTATACAAGCTAGCGACTTCGTTTTTCCACGAAAAATTCAAAATCTTTTTTTTTTTTCAGAAAAAAATCGGTCCATTAGTATCCGAGATATTTGTCAAAACGCATTTTTGAAGTTCCTATATAAACTACTGGTTTCGCTCTTAAACAGGTTGGTCATACATACATACATACATACATACATACATACATACATACATACATACATACATACATACATACATACATACATACATACATACATACATACATACATACATACATACATACATACATACATACATACATACATACATAAATTTGAGACGCATTGTAGTGTGTATTCTTATGAAATCGACATTTTCTATGATATTTTTTAGTGTTGTTTGTCTATTAGAAATTTATTAAAGTATAAATTAGTAGATTTTTTTAGTTGAAGTAAAATTTATATTTTTAATTAAAAACAATATTATTTGGTCAAGGTTAATGTAAATAAAAAATATTTCTTTCTTATAACATACTTTTTCATAACTTTATGCAAATTACCGCTGTCAATCTATAATCTGCCATCAAAAAAAAAAAAATTACAACGAAAAGTGCAACATTATTATCTTTTTGTTGCTTTAAAAGTCGAAGTTTAAGTTCACATCTACAAAAGGAAATCACGTTCACTTTAGTTTGCACAAAAACGCAGTTTTACACACGCCAGCAATAAGCTACAAAACTAAAAAACACACAAATTCCCTTAATGGTCATAAAGTGCCATTACAGCTGCATTAAACTCGTATATAAAGTTAAATTTAAGTATTAAACACGTCTTAATGTAGTCATTACACTAAAGAAAAATAAACTTTTTTTTAATGCCTTTATAACAAAAGACACATAATGAGAGTAGTGCATACACCCAAATCCATAGCAAGTATATGCAACAGGGAAAATGGTACTAAAAATAATATAAAGGAAAACTATTTTATCGGACGTAAAACTTACATTAATATTTACATATGCATGTTAAATACTGAAAAAGGTAAACTTATGCATATTTTTTAGCACATTCCTCTTATATTTGCATCATAATTTTTATTAAGTTAGTAGTGCAGACGAATCTTTCATATTTTAATATGGAGCAAAGATAAAGAAAAGTATATCAGAGCATTCTTGCATCAGTTGTTGCATTGTTAGCTTTAATACTTTTAAATCTATTGTACATATATATTTACAATCATTAAAATTTTATGCTTAAAAAATTATGCATAATTCACATATAAAATAAGAAAAAGTCATATTTTTATTCTTCATTTTAGCACTGCTTACTATAAAATCCTTTTGCCGACTTTTATGTTAAATGTTTCCAGCACTAGATTCAATTTGTAGTAGTAGTCTGTAGTAGTAGTATTTCCACGATACGATAATATCTTCAAAATTAAATAGCAGTAAATGTAGTTTCACATATTTTACAAATGTGTTTGTGTTGCTACAACTTCTATAAGAGGAAACAGTATTTTTGGCATCAATTAAATGTTAAATCGGAAATTATTCAGTTCAATTTTCACATATACTAATTGTTTGTCAAAATCAATTTCATTGCTAAAATGTACATTAAAACTAATGAAGACAATTATAAATTTAAATTTCTTCTTTGTTTGTTATATATTTAATATAATATAAACTTTAATGTACGGTGTTGGAAAAAATAATAGGGACAACCCTTACTTTCGCAAATAGATGCAAGCAGTTTCTTTATATTAAGACTTTTTTTGATGGTCCCGCTATTTAACTGTTCCTAAAATAACGGAATTTCATTATTTGTTTACTTTTTCTCTTTTATGCTTTTATTTTATATTTATTTGCAAAAAAAAGAGGTAAAGTTATAATTTCAATTGGAAAAAATAATAGGGACGCACTACAAAAAATTACCATTAGTCAATAAAAATTATCATTTTTAACATAAACATATTAAAAATCCGTAAAGCAATGTTTATGCGATTAATTTAATCTTATTGGTTTCGTGTTAATGATTTATGTCTTCTGTAAATAAATTTGAAAATGGGTCGTGGTGTTCATTGTACTGAATCTGAAAAAAATGTTATTCTTAAATTAAATTCGGACGGGTTATCAATTAGAAAAATTGCACAGATAATGAAGTGCTCCAAAACTGAAGTTTTCAATGCCATTCATTCGAAAAAAAGTCATGAAACTAGAGGTAAAAAGCGTAAAACGTCAGCGCGTTTTGACCAACGCTTAGTTCTACTTTCCAAAAATAACCCCTTTATGTCATCAAATAGCCTTAAAAATGAATTGTGTGCTTCAGCTATAAGTCGAACTATAAGAAATAGGCTACAGGAAGTCGGATTAATGGGACGCAGTCCGAGAAAAATACCACTGTTGAGCAAGAAAAACATACAAAAAGGTTGGAATTTGCCAGGCGACACCTGTGCCGTAAAAACTGGAAAAACATACTTTGGTCAGACGAAACAAAAGTCAATTTATTTGGATCTGACAGAAAATCATTTGTACGTCGTTCTGCAAATGCTGAATTTGATCCAAAATATACCAAAAAAAAAACCGTCAAACTCGGTGGTGGTTCTATAATGCTATGGGGATGTTTTTCGGCCTCTGGAGTTGGTCCAATAGTTTGGATTCAGGGAAAAATTGATGCTGCTGCTATATAGACATTTTCCAGAATAAAATGCTTCCATTTGCTGAGGATGAAATGTCACTAAAATGGGAATTTATGCAGGATAATGATCCGCTAGAAGCGTCAAAACATGGTTTCAGCAGAATGAGGTGCCTGTAATGGAGTGGCCGTTCCAATCACCGGTCTTAAAACCCATTAAGCATCTCTGGGGAGTTCTCAAAAATAAAATTAGTAGCTTTAAATAAAAAAATAAACAAGAGTTGTGGGAAAAATTTAAGACACCTGGTACTCAATTCCGTCCGAGGTATGTGCGAATCTTGTGGGATCTATGAATCGTCGTTGTCAGGAGGTTATAAAAATGAAAGAATCTTGAAAAAGTATTTGGAAATTATGCTAATGTTAAAAAAAATTTAATTATTTTTCCCAAAACATTAAGTGTCACTATTATTTTTTCCAGGCCTTTTTTAAAAAAAATATATTTTTTGGCAGAACTAGTTCCTTATTTTTGCTTTATAAGTTAAAATATTTGAAGTTATTTAATTTTATTTATATACTTTTTAATATTTATGGAATAGTAAATAGAAAAGTAAGAATATATTGAAAAATTAGAGTGTCCCTATTATTTTTTCCAACACTGTATATATTAACTAACGAAATTATGAAACAAAAATAAAATTAAACAAGAACACCAGACAACCAACAAGAATTTTTTTTTATCGCCCTTATGATTTGTTTGATAAGAAACAATACACAACATTTATTTTTTTATGGTTATTTTCTACAACAATTTTTAATAAAGAAAATAAGAAAAAAAAAATATATATGTACCTTTATTATTCCTGGACTTCAGATAGCCAAATACTACCAGAAATACTTTAAAATAAGATTCAAAAAAGCAAATGGGGAAAAATAAAAATTTACAACAGACCCTAGGGTACATTAATGGCTACAATAATGATCACGATTATGAGAAATATTTAAATATTTTTTTCCATCTCTTTTGGTGTGTAGTTTTGTAAATTTCTTTTAGGTTGTGTTTAACATTGAACCACATTCTTTGGTCTGATTTTTTATACTGACTGAAGTTGTATGTTGTATTTAATATATGTGTAAATATATAATGTAAACGAATTTAAAGTGGGAAAGGAAAGTGAAAGTATGTACATGGCAACATATACTTATTTCATTCTAATTAAAGGTTTAAAAATGTTATACTTTTTAAAAACAATTTACTAAAGATTATAAATAATTTTATTTTTAATTTATTTTATTTAATTTAAATATTTTTAAGATATATCTGTCTGTCATCTAAATTATTTTCCAATCGTAAAGCTCATGCATCATGAAATATATAAATTTTTTTAAATATGAGTGATTCCATATCAAAACGGACAAAAAAACAGACATTTTCGGATTTGATATCTCCGATTTCAATGAAATTCGCTACAGACATTAAGTGTTACTCAAATCACAATTTTTCTGAGTAAAGGATCCTCCCGTTCCAAAAATATGATGTTTCAAAAATCAAAAAGCGGTTGAATTTTTTTCCGAAAGTAATCACACTTTATTGCTCATAACTTCTAAAATATACATTGTTCAATTCTTATTTTTATTTCATTTAATAGAAAAACACATTGAATTTAAAACGACAAGTAAAACCTTTATATACTTCGAAAGTTCAAAGGTAAAAATCGATAATATAAAGATTAAAGCTTAATATCTCAAAAAACGGTATTTTAAAATTCTTAAAAAATACATATATTGATAATAGAACCCTTCTCTATATATGTGCCAAATTTAAAGTTAGTGCCTCTATTGGTTTAGGAGTTATGAGGCAAAATGCAGAAAAAAAATTATTTTGAAATTATTTTTTTCTAAGAGTACATATTAAAAAAAAAAAAAGTCGCTACCTTTATTCTTCTTATATAAGCTTACATCTTAAATTTTATGTTTCTAAGGAAGAAAATTTCAGAACATTCAAGAAGTACTATTAGAAGAACGAAAAAAGATACCACAAAGTCCCTTCATATGGATTCTCATCCATTTAGGACCACATATCCTTATTTCTTGTTTCTAGGTTAAATATTACCGAAAATTAAAAAAGTACCATTGGAAGAACAAAAAAGTACCACAAAAAACCCTTTTATGAATTCTTTCTCACATAGGACCATGCATATTTAATTTCATGTTTCTACTTTAAATATTATAGAAAATTCAAAAAGTACCATTAGAAGAACAAAAAGTACCACAAAATCCCCTCTAATGAATTCTCATTACTTTAGGACCAAATATCTTTAATTTTATGTTTCTATGTTAAATATTATAGAAAATTCAAAAAGTACCATTAGAAGAACGAAAAAGTACCACAAAGTTCTCTCTTATGGATTCTCGTTCACTTAGCTCTTCATGTCCTTAATTTCATATTTCTAGGTTAAATATTATAGAAAATTCAAAAAGTACCATTAAAATAGCAAAAAAGTACCACAACGTCCCCTCTTATTGATTCTCATTAACTAAGGACCACATATACCTAATTTCATGTTTCTAGGTTCATAATTATAGAAAATTCAAAAAGCACCATTAGAAGAACGAAAAAGTACCACAAGGTCCCCCTTGTGAATTCTTTCCAACATCGTATTTATCGTATTTATCGTATTTAATTTTATGTTTCTAGGTTAAATATTACAGAAAATGAAAAAAAGTACCAACAGAAGAAGAAAAAAGTACCACAAATTCCATCCTCTTGAATTTTTACCCACAGAACCACGTATCTTTAAGAATCACAAATTCCACTCTTGTGAATTCCTATCTACATTTTCTTAATTTCATGTTGCTATGTTTAATGTAATTGAAAATTCATTATTAAGTTTGAATAAAATGTAATTTCCCACCTTTACCCCTTTTTTGGTACTTTTCTTCAACCATCGAAGTAAAAAAAAATTGTATTCCAATAAATTTCTAAATTGTAGTGGTATCCCATATTAAAATACTCATATGAATATTTCAATAAATATAAAAAAAAGGTTTTATGAAAAAAGTACCAAAAATAGGTACGATTTTTACCCCTTAAACGTTTGAATTTCTAAAAAGTATCAAATTTGTATTTCTCATTTTTTGATAAGTTATGAATATGATATAAATTTTATCTGTATGTTGATTGGTTTCAAAGATACATATGGTGCCAAAAAAGTACCAAAATACAGTTTTTACCCGTTTTCACCCTAAAACGGCCGATTTTCAAAAAAGTACCAGACACCTGTCCAATTATTTTTTAAATAAATAACGATAACTATTCAAATTTGTTTGTATCTTTATTAGTTTGAAGATATAAAGTTACCGATTTTACCCGTTTTTACCCTTTTTTACCCCCTAAACATTCGAATTTCCAAAAATCCCGTCTTAGTGGATCTATATGGAGGAAGACCTACCTACGTTCCAAAATTTCGTCTCTCTAGCTTCAGCCGTTTGGGCTGTGGGATGATGAATCAGTCAGTCAGTCAGTCAGTCACGTTACTCTTTTATATATATAGATAGATTTATGGTTTAGTTATTATCATAACTAATATTAAAGAATCAATTACAGTAACGCTTGTAATAATTTTTATAGCAAAATTCTATTTTATTTTAAAATAGTTTAAAATCATTATAAAATTTCCTTATCACTTTTTATTGTTTAACAAAATCTCATACTTGACCACTGAACCAGATTTATCTTTGTTTTTTATTTATTTATTTTCCCCCAACCCAGATTTCATCTTGATAATTCCCTTAAATCACTAAAGTTACAGCTATTAGAAAAATAAATTTTATATCATGAAAATATTTACTTAATATTTCTATTATCATCTGTCCCTTGAGTATCATAAACTATTTTTTTTTTCCTGTTTGAATTTTTTCTTGGTACTTTTCAGTTTTTCTTTTTCTTTAAGCTGAGTCATCATATAAACACCCACTGGTTGTTTTTTTGTTGATAGCACAGAAATGTGGGTGGTGTTATGGAATCATCATTTTAGATGTTAAACAGAAGAAGGATTTCTTACCAAAAGTATTGTTTTTGAAGTTATGAATAGGGTATGCGGGATTCGCCTTGGCGGAATATTGAACGCTAGGTTGTTTATATTTATCTTTTGGCTGTGGGATTTTACTGGTCTTTCCTTAAGTGGTGTTTTGGTGTTGATGTTGTAAATAATGTCTATAATTTTATTTTTTTTTTTATTTTTTCTTTCATATTTATTTTTCTTTTATTATAAATTATGTTGTTTATGTTATAAGTTATGTTGTTGCACTTTTTGTTGTATTGTTGTATAAGTATATTTTATACTTATGTTTATGTATATAAGTGTTAGTTGAGAAGCAGCTATTTGCCCTTTTATTATTTTTTTTAGTGGGTATCTAATGTGGACTTATGATATGACCTCTGAGCTTAATAAAACATCACTTATTGTAATCGTTTATTTGTTAAAGGGATCATAATTCATTAAATATAAATTGTAGGAAAATAAAAATTTATGAAAGCTAAAGGAGAACAACAAGGAAAAAAATCATAACAAAATTATACAACAGATAACATAGAAAACAACACAAATTTCCTGTTAGCAAAGAAATTAAGATAAATTTGTAGACAGCAAAAAATCGCCAAAAATAACAATGAGTTATGTATATCCTTTTGGCCATAAAATATGATTCACATAAACAATTGAAAGGCAAACTGTGTAAATGAAGCTTATTTTTCTTTGTTTTATAAAAAAAAAAAAAATATTTTTCTTTATTTATTTGTTTAATTTATGGTCTAAAAATTTAGTGGAAATGACAACATATGTCTTAATGTTTATTTAGGATAGAAGTATAAAAGAAAATTTCAAAGGTCAATCTTGAAAATAACTCAAGTAAAATTATAAAATTAAAAACTACTTTTGCAAATGTAATGCTAACATTTGAACCATAATTCTTGTTTAAATAACATGATTAAACAACTAGTTCTTAAATATATTAAAAATTACAGCCAACTAGCTTAATTTAAATTCCTGAAGAAAAAAAAACAAAAAGAGAATCAACATTAAAAATTCAAATCAGTGCAATGTTTTTTCGATGGTCTTTATTGAACCATTTTATTTCCTTTTCCTGGAATTGCACTTTTTATTTTTTCCTTTTTCTCTACACATATAATATTTCCTTTTTATACACATAACAGCACATATAAGCCTACACATACGCGAAACTGTGTGAACAAAAAAAAAAAACTATAAAATAAAAATAAAGTTCATTAAAAATTTGCACTTGGCTGCTTAAATACGGGCGTATGTGCTTGTAAATTCTAACATGTGTGTGTGTGCATATTCCCTACATGTATAAAACTATGTTTTTTTTTTTTTATATACCAGCATCCTGTACTCTCGTTTGTTCCAGCTTTTATCCAACTTTGGGCTTGTAGTTTAACAACGATTTTATTTTTATTAACACAAACATACTCGTTTATAAATGTTCATATGTATGTATGAAGAATTCTCTTTAACCAATCAAGCGTTAATGCGTTGCCAATAGCGAATTCCAATTAAGTGTTATAAAAAAAAATTATAATAATAAAATCAAGAAGAAAAAAGGAGCAATTTAAGGAAAAAATAGCATAGTTTTAGCCTTTATTGGCAATTTGTAACTTAATTGAAAATTATCGCCAGCATATCAACAAACTTCAATTGAATTGATAGAATTATTAAAGGAATCATATTTGATGATAGTTATGAGTTTGTAAAATAATTTAACTATAGCATGAGAGTAAGTTTTAATAAAAAATATTAGAACAAAACTGTGAATTACATACATTAACTAAAGAATAAAGTTATATTAGTTTAGGTTAGGTTGAAAGAGGATCACACAGAACTGTGTGTGTTCACAAGACGAATGATGCTGATCCATAGTGAATCATCAATAAAGAAAGAAATAAGAACAAAACAATATATATATATATATATATATATATATATATATATATATATATATATATATATATATATATATATATATATATAGACCCCGAACGGATTTGCCTTGCAAATCCCAGTCCCAGAACAAAAAGCACTCATTCATATTGTTTAGCCCATAATTTTTAATATCTTAAATATTTCCTCTACTATTTATCCAATTGTAAAGATTATGACATCAATTAAAAGCTATTAATGGTTTATTTGTAAAAATAAAATTATGAAAGGTTCATTAACACACAACTTTTTTAAATATTTTCAAATTTCCACTGCACAACAAAATTTTTTTGGGGGAATTTTTTTAATAGCCGGCTTTCGGCGGTACGATTTTCAAACAATGAAATTGCACTCAAAAATAATTAAATCTCAATAACCTCAAACACTTATTTTAAGTTAAATGTGTGCAGAAGTGATTTTATGTCCAGCTTTTTTTCCTAAATCCAGTTTTTTTACCCCGAATGTCCAGCTTTTTGTAAATCTTATTGTTGGTTGTAAACATTTTGTAGCTTTTCGTAGAAAGTCTTACAAGCCCCTACTCCTTTGATGTTTTCATTTAGTCTTTAAATAAAGTTTCCTTATTCGAGCCATATTGTGGATACGCCAGTAGTTTCCCTTCTGCCCTTGGCTCGAATTAATCATGACATAAAGGCATCGAAATTGATTTTTAGCGGCTCTGAAATGTTTGTATCTTCTCAAAAGTATATTCTTTCGCTCAACCCAGAGTTTAGGGCTTATCAGGTCTTATGATCAAAATAATTGCCTGATGGTCATTGTGAGTTTAGTGCTCGCTTACATACCAAACTAGATTATTTCACATAAACGTAATGTCCATAACTTTGTTTGCAAGTCTTGTGAATACATCCAATCTACAGCCTAATCAAAAGTGTAATTTACTAAATTCGAATTCATCTAGAGGTACATTGAGTGAGATGTAACATTTATGTATCTTAGCTCTATCATAGGCTTCCTGTGAATGTTTCACGTCTTTTCCTATGGCTATATTCCAAAGGCCCAAACTACCACTCTCATTGTTGAGGCACTCACCTACACGTTTCTGTTCCGTCTTATACTTTTTACATATTATTGTGGTATTTGTTTTTAGTTCGAGAACCGATTGATAGCTCTTGACCAACAACGCAATAATTTGTATTGAGATAGATGAAGTTCATTTAAATCTATCATTTATCCCCTTCTGTCAGTCCTGCATATCCGATAAATTTGCAAAACATAAAGCACGACCCCCCCTCAGAATTCTTCGCAGTAGAACCTTCCAGGCCGTATTGTATGCAGATATGAGACCTATCCATTTTTTGTTCAGATTTAAGACCCTTCTAGCTACTTCTGTTGGAAGGCTTATTTTAGTTTCAGTTAAAGTACATCTAGTATTGGCAAACGCTTTTCTAATTTCGTGTTGATATCGTTCACATCCTTACATTTCATCACCAGCTCTTCTTAATAGGCTCTCACTTAAACATGAGAAAATGGAGTTTTTCTTAGGAGAAACGTACTGGAAACTCCATTTATGTAGTTTAGAGAGGAACTTATCATCCATATTACGTTTCGGCTCTCTTATATCAAAGCTTTTTAAAGCACAGTCTAAATTATCACTGGTGATGTTAGAGCAGAACTTCTTTCAGAACCGGTGGATTTATCTTTATTAAAGAGCTTTTCTGGCGGCGCTGTGTCATATGGTATTTTAATCAAGCTGAAAACAGAGGAAAGGAAATATTTCGGGTCATCGAAAGGTCTAAGATTATTTTCGTCTCCATTTTAGCTGTCGGTGTTATTTTTAGTTATAAGACAAATTTCTTCAATGTGTTCCAAATCAAATCCATTATCTCATTTGTCTATATTTTGCAGAAAGCTCAAGAAATCTGTCGCTCCTGGCCACGAACTACCCTTTTATTTCAGCCGGCTTACATATTTATCTTTATATCATTCCGCAATCTGCCACCTACTGACCCCTAGACTATGACTAGATTTTGACTAGACTATGACTAGACTATGACTAGACTAAGACTATGACTAGACTATGACTAGACTAAGACTATGACTAGACTATGACTAGACTTTGACTAGACTATGACTAGACTATGACTAGACTATGACTAGACTATGACTAGACTATGACTAGACTATGACTAGACTATGACTAGACTATGACTAGACTATGACTAGACTATGACTAGACTATGACTAGACTATGACTAGACTATGACTAGACTATGACTAGACTATGACTAGACTATGACTAGACTATGACTAGACTATGACTAGACTATGACTAGACTATGACTAGACTATGACTAGACTATGACTAGACTATGACTAGACTATGACTAGACTATGACTAGACTATGACTAGACTATGACTAGACTATGACTAGACTATGACTAGACTATGACTAGACTATGACTAAACTATGACTAAACTATGACTAGACTATGACTAGACTATGACTAGACTATGACTAGACTATGACTAGACTATGACTAGACTATGACTAGACTATGACTAGACTATGACTAGACTATGACTAGACTATGACTAGACTATGACTAGACTATGACTAGACTATGACTAGACTATGACTAGACTATGACTAGACTATGACTAGACTATGACTAGACTATGACTAGACTATGACTAGACTATGACTAGACTATGACTAGACTATGACTAGACTATGACTAGACTATGACTAGACTATGACTAGACTATGACTAGACTATGACTAGACTATGACTAGACTATGACTAGACTATGACTAGACTATGACTAGACTATGACTAGACTATGACTAGACTATGACTAGACTATGACTAGACTATGACTAGACTATGACTAGACTATGACTAGACTATGACTAGACTATGACTAGACTATGACTAGACTATGACTAGACTATGACTAGACTATGACTAGACTATGACTAGACTATGACTAGACTATGACTAGACTATGACTAGACTATGACTAGACTATGACTAGACTATGACTAGACTATGACTAGACTATGACTAGACTATGACTAGACTATGACTAGACTATGACTAGACTATGACTAGACTATGACTAGACTATGACTAGACTATGACTAGACTATGACTAGACTATGACTAGACTATGACTAGACTATGACTAGACTATGACTAGACTATGACTAGACTATGACTAGACTATGACCAGACTATGACTAGACTATGACTAGACTATGACTAGACTATGACTAGACTATGACTAGACTATGACTAGACTATGACTAGACTATGACTAGACTATGACTAGACTATGACTAGACTATGACTAGACTATGACTAGACTATGACTAGACTATGACTAGACTATGACTAGACTATGACTAGACTATGACTAGACTATGACTAGACTATGACTAGACTATGACTAGACTATGACTAGACTATGACTAGACTATGACTAGACTATGACTAGACTATGACTAGACTATGACCAGACTATGACTAGACTATGACTAGACTATGACTAGACTATGACTAGACTATGACTAGGCTATGACTAGACTATGACTAGACTATGACTAGACTATGACTAGACTATGACTAGACTATGACTAGACTATGACTAGACTATGACTAGACTATGACTAGACTATGACTAGACTATGACTAGACTATGACTAGACTTATCTATGACGTAACTATAAGTAGGCTGCACTTGACTAAATACTAGAATAAAATATAACTATAGCTTAGACTTTGTGCTGTAAATTATTCCATAGGCTACACTTTGAACTGGACTAGAGCATACACTATTGAAAGACTATACATTAGGGTGGGTCAATTTTTTCGAGTGAGAAAAAACGTAACAGGCATATAGCAAAATTGAAATCTACATAAAATTCTAAGGAAATTACCCAAAGAAAGTATGGGTCTAAAATAAAAACCTAGCTTCCGCCGAGAGACATGAAGATTTCATTTTAAAATTTTTCAAACAAATTTCATAGATTTAATGGAAAACAACATGTTATTACTAAATTCAAACATAATATTAGGGTGGGTTAATTCAATTCAGCAAAAAACATTTAGAAAAGTGTATTTTGTTAAAAAAGTTTTAAAGAAAAAATAAATATTATTAAAGAAAAAATAAAATAATTACAATGTTTTATTTACTTGCAACTATTTTTTCAAATATCTCAGCAACCAAGCAACTCTCTATTCTAAAATCTTAAGTGGTAATAGGAAATCTTTATTAACATACGGATTTTGGCAAAATTTTGAAAATAGCGTTCGTGATATATCTTTCCAAGACTAAAGGTATGACCAATGACCTTTAACCTTTATTTATAAAAAAATGTGGAATACCATTCTATTTTCCAAAATGTGGAATGCCATTCCATCACCCATTATTTGAAACCTAATTCGGATCTGTATCTTGAGTAGTTTTCGAGATAGCAGCAATTATATCAAGAAATTTAACGATTTTCCCCAATTTTCATGTCTCTCGGCGGGAGCTAAGTTTTGATTTTAGACCCATAGTTTCTTAGACAAGTTTTCTTAGAATTTATTGTAGATTACATTTTTGCTATACGCCTATCTACAAAAAGAATTGACCCACCCTACTAAACATAGTTTAAAAATTTAACTATATACTAGAATATATATTTGACAATATGGAACACAATATGGACTAAACTATGTCCGAATTATAACTATTTAATATACTAAATTTCTTATTAAATTTGTTTAATTTAATTAAAAATCTCATTCTACATTCGTTAAAGTTTTCATCAAAATAGTGCCCAAAAATATACAATTAATTTTATGTTATAATACCATTTTACTTATATTGTAAAATGCTAAAAACATTTGCCAGAACACCTGTTTACCCTAAAGGGTTTTTATTGTATTACATCGATATTATATTACAATTTTGCACGTATGTGTAAATTCTATTGAATTTTAATATAATTTTATTAAATTATATATGAGAAACAAGGCATGAGTATAATAAAAATGGCAAAAAAAAAACTATTCTCAACAGTTTATGCAAATTTTACCTGGAATTGCTTGCACCCACATTCTCACGTTTTAAGGGTAAAATAAAAATTTCTTTATAAATTTATAATAAATGTTTAAATGAACTTTTAAATAATACTATGAATAAAAAGTAAATGTGTGTATGGTGTTATTATAAGAAAAACTATAAAATTCTTTATATAAAAATAAAAAATAATGTTTTTTTTTTTTTTTTTTTTTTTTTAAATACCAAAGCATTTTATGCATATAATGTTATACCAATTGCTCTTAACTTATAAATTATTTAGTATAATTACATTTAGTAAATGTAACAAATAGTTGTTATTTTTATTTCACTTCATGACTTGTTTAACGAATAATATTAAAATATTCCTTTTTTCTTTTTTGCTTTTAAGATCCCGAAATAAATAGAAATAGTAACTCATTTTCTGTTTTGGGTTTATTTTATGTTTTTTGTACATGAAAAAATACAAGTGACATTTTGTTTTTTATTTTCTTTATAAATGAAAAGAAACTAACACACTTTATGTAGGAGCTTGACAAAAGCAAACTTATGGGTGGAAGATTTCCTTTAGTTTTCCTATAAGTAAAGCTATGACAGTAACACGTTTCCGAAGTAATAATTAGTTTGAACATTTAGCAAATGAGGGTTTAATGTAATTTAATACAGAGGGTTTTCTCATTTCAGGTAAATGTGTACAAATTGCAAAGTATTAGTTACTAAGATGTATTAAGAGGTAGATATTAATTTGTGCTTTCAAGCAAAAATTTCTATATTTATTTGAGAGTAATGTGTAATGGATCGTGATAGTAAATTCATGTATAAATCTTTGATGAAATTATAGTGGAGTGAATGATTAAAGCCAGATGTTTTGTTGAGAGTTATAAAAGGTATAAGTTAAGGTATAATAGAAAACATATTTAAAGATTCATAAATTTGTTTTAATTCTTTTGGAAAACTAAACATGTCATAGAATTATTTATAATATAAAAAAACCTTTTATTTAACCCCTTTTTAATTCTATAAGAAACATTTATATTATCTGCTTTATAACTTAATTCAAGGCAACATTTAAAATACATTTTTCCATTTCCCTATTTCTATTTGCATATTTCTATTTTGTCTAAATGTTTTATATATTTTCTAAATAAATCTTAAATATTCTGTTCTTAAACGCTATAGGAAAGCAAAAGTTATAATTAATGCTAAAACACTTGTCAAAAGTGCCAAAAATGCATATATTTATATGTATAAACTTTATCTTTATTTATGCGACACTTAAAAATATATTCAAATACTCACACTTTTAAATGTGACATAAACAAAATTGTAACATTGCTTTGATTTAAAATGGCATTTTATATGCATACAAATCTGTTTTTTATTAACTCTAGACACATTTGTCAAATCCCAGTGTTTTTTTCTTTAAGAAATTTTTTCTCCCTCTCTGCTTATAAAAAATTTATTTGTTTTTCTGTGATTTTAGCATATTTTGTTGTATTTTTTCGTTTTTCTTTGCTTTATTTTTTTATACCATTCAAAAGATTTGCATTTTAAGTAATTTGAAAAATGTTGAAAAGATCGATATATAAAAATTGTTTGTATATATTTGATTTGGTTTGCTGGTAATTTATGCGCATTAGTTAGCATATGAACTGTTATTAATATGTTAGTATATATGTGTACATAAAACTTATATACTAATACTTTTAGATGAATTCAGTTACACGCAGTTATAATCAGGGTAAGCAAAACAATTTATTTTTTTCTAGATAAATTTAAATTATATAATATTATTTTGAAAAAATTAAATGATATTTGTTGTTAATTATTAAAAAATATTTTCTATTTACACTTACAAACACTAATTTAAGTAACATATTTTATCAGGAAATTACGAAATTTCTATAAATTTATTAGATGAAAATAATTAGAGAATCGGATTAGACAAACATATAAATGTGAAAGTAGAAAGAATTCAAATACAAAATATGTAAAAAATTGTACTGGGAGCATAATTCTTCTATTAAGTTCAAAACTAAAAAAAAAAAAAATTAAATCACAAATTCTAAAATATATTCTGGAGTAAGGATTTTCTATGAAAATATGACTGCTAAGTCTAAAATATGCAAACATAAGCTGCTAAGCACAAAATATACTGTTGGGCCAAAATATACAAAATAATTGCCGTAAGAAGTCGATGCTAAAATTCTTAAAATTCTAAAAAAAAAATAACTAGCAATTTGATTTGTTTGAAGACCAGGGAAATATATAATATTGCATATTTTCGGTCGCCCTACTGTGTAAAATTTATGCACACACATACAAATGTTTAAACATATTAAAAGCAAAATGCGTCTATATTAAAAAATGAGGGGAAACACTCATGAAACTCAATAAAATAGAAATTTTAGTTTTGGAAAATAAAGAAAAAAAATGCAGTTTAAAATTTTATTTCCAGGCGATTAATTTTAAATAACAAATGCTCATGCTTTCCTCATTTCATCTAAATTATTCAAACGAATTTTGTACTTTTTTATCTTTAATAAATTTCAACAACAAACACAACGGAGGAAACTGAACTAGATTTTAAATAGTACTAAACTAGAACTGAACTAGAACTGAACTAAAACTGAACTAGAACTGAACTGAACTAGAACTGAACTAGAACTGAACTAGAACTGAACTAGAACTGAACTAGAACTGAACTAGAACTGAACTAGAACTGAACTAGAACTGAACTAGAACTGAACTAGAACTGAACTAGAACTGAACTAGAACTGAACTAGAACTGAACTAGAACTGAACTAGAACGGAACTAGAACTGAACTAGAACTGAACTAGAACTGAACTAGAACTGAACTAGAACTGAACTAGAACTGAACTAGAACTGAACTAGAACTGAACTAGAACTGAACTAGAACTGAACTAGAACTGAACTAGAACTGAACTAGAACTGAACTAGAACTGAACTAGAACTGAACTAGAACTGAACTAGAACTGAACTAGAACTGAACTAGAACTAAACTAGAACTGAACTAAAACTGAACTAGAACTGAACTAGAACTGAACTAGAACTGAACTAGAACTGAACTAGAACTGAACTAGAACTGAACTAGAACTGAACTAGAACTGAACTAGAACTGAACTAGAACTGAACTAGAACTGAACTAGAACTGAACTAGAACTGAACTAGAACTGAACTAGAACTGAACTAGAACTGAACTAGAACTGAACTAGAACTGAACTAGAACTGAACTAGAACTGAACTAGAACTGAACTAGAACTGAACTAGAACTGAACTAGAACTGAACTAGAACTGAACTAGAACTGAACTAGAACTGAACTAGAACTGAACTAGAACTGAACTAAAACTGAACTAGAACTGAACTAGAACTGAACTAGAACTGAACTAGAACTGAACTAGAACTGAACTAGAACTGAACTAGAACTGAACTAGAACTGAACTAGAACTGAACTAGAACTGAACTAGAACTGAACTAGAACTGAACTAGAACTGAACTAGAACTGAACTAGAACTGAACTAGAACTGAACTAGAACTGAACTAGAACTGAACTAGAACTGAACTAGAACTGAACTAGAACTGAACTAGAACTGAACTAGAACTGAACTAGAACTGAACTAGAACTGAACTAGAACTGAACTAGAACTGAACTAGAACTGAACTAGAACTGAACTAGAACTGAACTAGAACTGAACTAGAACTGAACTAGAACTGAACTAGAACTGAACTAGAACTGAACTAGAACTGAACTAGAACTGAACTAGAACTGAACTAGAACTGAACTAGAACTGAAATAGCGCTGAACTAGAAATGAACTGAATTAGTTTTAGATGGAACTGAAGTAGGACTGAACTATAACTAAACTATAATTGATTTAGAACTGAACTTGAACTGAACTATAACTTGAACTTGAACTGAAATAGAACTGATCTAATAATTTAAAATAAATTTTATGAATTCTTCCTTTGTCTTAATTATTTAATATATTTTTTCTTTTGCTCCGTAAATATTTATTTATTAATTTTTGTATATTTATTTTTTTGTAAACAATCTGTCCTCATTTCCTGATAATTATGCTAAAGTTTTTACAAAAGTAAAGTATTTAAATTAATATTATTACCACACAATTACTTATTTATTAACATAATAAAAGTAAAGCTTGTAGCTTTATCATAGCATTTATTTTATTTATTTAAATTTCTAGTAATAAATATCTTCTGATATCAAACGTACAATTAAATTTTCAATATCAATTTTATAATTTCTTTATACAATCCAAAGGATGTTGCTATGGAAAGTTTAAAAGTGAAATCTATATAGTCTGCAGTTAAATAAATAAAATATGATAATATTTTTATGGAAATTGAACTTATGTGAAAATTAAATTTGTTGAAAATAAAGGATTAATTTTATGTTATTTTAAAAATTTATTTTAAGGCTAAATATGTTGTTCATATAAAATTTATATTTAAATTTAAACTTTAAGTACTGTTACAAGCAATATAATATTACCTTAATAGTAATAAAATAATCTTGTTTTGAAATTTTTTTTCTTTTTATTTCTATATGTGTATGTACATTTTCTATTTCACACTATTTTTCCTTGTGTCTATCGTGATTTTTGCTGTCATTGCAAATTGCCACCATATGCATATTTTAACATCTCTCTATTGCTCTTCTAGATTCCTTTTTATGCATGAAATTTATTTCTATTGTATTTGTTATAGTGTCATGGGTTTTACTCTATAGTTGTATTATAGTATGTATGTATATTTGACCTTGTACAATTTGTGTAGTTATAGTGTTGTATAGCTTGAGTGTATTGTACTCTATATTTGCAGTGTTGTATATGTATGTGTGTAAGTATTTATTGTGTTTTGTATTTTTATGCTCAACAGCTTCAACAATATATTTGATGTGCTATTGGCGTTGCATATATAATATATTAAAACATCTGTTGTTGACAACATAAATGTTAATGTTACTTTATAGTAGCTATAGCTGCCACTATTGATGCTTCTATTAAAGCAGTAGTAGCAGTGATAACAATATTCCAGATAGTGAAGATATTGACTATGCAATTTTTTGTTTGGTGTTTTTTTTTTATTTATTTATTTTCATTTATGCAAATTGTCTGGTAGAAAAATAAAAAAAAAAATAAAATAAATAAATAAATAAATAAATAAAAAAAAGGAGGAGTGCTTAGACAGAATGCTAAAAGACAAATTATGAATTCAATATGGTTAAAATTTACAACTTTATTAATTCTATATATTTTAATGGAAATTCTGGTAATTTTTTTATATTTTTACATTTTTATAACTATATTTTAGCATCACTACTACATAGTTTTGCAAAATATTACATTTTCCCATCGATAAACTTCACGTTCTTCTCCTTGTTTTAAGCCTACAAACGCATACAATTTTTCTTTTCAAACATTTGGTGTTTTATTGGTATTTCTCTCATAACACAAAATATGAACGAAAAGGTGGAAAATCATAAAATAACATGTGAAGAGTGATGAGAGCTCAGTTTAAAAGTTTTCAATAAAATAAAATAAAATAAAATACAATAAAAAAGAACGAATAACATCGTCAAACCATATAATTTTCTACACAAAATATAACTGGTCCAGTCAGACCATATTTGGTACGAATGTGACATATACACTAATTTATCCTCATAACTATTCTTGTGTTAGCTTTATTGTTCTGTTTTTTCACAGATCGTTAGAAAACAGAATTGTAGGAGGGTACTAGAAATTTCAAGTCTCTAGCTTAATTAAAAATATATGAAAACAACATTTAAATCTGCAATTGGTCTGGCCAGACCAGTTTGTAAGACGAAGGGTTAATGGCTTACTTAAACGATCAATTAGCACTGCTCATGAAGCAGGCGATCGCTTTTTTGGATGGCCTATGGGAAGACGCTGGACCGGACGTTGTGTCTATTGACGAGATCTCACGTCGGCCTAAATCCACGGCTAGTATACCTTACGAACTATTCCATCCAGAGGAGATTCTGGAATCCTGAGATTCCTAAAAGCAATTGGAAGGTGACAAGTGCAAAAATTTACTATGGATTCGAGTAAATGTTCCTACAGGTCTACAGGCTTGTTCAGAACGATGATAATCAAACTGCGTAAGCAATGTCTTGGTTGGTTAACATGGTAGCACATAAACGGACAATCAATTAGATTCGCTAGATTCCGTTTTGATGAGACCACATTACTCGCAAGGTGAATGAGTTGGATTGAGTCTGTAATGAGATAGAAGTTTAAGGTATAGAAATGAGAACATAAATTAATTAGATCCAGCCAGTAGAATTGAGATATTTAATAATGTCTCTGAGTCTAGTGTCAAATAACTCACAGAGGTTGTCTAATTGGTACTTTCCCAGAAATGTATGTCTGATTGCGTTCAAGGTGCAGAGAAGATGATGTACTGACTCCTCTTTCTCACGAATACCACAACTACGACAGTATTCATTGTATGGGAAACCAAGATCGTCCAATGACGTGTAAAAAGCTGGATTCAACTTTTGACTTATCCTGCGGGATTGCTACATAAACCGCTAAGGAGACATTCAAAGCAGAGCCTGCCCGGGCTAATTCGTCTGCTTGTTCATTGCCTATGCGCAGGAACCCAAACTATAGTAATGTCATACAGTCGACTTAGTCCTAACAGTTCCTCTTTACACTCTCTAACTAGAATAGAGGTAGTTTTGTGTGATTTGGCTGGCGACGAATATACCAATATTCCCCTAAATATTTCTATCCCGCCTCTCTGATCGCTAGAATCAGTGTCTAATTTCAAGGTCGTTGGAGAAAGCACCAGAGCCGACACCGCAGTTCATCTTTGAGCTCTCAGTGTATACTTTAGATCCATATTGTTCAAGAAGATCTCTTCTCCATTCACTGCTGGTGGGGATTAGAACTTTAATGATATTTCTGAAATCCATCTGGGGAGTAATATAGACGGTAGATTGATCGAGCTGCGGGGGTATTAAGCTCAATTTCCTCGCGTGTCCATATGTTCTTGATATCCAGCTCCCAGTTGCAGATAATCCTATTGCACTATTAACTGATGATTCAATAATGTGTAGGTCTATGGGTGTCAGGCGTAATATAGTGTTCAAAGCTTTTGAGGCACTAGTACATCTGCGGTACCAATGGAAGCAGATCTTTGTGTCCTGTGAAGTTGATCAACCACGTATCTCTTACTAGTAGCGATTTACCAAACAAAAGATCTATATATCAGAATGGGCTGTACTATTGCCGTGTATATATATTTTGTCAATTTTCGATTCAAGCCCCATTTGACACTAAACATCTTTCAATACGTGTAATGTGCTATCGTAGCCTTATTAACCCTATGTTGAATATTTAGCTTCCATGAAAGCTTGGAGTCCAAAATAATGACGAAGTACTTTGTATTGTCAAACATGGTAAATTCACAGTTTTCTAACCGTGGTAGTCTAAAGCTTGGAATCTTTCCGGATTCTCTCCTAGTCCACATTCTTTAGTCTAGTTGCTGAATGTAGTCAGAGCAGTTGACATGATATCGCTTATGACGTTCAAAAACAGTCCTGATACTAGTATCACCACATCGTCCGCATAAGCCATGACTTTCACTTCCTTGGCGTCCAATTCACATAGGATGGTATTACTGATAATACGCCACAACAACGGAGAAATCACACCTCCTTGTGGAGTTCTACGCATAACTTGTTTGGTCTTAACACTGTTGCCTAAATTTGCAATGATGATTTTTGTCTCTAGCATTGAGACCAGCCAATTGGTGATATAATCCTCAACTTCTAGTTAATTCTGAGCTTTTTGTATCAGTATAGTCGTGACATTGTTAAAAGCGCCTTATACGTCCATAAAGAATGCCTTGTGTATTGTTTAAATTCAATGGATCGCTCGATGGCCTTGACCTACTACGTGGAGAGCTATCTCCGTGTTGGCTTCTAGAGAGGCGAGTTGTACCCTCTTGACGCTGCCTCATATGTAAATCAAGGAGTCTCTCCAGTGTTTTCAGCTGAAAAGATGAAAGACTAATTAGAAGGAAGTCTTTTGCTAGTTCTCCTGCTCACGAGGACAGTCATTCAAACTCCGAGTTTGTGTGTAAATTTTTTGAGCCTAGCTGCAGAGCATATGGGTCAAAGCCCCAAAAGCCAGTATTGTCCTATATATGTGTAGCAAAGTCATAGGTGAATTTTGGAGAATAAATCCCAGGAACACTAAATCGTTCTTCGACATGGTGAAGAACTTATTTACATATGTATGGAGCAATAGTATAGTCGGTGGAGGGCTATGAAAAAGTCTACCTACACCGGAATCTTAGAAACGATTCTATTTAGTTTAGTGCTACTTGTTACAGTTGCGCTTCGTAAAACTCTACCGTAAGTTTTATTCGTAATAATGAATTGGCTACTGGTGGATCTTATGGTTATTGAAAGTCTTACCTCGGCAACAAGACTCAGGACTATAGGTGAATAGAATGATAAAGGATATGGCCATGCGACTGTTTTAGGATTCTTTGACGACATTTCTTATAATATTGATTATAGTATTCTTATATCTTTTCTTGACAGACATTCTCAGTATCAATCTTGACTGGTCCAAAATTAATAGCTCAGTTCAGTGGAGGTTTGTTTTGATATGTGCAAATCTGTTGATGCGGTTTGGAGAGTGACTATATTCCCGCGTATAGGAAAAGTATTTCCTTAAAATTGACAGATTACTGTAGCATTCTCCAAGCAGAGATCTCAGCTATAACGAGAGAGGCGAACTGGTTAATGTACTATAGGGTATTTTGTGTGGATATCCAAATCTGTACAGACAGTCAAGCCGCGATTAAATCTCTCTCGGTTGTCTTGTCGATATCCAGGCTAGTACATTAATACCGGACATTTCTAAACGAGATGGCGAAATATTCAAACCTGGAGACGGTCTATATTAGGGGTCATTCAAATACTTCACGTAATCTTATTGTGGACGACAGTCTCTTGACAGTTATCAGTGTATTCAGTCGTTATTAATTCAGCGCATATAAGAATATTCGGTACCGTTAATTTCTCTTTGCAATTTATTCTATATTAAGCTCTAATTTTTTCCCCCTAATCGATTAAATAAATAAAAAGAAAACTTTTATATAAATAAATAAAGGCTTTAATTATTAGATAATATGAATTGTGCTCCACCTCCGGGTGGAGGCACCATTTTTGATGCCTCCCCGCCGAGAAAAAAATCCAACAAAGGAAAAAATATCAGTGAATCCGATTTCCCCAAACTATCATTTTCCCCAATTAATAACAAAGATAATCCAAAATTCGTCATTATAAAGTCAACAGATGCAGAAAAACCTTTAAACACTCTCAACATATTTTTACTTAGTAAAGCCCTAAACGGATTGATCTCAGAAAGTCAAAGAAAATTAACAAAATTTACACGAGATGGAAACCTACTTATTTTAACGTCCACAAAAAGACAAGCCGAACTAATAATAAAAACAAAAAAATTGTCAAATATATGTGACATAACATGTTCATATCATGAAAAACTTAACACTGTAAAAGGAGTAGTATACTGTCCGGAGTTAAAAAATTTGACAGAGGCTGAAATCATAAGCGGATTGTCTGATCAATTTGTTACAGATGTACAAAAAATAAAAAGAAACGTAGAAGGTAACACAGAAAACACTCCACTACATATACTGTCTTTTGATACTTACACTTTACCCAGCGAAATAAAAATAGGCTTTCAAAATGTTAAAGTTGACCATTACATCCCAAAACCAATGCAATGTATATTATGTCATCGAGTTGGCCATACAAAAAACAGATGCAAAGGAATTCCATTGTGTAATATATGTTCAACGCCACTACATACTGAAGAAACTGCATGCCAACAAATTAAATGTATCAATTGCAATTACCAGCACAAATCAACAAATAAACAATGTCCAACTTATTTAAAAAAACAAGAGATTATTAAACACTCAACTATTAACAGAATATCAATTGCTGAATCAACAAAATATATTAACACAAATTATTCTTCTGATCAGTAACAAATAATAATCAAAAAACTGATGAAAAAGAAACAACAAGTGAAACAAATAATACAAAAAACATAAAAGAAACAACAACTTCAACTAAAGAAATAAGCATACAAGACAAACCTGAAAATCAAAAAGAACACAAAATAGAAAACATAAACAAAACAAAAACACTATCATCTTCAACAACTATAAAAAACCCTTCTCATGATAGATTAAACTCTTCTCAACAAAATACAAATATTAATATTAATAATTTACATACTGAGCTACAAACAGTTCTCTTTAAATCAAAAAATAATGAGTGTCCAATGGATCTCTAAATTATGAATAACTATACGTAGTCACCTGCTTTAATATACACTATAGATTTTCTCTTTTAAATGAGAATTCTGCAGTGGAATATAAAAGGTTACAATCATAATTTTTCTAACTTACAACAATTAATTAAAAAGTACAAATTTGACATTATAATATTGCAGGAGACTCATATATTGACAACCCAGAAAATAAAATCCATAAAAAATTATAATTCATATTTTCATAATACACAATTTTCAAATAAGCAAGGTATTGGTATTTTAGTAAAAAATAACATTTCTCATAATTACACCATTAATAATCATATTGGTAATTACCAGATGGCATCTCTTGAAATCAAATTAAGCCACAATCTTCTTATACAAAACATTTACCTTCCACCTTCTGAAACAATTACAAATTCAATATTGGAGAACAATGTTAATACATCTGCTGCCCACAATCTAATTCTAGGAGATTTAAATGCCTGGAGTCCACTCTGGGGATCTCAAAGATTTAATTCTAGAGGAAAAGTTATAGAAAATTTTATAAATAACCATAATTTTTTTATTCTCAATACTGGCCAAAGTACACACCTATCTACGCATAACACATTAACAACAGTAGATATCTCGTTTTGCACTGCAAATTTATCATCTAAGCTTACATGGAACGTTGAAGATGACTTATGGGGTAGTGACCATAACCCAATTATAATAGATTTTGATTGTTGTAATAGCAAAACAAATTTTATACCAAAATTTAAAACTAAATATGCTAAATGGACACTTTTCTCACAAAAACTTGACGACGAATCCAACCTTAGACAACAATCCACCAATGTCAATAAGGAAACAGCCCAAATTACAAAATCTATTATATCAGCTGCAAATGTTGCTATTCCAATGAGTAAACCAAACAGAAAAACACACAACACCTTTTGGTGGAATAAAGAATTAAACAATATACAAAATGAAAAGAGGTCACTTTGGAAAGAAATAAAAATTAATCCATTATTATCCAAAATTATACAATACAGAAAACTTAATGCCATTTTTAAGAAAAAATCAAAGCAAGCAAAATATCAGGCTTACAAGGATTTTACTTCAAATATTTCGCCAACTACACCTATTCAAAAAATCTGGCAAACATTTAAAGCTTTTTCTGATAAACCATGTAGCATACATAATATTCGTACAATTAAAAGAAATGACGGAACTATTACCAATGAATCCCAAGAAATAGTTAATATATTAGCATCTAACTTTGCATCGGTATCCTCCAATTCCAATTTTACAATTCAATACTTAAACTGCAAAAATACTTCATTAAATACCGATTACAATCCAATAAATTTGAGTAAATCCGCCAGAGAAATAGAAACAGATTTCACCAAATTCGAATTTGATCTAACACTAAATAAAGTAAAGGACAATAGCCCAGGCATTGATAAAATTTCGTATTCTATGATTAAACACATTTCAGATACATTTAAACTACGCTTAATTAATCATTTTAACAATATTTTTGCAAAAGGAACAATACCACATAATTGGAAAAAAGCTATTGTAATATGCATACCAAAACCAAACAAGAATAGAGATGAACTTGACGCTTATAGGCCGATTTCTCTAATATCTTGCTTAAGCAAAATGCTAGAGAAAATGGTTGCAAGAAGACTTTCTTGGTTTATTTTCCAAAATAATTTCATAGATTCAAAACAAACAGCTTTTAGACCTAACAGCAGTACAATAGATACATTAATGCATATAGAATATAACATTGCCAAAATAATTTCTACTCGAAACCACTGCTCTTTATTTAGTATAGATTTCGAAAAAGCATTCGATAAGATTGGAGTTCATTCCGTTTTAAGCCAACTAAAAGAATGGAATATTGGTAGAAATATATATAGATATGTAAAATCATTTCTTACAAACAGAGCTTTCTCTGTCAGAAATAATGGATACATATCGCTAGTTACAAAACTCGAAAATGGTATACCTCAAGGATCACCATTATCGGTGATTCTATTTTTAATTGCATTTGAAAAAATCAATAAAATTATGGTAAAACACAAACATTTTTCACACTGCCTGTATGCCGATGATTTTTATATTTTCAGCAAGCTTAATAATGTAAATACCACACAACATCATCTAGATAAATTAATAGAAGACTTAAACATATGGTGTTCCAATTCAGGAGCCAGTATATCAAAGCAGAAATCTAAACACCTACATGTGTGCCGCAAACACAATTGTATATCGCCAACCTTTAATGTTAACGATATCCAATTTGAAAATGTTTCAGAAATGAAAATACTTGGACTCGTTTTTAACAAAAAATTAAACTGGTTTAATCATATAAAACAACTATCATCTGATCTAACGAAACGCTTAAATATACTGAAGTCTATCAACGGATTATCAAGTGAAAGTCACGTAAGTGTTCTCAAACACGTCTTAAAGTCTTTAATTTTAAGTAAAATAGATTATGGCCTGATTATATATGGCAAAACAGCAAAGTCAAACCTTCTACCAATTAAAAAGTACTATCATGCTGCACTACGAACCATTACTCATGCCTTCTACACCACTCCTATAATGAACATTTTACACGAATTTAACCTACCAACAATTGAAGACAGATTTACATATTTACTTTGCAACCAAATAATTAGGACATCTCAAAACAAAACAATCATAACTTTTGATGATTCTAAGTCATACCTTAAATTAAAAAGAAAGCCCAAAATTAACACCACAATTGCATCTATACATGAATTAGCGAAACAGTATTCAATAGACCTAAAAAATCCACCCCCCTTTAAAACATATCACCCTACCTGGACCAATATCTCTAAATATATAATAAATCCTGAAATAACATCTAAAAGTTGCAATAACCCAGCCATACAAAAACAAATGCACCTTCAAATATGTGAACATTGGAAGAAACAAAACTGGATTTTCTGGTATTGTGACGGTTCTAAATCGGATTTTGGAAACGGATTCGCAATAGTAACAGATGATTGTCAAGTAATTAGGAAAGGATTGGTTCCGCACTATACCTCCATATTTACATCTGAGATCACTGCAATAGAAACAGCAATAACATTAAAACCACCTAGGAAAAAACTAATAATTTGTTCAGATAGCTTATCATCAATAAAAGCGATTGAAAACTGTAATTATAAAGATCCACTAATAACAAATGTTCGTGAACTACTTCTAAGGCAAAACAACATCAAAATACTTTTTACCCCTGGTCATAAAGGAATTCGAGGTAACGAATATGCTGACAAAGTAGCTAAAGAAGTTGTTCAATCTCCTTCAATAATGGTGAACAATTACACAGCAAAAGATATTAAAAACTACGTATGTAAAGAAATACATAACAAAAATAAACTATCAACTAACAACCATTATAGAATGATAAACCCTACAAACAATATTATTACATACCATGAAAAAATTCCGAAATATCAACAAAAAATTATATCCCGTCTTCGACTTGGCCATAGCAAATTAACACACCAACATTATCTTAATAAAGATAGTTATCCATCTTGCCAGAAATGTAACAACCAGTTGACAATGACACATCTACTATCCTGCTACAACAATCCATCAGTTCCTACGGATCTCCTAAAATCTATACAACTTTTAGACTTTAATAAAATTAAACAACACATACCAATAGACTTATTAAGAAAATTGTAAAATATAAATTTTTTAAATTTAATTATTTTTTAAAAAGAAAGGACGAAGGCCTCAGTAGCCAGTTCCTTATTATATATTGATATGTAAATTTATTTACTATTAATAAATAAATAAATAAAAATTATTGTGGACGAATTGACCAAAATTTGTTCTTTCCTTCGATATGAAGATACGGATCAACTGGATGGAGTACCGCTTTCTTCTTGCAGATCAACAATTCTGCCAAATTTATCGGGGATGGCACAATATTGATTAACAAATAAGTCCATGTGTTCAACCTCGAAGCAAATATGATGGATCATCTTCAGACAACCAAGGCACCGGATACGAATTCTGGTAGCTGTTGCTGGTGCGCTTGCTAAGAGATTAGGGCTCCCTTTTAACGGCTTCTGTAGGCATTGCGACTATGAGGAAGAGACAGCTCTGATATTCATATCAGAGCGATCAATTCTTTCATACATGCGTCAGGACTCGAACACTAGTTTGGTAAGGTATCATTAATATCACATGATACCTCAAAGTATCACAACTGGACCAAAGTGGACCCAAGTGACCTGTTTTCTACTGTTCAGACAGCGGCATTGAACCTAACCTATCCGAATTGAATAACACCCAGTGCCGCATATTTTTTTCTTTTCATTTTGTAAGCCTGTGTAATAATTATAATAATAAATTAAAATTCCTCTATTTAAATTAAATTTTAAAAACAAAAACAGCTTTACAAAAATACATAAAATAAAAAATTTCTATAATTTAAAATATTTGCATTCCTTTCATATATTTTCTTTATGCCAGCAACAATAATATCCAAAAACACATGCATATAACAGCAGAAAAATCAATAACTTTAGTGAGTTTGAACTTTTATTTTGTTTTAAATTTTATAAACAAAACAGCAGCCAAAAACAAAAAACAATCATTGGTTAGATTCAATGAAAATGTTTTATAACAAAGTTTCAAATAAATTTTATTTTCTATCAGAAAATTTCTATAAACTATCAGTTTAGTTTGGAAAAATCAAACAATTAATTAAAATCAACTAAAGCGCAAAAAATATATTTAAATACGCTATAGTAGATATATACTTATTTAGTGAAACAAAATTTGAAATATAAAATGAAGAGTATCGAAAATACTTGTTTAACAATTTTAGAAAATACAGGGTATTAAAAATTCCTCATCGCCAAAAAAATTAAACTCATTTATTTTTAAATACTAAATACTATGAAAATAAACTACAATAATCAGCATTATTTAGTTGTTTTCATGTTATAAAGCATGGAAATAAATATTTTTTTTATAAATTCTATTTGTGTATACATGAATGTATGTAGGTATGTTGTATATAAATTATTTGAAATATAATCAACATGCAATTTCAATTGTTTAAGCCAATTGGGAATATAGTTTTAACAATTGATTGTTGATTTATAAATATTTTATAGAAACGAGTAGAGAAAGACATATACAACAACAATATTATCTAGATAAGTATGGAAAAAATATAAATTTTATACTAAATAATAAATAAAATAATACAAATTTTATTTATACATTATTAGAATACAAAAAAATAAAAATACTTGTATAAATTTCAAATAAATGATGGCTTTAAATGAACAAAAGACCATAGCACTTAGGGCGTATAAGTGTTGTTTTAAAAAATTAAAATTAACACAATACATTTTATAATATTTAGGTATAAAACTTATAATATGAAGGCAGTTAAAAAAGTGACTTAAATTATAATACAAAACATTAAAATAATTAATTTATAATTTTATATTATTTGCAAATAACTTTTCCTGTGGCTTTCATATAAAAAATAAATAAACAAATAAATAAATAAATGAATAAATAAATAAAATTACTTTTACGTTATGTATGGCAATTTTCATATACATTTTTATTACCTATTTTTTAATAAATATTAAAAAAATATATATTTACAACAATAACAATAAACAGTTGATAAACAAAAGCAAAAAAACTATGCTAAAGAGAGAAAAAAATATGTTGTCATTGTTATAAATTTTTAATATTTTTTTTCTGCTCATATTCTGTTGGTTTTTGTGTTAATGTCACGAAACTATTTTAACAATCTGTGAAAATGCATATGTATATATCAGTTAAAAAAAATAAAAGAATAAATAAACAAAATGTGTAATGTTTTTCAACAAAACAATAATTGTTAACTCTTGAGTTATGATGTTGTTAAACAATGACAACAAATGTTAAACATAATTTTTTTTTTTTTGCAATTGTAAAGTAATTTTTCTATATATACAGAGAAAATTAAAATATATAACAAAATACAAATTCAAGGTATAAATACCGATTTAAATGGAAAAAATAATATAATTTTAATAAATAACACCACAAAAAACACATTAAAAAAAATTGATAATAAAATAAGATAAAAACTAGGAAAATTTAACTAAAAACTTAAATTAGCATAAACATTAAATAAAAAACATAAATATTAAGTAATTATTTATAAATAAATTAATATGTCTTAATAAGTATAAAAATAATAGACGACATTTTCATATAATATGAATTCCTATTAACATTTGCACATATTTTTGCCCATCAAGTGCCCCGCATATAGTAAATTGAAACACAAAATGTACAAATGAAAACACTCAACAATATTACATACCAAAAAATAATTTATTTAAAAATATCTGCAATATATTAGCACATAATTCTTAAAACCTTTACCAAGTTTGCTCAAAAGATTCAGAATGCTAGTTAGGGCTACTAGCATTTTAGCTTACAATATACTAGTTCAATGGTCATAAATACTTTCACACCATGAGTTAACTAATTTTAGCATGCTATTCCACAATTGTATTATAATACGTAAGGGTTCAGGCAACAAAAACAAAGAAAAAGAAAATTTAATGTTGAAAAGCAAGAAATAATTATAAATACTATTGTTGGGAAAACAATAATTAATTGTGACATTTATAAATAACTAGTTCAGTTATAATTAGTTTAGTCATCTTTTTAATATATAGTAGACAAAAGCTAATAATAGTCTGGACATATGAATAGTTATAGTCTAGTCATAGTCTGGACACATGAATAGTCAAAGTCAGGACATAAGAATTGTCATGATAGTCGTACTGTAGTCATATTCTAGACTTAGTGAAGTCATAGTCTAGCCACAGTCTAGTCATAGTCTAGTCACAGTATACTCACAGTCTAGTCATATTGTAGTCATAGTCTGGTCACAGTCTAGTCATATTGTAGTCATAGTCTGGTCATAGTCTAGCCATAGTCTAGTCATAGTCTAGTCATAGTCTAGTCATAGTCTAGTCATAGTCTAGTCATAGTCTAGTCATAGTCTAGTCATAGTCTAGTCATAGTCTAGTCATAGTCTAGTCATAGTCTAGTCATAGTCTAGTCATAGTCTAGTCATAGTCTAGTCATAGTCTAGTCATAGTCTAGTCATAGTCTAGTCATAGTCTAGTCATAGTCTAGTCATAGTCTAGTCATAGTCTAGTCATAGTCTAGTCATAGTCTAGTCATAGTCTAGTCATAGTCTAGTCATAGTCTAGTCATAGTCTAGTCATAGTCTAGTCATAGTCTAGTCATAGTCTAGTCATAGTCTAGTCATAGTCTAGTCATAGTCTAGTCATAGTCTAGTCATAGTCTAGTCATAGTCTAGTCATAGTCTAGTCATAGTCTAGTCATAGTCTAGTCATAGTCTAGTCATAGTCTAGTCATAGTCTAGTCATAGTCTAGTCATAGTCTAGTCATAGTCTAGTCATAGTCTAGTCATAGTCTAGTCATAGTCTAGTCATAGTCTAGTCATAGTCTAGTCATAGTCTAGTCATAGTCTAGTCATAGTCTAGTCATAGTCTAGTCATAGTATAGTCATAGTCTAGTCATAGTCTAGTCATAGTCTAGTCATAGTCTAGTCATAGTCTAGTCATAGTCTAGTCATAGTCATAGTCTAGTCATAGTCTAGTCATAGTCTAGTCATAGTCTAGTCATAGTCTAGTCATAGTCTAGTCATAGTCTAGTCATAGTCTAGTCATAGTCTAGTCATAGTCTAGTCATAGTCTAGTCATAGTCTAGTCATAGTCTAGTCATAGTCTAGTCATAGTCTAGTCATAGTCTAGTCATAGTCTAGTCATAGTCTAGTCATAGTCTAGTCATAGTCTAGTCATAGTCTAGTCATAGTCTAGTCATAGTCTAGTCATAGTCTAATTATTGTTTAGTCCAGTCATAGTCTAGTCATAGTCTAATTATTGTTTAGTCATAATCTAGTCATAGTCTCGTCATAATGTAGTCATAATTTAGTAATAGACTACTCATATTCTAGTCATAGTCATATTCATATTTCATCCAAGTATTCTTACTTTTATTCATAGAATTTTATATAAATAGTATTATATTTGTTATCCAATTTATTATCCTTTTTTATTGCTGGTATATGCACTTGTATTTTGTAATTAGTTTCAACATATATTTAGTTAGAATTTATATTAACAGTATAAGTATTTGTTATATATGAACCATACTAAATTAGTCTACTTAAAGTTGTACACATGATTTAACATGAGCTTAGTATAAAATATTTTCAGTATGAATGTAGGTGTTTATTATTTACAACATACTTACAAATCTAAATGTGTATGAAAATTTGTATGAACATGTACAGGTAAATGTACATTTCTCTTCATGCTCAGTATTGTGTAAATTTTAACCAGCTTATTTTCATATATCATACAAGAAAGTTTAGAATGTATTCATGTGTTTTGATATTAGAATTGTGTTAAAATGTATGTGTTTATATGCTAAAAGAAGATTTGCTCTTGTTTTTATTTACACACATACATTTTTACGTACTTATGTATTTGTATTCTATGATTGTATTTGTGTATTTGTTTCATTTAACATCTAAATCTAATAATAGCATTTAAGTAAATGTATTTATTTGCGTGCCTTTATATTTTCATGTATTTTTGTTTCCGTGTGCATGAAATAGGTGCGAAAAAAATATAAATTTTCAGCTATAAATTGAAATTTATTTCTTTAAGAATAAAAACAACAGCAACTTCAATGACATAAAGCCTATTTAAATTACAAATACCTATTGTAATAAGAGTACAATGCTCAAACATATAGAAATACCTACATGTCTACATACGATTAGATTTATATACTTTTTTATCAAAACATATACATACATATCTACGAACGTCATTGTCGTGTGAAAAACGTTTAACAATGAATGTAAAGAAAATGCAAAAACAAAAAATTGGAATACTACAAGGCGCTTATTTTCTATACATAACGTTTATATATTTTTCTTTTCCGTTTTTGTTTGTGTTTGAAAAAAGAGACTTGACATCAATAATAAGAATTGAAAACGATAATAGATTTTTCAAGAAAAGGAATTAATATTATTGTTTTAATAAATACTTAAATAAAGAAAAACAATCAGTGTTAATGAGATTATAATCTCTATAAAAATATAATGAAAAAATTAATAAAAGGAAATTCGATATAGAAAAAAAAAAAATTACGAGGAATATATAGCAAGGATATGATAAGGTTATAGCTAGATTAAAAGTAGACTAAAGCTACGTTATAAACAGGCCGGGATATATAGCGACGATATAATAAAGTTATAGCTAGATTAAGATCAGATTGAGGATACATTATAAAAAGATTGTGACTAGACTATGAATAGACTATGACAAGACTATGACAAGACTATGACAAGACTATGACAAGACTATGACTAGACTATGACTAGACTATGACTAGACTATGACTAAACTATGACTAGACTATGACTAGACTATGACTAGACTATGACTAGACTATGACTAGACTATGACTAGACTAGACTATGACTAGACTATGACTAGACTATGACTAGACTATGACTAGACTATGACTAGACTATGACTAGACTATGACTAGACTATGACTAGACTATGACTAGACTATGACTAGACTATGACTAGACTATGACTAGACTATGACTAGACTATGACTAGACTAGACTATGACTAGACTATGACTAGACTATGACTAGACTATGACTAGACTATGACTAGACTATGACTAGACTATGACTAGACTATGACTAGACTATGACTAGACTATAACTAGACTATGACTAGACTATGAATAGACTATGACTAGACTATGACTAGACTATGACTAGACTATGACTAGACTATGACTAGACTATGGCTAGACTATGACTAGACTATGACTAGACTATGACTAGACTATGACTAGACTATGACTAGACTATGACTAGACTATGACTAGACTATGACTAGACTATGACTAGACTATGACTAGACTATGACTAGACTATGACTAGACTATGACTAGACTATGACTAGACTATGACTAGACTATGACTAGACTATGACTAGACTATGACTAGACTATGACTAGACTATGACTAGACTATGACTAGACTATGACTAGACTATGACTAGACTATGACTAGACTATGACTAGACTATGACTAGACTATGACTAGACTATGACTAGACTATGACTAGACTATGACTAGACTATGACTAGACTATGACTAGACTATGACTAGACTATGACTAGACTATGACTAGACTATGACTAGACTATGACTAGACTATGACTAGACTATGACTAGACTATGACTAGACTATGACTAGACTATGACTAGACTATGACTAGACTATGACTAGACTATGACTAGACTATGACTAGACTATGACTAGACTATGACTAGACTATGACTAGACTATGACTAGACTATGACTAGACTATGACTAGACTATGACTAGACTATGACTAGACTATGACTAGACTATGACTAGACTATGACTAGACTATGACTAGACTATGACTAGACTATGACTAGACTATGACTAGACTATGACTAGACTATGACTAGACTATGACTAGACTATGACTAGACTATGACTAGACTATGACTAGGCTATGACTAGACTATGACTAGACTATGACTAGACTATGACTAGACTATGACTAGACTATGACTATACTATGACTAGACTATGACTAGACTATGAGTAGACTATGACTAGACTATGACTAAGATTATATTTCTATTGAGGTTTTCACGAATTGTATAAGAGAAAAGTAATTTTTGTAGCATGAATGATTATGGGCTTTTAATTTATTAGTTAACATTATAATTATTATTATAATATCCTGCAGATAAGCCACATGGCTTCGCGGGACTAGAATTAAGATTATTGTAAATCAAATTTTTAAAATGAATAAAATTGATTGAATTGATTAAAAAAAAAAAAAAAAAAAAAAATATAATGTGGAAGTTCACTTTACTGTTTTGGCTATTAATTTCCTTTAGAATTTGTTATTTAACACTTGACATTTTTAACATAAATTGCTTCCTGTAAATTTGCCAATTATTAATAGACACTATTAATTATCTCAAAGACTGAAAACAGACATTCTGTTATTAATATCTTATTATGTTAACAGACGCTGTAAATGATAAGTATTTCGAAAGATTACAAATTTCCATAACAATAAAAAATTGTAAAAAAAACCGTTTAATTATGAAAAAAATATTCTGTTAAAAAAAGTTAACAAAAACTGTCAAATACTAACATATATATTATTTTATAACTCAATAAAAGAATTATTCAAATAATCACAAGCACTGTTATTGCATATACAAGTAGTGTATACAATAACAGTTTCATAACAGTGTTATGAATATCCGTTAACAAATAACATTATAATTTGAAATCATCATTAACAGTTCTTTATCTTTTGCGGCTCCCTTTAATCGGTAATACTAAATGTAATTTTTATAAAGCAAAACAATGCTCTTATCCTGCTTTAGATGCTTTCTCTTTTCATCAACTCAGAGTTATGTTATTTCGCATTTCTCTTTAAAAAAAATACAACTTCGTGAAAATGTTAAAAATAACGACTGTGGCAACAACAAAACACACCAAAAAAGAATTGGTTTGATAATATATTTGTTAAGGAAAACTTCTTTCGTCCTGCAGCAAACATTTTGTAAACATGTTTAGTAACAAATTGTCTGTTAATGCAAACGGTTGTGTTAAACGGGAAAAATTATTCATGGAATAAAAGGCAGGCATATTAACAAAAAAATACTAGAGATTATTTGCTTTTAGTTTAAGCAAAACAAAAACGGTTACAATTTCAAAATTTGAAAAGAAAAAAAAACTACTTTTAATAAAAATTTAAAAAAAAAAACGCTAAACTTAATAATAATAATATAAAAAATATAAATTGTGAAAACGTGTAATAAAATAAGAAATAAATTAAAAAATAAAATCTAAATGTTATAATTTTAGTGGAAATACATATATGAAATTAGAGTTAATTTTCTTCAAAAAAGAAGTTAAAAAATGTAATTATTGTGAAAATTTAAATAACAAGATTATAACTAATGTTTAAATATTGGATTTACTAGCTTTTAAAAAAATATTTTTAGAAAATAAACCACAAAATATTGAAAAATAAAAAATAATGTATACATATTTGTTATATAAAAATTCCTTCAAAATAATTTTGTTTGTGCACAATTAACTTTTAGTTAAAATTCAAAACCCACACTTAAATTAAAAGGATTAAAACAACAGAATACAAATTTTTGGTAAATTAAATTTTCTGGATTATTTCTTGGAATAAACTTTTTCCTATGGTTTGTTTAGGGACATTTATTATAACTTATTTACAGCCCTTAATAAACTGCATTGTATTCTTAACTAAAATTACGATTGTATCTTTATTCTAGAATTGTTTTACTTTATTTAAAATAAACAAAAATAAAAATCTACAAATGAAGAAACCAAATGTGAAAACAGTTCTCCAGGGACTTTTTAAATTTTCTATGGATTCTATTTTCTTGTCAAACCTTATATTTTGTCAATGATTTTTATTTTGAAAATTTTATTTCTATGAGCTTTTTATTCTAGGATATCTAGGGAAGTTAACAATGAAGAAAGAAAAGGAATACAAAGAATTTAAGAAATACCCTATACTAATATTGAAGTAGCTTCTAGAAAATTTCACAATTAAGTTTGTTTAAATTGATGTCTTAAGTACTTAGTGTTAGTAAACTATGAAGACTTATATTTAATATTTCTTATTAGATCATATTTTGTACTCTTGTTAAAAACTTTCACCATTGTGAAGCAAACTCCTGGAATTTGAATACGTATTTTCTGTGTTATAGCAAATTTTATCAGCATCATGAATGCTGATAGTGTCTTTTTGACTTATACTTTGTTGAAATCTAAACAGTAACTCTACTCACAGTTATTTGATATTTCAAAATCCTTTGTACTGTATACAGTAGCTTAAAATGCCGACGAATGTTCTTTTTACTATTTGTTAAGTTTTTCGCAATTTTTTCCATGTTTTTTCATTATATTAGATAATTGCACATAAGTTTGGATAAAAGAGTTTTAAAAAACGAAAAATACCCAGAAATATGAAGAACAACGTTCCTTTTTAAGATTGAAATTTGTTTTATTTTGTTTTTTGTTTTTAATGTTATGAATTTTATATTTACAGTACTGCATATTAGAAACAATTGTATGGGAGCTAGGTGAAATAATTGACCATTTCAATCGACTTTGTCGCCACATTAATCATATGCGCCATATCTCAACAAATAATTTTTAAAATTGTGACCTGTATTTCGTACAGCTAATTAGCCAGGCGGACGGACTTACACCTATGCTGATGTAGGGTGAAAAATGTTTAAATGCTAAATATTTGTAACAGGGTTACATTAGGGCCGATGAGTAATAAAATAACCCAATATGAACAATAACCCAATATGAATTAGTTTTTTTTTTTTTTTTGGCGTTTGTTCATTTATGGGATTTGGGCGATTTTCCCTGGTGCAATTATTCGTACAGCTGATTATTTGTGAGTCTGCCAATTTTTATTTGAATCGCAACAAGAATACCCCTACCTGCTATTTATGCTGATATGAGAAAAACGTATTTCTGGCTTAAATACACTTCTTGGTTTTATAAAAATATAAGGAGGTGTCGTAGAAAATATAAACTTACTACATATGTACATAAGGAGTGCGATAAAACCACTTCAGAGCTTTTGTACGTAGTGACATTTTATGCGAAATCAGGCCAAAAAAATGTGGACATATTATGGAAATATGAAAGGAAACTAATTTTTTTCCAAACATTCTTTCATGTATTTTTCGGTATTTGTAGAGCCCACTGTAACAAATGACTTGCTTCTTTTGCCGCAACTGCATAAATATTACCACACCACGAATTCTTTAGGATATTTCGTCAGCTTTTTGGTCCTAAACTTATGTTTAACATTTCCTTGAGCATCAACAATATAAAAATTTTGACTCGGAGAAAAATATTTTATATATTACTTGATATTAGGTATGAGGAAAAACGTGTGTTAAGATTTTTTGATCACACTTTATATTACTTCAGACCTTAAGTGAATTAATAAAAAGTTTTGAAAAAGTAAGAGCAAGGACACGCCTAACTCCCATATATCTTGAAAAGAGTTTATAAACCTGCCAATGCAAAGAAAAATATCGTTAAAAAAATATATAAACTACATTTAGAGGCTTTTCCTTTCCTTATCGAAGTTAAAGATTTTAATCTGATCGGAATATTAAATTAGTAAACTTTAAAAAAATAAAATAAAAAATCGATGTAAATGCTTTCCCTGATCAAAATGTGAAATCAGTTTTCGATATGATTTGGAGAGCAAATATATATAGCAAATCAAAATTTCTTAAAACCAAAACAGACTTCAAAAAAAAAAAAAAAAATCGTATATCCGCTCCCTGATAGAAAAACCTATCTCCGTTAGGATTTGTATTGTATAAATCCGTTAGGATTTGTAGGTTCTTTATAAGTATTCCAAATTTTAATTTTCTATCATATCTGGGGCTTCAGATAGAGAAAAATTCTGGAAAGAGAAAAAATTAAAATTAAACAAAAATCCGCTTATTTCTGACCTCTGCTAGAAATTTTAAAGTCCGGCTCCGTTAGGATTCATAGGTTGGAATGTAACATAAGTAAATCAAATTTTTCTACGTCTTCTGGGAAAGCTCTGGAAAGTAAAAAATGCTTAACAAATTATATATATATAGAAGATGAGGAAAATGCATTTTCTTCTAAAATACTGATCAAAACTTTATCAAGATTTGCGATAGCTATTGGAAATATATTTTTTATGCGTCAGACAATATTTCATTCAAAAAGGAGTAAAGGCATATGTACCTCCCAAGCCCTATCATGTTGGAAGCTATGGTCAATTATGGACCGAAATGAAATTTAGCAAACGGATTTGTGCTTATATAAAACTAATTTGTTTTAAATTTAATAAAATATTCCTATTTTTAACCCTTCGTCATACAGATGTTTTAATTGTCATATTCGTATCAAATACGGTCTGGCTAGGCCAGCTATTCTATATACTTTAATGGAATTTTTGGTAATTTTTTTATATTACTACATTTGTATAACTATATTCTAGCATTACTAATACATAGTTTTGCAAGATATTACATTTTCCCATAGATAAACTTCACGTTCTTCTCCTTGTATTGAGTCTACAAAAAAATTTTTCTTTTCAAACATTTAAGGTTTTATCAGTAATTCTCTCATAATAACATATGTAAAGTGATGAGAGCTCAGTTTAAAAGTAAAGCCATATAATTTTCCACACAAAATATAACTGGTCCAGCCAGACCATATTTCTTACGAATGTGACATGTACACTAATTTATCCTCTTAACTATCCTCGTGTTAGGTTTATCGTTCTAGTTTTTTCATAGATCGTTGGAAATCAAAATTGTAGGAGGGTACCAAGTCTCTAGCTTTATTATAAATATATGAAAACAACATTTAAATCTGCAATTGGTCTGGCCAGACCAGTTTGTAAGACGGTTAAGGCGAAGTATTAAGACCCTATTCCGGGAGGACTTATGTATGGGAATGAGGTGAAATAATGGACCGATAATGACCAATTTCAATAGCGTTTGTAGTTATGCCAATATAAACTTATGTGTCAAATTTCATTAAATTATCTTCAAAATTGCGACATGTATTTTGTGCACACGGCACAAATGGACAGTAGAGTGTCCCGAGAATAGCCTTTTTCGAGATTTCTATGTAGGAAAACCCCTCAAACGATGCGTAAAAATTTGCTTAATATGAAAAAATTATTTAAAAAATTTTTAAAATCGGTCTTCAATTCCCTACCAGCGATTGAAAAATCATTTTTTAATCGAAATGGGTATCAAAAAATTTTTAATTTTATGCTGATTATGGACAAAATATTTTCAAAATTTCCCGTGACTTTCAATCGTTAGTAGGGAACTGAAGATGAATTTTAAAAATTTTGTTAATATTTTTCATATATTAGGCTAATTTTTACGCATCGTTTAAGGGGTCTTCCTACAAAATTTTTGTCTACGAAACACTCTAATAGACAGACAACTATTCATCAAGCCAGCCAGATGGACGGACGGACATCATTAAATTAACTAGGAAAGTGATTCTGGGTTAAAGTGGATGTTGGGATATTCTTTCTGTACGTTACAAGCATAAGTGCAAACGCATAATACCCCAATCACCTTTGGTAGTGTAGGGTATAAATAGCGAGATTTGAAGTGATTTTTTGTCATATTTAAATCATACTTGCTTTTTGATTAACAATTTATTCATAAATAGTTTTTATGGTTAATAAAGTTTAAATAATATAATAGTAATAATATAATAGTATAATAATAATTATAAAAGTAAATGTTTAAGCAAGTTCATAAAATGAGTCAATTTTATTTGATTTTATAAATAAAGAACGGCAGACGAAAATTGTTATATTTTTTATGCGAACTACTACACAAAAATTTTTAAATTAATAATTCTGTAAAAATAAAATGATTATGAGCAGAATAGAAATTATTTCTTCTTTGTTGAAATACTAAATTTTTTGCATTTTTAAGAAGTAGAAAAGGGTATAAAAAGATATAGAAGCTGAAACTAAAATGTTGAGGCTAAATTGAAAAATCTGCTAGAAAGTTTCGAAATCCATAATAAATTTCCTTAAATCTCAAAAGTGTTAAATAAATTAAAATATTTTACACTGCCGCTCACTTGAATACGACACATACAAAAATTGCTTTTGCCATTTAATATTTCGCTAGTGAATTATAACTAAAGCTAACTTTTTTAAATTTAAATTAAACTTTATTAACACGATATATTATAATTCATAATAATTAAGGAATAGGTGTTAAAAACAAAAAAACTAAAACAACAACTAAAAGTTTTGGCTCATCACATTACGACATATAGCTTAAAGTTCAATAAAAGCTTAAATTTTCTAACTTTTTCAATAAAAACTTTAAAAATTTGTATTTCTTGGTTATTTTAGTAATGTGTACTACCTCCTTTATTAGAGATAACCTCAAAAATAAGGTTTGGAATTAAGTCATAAAGGTTTTTTATGTAATCGAAAGAAATTGTATTCCACGCTTTGTTAATGGCTTCAATTAGGTTGGATTTTGTTTCATACTGTTTTCCAGATTCATCCACTTTACGAGCTAATAATATAATTTTAGATGAAAATAGAATGTGTAGGACCAGGAAAAATGGTAGCTCCCATACAAAGAAAATATTAAAAAATAGTATATTTTGAGAACTTTTGTAGCAAAGGTCGTAAAATTTATGGGAATAACTTTCTTATCAACATGCCACAGTGGTCCAAAAACGATTTTTTTGGAAATATTCTGTGGTATTTTTGAGTTGACTTGAAGTAGTACAGGTTCCTACCGGGTCACGAGGGTAGAGAGTAGACTTCCAAAATTTGTTTTTTAACGCAAATACTCATAAAGCTCAATCGAAGGCGCTCCGAAACACGGATTTTTCTCAAGATCTACCCAATCTTTGTCAACTTTGAAAAAGGTTTTTTAATTTGTTTCCTTCAATTCAAAGATGTCAAAGCTGAGATAAAAAAAATATATATTGGTTATATACCACAATATGTTGGTTAAAGACACAAAAAATATTTAATAAGCCACCCATTTTACAACGTCTGAGTGATCATTTTGATGGAAAAAGTCAATTTTTATACCCTTCACCACAGGTGTAAAGGGTATATATAAGTTTGTCATTCCGTTTGTAATTCCCACAATTTTCGTCGGAGAGCAAAAAAGTTTACATTTTTGGGATCCTTGTAAGAAATGATGACGATAGGACCATGTCCGTCCGTCCGTATGTCGGTTGAAATGGCGTTTATGAAGCTCACCGATAACTGACATATATAATATATATGTCAAACGATCGGAAATGCTTTCGAGAATTTTGCTATTGGAATTCTGCCAGATCGGTTCATACAATGCGGAGATATGTTAAAAAAACCGGTTTTTAGAACAGGTTTTCAAGTTTCTGAAGCCTCTGTATATACTAGAGACTTCGTTTTTATAAAGAAGTCTCGGACATTTTTTTCTGAATTTTTGTTCTGAAAAAATGAAATAAATCGGTTCAATAATAACTGAGATATCGGACAAAACGCATTTTTTATTTTTTGAAGCCCTGGTTTAAGCTATAGATTTTTATTTTTATACAGATCGGTCACAAATATTTTTATAAAATTTCGGTTTTTTTAATCAGAAGGTTCGGTTTATAAATGGCGGTGATATGCTTTAAAAACTGGTTTTTGGAACCGGTTTTTCAGTTTCTGAAGCCTCTACATATACAGGTACTTCGAATTTTTAAAGGGGGCTCGGAAATTATTTTCTGAATTTTTGTTCTGAAAAAATGAAATAAATCGGTTCAGTAATAACTGAGATATCGGGGAAAACGAATTTTTTATTTTTGAAGCCCTTGTTCAAGCTACAGATTTTTATTTTTATATAGATCAGTCATAAATGTTTTTACAAAATTTCGTTTTTTTTAATAAACCAAATTCGTTCATAATCAACAGAGTTATGGCCCAAAAACAAATCTGTTAAGAATATAAATACACACACAAACATGTATATTAAGCATTGTAATGACTATTAGTGACGTTTTTTGTTTTTTGTATAGACAAGTAGTTTAGTTAGAAACAGCAGTAATATAATGAATAACTGTGTTGTTGTTGTTCTTTGTATATACACACATAAAAAAATAAATAAATATGGAATTGTTGTTGTTGTTTATTTTTTAAAAGCAAATTTTCTTAGTTTGAAAAAAAAATTAGATTTATATATGTGAAAATATGAAAGCATACGTTAAGGCGAAAATTTTATTATTTGTCGGTAATATGGTAATATGATGTCGATGAGATAGTAATATGGTAATATGGTGAAGGGGTATCAAAGATTCGGCACAGCCGAATCTTTTTTCATTTTTTTCATTAAAACAGGATTTTCCCGGACTAGGATTTTGGATATTTTTTCTGGTAATAGTCTGGAGAAATTTCACTACATTAAATATCTCCAACGGTTCACTAGTGATAGAAATATATTCTTGTATTACCCGTCCAATGATACCACTGTGTATATTGGACGGGTAGGACAGGGACTATAATAGCTCCAAATAAAGTAATTAATTTTTAGTTATATCCTAGAAAAGGGTAACAAAGCTCACTTGAACGAGCTAGAATTTTATAATATTTTAATATCTTTTAGTTATCGTTAAGTTTTTCTATTTTCATTGTTCAAAAATGCAATCTTAAATTTTAAAACAATTACTTTCTCTTCACTTTTCACTTTATTAAATTTCCTCAAAAAATTGCACAATTTTGTATATTTTTAATCTTCAAATTCCTTAACATTTATTAACTTCATTTAATTTTATTGCATTATAAACTTAAACTTTAACAAACAACCAATAAATAGAGAAAGAATAAAAAAAAAGTAAAATAACAAGAGAAAAGAACACAAAACCGGAATAACAAGAAAATAAAAAGGATTGTGTTTTTCAAATGGACTTATGATTCTTTGAACATTTAAGACATAAACTTCCTTCATGTTGTTTTGTGTTTTGAATTATTTTTTACTAGATATTTTGGAAAAACAGCCACGTACTGAACTTTATTATAATCTGTGTTTTTGCCTTTTGGGGTTTTTTCGAAATTCAGTTGTGGCAGGAGACAGACATACCAAAACAACAGCAACAAAAATAACATTTAGAAACCAGCAAACAAACTAGCAGTAAATGAAAGTTTCTTTTTCTTAATTTTTTCTTTAGTACTAGTATTCTATAAGACTGTCCTATTTATTTGTCTATAGATTTTAAAGGAGGCAACTTTATTTTTGTTTCCTAAATGAACTTGCATTTGAAGGGAAGCGGCAAACTAACAGAGTTGCCAAGAGAACAACAAGAGCTACAACAATAACTTGCCACACTAACTAGAAATTGCTGTCTATAATAAAAAGTGAAAAATAAAAATATATTTAAAAATAGAGCAGCTATAAAAGTTGTAGAAATTCATTGCTTGTGTTCTTAACAACAATATAAAAAAGCAAGTTCATTTTTAGTAATATTGCTACTTTCAACTTTGCTGCCATCATCTTCATCATTATTGCATTTGCTTCATTTTCATTTTCATGAACATGCAACACTGCAACAAAAGCAACTACCACTTTATCAAGAAATTCAACTTTAAGTTAAAACTAAGTTTTTCATTGTTGCTGGCTGGCTGACTGCTACTGATGCTGCTACTTTATACATTTTCCACTTTGTGCTAGGAAACTGCTGCCACTATTATTTGGCATTGGATTTGCAACATTTTCTGACATCTTATCGTCTTATGAGTTTAACTTTGTAAATAGTACACACACACATATACACATATTTACTTGTACTTATAGAGACACTGTATAAGTTTGTTAAATAAAATTTCTTCATTCAACTAACAAAATTAGTTGAATGTCGAAAGATAGTAGGAGTAAAAGTGTTGACGGGGTTTGAATGCTGGAAATGTGCATGAAATGCTTGTGTAGTGAATAGTTAAAGAAAAAAAAAGTTTTACTTTTAAAATTTTTCTCTTAGTCTTTTTATAGCAACCTCATATAGTTTTGTTCTTTTTCTTCTTTTTTAGTTTTTCTTGTTTGAAGTTTTACTTTTTGTTAGATTTTATTTTGTTTTCGTTACTTTTACTTGTAGTCGTATACTGCAACAACTCATTTTGCAACCAATGAGTGTCATGTCTTAGTGATTACTTTACTTTTTATTTTTATTTTATGATTTTATTTTTTCTTTTAAATATTTTAGAATAAGTAGAGTAGAGTAGAGTATAAAAAGGTGAGGGAAATAGTTAATATCCTTTAAGTTTATAATTTTAGATTTGTTATATTACAGTAGGGAAGTTCTAATTTTTTGTATTTTATACAAATAGGATCAAACTAGTAATATTTATAAATAAAATGTTATCCATATATTGAATAACAAACAAATATTTGAATTTTTTTATTTCTTAAAAGGATAATTTATTGCTTAATTAGTCTTACTTCATGTATATTAAAAATTTCTATACTTTTAGCTTTTGCGAAATAGTTTAGAAATATTAATATTTTATATCCCAATTTAACAGGAATTTTTGCCAAAACTATTCCAAAAATCGTTAAAATTTTTGAGTATATCTCTTTTGTAATTTCGTTAAAGCAGAATAAAATTTATTATAGTATTGCAAAATAAAAATGTAAATTTCCATAAAAATTTATTTTGTTCTTATAAATTTTATCTTTCAAAAACAGTTTTTTCCTCAATTACACAGAGAAAACAGATTCGTTGTGGTAACCGAATTTGTTACCAATCGAATTTGGTCGGTTGCACATACTATCAAACAAATTAATTGTAATATCCAATTATTTCGTTTGCTAATACCATCTTATTGGTATCAATAAAAAATTTATTTATTATGATTACCTACAACTCTGCATTAAAGAGTACACACAACTGTTTAAAATAAGCAATTCGATGGGAACAACTAAAACATTGGTTGGTTGAACATAATTATTTTTATTGTTGTTTTTGTTTAAATATGTATGTATGCGTTTTTTATTTGAATTACAAAAATACATTTTACTTAAATAATAAGTAAAACAAACATTTAACCTTTCAGAATTCAGCATTTCTTCTTCGCTTATAATTTCCTCATACTTCTGTATTCTCTATTCTTGGACATAAGTGGTAGTTAATTTTAGAACTTCATAGATGAATTCTGAAAATAAAGGTTTATCAAGAGCACAATCTCTATACAAAATGATATACATAGATTCCAATGGCAACATACCTGGTACATTAGGTTTCAATGATGAAAATGTATTTAGGAAAATCATTTTGGTTTTATTAAATTCCATATTCACAATATTTATTTCTGAAAATTCTAAACTCAATCTTCCAAATCCGTGAATTTTTATTTTTTGTTTTATTTTATTTTAGTTTTTTTTTTCTTAAATTTTAAAATAATTTGTTTCTATATTTTTTTAAGAAACGTCAGAAAATAAATACAGTTTTATATTTTGACAGTTGGAACAACCGAATTATTCTACTTTTGTAATCAATTATTGGCTTTATTAACTGTTTCGATTATAACAAAAAATATTGAAATTAAAAACTGTTATGATAAATTTAATTTGGTTGTATTACACGATTGAACAAAATTAACTTCAACAAAAGCATAAATCGTTTACAGTAATCAATTTAATTTTTATTTATAAATATTATAAGTATTTTTATTATCACAATTTTCTGTCGTTTGGAAGCACTAAATTATTACATATTGTAATATCGTAACCGAATTATATTTTATTTATTTATTTATTTGTTTGTAATTTTTTGTTGAACTTATTTATAGAGTTTTTAGAATTTGTATTATTCGGGCTCAAGTTCATTGAATAATTGTAGAAAAATACATTGTAAAAGTTTATTGGACACTCGGCAGAATGGAATGCATTTTCTAGTCAGCCACGACCGTCATCAGCACTCTTCAGTGCACTGCCGAGTGTCCAATAAACTTTTACAATGTATTTTTCTACAATTATTCAATGAACTTGAGCCCGAATAATACAAATTCTAAAAACTCTATAAATAAGTTCAACAAAAAATTACAAACAAATTAATCTTCACACTGGGCACGGTGTAAACTTGTTACTTGACTTCCCTGCTAGGCTTTCTAAAAATAGAAACAACCAGAAGGGACAAAACAAATAACAACAACAACATAGTTCATTGCTACTTAATAAGTGGCTAAACAATAACAATTATACATTGCTTCATTTGCTACCTAACTGATAGCTTTAAAGCATATAAACAATAATAATTGTAAAAGGAGAATACAAATAATTGTAAAAAGCTTTAACGTAAACCATTCGTCTAACTTAATAACATTTAGGAAAAGAAGTCACAGATTCCATTTCCTAAAAATTGTAAGTTAAATAGATGATGTTTACAGAGAACACCACAGTGGGACACTGAAGAGTGCTGATGACGGTCGTGGCTGACTAGAAAATGCATTCCATTCTGCCGAGTGTCCAATAAACTTTTACAATGTATTCTTCTACAATTATTCAATGAACTTGAGCCCGAATAATACAAATTCTAAAAACTTTATTTATTTATTTGAAATTTATTGTTTTTTCATACACAACAAGATTGAATCTTATAAATTACAGTGTAGAAATTTTAAATAAGAAAAGATGCCACAAGTTAAATAAAATAAATTATAAAAATTAATTGATATAAAAAAATTAGAACATTGATTTAAAAAAAAATTTATATAAAAATTATAAATAGAAATATGTAAGTTAGGACAAAAAAAAAAAAAAAAAAAAACATTAAGAATACAATTTCAATAACTTTTTTGCGTTGCTTATAATTTGTTTGTTGTGTGGGAGTGTATTCCAGATGCGTGTGGCGTTTACAAGAAATTGCCATTCTGATATGAGGTATCGACGCGTAGGTATGATGAGTTTTTTTCCCCTCCTAGATCGTGCAAACTGTAACATGTTAAACATATAATTGGGTTTTGTGGTGTAAATGATTTTGTGAAGAAACATTAAGACTCTTATATTGAGAAGATTTTCAAAAGAAATGAGAATTCATTAGAGGGGACTTTGTGGTACTTTTTTGTTCTTCTAATGGTACTTTTTGAATTTTCTATAATATTTAACCTAGAAACATTAAATTAAAGATATGTGGTCTTAAATGAATAAGAATCCATAAGAGAGGTTTTTGTGGTACTTTTTTGTTCTTCTAATGGTACTTTTTGAATTTTCTATAAATATGAACCTAGAAACATGAAATTAAGGATATGTGGTCTTAAGTGAATGTGAATCCATATGAAGGGACTTTGTGGTACTTTTTTGTTCTTCCTATGGTACTTTTTTAATTTTCTATAATTGTGAACCTGGAAACATGAAATTAAGAACATGTGGTACTAAGTGAATGAGAATCCATAAGAGAGGACTTTGTGGTAAATTTTTGTTCTTCTAATGGTACTATTTGAACTTTTTATAATATTTAAAGTAGAAACATGAAATTAAATATGCATGGTCCTATGTGAGAAAGAATTCACAAGAGGGGTCTTTGTGGTACTTATTTTGTTCTTCTAATGGTACTTTTTGAATTTTATATAATTATGAATCTAGAAACATGAAATTAAAGATATGTGGTCCTAAATGAATCCATAAGAAGGAACTTTGTGGTATCTTTTTTCGTTTTTCTAATAGAACTTCTTGAATTTTCTGCAATTTTTTCCTTAGAAACATAAAATTGAAGATGTAAGGTCATAAGTGAATCAGAAACCTTTAAATGGATTTTGCTGTCCTTTTTCTTTATTCTAATATACTTTTTCGTAATTCTAATATTTATGTTTCATTATTCTAAGATTATAAACCTAAAATTAAAGAGATATTGTTATTTATGGATAACATAACACCATTATTAAAAATGTTCCCAAGGGAGTTAGATTCTTAGATTAAATTTATTGTACAGTATGGTTTTTATAAAAAATTTCCGCTAACGAAGTAGCGGGTTTACAGCTCGTATAATATATATATATATATATATATATATATATCTTTGTGTCCACAGGATTGATTCTTTTTTTCTGATGAACGTTTTACCCATAGGGTAAAACTAAGTCGACGACACTAAATTTAATGGCGTTAACCGTTTTTAAAAGATAACGCACGTTTTTAACGTATTTCACTTTGAATGACTAAAAGAGGGGTTAGGAAAATTAAGTTTTTTGGCTTAGTTTTAAGAATTTAGTCGGTAAATGAGCAACTTTTCAAATAAAAAATATAATTATATTCAAAATCGGCCAGAATTTAATTAATTGTTAAATTTTATAAATAATGTCCCATTTACTTATAATTTGAAATCAAATATCGCCCATACAACAGAAAAACGGTTTTGAATTCAACGTATTAAAATTAGATTTACTAGTTGGGTACCCAGCTTGTTAAAATTTACGTCTAGCACTGTGTAATTTTTGGATTTAAAGCACGGATTCCTTCATTAGCTTTTCTTGCAGCTAATGCTAGTTGATTCTAAAAAGAATTGATTTTAGAAAAAATTATTTACTTTTGCCTTCAATTTGGCGATTTTTTGTATAAATATGTATTTCCATTTTCAAATAGTTTTAGGCTTTCATTGGAATTTCAGAATATCTTTGCGACCTTCAGGAATGTCTTTACGGACCCCTTGTGGGTCGCGGACCCCCATTTGAGAACCGTTGTCTTACAGCATTTCTGTCAAGGGCACATTAACGAGACTTCATTTGACATCAAGAGAGTAGCGCTGTAGCTGATATAAATGACTTTTCTTTAGTATTATTATTATACCCATCATCAAAAAGACAACGTAGGGAGACGAAATTTGGCTCAAATATTTAACGTTTATAAGGTTGTTTTGGTATTGGCAAAGTAGGTTAATAAACAAAAAAACTTACGTTAAATGTGAAAAATTTGATGGTGGTTATTTAGATTCGGCAGAGCCGAATATATCATTCGCGCTTGATTTTATTATTTATTTATATTTTTTTTTTTTTTTATAATATAAATTTTAATATTAAAAAAAATCGAGAAAAAAAGTGATAGTCGGTTAAGGTCGACCATATGATACCCTACACCATTGTCTATGTGTACCAAAATTCGTGAAGGGGCCAATTGTGGTCCGATACTTGTATAAAAGTGTAAAAAATAACATACTAATACAGAATATTATATCGATACTAACACTCACATTTATGCCCTTTTGGGTGACTCCCGAAATTGGGTTTTATATGGGAGCTATAGTAAATTATGGACCGATCTTTGTTAAATTTTGTCATTTATACTTATAAAACATTTATTTGTGTCGAATATTAAGTTGATACTAACATTTTTATGGGATTTATGTACGTTAAAGTAATTTTCGGAAGAAGGGTTCATATGGTCAATTATGAACCGATCTTCACGAAATTTGGCATTCAGATTTATTTATACTTATATAAAAATAATGCCATATTTTATTAAAATATTTTTATTTTTAGGGTATTTATGAGTGTTAAAACTCTATTCCGGGAGGGCTTCGTTCTTGTGTCAAAATAATTATTCGTGCCAAATTTCATATATATATCTTTAAAATTACGACCTGTACTTTGTTCACAAGGTTTACATGGACAGATAGACAGCCAGCCAACCAGCCAGATGGACGGATATCGTTAAATAGACTCAGAAAGTGATTCTGAGTCGAACGGTGTACTTTAATGTGAGGGTCGGAAGATTTTTTCTCTGCGTTACATAATTTGTACAAACACATAATACCCCAACTACCTATAATGGTACAGGTTATTAAAAAAAAAACAGTCATTTAAATTTTCTCAAATTATAGAAAATTCGCGGTTTTATTAAAAATTCTAATTCTATTAAAAAAAGAAAAACATATTTTACAAAGTCGTATGTTTAATTATCCATATCTTTTGAAACTGAAATCCGATTTCACTAATTATGATGATATTAGAAAGAAAACGTAGACCTCTTAAAAAATAATAACACAGAAAAAATCAAAAACTAAAATCAATAATCAAATAAGTTAGTAAATAATTCATTCAATTAACAGCTTTTTTAAATTTGCACCTCTCACCAAAATGATTATATCAATTACTCAAAACTGTAATAAATGAAAAACAAAAAAAAATTGCAATTAAAAATTAATTAAATCAATTAAGTGAATGATTAAATGAATTAAAAATGAGAAATAAAATCTTACTTAAATTTGTTTCATATTTTAGTTTTATTTGAATATATTTATTAAATTTTTATGCAAAATTAAACAACTGTGTTAATTGAAAAATATATGGTAATAATCTTTTCTGTGAAGAAGAATTAATTTTTTTAGAAAAATACATTTCCAATGCTGATGCATTTTTTCAATGTACTTCTGAAGGCGTTTTCACCCTTTTTGGTCTTTTAAATAACCTCAAAAGCTGGTAAATTGATTGAATTATTTAGTTTGTTTTTATGTGACGGAAAGTTGTAGTACTATTAATATATTTTTATATTTGAATTTTATATATAAAAATAAAGAAAACAAAAAATCAGATATTTTTATCTCACATCTTATAAGCGAAATGTGTTACCACTTACCAGATATTACGAATATAATTTCCTTTCATAATTTTAGGTTTCTTTGTCTTATTAGATTAATATTTAAATTTCTTTAAGAAAACACTTTCTCTCTTAGCCACTCATAACCCTCATAAACATTATTTTTGTTTTTTACTATTAAACTCATATATAAATTTTTGTTAACTGTTTTCCGTACATTTTTTAACTCCTTCTACTATACTTTACCTTTTCTTCAGCTTGTTTTGGGGATTCCTCTTCATTTTCTTCACATATATTTTAATGCCAACTAAAATGAAAAATAATGAAACTTTTATAATATTATTGTTGCTTTTTTTTTGCTGCTGCATACTACAGAAATTTCACTAACAACAACAAAAAAAAAAAGAAAATCTAAAACAATAAGTTTTTTGCAACCAGGATTTTTGCTTCAAAAACTCAACATTTTTTTTGTCGATCATATCACACTTCAGGTAGCAAAATGTAATTGTTCCAGCGAACGAAAAAACATGAATAAAGATGGGTCTTCTTTGGTTAAAGCAAGAGAGAGAGAAAAAATGGAAAAAAGGAAAATAGAAAAAGTTTTATTTTTTAATAAAGTTTATAGTTAAAAGAAAAAGTAAAACTGAAAGGAAAAAAATATAAATATGAAAGCAAGGGCCTAAAAATATAAAGTAACAACAAAAATGGAAGAAAATAAGAAAAAATTATAGGAAAAAAGAAAAAATTACACTTCAAATGTTAAGAATGAAATTACAATAGAAACTTAAGGTTAAAAAAAATATATAAGAAATAAAAACATTTTTTAATAAAGAACAAATTTTTTTTTTTGGCATTGCCGGTTAGAAGAGTTTGTTGAATAATACTAAATTTTTTAGTTTGAAAACTCTTTTAAGGCTTGAAAGTAAAGTGTTAAAAAATGCCTTTAATAGTAAAAGAATTTTTATTTGAATAATATTATTTTATCTTACTGATGTTGGCCAAGTCTTTAAAGTAAAATAACTAAATAAAAGATAATCCTCTCAAAGAACAAAGAATGTGCTTCAACAGATATTGAAATTGCTTCCAGAAAAGCTTTATAATTTGCCTTTTTGAGATAAGGAAATTCCTGTAATATGTAATTAAAAGCATTAACAATTGGACTGATTTTTAATACAAAGACTCACAAGTGTGATTTTATGACTAAATATTCAAGAAGTTTGTTTTTACATATTTCAAGTTGCTAACAATTACTTAAAATAAATTTTAATTTACGTTAGAATATAAAATTAACTATTTAGTTTTCCTTTTAAAATCAATTATTAAAAAACTTCCTACTTTCTCAGGGAGATTATTTTTCTTTTAAAATTTGTCTCTTCATTTTATTTTTAACCTAAAAAAATGAAAATATTTCTTTAATTTCCTGTCAAATAATATTTTATATGTATTTTTTGTTTTTGTCATATTTTAACACCTCTTTTACCGGTTCTTCATTATTGTTTGTTGGTTTTGTGTGTGTTAAAGTGGTTGTTGTTGTTGTTCACAACAATTAAACACTAAACACTCCTTTATAAATCTCCCACTGTTTGTTATTATAGCCTTAAGGTTATTTTCTCCCCATTTTTCTACTTAAAAGAAATTTCTTTATTAGTCAATACTACAGTATATGTGACACATTACATTTCCTGCTATAACGTGTCTTGGCTCTATTAGTGTTTTTATTTCTTTCACATTTTTTGTAGGTAAGAAGTTCGACCCACTTTCTTGCAAAAAAAGTTTCTATAAAAGTTTATAAGTTTTTATGTGTTTGGTGTCCTCTGATGTTTGGTTTATTTGTTAGTTTTTTTTTTCTTTCACGACATTTGCTCATTTCTTTTATTCTATAGTTTTTATACATTTACTTGTATAAAGTGTATTGGTAATTTTTTGGTTTTGTTTGGTATACTTCTGTTGTTGCTTAGTTTGTTTTTATGTGTGTCTTGTTATTTGTCATTTATTACATTGTCGTCATCCGTTTTGTCGTTTGCGGTTGTGTTTGTCTGTTTGTGTCCTTTTTCTGCGTTGCGAGGTGATGATTTTTCAATTTGTTATCAATTGTCATTAAAATATTTAAGGTTTTTGTTATTTTATTTCTTCGGATCTCTTGTTTTTTTTGGTGAACTCAAAAGGTGTTGGTTTAGCTGTGTTAGCAAATATTTATTTAAGGTAATTTAATTAATGGAAAGTCAAATGATAATGTTCTGATGTCTTTGCTTTTAAATCATTTATTACTGTGGGAAAGGTAAATAATATGTTGAATGTCAGAAGCACATTAATCAGAAATATTGGTTCTGTACTACCTTCTTTGGAGGGTAAAAGGAACTATTTTTGAAAAAATTAAGGCAATAATTAGGAAAAGGAAGGAAGTAATATTTAATAATAATTAAGAAATGAACTGAACCTGAACTGAACTAGAACTGAACTAGAACTGAACTGAACTGAACTAGAACTGAACTAGAACTGAAATAGAACTGAACTAGAATTGAAATAGAACTGAACTAGAACTGAACTAGAACTGAACTAAAACTGAACTAGAACTGAACTAGAACTGAACTAGAACTGAATTAGAACTGAACTAGAACTGAACTAGAACTGAACTAGAACTGAACTAAAACTGAACTAGAACTGAACTAGAACTGAACTAGAACTGAACTAGAACTGAACTAGAACTGAACTAGAAACGAACTAGAACTGAACTAGAACTGAACTAGAACTGAACTAGAACTGAACTAGAACTGAACTAGAACTGAACTAGAACTGAACTAGAACTGAACTAGAACTGAACTAGAACTGAACTAGAACTGAACTAGAACTGAACTAGAACTGAACTAGAACTGAACTAGAACTGAGCTAGAACTGAACTAGAACTGAACTAGAACTGAACTAGAACTGAACTAGAACTGAACTAGAACTGAACTAGAACTGAACTAGAACTGAACTAGAACTGAACTAGAACTGAACTAGAACTGAACTAGAACTGAACTAGAACTGAACTAGAACTGAACTAGAACTGAACTAGAACTGAACTAGAACTGAACTAGAACTGAACTAGAACTGAACTAGAACTGAACTAGAACTGAACTAGAACTGAACTAGAACTGAACTAGAACTGAACTAGAACTGAACTAGAACTGAACTAGAACTGAACTAGAACTGAACTAGAACTGAACTAGAACTGAACTAGAACTGAACTAGAACTGAACTAAAACTGAAACTAGAACCGAACTAGAATTGAATTAGAACTGAACTAAAACTGAACTAGAACTGAAATAGAACTTAACTGAACTAGAACTGAACAAGAACTGAACTAGAGCTGAACTAGAACTGAACTAGAACTGAAACTAGAACTGAACTAGAACTGAAACTAGAACCGAACTAGAACTGAACTAGAACTGAACTAGAACTGAACTAGAACTGAACTAGAACTGAACTAGAACTGAACTAGAACTGAACTAAAACTGAACTAGAACTGAAACTAGAACCGAACTAGAACTGAACTAGAACTGAACTAGAACTGAACTAGAACTTTTTTTTTTTTTTATTAAGAAATTTTTATTAACAACAACTGAACTAGAACTGAACTAGAACTAAACTAGAACTGTACAGAACTGAACTAGAACTTCACCAGAACTGAACTAGAACTGAACTAGAACTGAACTAGAACTGAACTAGAACTGAACTAGAACTGAACTAGAACTGAACTAGAACTGAACTAGAACTGAACTAGAACTGAACTAGAACTGAACTAGAACTGAACTAGAACTGAACTAGAACTGAACTAGAACTGAACTAGAACTGAACTAGAACTGAACTAGAACTGAACTAGAACTGAACTAGAACTGAACTAGAACTGAACTAGAACTGAACTAGAACTGAACTAGAACTGAACTAGAACTGAACTAGAACTGAACTAGAACTGTACAGAACTGAACTAGAACTTCACCAGAACTGAACTAGAACTGAACTAGAACTGAACTAGAACTGAACAAGAACTGAATTAGAACTGAACTAGAACTGAACTAAAACTGAACTAGAACTGAACTAGAACTGAACTAGAACTGAACTAGAACTGAAAAAGAACTGAACTAGAACTGAACTAGAACTGAACTAGAACTGAATAGAACTGAACTAGAACTGAACTAGAACTGTACTAGAACTGAACTAGAACTGAACGAGAACTTAACTAGAACTGAACTAGAACTGAACTAGAACTGAACTACCATATTTTTCTAGTGAAGTTATGTTACATTGAAAACAAATCATTTTGTTCTTTTTAAATATTTCACAGTTTGCTTTTTGATTGAAATAAAATATATGAAAAACTTATTTCCTCTCCATAATAGTAATTAATTTTGCAAAAAAAGAAATATATATTTCTAATTAGTTTCTAACAATACTTCCATCAATCAATCAAACTTCTCAAAAATTCAACAATTCCTGAGAAAGAACAAAAATATATATATTGTTTCAAATTGTGATTCTAATTTTGATATTGCAACAAAGAATACACATATTATTTGCAACAATAGTAAACTAATCAAATTTATTCACTAATCCCAAACACACACAAAACCAACATACCGAAGAAAAAAAGCTAAATGTGGAAAACAAACACATACCGTGACATATTTGTAATTTTGTTATGCTAGCGCCTGAAACTATGCAATAATATGTTCGTGTGTTTATTACCAACACTTATACAAACATATGCACGAGTGTGGTTTAGTTAAATTATTATGTACTCCGCCACCACACAAGTACAAATTCCCTAAAATGAAACTTTACCAAACAAAAACCAACAAACACACATACACACGCAAACACTGGAGCATGCACACAATTTCTATATAACATTTATAGCCTAATGCATTTTATAAGAGCCAAAGTATCATAAATAAGTGCAAACACAAAACAACCACACAAACACTACGGTGTGCCACACTCTCATATAGACTTGTATACATTTATAAACTTTTACTCATTATGGCCTTGGTTTGTTTAGCAACAGTTAGTGTTATAATAAATATAATTATATAAATACAAGTAAAATGCAAAACCTTATTTTTGTTAGTAGAGGTGTATGAGTGTTTGTGGGAACTGTTACATTTACACACAGATCAAGATTGTAAATAATGTAGCACAATTTCTGGGTGAGAGTACAGTGTGTAGAATTTAAAAATTGGATGGAATAAAGGAAAACATATTGATTAAACGTAAGCTAAGATTCAAGCATTAAAAACTAAAATTTTTAGATATTTGAAAGGAGCTGCAAAGGATAATAAATTAATTTAGCATTTAAAATATGCAAAAATCGAATAGCTCTGTTTCAATCAATTCTAAAATTTATTTAATTACCTCCACTGTGCTGCAGTTGGCATACATTTTAGAAAAAATATATAACATTCAAAATAGTATTTTATTTTCCTTATTTTCTCTCAAATATATATAGTACATATGCAAAGGTATGTTATATGTATGTGCTCTGTAACTAGCATGATTTTAGGGTAAATTTAATTAATATTAAAGCTACGTTGCTGGGATGTTGTAGCAAATGCAATAGCAAAAAAATATCGCACTAAATACAATATTTTAAACAAGGTTAAAATTTTTGAAGTTGAATGCTAAAGGGGGTTTCACTTCAACAAATGAAATTGTATATGTTAATAAGAAAGAAAAAAATCAACCTAAAAGTAGGTTTTAATTACGCAATTTGTTCGGCAGCCATAATGTATGCTGTGTAATATTAAATTTAGTAATAAGCAAAATTTGCCTATAGGTATATTTAGTATTAAATTTTTAACACATAATTATAACATATTTTATTATGTTATTAATTCTTTTTTTTTAATGTTAATGGTTTAATAAAGCTTTAATGGGTGATTAAATTAATTTGAATGATTAGGGGTTTGGAGGATTATTTTTTAAAGGTTTTGATAATGAATGATAATAAGAGAAAATATATTTTTTTTATCACAAAATTCTGAGAAATAGAAAAAGATATGCAGTGAATTTTTAAGAGAAAAATTACAGAGGATTTTTAATCGTCAAAACAACGAAAGTTCTAGTTCAGATTTAGTTCAGTTCTATCTCAATTCTATTTCAGTTCTAATTCAGTTCTAGTTCAGTTCTAGTTCAGTTCTAGTTCAGTTCTAGTTGAGTTCTAGTTGAGTTCTAGTTCAATTCTAGTTCTAGTTCAGTTCTAGTTCAGTTCTAGTTCAGTTCTAGTTCAGTTCTAGTTCAGTTCTAGTTCAGTTCTAGTTCAGTTCTAGTTCAGTTCTAGTTCAGTTCTAGTTCAGTTCTAGTTCAGTTCTAGTTCAGTTCTAGTTCAGTTCTAGTTCAGTTCTAGTTCAGTTCTAGTTCAGTTCTAGTTCAGTTCTAGTTCAGTTCTAGTTCAGTTCTAGTTCAGTTCTAGTTCAGTTCTAGTTCAGTTCTAGTTCAGTTCTAGTTCAGTTCAAGTTCAGTTCTAGTTCAGTTCTAGTTAAGTTCTAGTTCAGATCAAGTTCAGTTCTGGTTCAGTTCTAGTTTAGTTCTAGTTCAGTTCTAGTTCAGTTGTTGTTAATAAAAATTTCTTAATAAAAAAAAAAAAGTTCTAGTTCAGTTCTAGTTCAGTTCTAGTTCAGTTCTAATTCAGTTCTAGTTCAGTTCTAGTTCAGTTCTAGTTCAGATCTTTTTTTTTTTTTCTAGTTCTAGTTCAGTTTTCATTGCGAACGGTCGTGAATTTCCTTGTGCTCCAATAAAACTATTAAAAAAGTGTTAAGGAATTACATACAAATTACTCAAACAATATATTTCAATAATACAAATTATTTGCCAAAAAATTATAAAAGAAAATCAAGAAATATTGTTATAAATTGCTTTTTATTTATAAAAAACAAAAAGAAATATAAAAAACATCAAAATACTTATTTTTATAAAGAATAAAGCATAAAGCAAAATCAAAAATGAGTAGTGTTTGCTCACAGTGCAACAGTGAAATAACAACAACTAAATTCGTCAAGTGTTATTCATGTAACTCTCAATAACACTTCTCGCCTTGTTGCTCTCTGTCGAAGAAAACTTATGCAACAATGGCAAGTGATAGGAGAACTGATTGGAGATGCCATAGGTGTAAAACAAGAAAAGCATCTACCAACAGCAACAATGCGTATCACATAATAATCGATGATAACCCACTACCAACAAACCAACAAAAACAACAACGAGATGATGATGTTGATGACAACGAATCATCCAAACGCTTTAAAAACTCATTGTCTCTAACTGATGTCCACAACAATCTATGCTTGCTAAAAACTGATATGAAAACAGACATAAACGAAATTAAAACATCCATACAACAACTTACTTCAATAATAAATCATAACACCCAAACAAACACAGACATTCAAACTGCTCTGAACTCAGTTACACACTCTCTTTCAACTCTTACATCTCAAGTAAGTGAGCTTTCGTCTCAAGTTAGTGAGCTCTGCGAAAGTAATAAAGAAAAGGAAAAGAAACTGCAAGAGATGGAAAAACGCATTAACGTTTTAGAACAACGACTCTTAGGCAAAACCATAGAGATTAAAAACATTCCCAACGATGTTGTGAAAACGATTGCTACATCGTTAAACGTAGAGGTTAACGATGCAGATATAAGCAACTCTTATCAACTTAAAAAATCACAAAAAATTATCATAGAGTTTACAACATTAAACAAAAAGAAAGAATTCATGGGAAAAATCAAGCGGCATAGAGTTGAATCAAAAATATTAACGGGGGATGAAAACAATAAAAACTTTGTATATATCAATGATCACCTTACACCGTATAAACGCCACCTTCTTTGGCTGGCAAAAACAAAGGCCAAAGATTCAAATTGGAAATTTGTCTGGGTTAAAAATGGAAATATTCTAGCAAAAAAGAATGCAATCTCTAACCCAATATTTTTACACAATGAATCTGATATTGAATTGTTAACTTCCGCAATTTAAACTTAAACTAAAACACAAAAACAATCAGCAACAGTATCAAATTAAAAAATTATGAACACAACAAAAACTAAAGAAAATTTTAATCAAATAGATACAAATCTCCTGAGTTATCCCAACTCTATAATCTACATGAATATTAGATCACTTCGCTTAAACTTCACACCATTCTTGGCATCCATACACCACATTATAAAAAGCATTAAGGCTCCATTACTCTACCGTAAATGTAAATGTAAAAACGTAAATGTAAAGGGAAACGTAAGTGGATGATTACTGTAAAAACGTAAATGTAGCCAATACTTTGTTGTTGTTTTGTACACATGAACATCGGTGATGTCAATTACACATATTTCCAGTGGATCAAATTCAAATTGAAAATCGCTAAATTTATTGGATTGTATTTCAGCGATTTGTATGCAAAACGAAATTTGTGCTTTTATGATAAAAATTTTTATTTTAAATTAAATATTCGACTCTACGTCTTATTTAAATTATTTCAACAATTTTTTAGTGAAGAAAACAGCAAAACTATTTATCCAATTGATAAACCTTTTACAGCGATTTTTTACGCAGATTTAGTATAATGAAATAAAAAGCTGTCAACACTGTTGTTTCAGCTGTCACGTAAAAACGTAGAGTGACCTAATTTGATTAGGTTGCGACGTAACATTTACGTTTTTTAGTACACATACACACATAACTCTCATAAGCAAAACGTGTCAGCTGATTCGCTACATTTACATTTACGGTAGAGTAATGGAGCCTTTAATTTTATCGTACTTGTTGAAACTAACATTACAAATGATGAAAACAATATATACAAAATAAATGGTTTTTACTCTCTTTTCTTAAACAGAGATAGCAGAGGCGGGGGGATTGCATTGTACGTAAGAGAAAATATCACACACACAAACATTAATCTAAAAACAATATCTTTCGAAGCAATCCAAATTGATGTATGTAATGAAAACAAAACCTTTTCTCTTATCGCAATTTATCGACCGCCAAAAAATAATACCAAAGAGTTTATAATTGAACTGGACCAAAAAATAAACAAAATAAAAAACAAACAAGATGTTATTGTTATTGGTGATATTAATATCGACATCCTCACACAAAACATAACAGCAACAAAATATACAGAAATGCTATCGTCTAATGGACTTGAGTGTATAATAAAAGAGAGTACAAGAGAAGATGTAAACAAGAAAACCAGTTCTTGTATTGATCACATTTATGTACGTAATAATAAAACAACAACAATAACACATGCTGTAGTAGTGAGAACAAGCATCTCAGACCATTACGCGTTGTTTTTCTGTGAATATGAAACAAAAGAAAATAAAAAACAGGGTATGGAAACAATATTAAATCAGGGGGCCAGAATTAATAATTACAAAGTGAACAAATATATCAATGAGTGTAACTGGAGTGAAATTGGACAAAGTATAAACACCAACGATATGTTTATTAAAATGTATGAAAAATTTAGTCACATTTATCAAAAAGCAAAAACACCCAATAAAAATAGTAATAAAAAAAGAATGATAAATCCGTGGTTAAACGAACATCTTTTAAAAGCGTGTAATATACGGGATAACCTCTATAATAAGTGGAGAAACAACAAAAACAATAAAAATTTCGAAAGTGATTATAAAAAATTTAGAAATTTATTAAATAAAAAATTAAATAATGCTAAAAACTATTACTATAAAAATAAATTCATGGAAAATAAAAACAATGTGCGAGTTACGTGGCAAATAATAAATGAAATTACGGGTAAAGAAAATAATAATATTGATATGACACTAATTAAAAATTTCAAAAACGAAAATATTTTGGCGATAACAAACAAATTTGCGTCCAATTTTAATAATAATGTACAAAAAATTCTTCACAAGTGTGATATCAAAACTCTGCAATACAACAAACCAACACTGTCAAACTCTATTTATCTTCCTCCGACGACAGAGGAAGAAATTTCTGGTATTCTAAGAAATATTAACGTAAAAAAGGGAGCAGGTATAGATGATATAAGGCCGAAAGACATTAAAAACAATGCTAATCTACTGACTCCAATAATAACTACCTTCATAAACTCCAGCATCAGCAACGCAACAATACCAAATTTATTAAAAACATCTATAATTAGACCGATATATAAAAACGGAATCAAAAACGACTACAACAATTACAGACCAATAGCAATACTCCCGATTATCGAAAAAGTCTTAGAAGAAGTAATTGCTAGGAGACTTAATGAGTATATAAACAAATATAAAATAATCAATCCTAGCCAGTACGGTTTTCAAAAAGGCAAAAACATAAGTAAACTTTTAGGAAACTTTTCCAACCAAATAAACAAAAGCCTTAGCGAACACAATCACTGTTTAGTATTATTCATAGACTTCAGTAAAGCATTTGATACTTTGGAACACAAACATCTATTAGAAACTTTAGAAAGGTATGGGATACGTGGTAACTGTCTAGAATGGTTCAGAAATTATTTAGAGTTTCGGACATATAGGGTAAAAATTGGAAGCTGTTTAAGTGAACAAACTTTTTCCGGCAACAACGGTGTACCTCAAGGTTCAAAACTTGGTCCAATCCTTTATCTAATATACTCCAATGATATGCTAAATGTTCTAAAAAACAGCACAGCATATGCATACGCAGATGACACAGCTCTTGTGATATGCAAAAAGAACATCGAAGAAGCAAGTAGACTTATGCAAAATGAGCTAAACGTGATTTCAAAATGGTGCCATGATAACGGGCTAATTATCAACGCATCAAAAACTAAACTATTGCATATAAAACCGCCCCATCTTTTAAATCACGAAATTAAGCTAATATTTCACAATCAACAATGCCTACACAACAAAAACCCCTTTATGATAGACACCTGTAATTCACTAATAGAAGTAGTGAAATCGTTTAAATACTTAGGTGTGATCGTAGAAGAAAATTTTAAGTGGCTAATGCACATACAATATCTTCGAAAAAAACTGAGCGCAGCCGCATATAGCCTGTTCCATTTGAGTAATTGCACACCGTACACAGTTCTCAAGCAAGCATACCTTTCGCTAGCCGAATCCTACATAAGGCACGGGATTACTGCCTGGGGAAGTTCGACATACTGCAGTAGTTTACAGCAAACTCAGAATCAAATCCTAAAAATTTTGCTAAAGAACCAACAACACAATAACCATCAAATACAATACAGCATGGTATATGGTAATGCTTATGTAAATAATAACACTCACGTCAATAACAACACGCATGTCAGCAACAACATACACGACAACAACAACACACACATCAACAACACAAACGTTAACAACACAAACCTTAACAACACATACGTCAGCAACACATACATCAACAACACAAATGTTAACAACAACAGAAACGTCAACAACTACACTCACGTTAACAACACATATATTATCAACAACACTCACGTGAACAACAACACATTCTTCTACAACAGCACATACGTAAACAACATAAACGCTAACAACCATCAAAACGTTAACAGCAACACACATATTAACAACAACATAAACGTCAACAACAACACACACTTTAACAATACAAGCCTTAACAATAACCCAAACGTTAGCAGCAACACACACGTTAACAATGCATACGTCAACAACAACACAAATGTTAACAATAACTCACACATAAACAGAAATAGAAACGTACAAACTACCAGCTTAGCCACCAAATTACAACTTCTGAACATCAGAAGCATATATAACATCTCTTTAATAAATGAATTCTACAACGATCCTAGATTCCTAACGCCAATAGAACACATATATAATACAAGAAGTCGAGCTGAAGGAAGGTATCAGGTAGATCGTTTTAGAAACAACTATGGAAAGAACAGTCTAAATGTGGTATTACCAACCATTCTCAACAAAATTCCAATAAACATTTTAAATCAACAAAATATACATAAAAGGAAAAAATTAATTAAAACATTTTATATTAATTCGCAATGAATAAAATTATCTATATTACTATATTTTATAACATCCTGCAGATAAGCCGAATTGCTTCGCGGGATTAGACTTAAGAAAATTTTTGTAAATTTAAATCTGTTATTAATAAATTGAATTAAATTGAAAAAAAAAAAAAAGTTCTAGTTCAGTTCTAGTTCAGTTTTAGTCCAGTTCTAGTTCAGTTCTAGTTCAGTTCTAGTTTAGTTCTAGTTCAGTTCTAGTTCAGTTCTAGTTCAGTTCTAGTTCAGTTCTAGTTCAGTTCTAGTTCAGTTCTAGTTCAGTTCTAGTTCAGTTCTAGTTCAGTTCTAGTTCAGTTCTAGTTTAGTTCTAGTTCAGTTCTAGTTCAGTTCTAGTTCTAGTTCAGTTCTAGTTCAGTTCTAGTTCAGTTCTAGTTCAGTTCTAGTTCAGTTCTAGTTCAGTTCTAGTTCAGTTCTAGTTCAGTTCTAGTTCAGTTCTAGTTCAGTTCTAGTTCAGTTCTAGTTCAGTTCTAGTTCAGTTCTAGTTCAGTTCTAGTTCAGTTCTAGTTCAGTTCTAGTTCAGTTCTAGTTCAGTTCTAGTTCAGTTCTAGTTCAGTTCTAGTTCAGTTCTAGTTCAGTTCTAGTTCAGTTCTAGTTCAGTTCTAGTTCAGTTCTAGTTCAGTTCTAGTTCAGTTCTAGTTCAGTTCTAGTTCAGTTCTAGTTCAGTTCTAGTTCAGTTCTAGTTATTTCAATTCAAATAATTATTTCAGCGTCTTCCTCTTTATTTTTTTCTTTGTCTGTTGGTTTAGTTTAGGGAAGATATTTTCGTTTTATTTAAACTATTTTATACAGCATGAGATACTGTTGTAATGTTTGCAATTCTCTCTGAGTAAGTTAATGTAGCATAAAGGATCCTTTGACTGAAATTGCACAATTTTCAATGCAACATTTGTTTGCAAAGTTTTAATAAAACTTTGTTCTCAAAGAGTTTAATACCCTGTCATTTTACTTAAAGGAACGAAAAGGAAATTAAATATTTACCTTAAATTATTGTTGTTACATTTTAATATGTTAAAATAAATAGTTAAAGCTTTGTTTGAAAATCTTACTACTAATTACTGTAAAAATGATGGCTTTTAATTAAATGTAACAAATAACCTACTTAAATTAGTGTAATTTTTTTGATATTTTATTATTCATTATTTCCATTCTAGTAAATAAACATAGTGTGGAAACAATAAATAAATTCAAAACAATAAACATGAAAAATTAATTATATAAAAACATTTCTATAAACCATAATTAAAATGTAATAAAATTTCATAGAAAAAAATTAAAAAAAAAGCAAAATAACCGGATAACTTTAGTGATGAAAATTTATAATGAAAACTACTAACAAAATGTCATTATAAAAAAGAAACAAATTTGTTTAAAAAAATATTCCATTAAATAAACCGCAAAAACCACATAAAACCGTTGGCAAATAAAAATTAAATCAGCAGATATTTTTACCAAAAAAAATGTATGAAAAATAAAAAAAATTTTGAATTATTTAAATTGTGTTTAAAACTGAATAATGTAATAAAACCAATTAAAATATAAAAATAAAAACCACAAATAAAATTATTTTAAAGCAAAAAAAGTGCTTGCACACAAAAAGTGAAACAGAATGTCATAAAATTTTTAACAACAACAACTACAAAAATTAAAATAAAAAGAATACATAAAAATATAAATTTAAATAAAAGAGCCATGGCTAAAAGAGAAAGTGAATTACTAACTTCCTTGACAACAATTATAAAAACTACAAATACAACTTGTGCTAGTACTACAGCAACCAGCACTACTACTCCAATTGCTATGCCACAGACAACCCGCCTCGTTTCCTTAAACACCCACACTAACAGCTGTACAAATAAAACCATTGCCAGCAACAAGCCTCATACCATTAACAAACAACAACGACCACATAATAGAAAAATGAAACGGAAACGTAAAATACCGGAAATTTCATGGCTAATTGTGGCAATTTGCCTTAATTGTTATGTTATATTTAGTGTTACAGCAACTACACAGAATACAAATACATCTACTATTACCACTATTACAAATATAAATAACACTACTATTTCTACTACTATGAACAAGAATTTTATTAAATCTGGCTTTAATGCTGATGTTAATGTTGCTCTTATTGCCGCACATAATCAACGTCATATACGTGCTGCTGCTCATTCACCAGACGACCATCATATAGATATTGATGATGTGGATCAAATGATGGCCCATCATATCAATCATCATACGGATTTAGTGGATACGGATGATATGTATTTACATAATATGGACAATATTGGTTATCATCATACGGGCAGTTTGTTGCCTCATGAATTGCCGGAACATGATCATATAGCACATCATTTGGGTAAGTAGTTGTTTTCCTGTATATTTTTTTATTTCTATAGAAATAGTTTGTTAGGAAAAATTAGGTGAATATTGTTTTAAATTGTTTAGTTAGTAAAAGAGATTAGTTCAAACATAAGCACAGTGGATTTTATGGGAATAAAAGTGACAGGAGAATAAAAAGTTTGAAAAAATATCGATAGAACAAAAAAAATAAATTAGAAAATATGAAGCAACAGATCTTATGTTATCGCAGAAGTTTCTCGCTATAAGAGAACTTTTGAAGTGAATACCAATAATATCACTGAAAATTATTCTTAAATGTACTATTCCTAATTTCACTGTTGTATACTGATGCCGAATTGTGTGAATTGCAGTATTGTTGCAGAATTGTTGTGCTATTCTAAAAACTGTCAAAATGTTTAAATATGTCGTTAATACTTATTTACGTTAAATCAAAATTCTCTAACTGGCTATACATCAAATTTTAATGGTAAGAATCCATCCTCCAAATAACACTGGTTGACAAAAAAAAATATATATTAAAGTGCCTCACGAAAAAAAGTTGCAAATGTACCCCTCTAGAAATGAAGATAAGCATGTTCTTATATGATTCCCAAAATATTACATTTCAATGTTAAAATTTACGTGAGCTGGACCAAACACCTCTAAAATTACGTATTTCTTTCAATATCATTATCAAAAATTTTGTTATAAGAAAATTTAACTTCAAATTATAATGGAGGCATAGTATGAACTTGAATGTTCATTTAAATAATTATTATGTCTCTTTTCAGTCGCGGAATATTAAGATTTTACTAAAAAATTTTATCATATTTTCATTGTTAAAACATGTAATTTTATATATTTCGGACATTTTTCAAAATATATTAGGTTTTAATGCATCATAGGAATGGTCTATCCTGATATTATTGAAGATAAGACGTAATTAACCCTCTAAGAGGTATAGGGTCAATTTTATGAATTTAGTTCCCAAAAGGTAAAAATAGAAATTTTTGCCAATAAGTCGCATGTAAGTACTTGTTACACTTAAATATAGACAAATTTATGAAAAACATAAAAAATTCATTTGAAACAGCGATAATAATCGAATAAAAGGAGTTTTTGAAAGTTAGCCGCTATTTTACACGAATTTACAGCTTTTTTGATCAATTTATGCTTTCGGGGACATTTATATCCTTAACTAACCAATTATGGTCTGGAAATCCCAAAATTTTATTTATGCAACTAATGGGTTAAATAAATGTAAAATGAAAATGTCCAAAATATTCAAACTTTAAAAAAAAAAACTATTTAAAATAAAATCATTTAAAAATTTAACAAAAATTATAATTTCACGAGAATGAAAACAAATTTTGAAATAGTTTTTGCTCAGTATGTATTAGACGTCGTTTTTCCTATCACACGTTGTAATTTTTTTGACCAATATTTAAAAACTGTGGACATTGTTGATCGAAAACGATTTTTTTTTTTTTTGAGGTTTTTTAAAAATGGTCCAGCTCACGTAAATGAAATAATTGAGACAAAATATTTTGGGAATCTTTAATTTTAGGGGGGTATTTTGTATGTCCCCATACAAATCAAGGCACTTTAATATATATATATATATATATATATATATATATATATATATATATATATATATATATATATATATATATATGTATATATATATATATATATATATATATATATATATATGTATATATATATATATATATATATATATATATATTATATATATATATATATTAAATTAAAAAAAAAATTGGTGGATTAGATGGAATTAAACAAATTCACTTTATATATATATATATATATATATATATATATATATATATATATATATATATATATATATATATATTCGTCTTAAATAAAAAAAAATTGGTGGATTAGATGGAATTAAACAAATTCACTTTTTTCTCTCACGTATTGATTTTCTTTTATGAGAATGACTACTATGACCCCGCTTTTAGGCAGTCACCCAAAAAATCGGGAAAATTTCGATTGATAACTCTGAAATGATAATTACATTAACAATCCTTCAAGACAATTTCCGCCTGCATCCTTTGGTGTATCATTTATCAAAATCGTGAAAACATTTCTTGAGTTATAGTCTAAATCAGGGACCGTAACCGTTATGACTTTTATCATAAAAATCAAACATTAACAGTTATTTTTTGATTTTTATTTTTTAGAGCACAAATAACTTTTGATTTGTATTTTTGCGAGCAAAAACAATAGTTATTTTTCGACTTTTATTTTTTTGAGCAAAAATAACAGTTATTTTGTGATTTTTATTTTTTCGAGCAGAAATACTGGTTATATTTTTATTTTTTCGGGCAAAAATAACTGTTATTTTTTGATTTTTATTTTTTGAGCAGAAATAAAAGTTATTTCTTCACTTTTGCCACGGAACAAAATCACCAAAATAAAAAAATAAAAACTCCAAAAATAAAAAAAAAAAAAATAGACAAAATGTGTTTATTTACAAATTTTACAAAGACGAAAAGTGAAAAAATATACTCCGAAATGAAATAAATGCAAAAAATATTTTAAAAATCCAAAATTAAAAAAAAAAAAAAATAATAATTATTATTAAAAACACTAGAACAGTTAACAATTATTAACAACAAAATTAACAAAATTTAAGTTTCGCAAAATAACTTTTATTTCTGCTTAAAAAATAGAAATCAAAAAATAACCGGTATTTCTGCTCGAAAAAATAAAAATCATAAATTAACTGTTAGTTTAGCTCGAAAAAATAAAAATCAAAAATAAAAGTTATTTTTGCTCAAAAAAATAAAAATCGAAAAATAACCGGTATATCTGTTCGAAAAAATAAAAATCACAAAATAACTTTTATTTCTGCTCAAAAAAATAAAAATCAAAATTTTAAAAAGCATATAATTTTTTGAAAGTAGACTCTATACAGATCACAATGATGTATTTGAGTCAGTTTTCCGACATTTGATTGCTGCTGCTTTTTTTTGTTTAAAAATTCAAAAATAACAGTTATTTTCGGTCCCTGGTCTAAATTTGAAAAAATCATTCTCGAGTTTTATACTGTGAACGTTTAATGAGGTGATGATAATAGTAATGCCCTTAAAAAAAATCAGTACGTGATAGAAAAAAAGTGGAAGCAGATTCTTGCTAAGCTCATCAAATTCCATCAAGTCCAGCTATTTTTGTTTAAATAAAAAATAATAATAAAAAATTTGTTTTCCCACCACTCTTAACTTTAAATAAAATCAAGATTTGTGCATCAATTTTAATTATTACATTTATACGCACCATTTACTCGCAATTAAAAATATTGCGATATGAAAATGTTGCTGTATAAACAGTGAGTTAGTACTATATTTGTAAGTTAGTAACTCACGAAAAATAATCGTGATTAGCGAAGCTAATTGCAAATAAAACGTACAACGTTGCCACTTCCTTTTACGTTCATAGAATTTTCGTTGATAATAGTTTAATTTTTCCCATCTGGCACGACAAATAAGAAAATATATTTCTTTGTTTAATTTGCGTATATACAGTGAATTATTTATTTGCAAGTTATTTTTATTTGCATTAATCGCACGTATGAACGTAATAAATGATACATACCTTATTTTATTTGCAGCATTATCAGCTTTAACACAAAAATGATAAACTTTTTTTTATCAAAAGTAATTTTAGTTATAAATAAATCTTAAATTTTGTATGATGGAAATAACTTAAAGCATATTCGAGTTTAGCATATCAAAATACTTCAAGTCGTCAGTTTAATTAAATAAATAATATATTTAAAAAATTCTAATTACCCTTGGTTTATTAACCCTACGGTACATAACCAAAAAAATTAACGTTAGTCAGTACCCGTGGTACCCGAATACCATAGTGTAATATTTGTTGATTTTATTCAAAAAAATATATAACTTTATAAAAATTATTTCTCACAACCTTTTAACCAGTTTTGCCAGGACTTGAGAAAAAAAGAAGCTAAATTAAACTTTAAAAAAGGTCAGAAAAGGCTAAATGTCCCAAAAAAATAAAGCCAGAAAAAAGCTAATATATTGTTTTATTAAAAAACGCATTTATTTTTTTGTTCTTATTAGTTTTTGGTATTTCTTAAAGATATTTTAGAGAATTTATAAATATAACCTAAATAGTATCTATGGGTAATAAAGTTTGTTAACAAATAATCATAATATTTTTGTGGAACGTTGTGCCGCAGGCGAAAATTTTTGCTAAATATAAATAATTTCGATTTTTTCTGCGAATTAATATACAAAAATGCTTAAATATATGATTTTGTTAAAATAAATTTAGTAAGCTTTTAGCCTTTTTAAGGCTTTATTAAAAATCAAAAAAGGCTACAAAAAAAGCTAGAAGCTAAAAAGGCTAAACTGGCAACACTGCACAGGTCTTAAAGCCAATTGGTAAATACATGTAGAAAAACAGGCTTGAGTATTTTAGCGATGTCCGTCCGCCTGTCCGGCTGTCCATGATAAGCTTTTAATGAAGCTACAAATCGCAGTTTTTGAAATCATTGTATAAATTTTTGGCTTTATATGGTGCAGACACAAGCTCTGCTAAAATAAGTTTATAATAGTTACCTATTGCAACCAAGTTCCCATACAATTTTTCTCCTAGAAAAGGGTTTTGACGCCCATACATTTTTTTATTACCCCATAAATTAGTACATTTAAAAGTTTTATGGACGGTAGAAACCCTATTTCATTTTATAAACGTAAAAACTAATCTATAACTTTTTTTATGAGGTTCGCATCTCAAAAATCCAAAGCTCCCATATATGGCCCATTTCCGAAAATCATCGAAAAAGGGCATAAATTAATATTGGTAAACATTACGCTTTTTTTAAACAAGACATTGTAAAAAGTATGTATTGTAGTTTTAAACTTTACAACAAGACTTGATCTATAACAAAACACACGTTCTATATAAACTCTCTAAAAAAAATCTGTCTATGACAGACTATAACGCACAGTGTGCGTTATAGTCTGAATGAAATGGAAATAATTATGGAACTTCGGAACGGCTGTTCCGATTGCAACGTTCTAGCACTGACTTTATCCACTATTAAGCACAGGATGAATATAATATTCTCACCCAAAATAGGTCACGTCCGAGAATAACTTTTTTTACAACACTAAGGAATGTTGCTGCTGTTGTCTTAGCGTCCTATCAAGTTTGGAGCTACAATATGGAAAGTTTACGTTCCTTAGCACCAATATAGGAAATAATTTCAATATCTTGAGCACTTGCATGATGATTTGAAGTAAAAGTGTTTGAAATTACTACATGATATTGAAAAAATTAAAAATTAAATTAAATCGACAATCTGAAATAAAGTAAATCTGATATCCAAATTTTAACCACTTAAAACTCTCATAATACTATAACGAAAAATTGCCTACCCAACAATTTCCACCGAGTACTACGAACATTTTTAAAAGAATGTGTATTACAGAAGTCCTTAATATTATTATATTATTGTTCAAGATATTAAAAATAAATTGCAATAGGTACCTTGAATAAGAAACAAACAATTGAATATGTTTAGTCGACCACGATATTTTTAAGGCGAAAATGTTAATAAGATGCTTTCCGATCTGACAATTCAAATGCTTACCGTAAGCATTAATAATTAAGAGAATCAGCTATCGTAGAGGATCTTTGGGCAATTCTCATTCAAAACGTATAAATAGCTCTATTTCACAAAAATATGGTGGATATATTATACAAAGACAACTTAACTCCTTAGACGAAATTATGAAAATTAAGCACAATTTAATACCGAAAATTAATCACAAAATAATTCTTTGATGTAAAAAATGCGACACTACTATCATCCTATAACTTTGTAAATAAGAAATTCATATATTTGCTATGATCGCCAAGCTGAGTAATATTGGATAAATATTACAGTGAGACCTCGATTATCCGTCATGGTCGGGACCGGAAGTATTCTGGATAATCAATTTTCCCGGTTAATTGAGTAAACATTTTGAGTAGTATCATTATATTATAATGATACTACTCAAAACGTTTGCTTGCTAGTTTTACCATTTTCCAATAAGTATTTTGTTTATTTTTTGTATTGAAAAACTCCGAAACAAGTAAAAATATTAAAAAATAGTAGACAAGCATATAATGTTTGTTTCTTCTTTTTCAAATTCATATTTTCGTTAACTAGCTTTTCATTAATGCAGTAAACTTGGATTTTACCTTCCTCTGACTCATCTTATTTAAACGAGGGAATTCCCCTTCTTTGTTTCATTCACATTGTGTTTGATTGTTCAAAAGCAATCGAAAAAAAATATGCTTAGAATCCCGGATAATAGAAGTAATCACGGTTAATCGATGCAAAAAAAAAAAAAAAAAAAATTAAATGGATGGAAAAAAAAGAAAACAATTAAAAATTTTCTTTCCCGGATAATCAACGTTGGCGGTTAATCGAATCACGGATAATCGAGGCCTTAATGTAGTTTTCATAAAAATAGCAATACTTATCCATTTTCGAAGTATTTCATTTATAAATAATTGTGTTTTATTTAAAAAAGTGCAAATTTCTGAGCTTTTTCATCTATTTTTTTTTTTTTTTATTTTTTTTTTTTTCATCGCAATAGTTGTTATTATAAGGGTAGTAAAAATGCTATTATAAATAGTTCCTAGGGCCAACATTTTACCTATGAACGATTATAGGTAAAATTTTGGTCTGGCCAGACCAAGAGGATAACTTAGTGCTCATAACGTTAACAGTCAACCTAGGGTTAAACTCGAAATGTCAATTTTAAGTTAAAAATTTTTACATCTTTTACAAAAAAGCACAAAAAATTCGAGGACTAATGTTAACTCGGAAACTTTACTGACCAGCCCCAATAGAAGGTGGCATTTTGGATATATAGATTCGGCCAAGCCGAACATAAGATTCTAAATTTTTGTAAATAATTAAGTATTAAGTTATTTGAAAAAATATAGTCCATAATGTGTGCGTTTATTTATAAGCATTTTAAAATAACACTGATCGGCAAACAAATTCTGTTCTTCCTAATTCTAATATAGGTCTTGACCGACTATATATACCATTTTATATGTGCATCAAAACTCGGGTAGGGGACTTACACATTGTGGACCGGTACTTTTACTAAGAGTATAATAAAATATACGAATACATAATATTACGTTGATACTAGGGTTTGGGGTTTCCCGTGATATTTTGTTTCCCGGGAAACGGGAATAAAAAATTCGATTTCCCGGGAATTCCCGTGAATCCCGGGAAATTTTAATTATAAGAAAAAAGCAATAATTTCATATGAAAAATTTTATTTTTTCTATTCAATACACTAAAACAATATTATAAATCAAATTTACGATTAGTTCAGGTGGTTTTATACTATAATACTTTGTATTAATACCAGAGTTTAATTTTCTATAATACATATCAAAAAATGTATTATTAAATGTCACATTTTTAATTTTCTTTATTAAAATATTTTTTAAAAAATTAAAAACAAAAAGTTTAACAGAATTGACCACAAATAGAACTAAAAATAAAATAATGTGCCGAAATTTGCTTTAAGACATTTTAAATAATTTTTTTTTAACATAAAAAAAATAATATTGAAGTATGACTTCTAATTAAAAATTTAAACAATTTTAAACATTTCAAATAAAATAAATGCCTATTGTAAGAAGAGGTTCCATAGGTTTAATTCTTTAATTCACTTTTCAAAATCGAATTAAATTTATTTTCCCAGTTATTTCTTTAAAGCATTCATAACAATTTAATTCATAGACTTAAATTCTTTGACTTCACAAGAATTAATTGCTTAAAGAATTCACTACCAATTATACAATTCAAGCTTAAAAAATATTTTGAATCATTAAAATTTTCTTCTATTCAAATCTATTACGAATTAGCTTTAGAAAATATTTTTTTATTCATTTAGTAAAATATTAACTTTGTTCCTGTACTCTAAATTGGGAGCATGCAGGATCCCTATTTTACCGAAAAGTGTTCCCGTACTCGAAAATTAGGAAATAAGAGTGATTTTGAGAGAATAATGTTCAACTTCTTGCACGAAACAGCCCAGACTATTTCTTTGAATAGACTTAGTAAATTGTCAAATAAACAAAAAATAAAAATATATAAATAAAAACTTTGAATGAAAATAAATAAAACATATTTTGTTCTTGTTACTAAGAAGAAAATTTCAATTAAAAAAATTAAGAACGTTCATATATACTAAAAAATAAAATAACATTCACTGATGAATTTCCAAATAGTTTGGAGTTTTCTTTATGGCTAAACAAATAGTTTTTTGTACATTTTTGAGAGAAACATCAGGTTTTTCTAATTTTATCCAAAAAGTACGGGAACAAACTTATTAAAAAATAAAATATGATGAAAAAAATACACATAAAATAAATAAAAAAATATGAATATTTCCATTCAATTTGTAGAAAATTTGAATTAAAAAAAATCAATGACTTCTTTATAAATTGAGTCAGTAGAAGTATGCTTTTGTGAATGGTGTTATGGAATGAAAAATTAGTATTTCTAATATTTAATTAAAAACTGTATACTTCAGATTTTTAGGTTAAATACTTTTCACGCTAAAAATTTAAAAAAGATAAACCCTAATCTATGTCATAAATATTAGTATAAATGTTGATTCCCAACAATATTTTGAGGTCCAATGATATAGTGTTCGGAAATCTGATAAAAATTATTTTTCATTTAACATTTCAAAAACATTGTTAATCATTTCAATACGAATACTTTTGAAAAATACATTCGTAGTCAAATATATTTACACATTTTAAAAGTAGAATTGTAATAATTTTTTAAAAAGTAGCGGCATTTATTTCTGATGTTAAAAGAAAAGTTCTTATCCGTTTTTCATATAAAAAATGTTTACATATTTAATTTTTGTACATATTTCAAAATTATTTACACAGCTTAAAAACCTAGTTAAAAACTCGTGTATTCGTAATGTGAATTGACAAAAATAAAACGTTTTTTTTTCCTAGTGAAAAGTAGTAAAATAGGACTTCATCAGCGCACCGATGAAATGTTTTTCAATAATAAAATATAACTTGAATCGAATTTTATATTAATTTTATTAACATCAAAAAATGCCTTTAGTAAGTAGTATGTTTAAATTAATGTAAAATTTTCACTGAGGTGATATAAACAGTAACACTTTTTGCTATAGGATTATAAAACTACGTGAATATTAAATTTCCCGTTTTCCCGGGAAAATTGGAAAAAAATTCCAGGGAATTCCCGATGAAAAATTTCCCACCCGGGAATTCCCGGACCCCAAACCCTAGTTTATACTAACATTTATATGATTTTACGCACCGATCTTTATAAAATTTGGTACAATAATTTATACTTATACATAACTTTTTTATGTTAAATATCAATTTTATACTAACATTTGTATGGGATTTATACACGTTAAAGTGATTTTCGGAAGAGGGGTTTATATGGGAGCTATGATCAATTGTGGATTAGGTGAAATAATGGACCGATTGCAACCAATTTCAAAAAGCATCGTCCTTGTATCATAAAAGTCCTACGTACCTAATTTCATTGAATTATCTTCAAAATTACGACCTTTACTTTGCACAAAAGGTTTACATGGACAGCCGGCCGGACGGACGGACATCGTTAGATCGATTTAAAAAGTGATTCTGAGTCGATTGGTATACTTTAAGGTGGGTGTTGGATAACTTTTTCTATGTGTTACAAACAAATTATATACATACAAATTACATATAAGGAGTGCGATCGAAAAAATCTTAACACACGTTTTGTCTCATAACTTTTTTCAGAAGCAATATTAAACTTTTTTTTATCTAGTTATCGTTGAAAATTACTTCAATTACTATTTTTAATAACAACCATGTTGATTTGTCGTTATTTTGATCAAAATGAGTGATGAAAAAAATGTACGTGCTACAAATTATTAAAAAATTTCCAAAAAATCCAAAAAGGTCCTACAAATAATTGGCCACAGAATTAAATTTCTGCCGTCAAACTGTTTCTAATGTTATTGAACAGTATCAGGAGAATTTGAACATTGATAGGAAATCTGGCACGGAAAGAAAAAAAGGTCCACATGATATTGGAAAAGCCAGAAAATTGTAAAAATATTGAAAATAACTCCAAACACATCTGGTAGAAAAACAGTCCGGTTAGCTCAGTGCTTTGACTATTTGGTGCAAAAATTTAAAACCAATGCATAGTTGATAACATATAAAGTCCAAAAAGATTAAAACAAGAATGCTGCAAAAAATTTTGAAGCCAAGAATAGAAAACGGAAATTAAAACCAAACTTCATACAAAAATACTCAAGTTGTATAATTGACGAAGAAACGTATGAGCTGGCAGAATTTTCGCAGCTTCTGTGGCAAAACTTTTATATTGTAATTTCTCGAGGCAATGTTAAAAATAAGTTAGGACCCAAAGGCAGAAAAAATTGACTAAAAACTCCTGGTATAGCAAGCTTTTTGCAGATGCGGCAAAATAGGAAAGTCATTTGATACATTTGGCTCTATAAATATCAAAATATACATCAAAGAATATTTGCAAAAAGGACTTCTTCTTTTCATAAGAGAGCACAACGTGTCCACACATTTTTGGCCTGATTTGGTATCATGTCACTACGTTAAGAAAGCTCTGGAGTGGTACCAGAAGAATAACATAGTTTTTGTACCAAGAGAGGTAAATTTTCCAAATTGCCTGGAGCTAAGACCAGTGGAGAGATATTGAGCTCTAGTGAGAAATGAATTGAAGGGCACAAAAAAGGTGTCCCAAAATACCGAAGATTTTTAAAGAAGATGTGCACACTGTTCCAAAAAAGTGACTGAAGCAACTATTAAATCTCTAACAGAAGGGTTACCAAAAATGGTCCACAAGTTCATAAGTATTGGTTAGAACTATAAGAGTTATATATTTCAGTGATCTGTAATAAATTAAATGAAAAAAGAATGAAAACTCTATGATCAACCGTTTTTAAGTTATTGATTATTATATATGTTAAGATTTTTTCGAACGCACTCCTTATGTGGACTAGACGGAATTTGACAAGCTTAACACGAATCTGCTATTCATATTATTTCTTAGGCACAAGAAAACAAATTCTTATTCATACTTTGGAAGTAATTCCTTAAAAATTATTTCTATTTATTTTTATTGGGCTGCAATAAAAATGTCTTATATTGTTAATAACCCGTTAAATTAATTAAAAAATTAATAAATTTAATTTTAAGTATGACTTTCGTTGTTAGCTTTAAAGGCTAACAAAAATGTTCCTTTTCAAATAATAAAATTTTATTTTTCAAAACTTTAAACTATTATTTTGAATTCTTTAACATAAAATTGTATATCCTTGAACGATAAGTGTTGCTAGATTTCACACACTTATGCGTTCATATAAGTAAGTACATACGTCCTTTATATTTGTTAGTATATATTAAAAAAATGAGGGAGTGGAGTTTATTAACAGATTTTATGAGTTTTATAATCTTTTTATTTTAGGAATATTATATAATAATATTTTTTATAAATATCTATGTGTGTATATGTATTTAAGTGCTAATGTGTTTGTGTATTAAAGAAGTGTATGTTAAGTCATGTGTTTAAATTTCGTACAAGTATCTACTCGTATGAGTAGATAAGAAAACAAGTGCTGTGGGTTTTGAAAAAATATATAAAAAAAAAAGAAACCAAATAAAAAGCAACAGAAGACTGAGATGGGCAAATTATAGAAAAAGATATGTTATAGGAAACTAAAAAATTAGTGAGCAATATGAGAAGAAGGTGAGGAAAAAGAATTTAAATAAAATGTTTAAGATTTTATAAGGGAATTTAACAAAAAATTTAAGTTTTTAATTTTATAAATCCTTTAGTCCCCCAAAATTATTTGTGTTTGTTCTTCTCTTCTATTTTTAGTTCAAAGTTCAAGGCATAATCATAAAACCCACTCTTTTTTGGAAATAACATTATGCTTTTATTATACAATACTAAATGATGTATTATTAACTGGGGAATTTTAACTAATAAACTAAACTAAACCAAAAATAAAAAACCAATTATCCTTTTTTATGCTTTTTTGGTTTCTTATGATACTAACAAATATTAATAGTAATTATAAGATTATGAAAAGAATATTTAAATAATCTTATAATTATAAAAAGATTGTTTTAAAGATATTAAATAAATAACTAAATTTATTAAATTTAATATGAACTGGTGTGTATGATATGGTTCATATGATGTTCATAAATAGCAAGGACTTTCTAAGGAAAATTCTAAAACACTTGGAAAATTTTCTTAATAAGATTTTATATCTATGAATTTTAAGCACAAGCTAAAATTTAGATTTTATATGTTAGAGATTTTAATATATATTTGAAATATACATGTGACATATTATTTGCATAAATTTCAAACTAAACAAATTGGTAATTTCTGAAATAGTACACCGTATGACAGTCATATTCACACATGAAAAAGTCGATATATGCATAAAATTAAAGACTCATTTTTCTTCTTAAAAGGGCTTCAAAATTTCGAAGGATACGCATTTGAAAAAAATTAAATATTTATGCATATTATATCAAGCCAATATGCGTATCAAATGATAGCTGTTAATCCTTCCAATATAACATATTTTATTTAAATGTTGCAGAGCAAAAATTTAAGAAACTATCCTTTTACAAATTTTCCTTCTTACTATTTATTTCCAAATATGTACTTAAATGCAATAATTTTATATACGTCAAAAAAATCGTTACATAGATAAAACTAGAGAGCAGCCACAGTAAAACTGTGTAGCGACTTTTTCTCCAGCATATCAAATTTCCCCTCAAAAGGATTTAAGAATGTTAAAAAATGCGCAATTTTTAAGAATAATATAAAATATTTTCAAAGATTTTATTGACCCAATATGGATGTCAAATGAAAACTACGAATCCCTTCATTATAATATTTTTTATTTAAGAGTTGCAGTACATAAAGCTAGGAAAAAATTAAAAAGTAATATATTTACTACCTAAAAGTAATATATTTACTACCTAATTATAGTTTTCTTAGCTTTCATTTGACATCCATATTGGCTTGATATAATTTTTATAAATATTTTATATTTCATTTTAATTTTGTGTAATTTTCGAAACTTTGAAGTCCTTTTGAGAGAAAATTTTACGTCCTGGAGAAAAATTGAGTACGCAGTTTTAGTGTCTTAAATTTCCAAATTTTGTTTATAAATTAAGAAAAGTGTTGATGACTTTTTGCAGAACTTACAAATTAACTAAGGAATCCTAAATTTTAAATCATTCGCGTAAACTCTCATAAAAACACAGGCGTTTAAAACTAAGATGTAAAAAACTATGTTGAAACTTTCAAGGTTTTTTGGATTCATTTTAGTTTGGCACTCGAAATTTACATCTTTTTGATTTAAATCATTAACCAGTAGAAAAACAAGATTTAGAAAATTCATCTGTTGTATAACAAGTGTCCGTCTTATTTTCCGTTGAAAAGTTATGCGGTGATAAAAAATTAAACCAAAAATTTACGATTTGCAGTTTTCGGTATAGAAAAGTTTACTCATTTAGTAAATTTAAATTTAGAGGGCAGAATTTTAAAGATGAAGTAATTACCTACAGTCTAATATATATTCGGGAAACCAGACATGGGTTAATATCTTCACTAGAGATCGCAATTTCCCGGACTTTTTGTTTTGGGAAAAAATTTTCGACTTCCCGGGATTTCCGGGATTCCGTATTAAAAACTATACTCTCATTACTTTCATTAATTGAACTACTTAGACCCAAAGGGATATGTATTTTTGCATTATCAGACTCAAAATAGTAGCATGGGCTTTAATCCAGGATCATGTTGACGTATTCTTTTGTATAATAAGGAGTGCGTTCGAAAAAATCTTAACATATTTAATATTCAATAACTTGCAAATGGTTCATCTTAGGGTTTTCATTCTTTTTTTATTTAAATAATAATTTAGTACAGATCACAGAAAAATATAACCTTTATAGTTTATATTTATATTTATGAATTTGTGGACCATTTTTGGTAACCCTTCCATTACAGATTTGATGGTTGTTTCAGTCACTTTTTTGGAACAGTATGCATATTTGGATTTTTTGGATTTTTTTGAATTTTTTTAATAATTAGTAGTACGTAAATCTCATTTCGATGAAAATCACGACAAATCAACATGGTTGTGGTTAAAAATAGTAATTGAAGTATTTTTCCATGATAACTAGATCAAAAAAAGTTTCCAATATAGCTTCCGAAAAAAGTTATGAGGCAAAACGTGTGTTAAGATTTTTTCGATCGCACTCCTTCGCCAGTAATTAACAACTGTTATATCTAAAATATACTTTATATTTTCAACTTCGACTTTCCATTAGAATTTTATGAATAACTCTTCATTAATTCAACTCTATGTGGCAATTGTAGTCCATTACAATATAAAGACATGAAACAATTTTAACGGTTTTATTGAGTAATAAAACTCTTTGTTGGAGAACTACTCCAGCGTATTAACTGCAGCCAGGCGGATGTTGGTTGTTAAGCCTTCCAGAATTTTGAGTCTCACTTTCGCATTGGCAAATGGTTTGGTGTCGCTTAACTTTACCTTTACAATTTTCGAGGCTTCTCTTTTGTCACATGCATTCGGATTCTATAAAACTCAGAATTAATATTGGTAGAGACCATAAAACTCAGGAGTTAATTTCGGGAAATCTTGCTTTCTATACGAAAATATAGATCGGCGCCAGTTTTCGAGGGAGACTTCTTTTGTGTGATACCCTGACAATATAACATATTAGCTAGCCATTTAATTTCAAAGCTGCCCAAAATAAAATAAAAAACGATTTTAATTTTTTTTATCAAACCTTTTCACACTTATTGATTGTTCTATTTTAATTCCAGCACATTTTGTCCTGATGTTAGTTGACACTAAATACACAATTATATTATTTTTCCAAGATAGTGAAGTTTCATCTATTCCAATTATATACGAAATATATTATTCACTGGTTCTACATTCGAATTTCAGCATAATTTCGATGTTGTTTTGACCCTGGTTCGAATTGTGCTAATTATATTGGTTCTACATCATTTAAATCCCCCTCGTTTATGTCATCATTGAACATATGGATCAAATAGTTCTGAACGTTTATGTCAATATCATTCTGATCCCTATTTCTATCACCGGTATTTAACCTGTTGCTTGAGTATTAATTCGCATATCAATGAGCATCATTTAGATCACCACTTTCATTATCGATATTTTAAATACTATTATCACCAGCGTTACCGTTGAGAATTTTTAAAAAGTGTCCAAAAAAGGGGATTTCAAAATAAAAAGTCGCCAAAAAAGGGGATTTAAAAAAAAGCGACCAACTGCTTTAAAACCTAAAAAACTCCTTAAAATTTGTTTATTTGATATGAACAAAAACAAAAAATTTTTTGTTTTAAGAAAAACTACAAAATTAAGTTTTATTAATAACAAAATAATTTATAATGATTTTACAACAATTTTTATTACTGCAAAAATAAAGATTTATTCACTAAAATAGTTAACATACAACAAACGAGTTCTTCACTTGTACTTCAGTATTTCAAATCCCTGTAGAACAAATTTAGGATGAAACGTATGGATCCACAAGTATTGACTTAAGTCTGTTAGAAAAACTATTTTTTATACCCTACACCACCATAGGTGGTTGGGGTATTATGCGTTTGTGCTGATGTTTGTAACGCATAGAAAAAAACATCAGACCACCACCTTAAAGTATACCGTTCGACTCAGAATCACTTCCTGAGTCGATTTAACGATGTCCGTCCGTCCGTCCGTCTGACCGTCTGTCTGTCCATGTAAACCTTGTAATCAAACTACAGGTGGCAAATTTAAAGATATGTCAATGAAATTTAGCACACGATCTTCTATTAGGTCAAGAACGAACCCTATTGAAACTGGTTATAATCGGTCCATTATTTCACCTAGCCTCCATACAAATGTCCTCCCGGAAAAGGGTTTAACGATCATAAATCCATTAAATATAGCAATATTTTAATGAAATTTGGAACATATAAGTTTCTTATAAGTTTACATATGTGTGCTGAATTTCAGGAAGATCGGTCCATAATTGATCATAGCTCTCATATAAATCCCTCTTCCGAAAATCGCTTTAAAAGGCATAAATCCCATTATAATGTTAGTATCAAGTTAATATTCGACACAAATGAGTTTTACATAAATGTAAATGATAGTGCCAAACCTTACGAAGATAGGTCCATAATTTAACATAGCTCCCATATAAGGTCCTTTTTCGGGAGTCACTCAAAAATGACTAAATTCATATGAATGTTAGTATCGACGTTATATTCTGTATTCGTATGCTTTATTTTACACTTAATAAGAATATTGGTCCACAAGTGGCACCAAGTCTAATAAAATACCCCTGTCCAAATTTTGATGTACACAATGGTGTAGGGTATCATATGGTCGGGCTTGACCGACTATATCTCCCTCTCTCGTTTATTATTTATATCTTAGTAAACAAAAACACGCTCCCCCGAGGGATTGTTATGAGAAATGTAAAAATATAAATTAGGATAATGGTCATTGATTTTTTTTTTTTTTTTCAATCCAACCCAAAAAGGTTCGGCATATGTTGATTCATAAACTATATTATTTTTAGTTACTAACAGTTTCAGATCATTTATACGAGTAATTACTCCGCGGTTTTTTATATCACCGTACTGCGAAACAATCTTAAAATTATTAATTTATTTGTTGAAATTAATATATAATGGGTGTATATATATATAGTCTTAAAAAGTCGCCAGGTGGTTGAAAAAAGGGGAACGGTAACACTGATTATCACCTATTACAAAGTAGTACATATGGACGTCATCATCAGTCATAACACACTAACTCGAATAAAAGTTAAAATTTTTTACAAAAGTGCATATAAACAAAATTTTTGTAATTAAAAATTGTTATTAAACAATTTAAAATCTATAAAAAATATATTACTTAGCCCCAAACAAGTGAACTTGCTCTAGCAAAGACAATTTCATACACGAAAATGCTACTGATAATAATGGTCGACAACGAATTCTTTTTCGCGCTCCTTCAAAAAAAAAAAATAAATAAAATATATGGACTAGATGGAATTCCTCGTGCTAAACTCGAATATGCTTCCACTTTTTTCCCATCAGGTCGAGATTTTTTTTATGGGCGTGTCTAATATTACGCCCTAAATAAGCCGATTACTTGAGTAATCGGTTTGGGAGATATTTCGAAATAAGTGTCCGAAAAAAATTTTTTTTTATGGCAAATTGAAGATTTAATTTTTTAAAAAAATTATTTTTAGAAGTGAAAACATCAAAAATATTTCAGTTTATCATCTTTATCTCAAAGCTGGTGAAGCTATGAGTAAATAAAGCCCCGTATCATCATTCACAGTTAAGTTAAGATACTCATGTATAACTACAGGTAAGTGGAGATACAATAGTGTGCAAAAAAAAATTATTTTTTTTTCGTCTTCAACAAAAAAAAAAATATGTAGATGGAATTTAACGTGCTAAACAAGAATCAGCTTTCACTTTTTTCCTGTCACGTATTGATTTTTTGTATGGTCATGTCAACTATAACCCCGCCTTTAGGCAGTCACACTTGTATAACTCGAGAACGGTTTATCCAATAAAGATAAATTAAACTCCAGTAGATAACGCTTTAAATTATCTTTGAGCTGAGTTTACATAATTTTTTATTCAGTTAATATTTCCGTAGTTATTTGGTAATTAGCAATAAAAAAATTAAATTTTGTTTTTTTTTTTGGAAAATGGTGAAAATTTTGATCCATAACACCGAAATTTTTGAGCGTATGCATCTTTTGGTGTATCATTTATCAAAATCGTATAAACGGTTCTTGAGTTATAATCTAAATTGGACAAACTTTACTCGAGTTTTATAGTGTGACCGCTGAATAAAAGTGAAACCAGATTCTTGTTTAAATCGTCAAAATCCATCTAATCCACCTTTTTTTTATTAAAAAAAAAAAAAAAAAAAATACAAAAATAATTTTTTTGCCCACCACTGTATTTCTACTTAATTTTATGTATATATAGGAATTTTAACTTAACTGTGAATAAAATACAGATTTGTGCATCAATTTTGAAGATATATGCCTTATTTTGTTCGCAGCATCACCAGCTTTAAAACGAAGATAATAAACTGAAACATTTTTAATGCTTTCATTTATCACAAAAAATTTTAGTAACAAAAAAATCTAAAATTGTCCAAGTCCAATTTATTTTTCGGACACTTATTTCAAAATAATTTTGAAACTATTGAGCACATAAAAAAAATGAAGTTTAGGTGTATCACCTATGTCAATCGTACACACCATTCTTGAGTTATGAGGAAATATACTAGAATAATGACCTTGCTATGGGCGAAATATTATACACGCCCATGAAAAAAATCCAGATCTGATGGAAAAAACTGAAAACAGATTCGTATTTAGCACATCAAAATACAACAAGTCCAACTATTTGTCTTTGTAGGAGAATTTTTTTGTCGACCAGTGTAATAAGCACAAATACTATTCATAACAGAAATCAAACTTTAGCTGTAAGCACCTAGTGTATCTTTAAATATACAACCGGAAAACTATAATTTCTAGAGAATTGTTCATTAAGATCAGTAATACCTTTCAATTTCTTTTAAGAACATACATTTAAAGTACGGCAATTTTTTTCTTTATTATTTTTTTTTTTATTTAAAAATATTTATAGGGTCTCAGATTTTATAGTTTGAAAAACGTCCTTTATTTAATTTCAAAAAATAAAAAATATTTTTTGAATTCATCGAGTTTTTTGTTAGGAATATTATTATGAGCATTAATGTTTAAATGACTATATGTTCTAAACTAAAACCGATATTTACTGAATTATTTCAATAAATGTTTTTTATTACTCATAATTTTACAAAATTTTAAATCAATATTGTTTTTTGCTATTTACGAAATTTCGCAAAAAATAAAATTATGAAAAATTCTTTTCAGTGTATTTCGACATCATTTTGACATGTTCTAAAAAATCACATCATATATACCCACCATCAACTTTTTAAAATTTTACGTTATATGGGAGGGGCGGTAATGTGGGCGGACCACGCCCATTTTTTTGTTTCCGAGTTTACATTGGTCCTTGAACTATTTGAACACAATTTCGTTGATTTTTACCTTATATGGGAGGTGGGCGGTAAAGTGGGCGGTAAAGTGGGCGGTAAAGTGGGCGGACCACGGACCATTTTTGGTTTCCGAGTTTATATCGATCCACGAACTATACGTACAAAATTTTGTTGTCGTACATGCTTTTGTTGAAAAATATCAGAAAAAAAGTATAAAACGGACACCCTGTGTTTCTAGTTTTTAGGCCATAACTTTTTGTTTATTAACCGATTTTGCCCATTTTCAATCCCAAACAAATCTTGTATAAGAAAAACATTTGTGCCAAATTTCGTCCCCCTACGTTGTTCCGTTCGAGCCCTATCCTGCTTTCAACAGACAGACAAACGGACAGACGGACGGACATAGCTATATCGACTCAGAGTCTAACCAGGACCCAGAAAATATATACTTTGTGGGGTCTTAGATGATTCCTTTGACATGTTACACACGGAATGACAAAATCAATATACCCCCCATCTTTTTGATGGTGGGTATAATAAAAATAAAATATTTTTGTTTAGAATTTTCAAAATTTTTTAAGTTCTTCATATCGATTTTTTATGTGTGACAAATTTTTTGTGAATAATTTTTTATTAAATAAATGTAATTTTTAGCAAAATTTATAATTAAAATTTTTCATTTAAAAAATATTTCTTACTTTAATTGTACTCCACAAATAAGAGGAACATCTCAATACCTTTCTTTAAAAATTTATCTTCTATCTTTATTTACCTCTCCACTCTCTCCCACTTTTCATACAGTACATATTTTGCAAGAAAAGACATGACATTGAAAAAATTTCATAGAGCTTTTACATTCATTCATATTCATAAACTTTATCTGGTGCTATATTTTATAACAATTCTCCACCCACTTACTATATAAAAACATATATTTTCTAAAAAATACTTAAAGTAAAATGAGTTATAGAATACAGATATTGTACTGTAGAATAATTTCAGTTTTTTTTTATCAAAGAAAAAAAAATAAAATAAAAATCGAAACAACAAATCTTTATATTCCATTGTGTCTGTATAAAAATTTCTTTGAATAAGTATACCAAAAAGAAGTCGTATAAAAATATAAGAAAAGCATTTTTTCTTTTTGTTTTTTTCGTATAAACATGCAGACATAAATGTATTAAATTTCAAGCAATGATTATGAATAATTTAACCACAAAAGAAGGAAAAAAATAAATCTTTGCAAACGAGTCTACTCTATAACATACAAAGTAGATGATAATTTAAAATAAAGTAATATTTTATTCGTAGAATCTGAGATGAAAGTACTGAATGGTAAATGAAACAGGTTAAGGTCATATTTATATGTATTTGAATTGAAAAAAGCAATGTGTTTGAATTTATATAAAATAAGAATAATATTTATTAAAAGAAAACTGCAGAATATTTAAAGTTTATTTTTTATTTTAATTGGTACACAGAAAAAAGTAAAAATGTACTTCAATTACGAATTTTGTAATATTAATTAATTTTTAATTGATTTTGCTCCAATCATCAAAATGGTAATATTAATAACTAGAATAATTGATATTATTATTACTTCTTTTCCTTAAATAGATGCAATGAGCTGAAAATTTTTGAAAATTTACTTAAATTTATTTTATTTCTGTACTTTTATAGACTAATATTTAATTTTTCTCTATATTTTATTAATAGCTGTCAATTTATTAAAAAACAAAACTGAAAACCAATTAGAAAATTAATTGTATTAATAAATCATATAATTAAATTCCAATATAAAGTTAATTAATAATTTTATTAAAAAATTATTTGAAATATTTTTTTCTGTGATAAAATTGAATTATTGTTTTAAAGTTTTCTTCATCTACTGCAAGTTTTCAATTTAAATTAATTATACAAAACTTTTTTACTATGTATTCACAGCAGTATGAATTTAATTATGTTTTGAAAGTCTTACATACAAACTTAAGACATTTCATTATGAAGACAAAATAAGTTGCAAAAAGCTAAAGTTTTTTATTATACCTTACATCTTCATATATGGTTGGCATACTGAACACTGTATTAATGTTTATAACGCACAAAAAGCATTTTTGAAGCCTACTATTTATGAGTCCATTTAAAAGTGTCCACTGGTCTTGTGGATAAATGTTCTTTAGAGTATCCGACACGAAGTAATCCATGTCATTGCATATGAAACTATGAATGTGTCTCGCTCTTGTTTTCCAAACTTTGTGACTATCTACTACGTTGACTATTTCAGGCACATCAAGGGAATATAGCGCAAAATACGCACAATTGCAACATGTATCAATCCCTTTCCCAAATTTTGTATTCGGTTGAGGTGTCTGTGCCCCAAACCAAAAAACTGAAAATTTTAAAAAATTAAAAAATTTTGTCATCAAAACTCGATTACCCTGTATTTAACTGTTGAAAGTCTGCACAAGAAAAAAGATGGTGCAGAATTTATGTGCAAAGTCCGATTAGTTTATTAATGATAGAATGTGATCAAAAAGTATAAACGCGCGAACGAAGATTGTAGAAGAATGGGAAAAACTTAAGTAATTTTTAGCCGTTTTTCTATGTTCTTGAACTATGAACAGCAATCATGAATTTAAAAAGGAACCTATTGTGCTAAAATTTTGCACTCTATTAGTTTCGAGTCTTGTGAGTTCAGATCCGTAACCATTTTGTTTAAAATGTCATTATCACAAAACTTTTTAAAGAATTAAATCAATTTCAGCCAGGCTAAAAATTTTTGTATCGTCCTATATATACCCTTTACACCTATAGTGAAGGGTATAATAACACTTGTCGACAAAAAATAAAAAAAATAGGTGGATTAGATGAAATTCAACGTGCTAAATAAGAATCAGCTTTAACTTTTTTTCTATCACGCATTGACTTTTTTATCTCAGTCATGACTATTATAACTCCGCCTTTAGGTAGTCACACTTGTATATCTCGAGAACAGTTTGTCCAATTCAGATAAATTGAACCTTAGTATATAGCGACCTAAATTGTCTTTGAGCTGAATTTATATACTTTTTTGTCCAGTTAATATTTCAGTAGTTATTCGGTAATTAATATCGAAAATATTAAAATTTATTTTTTTTAAAAGTGGTGAAAATTTTGATCCATAACTCTGAAACTCTTAAGCCAATGAAAAATATTGTTGACATACCTTAAAGACAATTTTCGTATGCATTTTTTGATGTATCACTTATCAAAATCGTGTAAAGGGTTCTTGAGTTATAGCCTAAGTTTGACAAACCATTCTCGAATTTTATAGTGTGACCGCTGAATAAGGTGATGATATTAGTCATACACATAAGAAAAATCAGAATCCGATAGAAAAAAATTGAATGCAGATTCTTGTTTAACTCGTCAGAATCCACTTACATGCTTTATTTTATTCACAGCATTACCAGCTTTAAGATAATGATGATAAACTGTAACATTTTAGATGTTTTCATTTATTAAAAGAAATTTTAGTAACAAAAAAATCTAATTTTTTTTTTAAAATATTTTTTGTCCGCTTCTTTTGGTGTATCGTACACACCGTTCTTGAGTTATGAGGAAATATACTGGAGTAATGGCCTTACTATGGGCGAAGTATTAGACACGCCAATAAAAAAAAATTCAGACCTGATGGAAAAAAACTGAAAGTAGATTCATGTTTAGCACATCAAAATACAACAAGTCCAACTATTCGTCTATGGGGGAGGATTTTTTTGTTGTTGACCAGTGTAATTTGAAATATTTTTTTCTCTGTATATTTTTGTTTTAATGAAAAAGAAAATAAAGTTAATGTCTGCCACATAACAGAATAGTTAGAAATTAAAAGTCGTCTTTAGCAGCGAGATCATACCGGGTCAAAAAAATTTATTCGTGTACCAAAATTTTATTTAAATTGGTTTTAGATATTATATTTTTGCTTCAAGATTTTAATTGTATAGAACACATGTCAACACTAAAAAAACGAGAAAAAAGGTATAGTCGGTCAAGACCGACCATATAATACCCTACACCATTATGTACGACCATAAAAATTCGGGAAGGAGACCTATATTAGATCAATACTTTTACTAAATGTAAAATAAAATATACAAATACAGAATAATACGTTGATACTAACATCTACTTGATTTTATGTACTTTAGGGCGATTCTCGGAAGTGGGTTTATATGGGAGCTGTGGTAAATTATGAACTGATTCTAATAAAATTTGGGAAAGTTGTTTCTACTTATATAAAACTTATTTGTGTCGAATATTAACTTGATACTAACATTAGTATGGGATTTATGCACGTTAAAACGATTTTGGTCGTCGGCATCGGCGGCTTACACAAGACAGTAGCGGCTTATATGTCGGCTTGCCGTTTTTTCCTAGAAAAACCAAAAATTTTCTGGGCGCAAAAAAAAAAAATATAGTGCGGTAAACATACGTATAGGTGGCAGTAGTGTATTCAATGTATTATAAAAAACAAAAAAGTAAAGTGTGTTCTAAAAGCACATTACGCCGAAAAATACGTTTTCTTGAATATATTATGGCACAAAAAAATAAAGTTTAAGTCAAAGATGGGTCTGAAGTCCAAAAGTACAGAAAATTAATTATAAAATAGTATTTTTTATGTTTGGCGCAGCCGATTGTATCGGCGGCTTACCTTGAGCCGGCTCAGCCGTTTAAGCCGATACATGTCGGCGGCGGCTAGCCGCTGCACAGTTCTTTTTTTGTGCAATAATTCTGTAATTTGTGATCCGTTAAAGATATTTTACAGGTGTTTTTCAGTAGATTTAGAGAAGCCATTTTCCTAGCTGGTCAAGGGGGTAGTTGGTGAATCTTTGGTAGTATTTTGTGTATTTTTGCTTTTTTTTATTTTAAATCCCAAAAAATAATTACTGATTATTTTTGTAAACAAATTTTATATCGGAACTATGGTCAATTGTGGACCGATTGTGATTATACTTTAGGTTTTTTATCCATATAAAAGTCATTAACGTCAAATATTATTGTTACGCTAGCATTTATATCGAATTTTTTACTGACACTTTTTATATATATAGATAGATATTAAATAAATCTTAACAAATAATGAAAAAAAAAATTAATATATAGACCTAATCAAATACCTTAAGATACATATTATCAAATTTATTTAGGAATTGCGAAAATTTAAGCAGTTCTTTGTTTATTTCAATTAAAACTATTATTCAACATTACTAATCGTATGGTTGTTAACCATTATATTGACAACTGCATACCCGGGTACGTTTTTCATTTGAAAATTGAAAATTTAGATGTTTGTCAACAATATTGTCAGCTATGATATTCTGAAGAAAAAAATTTAAAAAAAGTTTTTATAGCCAAAGTTATAAGCGTTTTACTGACGATACCCCTTATGTTTACAACCAGCATACCCGGGTATATACAGAGCAATTTATGGAAATATTTTATCGAATACAAGTAAAATATTTATTATGTTTCATCTTTTATAAATAATAGATACATTAACTTATAATAAATTTAAAAAATTGTATTTTAGGCTGCGCAGTTCTTACATTCCTTAATATCTTCTGAATATTGAACACGTACTGGTTTATGGCATTTCCTACATGCCTTTCGCGTTGGTCTTCTTCTAGAACACATAAAACAATGCACTTTATTCTTCATTCTTCCACTAATGTCTCAAACTTCTTGGCTTCGGATAAAAAAATATTAATCTCTTAATCTTACTGGGCCTTCCAACATGCTATCGATTCCACTTCTAGAGCAAAAATGTAGCATAATTTGTACATTTTTTTTTAATTTCCTCTATAGTTAGTTATTCGCTCAGCTGCAGCAGAAAATATCTTCTACGATTTGTTGAAGTTTTTAATTGTGGATTGTTTTCCATTTATGTATATAATATTTGTAGCAAAAGTTGCCACATTCGAATGTTCTCCTTTTGTTGACGGTTCCCAAAATTGACAAATTGTAGTCCAGCTTCAAATAAGAGGCCAAATTGTATCTTGTGAAGAAATTATCACATACGTTTTCGTTCTCTAGAAAATGCCATCTCTTCCCATATATGTGTTCATTGAGGCTTCAAGTGCATCTGCATCCATTTCTTCATCCGAATCAGTGTTATATGTAGGATCATATTCTGGTTACTGTATTCCCTTTGCATCTGAATCATCTACATTTCTCACGCAATCTTCAGCATCTTCATCTATTGATAAAAGTTCCTGCTCATCTTCACTTTCTGTATTTCTAACTGTCTTCAACATTGCTTTAGCTTCAAATGATAGGAAAACCAACAACAGGTGCATCTCAAAAATACCATTTCATTTGAATTGGAAAAACTCAAAGTTAGTTAACAAAAATGAAAAACCCCTTTTTTAGTCTTGTGCTTGCATTTTATTATCATTCATTCAAGATTAAGTGAAAACGGTTATATAATAATTAACAAATTATCATAAAAATGTAAAAATCTCAAAAAATTGCATAAAAAAATAATTTGAATGAGTGAATTCTTCAGGTACTCGTACTTAGCAAAGATCAGTAAATGAATTGCAGAGGTTTTTAAATGCACATGGAACAAATGAAACAGTTATACTTTTGAGTAAAGGGATAACCGGATTATTCTTGAATAGGAAAAAACTCCAGGGTACTATAAAACCTTTTAGATCTTTCTTTTTGTATTTTTAGTAACACTCAGTCAAAATTACCCAGCAAAAACTTTTTGGTTTTCGGTAATGACGACTACTTATTAAAGTACTTTCCTGGAAAGTAGGCGTCATTATTATTTGCCTTCTCTACATTACATAAATAAGTACTCAATAGTATAATTTCGGAGTAAGTTACAATAACATGGATCAGTTGTCTAGAGCGCAGGATTAGCAATCAGAAAGTTGCCGGTTCAACCCCATTCTGATGCTATTCGTTTTTTTTAACAAAATGTTTTAAAAATATATTTTATGCTAAAACAAGTTTTTTAGCTTTGAATATTAAGTGCGAGATGGTGTACTGAGTTAGACGTTAGTCATTAAAAACGACTAGTTAATAGGGTCCCAAGTTCAAGACACACTGACGACAAATTTTTTCGTTTTTTGTTTTTATTTTTGTTTAGGTACATATTTTTTAGTATCACTAGAGTCTAAAAACAACTACTAGAATTCATGGACAACTCGAACAAAAATAACTAGTTATTGAGACAAAAAATAAGTAGTTTATTTTTATTTCCAATTATACCTGCTAGCTTACCAGGAAAGCAAAGTTTTTGCTGGGTAGGTAAAAACGGTTGTATAATAATTAGGAAATAATCACACAAATATCATAAAAAACACTTAAAAAAGTGTAAACAACTCATATAGGAATAATTTCCATGAGTAAAATTTACAGGTACTTTTCAAAGATCAATAAATGAATTGGAAACGCAATCTGAAATTTGAATGCACGAGGAAAAAATAAAACCGTTATGACTTCAAATGATGGGAAAAGCCTGATTTTATTTAAGTGGGAAAAATTCAAATGTTCTTAAAAAACGCTTATATTTTTTAGCTTCACGCAGTCAATATTAGGTAAAAACGATTATGTTTTTAGCAAATGATAATAAAAATTTTAAATTATATAATTCCATACAAGAAAATATTATTGTCAAATACCACGTGTTTTTCTTTCTATCGTAAAAACACTTGAAAACATTAATGTGTCAAATATTGCATACAAAATGTATGACATACCCAGGTATGTTGGTTGTAAGGATACGTATAAATTTTTGGTTGTAAACATAAAGGTTAAAGAAATTATGTGGAATAGAATAATATTCCTTATACGCCCAGGAGAACTTGATCAACTTCTTAAAAATTTTTTAAACTTGACAAATCAAAAATGTGAAAGGAAAAGTTTATATTTGTAAAATATAAGCTTTTTGTCTCAACGTGCATTTTATGCTTGACTTTAAATTAAAAACATTCCCAAATTTTTTAATCACATTGCAATTATGAAGGTAAAAGGTAAGTATTATTAGCTTAAAAAAATATTTTAATGTTTTCTTAGAAAACATTTTCCAAGCCTACTTTTAAAAGCAAATAAACTCATTTAAATTATGTCCACTTACAATATATTTCTAAGTGTTATCTATGAATGTCAGCACTAATGTGCACTCATAATACATGTGCTTACAATTTGTCATACTAGGTACTAGATATGTAAAATATTTTTTTAATTTAGATTAAAGCTTCTAATTATATTTCTCACTTTATATGAATATTTATAGCTCTTGTTTTCTATTACAAAGAAACTATACTTTATCTTCTAAGTTAATTAATTACTTATTCACTAACTGTATTTAATTTGTATACATTTTTCTTTTTAATCTCTTTTCATATTGCTGTCTACTGTGTCTGCAACTATTTAATAAAAACACCCACTTGACATACTGCTACTAATATGTCTGTCTACTTCACTACTTCAACGTAAATGTGATGCAAATATTAAATTCTGATCTCAAACGAAAAAACAACATTATACACTTGTGATTGTAAATGAAATAAAAACAACTGCAACAAATATCATGTTAAATAATATTAAATAAAATTTTCTCATAAAATATAAAATATAACTATTTTTACTACTACTGCTACTACTATATTTGCTATTATCTCTACTACTTTTGCTTATAACACTTGAAATAACAATTTCACACTCAACAACTACTACAACAACAAAAAATATGTATAATTCGTTAACTTTGTTTTTCTCTGTTGTTATTATATGGTTGCTGTACAATATGTTATTTATCATAATAATTTTCATCATTATCATCTTGGCTATAATAACTATGATGATGAATTCATAATATTTATATTACGTACAAACAAATCTGTCTACATGTATACTCCCTCTATCATTATATTATACATGCATGTGGTATGTATGTGTGTGTTTGTATAACAAAAGAAATGCAAACACATGAAGAGTTACTTGAGGATATAAGAGATGATACTGCCGTTAATTCTATACCAGACAAAGGTAAGAATACTCATACATCCTTTTAAGTATTTTTTTTATGTTTTAATATTATCCACAGCTAAAACATATGTATGTAGGAGTATAAGTATGTAGAACTTTAACAATAAAATAAAAAAAATTACATTAGAACTTTATATATGTTCATATGTATATTTTTAAATTTACAAACTAATATTAAGCAATGAATATAAATGATTTATTTGAAGAATGTTTTAAGTGTCTGAAAGTTTTCTTAAGCCTTGATAGAATAGGCAGAGATTTTGAGAGCACAGGTCGTTACAGTGAAAAGTTGAAAGGATGGATATTTATTATTTTAAATTTAATTTATATATTTCTTATATAATTAGCTTATGATTAAAAATCAAGGTCTGTGAGGTCATTCTAATTTTATTTTAATAGGAAATTGTAATGTGTAGCTTGGAATGTAATAAAAAGGACAAAATATTATCCTGAACAGCAAAATGTATAAGAGGTTAATAAAATAATATACTACGCAATATTAATCTGGTAGAATAGACATCAAATTGTAGTTTAACCCATTACTGATCCACTGACCCACATTTGGAGTGTCAAAACATATAAAGAATAAACCACGACATATCAGATTCATTAATTCTCAAATTATACATAATCCAGGTGTGGATTTTGTTTAATTATTATGTATATTTAGAGGATTAACAAGTATAACATTTATATTTTCGAAACGAAAATGCTTTAGTTGTCCCGAGTAAAGATTTTTTCGGGATTTCGATGTAGAAAGACCCCTCAAACAATGCGTAAAAATTTTCTAAATACGAAAAAATTATTTAAAAAATTTTTAAAATTGGTCTTCAGTTCCCTACCAGCGGTTGAGACATTTAGGTAAAAAAAAAATTTTGATTTTTTAATCAAAATGGGTATCAAAACGTTATGGAAAAAATATTTTAAAATTTTTTCCCATGGGATTTTCTTACGCTAAAAAGCTTTTTAAGGCACTTTGATGAAAAATTTGGAAAATTATATATTATCAACAGTACATCCTACAATGAAAATCTTTAATATTTTAGCCATAAAGGGGACCAAATTATAAAATTCTTATCCATTTTTTAAGAAAAATTTTTTTTCGCATTATGTAGTAAAATGACGGTTTATGGACCAAAATTTTTGAGAAAATTTTTTTAAAATATTTTTGCTATAATTGACTAAAAATTACGATTTTTTTTATACCCATTTCAAGAAAAAACTCAATACTATTTTTTGGACGATATTCAATCGCTGCACAGTGGTTCCAAAACGAAATTTGTTGGAAATAATTCTTTAACTCTAGAGCTGCTGGATGTATTTGAATAAAATTTCTCATGGACAATCCTGAGGTGTATGCCAATTAAACTGGAGGAGGACAGGTTCTAAGCAAGTCTGGGGGAAGGGGGGTGGACCACCAAAGTTAGTCACCTCGGGTATGAAATTTTTTAAAAAAATCGCCAAAATTTCATTTATGATTTGATTGAAAAAAAATTTTGCAAGTAGATTGTCATTATAATTCTCTACAAAAAATATGCTTATATGTGTGGGTTATCTCTTTTACTTTAAGAGATATTTGTACCAAAGTAAAATGTTGACCCATTTTTAAACATGTTTTTTTAGTTTTTTTAACTTGGTGGGCTTAATTTGAGTCCTACAATTTTTCTAAAATATTCTCTTGATTCTGTACAAAATAAACAATTTTTGTGCAAAGATCATATACCTATGTGGTTTAGATAAAAAGATATATTATTTTGAAGTTGAAAATTTAAAAAAAATTGTGATTTTTTTCAAAAAGGTGGTAACATTTTTTCACTTTAAAATCCGTTATTTTTCTGCGGACCATACATTTTTTTATGTTTCTAAAAGACTGATTAATATAAATGCATGTAAAACAAATCCGAGGGCAGTTGGGGTAATAGTCTCCCCGCTAGCTCTACCGGAATTTCGTTAATTTTAATTTTTGTGTTTTTAGTTTTTTGTAAAGCACAAAAATGTCAAAGCTAACATTAAAATAAAGATACCGTAGAAAGTTACCTCCATATGTTTGCTAAACACACAAAAAATTTTGAATAATCCACGCCTCTTATAACGATAGGGTGACCATTTTACTGAAAAAAGTAAATTTTTGAAGTAAGTTTTCCCCGAACAGGAATTTGGAGTATTTTAGAGTAAAAAAATGGGAATCTATTCTTCTTTTAAAAACCATTTTTTATATAATACTAAAATTTCAGAATAATAGCTTTATAAATATAGATTTTATATAAATTCAAATATTATTTTTTTTTTTTGGATAAAATAACACTAAATACAAAAATTTTTCGTTTTTTGATCAATTTAAGGAACAAATTTATTTCAAATACTTTATTATTTAAATATTTTTATTTTTCAAGTAATAGCCTTTACAACGATACCAAATAGTTGCACAAACACTTTACACAATCGTTTAAAAACTAACTGAAACTTTACCTCCTTCCGCAAAATTTGCACATTTTCCTTCAATTTCTATGGTAAATGTGTGCTGAAGCATTCCTTCTATATACATAAGTGCACAGCAGTTTCAATGTGTGTTTTAAATAACTTTGTTTAACTTTTGAATCGTTCAATATATTTCAACGAAATTTCACATAGTTATTACTGAGGTAGTTTCCAAATGTTTTGGAGGAGCACAAGTTTCTAGCTGGTCTGTGGGCAACCTATGTCTGTGGGAACCTCATGAATAAAAATCTTTGATCCAAAAGCTTTGAAACTTTTAAAAATTAATATAAATTTTAAATTTCCTTGATACAATTGTAACATGTTTGAATATTTTTAAGTGAAAAACAAGTAAAAAAGATATAGTCCGAGCCATACCATATGAAGCCCGACCATATGATACCCTACACCATTGTCTATGTGCACCAAAATTCAGGAAAGGGTTTTTTCTACAATTATGGACCGATACTTGTATAAAGCGTAAATAGAACATACGGATACAGATTATCATGACGATACTATCATTTATATGAATTTATGGACTTTTGTGTGATTCCCGAGATTGGGCTTTATATGGAAGCTATGGTATGTTATGGAACGGTTTTCATAAAACTAAGTACTACTTTTTATACTTATATACACAGAAAAAATTATTACCGTCTTTTTTACAATTAACTCCGTTGTTTAATTTTTCATCAAAATTTAATAAATATGTTCAAGAAAAAATAAAATAAAATAAAAAAAAAATTTTTTGTATGATTTTCTTTCCTATACATATTTTTAATTCATTCAATTATCTACTTGATTGATTTAATTAATTTATTAATTGGGAATTTTTTTCTGTTTTGTATTTTTTATAGTTTTTAGTAATTGATATAATCATTTTGGTGAGAGGTGCAAATTTAAACAAGTTTAAAATTGAATGAATTATTTTCATATATATTTGTTAATTGGTGACTTTTTTCTGTGTACAATATATTTGTGTGGAATATTAACTTGATACTTGTATTTGTATTGAACTTATCCACATTAAAGTGATTTTCGGAATGGGGTTTATATAAATGCTATGGTCAATTATGGACCAAACTTCATGAAACTTGGCGAATTTATACTTATATTAAATTCATATGTGCTTAATTTCATTAAAATATTCTTATTTTTAAGTTATTTGTGAAAGTTAATTAGACAGACAGACGGATGGACGGATATCTTTAAATCGAATCAGAAAGTGATTCTGAGTCGAACTGTATACTTTAAAATAAAGGGTTCGAAGATTTTTTCCCCTGCGTTATAATTTCTTTACAATCAACCACTTATGGTAGTGTAGAGTGTAACAATATTTTCTTGCAATTGCATATTAAAATTAAGTCATTTTTGATATAGAAAAGAATCAACAAAAAAATTTAACTAGAAAAATATATTTTAATTTTAAAGTTATATTTTTATATGAAAATAATTTACATTATTTTAACAATAATCTCACGTATTACTACTGTTACTAGATAATTTTAGTATAAAATCGTCAAAATTGGACAAAAAATCGTCAAAATCGGCATAATGTTTTTAAAAGTATTTTACGTATATTTTTACATATTATTTATAAAATAAAATATGTAGCTAAATCAAAGCAAATATGAATATTTTAAATATGGATTTAAAAAAAAAAATATAAAAAAAATAATCAATAAAAAAGTAAATATATATTTATTATACATATATATGTATATGCACATATTTATGATACATTCATTTTAACGAAATGTATTTTGAATTTATTTTTATAGTGAAAACATTGTAACGCAGAGAAAAAATTTTCCGTTCGATTCAAAATCACTCTTTCTGTGTCGATTTAACCATGTCCGTCCATAATTTCATAGCTCTCCTATAAGACCGAATTTCGGGAATAACCAAAAAGTGTATAAATAGATGTGAATGTTAGTATCAATATAATGTTCTTAATACAAATTATCGGTCCACATAAACAATGGTGTACGATATTATTATATATTATTTTCTCGTATCTTGTTTATATTGTACAAAAGAGACTAGTTAATAGGGTATCCAATCGATTAACCGTCATTAGGTTATCCGGTTAATTTTTGTCGATTAACTGTCCGAATAATTTAAAGCTGTGTATTTTCGAATAACGAATAAACCGAATAATTTGTGTCGAATAACCGTTTAACCGAAATGTAGTTTTCTTGAGTTATAAATTAAATTTTGTTTTTTATTTTTATGATAAATTTATGTAAACTACATCTTTTTAAGATCTCCAGTAAAAATAAATAAAAACAATTTTTAGTGAATTACTTTTTCTTCTGTTTTAGAAGTAATTAAACACGATCCAATATATGTAGAAAAAACTGAAAAAAAACTGAAACAAATGAAAAACATTGTTATCCATAATTTTCTTTATTAAAATAATAATAAAAATTAAAACTAATTTCCTTGAGCCGTTAACAAAATTTTGATGTTCATTGCAATTTTGCACAAAATCGTGAACATAATGACATAACACAAGTATCAAAAAATTCAATTCATTGAAAATTATACGAATTTGTACTATTTCTGGATCACAAGTTCAGTATCTTACTGAATTATTTGGATGCTTTTTTTGTTGGGATAGAATGTTTTATAAAAAGCGACAAGAAAAGGTAATAATATTATTTCTTCATAAATAAATAAACTTGTATCAATAGAAGTTCTTAAAACATTACTTAGAGTAATGTAAATTCAAACTTACACAAGTCATAATACTTTTAATTATCATTTCCTAAATGTACCCAAAAAATATTAATTTAGACTCGTTTAACTATAAATCATTCTTACACGGAAAATACACTTACATGAAAAATGTATTAAATAAAGTGGAATTAGGAGAATATTTTATAGTATTAGCTAAAAATTAAAATTTTTCATACAAATAGGAGAAAATAATTACAAAATGATTCCCTTGTAAAAGAATTTAATCTTATATTATGTTTCTAAGTAAAAATGTAAATAGATTAAATGCTATAATTTGTGTAATTTATATGTTTTACATGTATAACTAAGGATATTCGGTTAATCGAATAATTTGTCAATAATCGGTTATTAACCGATCAACTTTTAATCTCGGATAATTATAAACCGATTAATATGAACACCCGAATAATTGGATACCCTACTAGTTATGTTCTTTATACTTATTAACAAAACGATGTTGCAATAATTCCCAGCAAAAAAGAAACTGAAAAAGAGCTGAGAAAGTAATGAATTTAACATTGGAAAGAAGTACTTAGTGGTGAAAAAGAGCTGCAGAAGTTCTTTTTTTTAAACAATGGTTGTCATTGGAAGGTTGTTCTTCTTTCATACTTTTTATTCATTGCTTTCGAAGTACTTCTCTTAAAACTATGTTTAAACAATTTTTTTAACAAAAATTCCGCTTCAACCTTATTAAAAGATAATAAAAATGCTTTAAAATTTTTAAAATTCTAATTTTCTTAAAAATTATTAACCTTTTTTCTCGCTAAATTTTAATTTATTTTCACTTTTTTTGGATGTAATTATTAGGAACTTTCAAAAAAGTTGAAAATATGCACTTGGTTTCATTTTTGAAGTAGTGAAACTGTTCTTTTTGGGACCGTTTTTTGCTGGTTTATATTTAAAATAGTGATGTAAATATCAATTTTAAAAATTCGTAATTTTGAGGATAAAAATCGGCACATCGCACTTTGGAATTTTTACAATAAAAAATCGGCAAAATGCAGATAAATCGGCAAATCTGACAACAGTGCGTATTACTCATAGTTAATAGAAATTTAACTGACTTAACTAAATTTATCTTTAGTTTTCAATTCTCTCATCTTTTTTGAGCAAAGTAATATACATATTTACTGCCATTTTAATGCCATACTTTTAGTTTTTAGGAAGATCAAACAAATCACATACTTGTATTATAGAAACCGAATAAAATGATTCGTTTAGTGAATAAACTACTATTTAAGTCATTTATAAATGTATTATAAGCAAATCTATACAGTTTAAAATTAGAAATTAATTAATTTACAATGGAAATTATATGAAGTACCTATACCGCCACTTAACATTGTAAAATTATCCCTTCAAATAGGAAATATAATTTTTATTAAACAATCATCATGAAATGTTTCCTCTATAATCGCAAAAAATAAATTTATTTGTTTAATTGTAGCCGCAAATTAATTTATAAAAAGATGTTTCTCTTAGCCTCCTAAAATGTTAGATTATACCCTTTTCATGTCATTTTTATTATTTAATAATTTAAAACTACTTGATACTAAAATTAGTTAACCCCTTAACAGACCTTTTACTGTTTTTCAACAGAATTTATGAACTGACAAGAAAACTTTTTCAATTTATACGAATAAAACTTCTACATCAAATATATTCAAAGCTTATTTTGTTTTTTTTCTCATACTTTTTGTTATGAATTTTTAATAATTATTTTACTTTTATGTGTGAAAATATTTTTTTCTCTTGTTGCTTGTTTTTTTTTTTTGCAGATCTTCCAAAATTTGGTGAACCATTACAAAATGTGACTGTGCCCGTAGGCCGTGAAGCTGTTTTACAATGTGTTGTGGATAATTTACAAACCTACAAGGTATGTTTACAATTCAGATTGTCCTTTTTTTGTTGTGTTATTTTATAGCATTGTTTAACACACAAAAAAATTAAATAAAGAAAGAAAGTTAAAAGAATAAAAGTAGAGAAAATTTGTAATGGAAAAATATTTCAACAATTTCACACTGTACACAATTTAAAACAACAATAAAATAAAGTTTTTATTTTCAACAATAAACAGAAACATTTTTACCTTGTTTTTTTTTTTTATTTAAACAAATATTTTATTTCCTATTTTAAGTGTTAAATGTAAAACAAAGGGAAAAGAAGAAGTAGAAGAATAATAAGAAGTAGCCATAATAGAGATGAGTAAAAGAAGAAAAGACACAAAGTGTTGTTAAGTTTCCTGTTTCGTAAATTTAATGTCATTTAACACGCACCTGTAAATTCCTTAAATTCTTTCGTGTTTTACTTCTATATATTTTTCCAGTGGTTGTTTTCTTTTTTCTGACTCTTTAAGCAGATAATGGGTTTGTCTTTTTTTCATTTCTTGTCATGAAGAGTATCTCATTGTTTAAATATGTGTGTGTGTTTGTGTTTGTATTGTCTGTGTGTGAGTATAACTAACTTTTGACCCTTAACAAAAAAAAAAAGGATAAACAGGAAACATTAAACAGTAGAAATAAAATTTACAAGAGATAACGATTACAACAAATAAACAACACAGTAAACCTATACCAATAACAAAGTATAACAAAAAAAGGAAACAAACAACATTTGTCCTAAAAAGGACTTAGGTCGCTAAGCACTATAGGTTATATAATGTTTAATAAACTTCAACTTAAAGGTCTTGTTTTTTTATAGGCGGTGGTTTTTGTTTTCGATTGACCTTTTCCTATCACGTTTTTTCTTCTCTTCATTCAGTTCATTTCTTATTTATTTATTTTTTTTTACTCCACCTTGTTTAGTATCATGTTACCTTGTAATAACAATAATAATGTTCAAATTCAATTGATTAAAGTAAAAAAGTTGTCAAGATATTTTTTATTTATACGAAGGCTATAAAAATAAAAATTCAATAAAGGCAACTGAGAAAATTTATAGGCGATTTTATGTTGAGAAATTTGTTATTTTATTAATATATAGTAGTACATTGTAGCTATATTTTATTTATATTGTAGGCTGAATACTAAAGTTAAAAGAAATACAGAAGTAACGGCCCTGTATTGTTCATATTTCAGTGATTTAAAAAAGTATTAAATTTTGTAAATCCAGCATTTAATAAAGCTCTTTTAGAATTTCAACTGTAATAACCAACCATGTTTCTTTTTCTTTTGCGACCTTCTATGAAAAATGGCATGTTGGTAAGGGATGGGATGTCAGCTTAACTAAACAAGGACTAACTTGTGCGTCAATCTAACTTTAGAAACAGTAATTCCTTATAAATTTGCAGCTCTTACTGTGAGTTTATTGGGAATTATTATCCATTTATTTTTGATGCACTATTGCATTTTTGTCAGTTCTTTAGACATTTTTCTTCTAGCAATTTTCGTTTATAAGTGCTGCCAATTTTTCTTCCTGCTTCTTTTTTTGGGTTGATGTCCTTTCCCCACCATTGCTCCTTTGAAGTGGATACTTTATACTAATTCTGTTCTTTCTTCTGATTCTCCGAAGAGGTATATTTGAGGAGTAGAGTATAACCAGCCTCATTGCTTTAAAGACCTGGGAAACTTAATTTTTTTTAAACATTAGCACACAAAAATCAAAATTAATTTCTTGCAAAAAAATTAACTTAAACCATTTCGCTCCGAGATAAAATTTATATTTTTGTTAAAATCAATTGATGTCAAAAATTTACTCAAAAAAACTTTCCGATTTTTCGTTTTCCCAGAAAACAGTGTTCGAAATTTCGAACACTGGCGCTATCCTATATGTCAGCTTTGTATGAAAGTAAAACATTTGGATTTATTTGCTATTTTTTTATTTGTTTTATTATTTTTGAATGAAAAGGTACAAAAGTAATTAAATTTAGTGAAAAATTATATTTAGTGAAATTCATGTTGTAATATATTTGAAATAGAAGTTGCGAAAAAATTATTCATGTTTTTGCTTGAAATATTTTGTGTGCAAATGAATATTGCATTTCTCACACATATAAACTGTGGGCTTTCCACAACCCTTCATTTGACAACGACGATGTTTTCCCTCGGGATTTCTGACTACAACGTGTTTTCCCTCAATTTTTGGAAGATTTGGTGGCCGATATTCCTTATCGTCGACATCATCATCGGTAGTTTCTTTCCTTTCGGTCAAAATTAGAGCTTCTGTCACAGAGATTTTGAATTCTTTTTGACTCATAGGCTTCTCATTTTTGTGATTTGAAATCAAGCAATGCAATTTCCAAGCATTCACAACTGCCGAATTCAAAGTACAAAGGCCAATACCATTTTTTCCACGTATATTAATTCGGTAGTTCTGGATTGCATTGTCGTGCAAATCCACACCCCCATTCCCTTGTTATAATTGTGTAACATGGCTGGCTGACCATAAATGACGTATTTACCAGCTTCCGGGTTCTTTTTGGATGTCGATGCTTTTTTCCAACGTTGTACATTGTGCAAAGGCAAGATTTGATCGAAATTTGTTGCCATTGTGACCTCTTTGTTGTCCTGCCATCTACAGAGCAATATTTTTTGGGTGTCATCAAATGTATAATCATAATCACCTCTTGGTAAATTTTTACCGGTTTTTAATTTATCAGATCCACCAGCCAGTCGATTGGAACGAACGGTTCCCGAAGCACAAAACCCTTTATCAGAAAACAAACAAAGCAATTGGTATGATGTGAAGAAGTTGTCAAAATAAATTTCATGTCGCATTGGATGTTCAACATTGGAAAGCAAACGCATAACCACATCAGCTCCCAATCCAACAACGTTGTTATATTGGTCTGCAGATCCACAGTATGGTATAAAGGAATATAGATAACCTGTAAACAAAGAAAATAATATATTTATCAAAATATGAATATGATAGATTTATTACCAGAAGAAGAACATAGACACCACATTTTATAACCAAATCGAATTGGCTTGCCTATAATGAACATTTTACAGCTGTGTCTTCCAAAATATGGAACCATTTGTTCATCTATGGATAACTTTTCGTCCCAAACACCAAATTGAATAAATTTCCTATTTAGAATATCGCATAAAGGACGTTTCTTTTGTCCATTTCGGTTTTCCAAAAGAACTTAGAGGCTTGTATTCAAATCGAGGCATCTTGTTGAAGGTCGCATTTATTCTTCAAATTCAGGATAGCCATTGTCTTCAATTTCATTTCTTTCAGTTTCAATTTCAACAAAACCGGCAACCTCGTTCATTGGATTTGGATCTTCGTTTAAGGCTATTACATCATCATTAATTGTCTCTTCATCTGAACATTCATCGACTCGATCAGGCGAAAGTATATTTACACAGTTGATGTCGATGTCATCATAACTCCAATTGGCTATTATATCATCCAACTCCTTCATAGACAAAATCTTTTTACGGGTACTCATACTTACCTATGCAAAACACAAATCAATAATAAAAAACAATATAAAACCCACAAAAAACTCGAAATTCACTGTTAACTTGTACATAATATATGAAATATTCACATTTTCTTTAAAAAATTTAATTATTAAATGTATAACCACACGATAAAAGAAAAATATTATAACTAACGGTATTTCCACAACAAATGCGTGTCACATTTAATTCAAAGAATTAAAAATGTCATCGTCTATCAGTAACTATAGGATAAGCGCCAGCGTTCGAAATTTCGAACAGTCAAGTTTACACATATGTAAAGTCACGCATGTGCACGTAAATCATGTTTATATTTTAAGAAACGGTTACATATATTTGCAATAATTCCTCATGATTATTTTTTTAATTTTATTTTTTTTATTATTTTTAAAAATTAATTTAAAAAGTATCCAAAAATATGGGTTTCAGAAATACACCCCTACCATCGAGGGGGAGGGAGGGTTTTTATGGGAGGATTTTTTTTTATTTGCTGAAAGATTAAACTTAATACCTATACCAAAATTTTTTAAAATTTTACCTTTTTCATACATAAATATTTTTTTGAAAAAAGGTGATTTTAACTGTTCGAAAAATCGAACAGCGGAGCGAAATGGGTTAATAACTTTTATTCACATAACCTTAATAAGACTTTTCTTCACATAAGCATAATTAGTTTTTAATTTAAGTTCTATTGGCTCATAAGGCATTCGGGGAGGGATCTTATATTAAACCTATAGCCAATTATGGACCGGTACTTTCACTAAGTGTAAAATAAAATATACAAATACATAATATTACGTTGATACTAACATTTATATGATTTTATGCACTTTTGGGCGATTTCCGAAGAGGGTCTCATATGGTAGCTATGGTTAATTATGGACCAATCTTTGTAAAATTTTGTACTAGAATTTATACTTATGTATAACTTAATTTTAAAGAATTTTAAATTTATACTAACATTTGTTGAAGATTTAAGCAAGTTAAAGTGATTTTCCAAAGAGTGATTTATATGGGAGCTATGGTCAATTGTGACCTGATCTTTATAAAAGTTTGATACTTAACAAAACTTCTTTGCACCAAATTTTATTAACCCTTATGTTGACAACCGCATATCCGGGTATATTTTTCATTTTTAAATTAGCATATTTGGAGTTTTGGTTATCATATTAAAATGAAAATTTAGATGTTTGTCAACAATATTGTTAGCTATGATATTTTGAAGAAAAAAGTTAAAAAAAAGTTTTTATAGCCAAAGTTATAAGCGTTTTTGTGACGATACTCCTTACGTTTACAACCAGCATACCTGGGTACGTACAGAGAAATTTATGAAAATATTTTGTCAAATAAAAATAAAATAGTTATTAGGGGTTTTCATACAATCAAATAAATGACTCGTATAGCTCATAAACTGTATAAATATATAAGCTCGTAAACAATTTGTCAAACTTTGTTTGAAAAAATATTTACACCATTTATAAATATTTACGCCTCAATTTCAATACGTAAACTACTTCGTAAACTTTTACTTTAATAAAATCAAATTTGAAATAAACAAATAAAATATTTTTTTCATTTCAAATGAAGAACAAATAAAATTCAAGAAACAAAAAATTTTGAACACATTTGATTTGGCAAAATTTCTCAAGAAAAATAAGACGACACACAATAATTTTCAAGGGGCGTTCATGAAACAAGTGAGTAAAACGTATAAATTTACTAATTGAGTAAATATATCCGTTTGGATGAAAACCCTCATTATGTTTAATTTTTTATAAATAATAGATACATTAGTTTATAATAAATTAAAAAAAAATATATTTTAGGCTGAGCAGTCCTTATATTCCATAATATTTAAACTTTATTCTTCATTCTTCTACTAATGTCTCGAACATCTTGGCTTTGAATAAAAAAATTTTCATCTCCTAATCTTACTGGGCTTTCCAACATGCTTTCGATTCCACTTCTAGAGTAAAAATGGAGCATAATTCGTACATTTTTTCAATTTCCTCTATAGTTAGTTATTCGCCCAGCTGCAGCAGAAATTATCGTCTACGATTTATTAAGGTTTTTAATTGTGGATTGTTTTCCATATATGTATATAATATTTGTAGCAAAAATAGCCACATCCGAATGTTCTCCTTACGTTGTCGGTTCCCAGAATTGACAACAGCAAATTAGAGGCAAAACTGTAGCTTGTGAAGAAGTTATCACATACAACGTTTTCGTTCTCTGGAAAACACCATCTTTTCCCATATATGTGTTCATTGAGGCTTCAAGTGCATCTGCATCCATTTCTTCATCCGAATCAGTGTCATATGTAGGATCATATTCTGGTTACTGTATTTCCTTTGCATCTGAATCATCTACATTTCTCACGCAATCTTAGGCATCTTCATCTATAAATGTTCCTGCTCATTTTCGCTTTCTGTATTTCTTATCCCGCTTTTTATACTTCGATTCCGCTTGAAATAATTTTCCGGCTTTTTATAAAGAAATCCCGCTTTTTTAGCTTTAAGAGTTATGCCCCTATTCTGTATCTCGATTTTACGTTCCGTCTGTAGACGAAAACCAGTCACAAATGGTATTCTCTATTTCGATATAATTTTTTCGTTTCAGTTACGTGGTTTAGGTCTATGGTATATATTATTTTCAAATAGGATGTTGTCAAAATTAAAAACAATAAAAATTTGAAACTTTTTTAATTGAATTTTTCTACAATATAATTTTTTTTTTTAATATGGGAATACTGAGGATAATAAGATGACAATTACAAAAAATAAAAAAAAAATAAAAACAATTTATAATAAAAATAAAAGAACAAAAACTAACGAATTTGTAGTAATTCAAAATGTTTATATAATTTCAAATATGTTCATAGATGATGTGTGCTTATGGGCTTCGGAAAAATAGAAGCCTTGGCCTTAAAAATTCAGATTATAGAAAAAAACATACAAGAAAGAACATTATTTTCTTCATGTAATGAAAATTTATTTTGTGTTTATTGGACATATTGCAGTTGGATTTCATTTCTACTGCATCTTTTTCGAAGAGACGTATCGCTTAGTAAATAGTTTCGTAAATAAAGCTTTAGAATAGGAAGAAATCTTTTCAGTTTTTATACCACCATATTTGCTTTTATCTTCAGTGACAAAAGTTGCCTTTTTAAACTCATCTCGGACAATTATATATAAAAAGGTTGGGGATAGAGGATTTTATATTTATTAGATTGATATGTTCCTATATATATTTATGTTTACGTAGATCTTATTCAGTCCCTACACAAACACTTTATAAGTCCCACATAAATATTAATGTAATGGTAATGTTGAATGCTAATAAGTTTAATTGGTTCAGTTCCCACACAAATACCATCCTGTTACTATTTCAGCAAAGTTCGGTGTTATGGAAAATCAGTATAAGAAACTTTCGGAAATTATTTCAGTATGCATAATTCTCACGTAATATAAAGATAATAAAGGTATTCACCTCAGAAATTTGCAGGACCCTTGCAAAGTAGAAACTTTGCATCGATTTCTGTAAACACAACAACAACTACATAGAATAAATTTTACACAACTTACTTTACTTTGTCTAACAACGTTGCAATTTCTGAGGTGAATACCTTTAATATTCATCGTTACAATTTTATAAAAGAACATATCATATTTATACTAAAATAATTAAAAAAAATAGATTTTTTTCTTTTCTACTTCCGAAACGGTAAGAAAATATTAAGTGACTGCTTTGACATTAGAATCGACTAATATCGATTTACATAATAACAAATTTTGAGTCAAATAACGTAATAAATTGTCATTATCAAAGACAAAAACCCAAACAGTCGCAAGTGATATAGAGAATAAAAACAAAAACTCAATAGCATTTCAGTCGGAAAGTGACAAAAATCGACATACATAATCGGGGCATTACTTATTCTATTTCTTTATTTACGTTTTCTATAGCATTTTTACCCATAATATAATAAAACAAGTTAGAATCACTAGAGAGAGTCGTCAAATTAAATTCTTGATAAGTCAAAAAACTGAAAAATGAAAAACAATAAATAAAAATAAAAAATATAAAATGGTTTGTTTCTATTTAATATTTGAAATACTTTCTGAAATGCAGAGCTCCATTTTGGAAATGTTTTATGTGGCTTTGCTATGTTTGTTCACTTACAAAGAATATATTGATGAATATTTGCTTGCTTTTAATAGAAAAAAATTTCTTAAATATAAAATATTTTTTTATTTTGTTTTTGAAGTGACACACAAAGTAAAACAAAATGTAAAAAAATTTAAAACAAAACTTCAAAAACAAAATAAAAAAATATTTTATATTTAAGAAATTTTTTTGATAAATAAATTTTTTCTATTAAAAGCACTTTTCAGGGTAAATAAAATTGAGAACGAACTCTCTAATGATTTTACCTTTAGTAGTTATATCATGATTTTTACCAATATTTTTAATAATAAAAAAATATTAGTTTCCACTGAAAATTTGACAATAATTTTTGACAATTAAAAGTTACTATGATCTACTTCTCTACTGACTGATCTTAAATGTACTTTGTGTATATTTTTTGATGGCTTCGATGCAGGAAGACCTACAAGATATATTTACTAAAATTTTATTTTGTTCCATTTTCGAATAACCTTTTGAAAATTTAAGAAAGAAACATAATTTTTCAAACAAAAAAACATTTATTATTTTAAGAATGTTAGAATAGAATATAGTACATTTTTGGAGAAAGATTTTGTGTTCTTTCAGAGAGCTTTTTAGATTTAAATACTCTTTCCGAGAGAACATTTGTATGTGGGCTAATTTTACCAATTTTTGTTACCAAAATGTGTCATTTTTAAAAGATGTTTTGACCAGAACTTTAATCTTATGATTAACAGGAATATTTTCGTATTGTACTTGTACATGAGATGCACCTGTCACTTTGACATGGTGTTGGCCTAGGAGGGAGTAATTCACCCTTTTGAACCAGTTTTGGGGTACCCCGAATCGAATTCAGGTTACTTTTACTTATCTTATGTCTTATAGTCTTACACGCTTATAACTCAGCCACATATAGTTATTGCGCGCGTGTTGCTAATTGTGCATTTAACAATCAGGCTAAAAGCTCTCACTGGTTTTCAACTGTAATCTTAGTGGCTGTTAGGTGTCAATTGGTACTCAACTATTACTGATAAAAATTTCCCGCAGGGTACTTAACGGATTCTTTAATTTGAAATATAATTTTTAATAAATGTTCTCTTATTTGATATAAAAAAATATATATACATCCGATCGCCATTAAATTTTGTAAGTTTGTTTATATAAAACACAAAATAAATAAAAACTTTAAATTCAACTTTAATAAAAATCAATAATATTATTTTATATATTTTATTTTATACACTGAAAAAAGTCACCAATTAACAAATATATATGAAAATAATTCATTCAATTAAAAACTTGTTTAAATTTGCACCTCTCACCAAAATGATTATATCAATTACTAAAAACTATAAAAAATACAAAACAGAAAAAAATTCCCAATTAATAAATTAATTAAATCAATCAAGTAGATGATTGAATGAATTAAAAATGTGTATAGGAAAAAAAATCATACCAAAATTTATTTTTTATTTTACTTTTTCTTGAACATATTTATTAAATTTTGATGCAAAATTAAACAACTGAGTTAATTGTAAAAAAGACGGTAATAATTTTTTCTGTGTATGTATATTTAAAAATTTACTTGTATCTTTATACAGAGTTTTATTTTATCCATTATATTTTAGACACGATATCATTAAAAATTAAACTTTAACAGCCGTATTCAAAAAACTTAATGTAGTTTTGATAACGAGTTACTAACTTTTTCTTATGGAAATTTACATACAAAAAGCTAGTAACTCGTTATCAAGCTTACATTATTTTTTGTGAATACGGCTGTAAAGGTATTGGGTGACTACTTTACAATGTTGAGTACCCATAAAAAAAAAGGAACGGGAAAGTACTCGATACTTGCACAGCACTTTTGTATAAACTGAAAGCTAAAAAACGACAGTAAACATTCTTTCCATCAAATTTACTTAAAGTTAGTGCTAACGGAAACCATGAATTAATGATTTTATTTTAACTTTTTGTTTTATATGAATGTTAGTGTTAAACGAGCCTAAGAATTATTTAAGAAAAACTCTTGCTTGCAAAATAAAAATTATCATGTTTTTCTATCAATCCGAATTTAAATTGAAAATGGAAATTTAAGTAGAATTTTTTTGGAAAACATTTCGAAAAATACGTTAAAATTATAATTATTGAGTTTATAGGGATATAATTAAATAATATGTTGTTCCAAAATGTTCGAAAGATATAGAAAGAAAATCCCTCTTTTTTAAAAAAAAATTTCAAAATCCCGCTTTTTCCATAAAATTTTGTTCAGAATCCCGCTTTTTAATCGTTCTGGTCCCGCTTTTTGACAAAAACCCTCTGGTCACGTTATAATTAAGATGTTTCGAACGGTTCTTAAGTTACAGAATTATTTTCAAAAAAAAAAAAAAAAAAACGTTTTAGTACCACTGTACATCGTCAATAACTATTTATCTGAGATCTACTTTCAAGTATACCAATCGGTTTAGAATTGTTTTCTGAGTTAATATAAAAATGTCCGTCCGTCTGTCCGTTCAAGTAAACTTGGCAATCAAAAAAAGTAAAAATTGAAAAAAAATTTAAATTGTATTAAAATCTGAAAATTGATTATAAAAATTTTTTCTCCGACTGTTAGAGGGTTAATATTGCCTGTATTTTGCGCCTAGTTTCAGGGTACTTACAGTGTCACATTTGGCAGTTTTAGAGCGACAAAAAAAATAATTTTTGAAGATATTGGAATGAAATTTAATTTTTTGTTATAGAAAAAGCGTTACCACTAAAAACAGGTGGGTAGAAGCTGACAATTTTTATATAACAATTTTTTAGCCAATACCTTACAATATTGAAATAATCTTAACAAATTGCTAATATTAGGTCCGTATATTTGTTTTCTAATATTATATATGATCACAAAAAGTCTCAGCTAATATTTGCAAATATAATTTTTGAATTTTCTTTACATACAATGGTATTTTTAAAGTGCAACTCGTTGAAACTTTTGAGTTCTGGTCCATTAGAAATAAAATTTAAAAAAAAATTTTAATTAATGAAATAATTTGGAAAAATTTTTTATTACATAATAGAAAAATTATATCAATATCTGTAAAAATTACTGAGATAAGGAGTGAGATCTAAAAAACTCTTGCCTTTTTTCATAAGGAATATTTATTTATTATTTTTTTATCTATTTATTTGTTGCGAGTTTGATCAAAATTGTGACGAAAAAGAAGTACGTGTAAGAAATATTAAAAAAATTCTATTTGGTCCTACAAAAGATTGGCCATAGAATTAAAGGTCTGCCGTCAAACTGTTTCCAATGTTATTAAACAGTATCTGGAGAATTTGACCATTCATACCAAACCTGGTTGGGGAAGAAAAAAGGGTTCACTAAATATTGGGAAGGCCAAGAAAAGCTTATTGAAAAGAGCTCCAAACACATCTGGTAGAAAAGCAGCTCGGTTAGCTTAGTGCTCTATTTGGTGCGATTGACTGAAACAACTTTCAAATCTCTAATTAAAGGGTTACCAAAAAAGGTCCACGAGTTCAATAGTAGTAGTTAGAATTATAAAGTTCTAACCGCTAAAGTGATCTGTAATATAATATCAATTAAAAACGAGAGCGAGTTTTATATTCGGCTGGGCCGAATCTGTTATACCCTTTACCACTTTAACGACAAATAATAAAATATGGGCCCTAAAGTATGCACTCATATTTTCACATTTTCCAAGCAACACAAATTTAAACTGTCATAGCAATCATTGCTTCCTTAACCAAAACAACAAAAATATACATATTTACATAGTATTGTATGTATTATTGTACACACACAAACAAACTGACTGCATATATAAAAACAACAAGAACACTGTTAATCACCACAATATTCTGTTGTTGACTAAACAGCTTGCTTATACAACAAAACAACAACAACACTATAGTCATTACAATGCTTAATATAAATGTTTTTTTGTGTATATTTTTAATAAATTTGTTCAGTTTTTTGCCTATAATTTTGTTGTTTACAGAAGCCTCGTAAAGTCCGAAAATGCGTTTTGACCGATATCTAATATTCCAATGGATTCGATTGAGTTTATTCCCTCAGCAAGAAAAAAAATTCGAATTTTCTGTGAAAAATTTAACTTTTTAGCTTATACAGAGACTTCAAATTTGATGTAGTTTATTGTTTTTTTTTTTTTTTTTTACTACCCATAAAAACAACAACAATATGTAAAGCTGTCATTAAATAAATCAAAAAAAGATTTGCCAATAACTCGGCTGTTTATAGACCGATATCTTCGATTTAAAAACCCGAAATTAGAAAAATATTTGCGACAAATCTGTTCAAAAATGAAATAATAGCTTATAAGGACTGCGCACGAAAAAATCCGTGCATGCTCTTGGGTTTATAACTTTTGATGTGATGAAAAATTAATAATTCTGTTAACTGGTTTTTATTTGCCATTATGCTCACTTGACATGTGCTGAGTTTCATGGTAATAGCAAAATTAGTTTTTCTTAAAATGGAAGTTTAACAAAAAAAACCTAAACACACAATTCAAATTTTTCATGAAATCTTGCATTAGTCATATAAAATAATTGCAAGGAAGGCTGTTGTGCCACAAAATACAGTTTCTTGGGTCATAATATAATACAAAGAAGTCATGATCACTGAATGGTAACCTGGTAATGGAAGACAAATAGTATCTTCAGGCTGTAGGACTCAGGCAAAATAGAAAGAATTTTGAGAGAAAATCACATCATCTCTGGAAGAAAAGTGTCAAAAAGAGTTAATTACTTTGAATATTTATCTGAAAATTTAAAAGGAAATCTAGCCTGAAGACGTCTAAAATAAGAAAAAAAATCCTAATAGAAACGCAAGCAAGAATTTGGAGGTAAAAAATAACATGAAAGTACTTCGGACGGATTTTTTCAGAATTTTATTTCTGTATAGTAGACGATGAGACGTTCGTACAGGGTGACTTTTTTCAACTTCCTAGCCAGGAATTCTATATTGCAGATGCTAGAGAGATTATGACAGAAAAATTTTGTGGATCAAAAAAATCAAAATTCCCAAGAAAGTTTTTGATTTGGGAAGTAATATGCATAAGCAGGAATGAAGCACTTCATTCTTAAAAAATTGTGGCATTAACACAGAAATATACGTGAATGAGTGGCTTTGGAAAATAGTTCTCCCTTTCCTAATAAAATTCAGTGTATCCGCTATTTTCTGGCCTGTTTCCGCTTCTTCTCATTATAACAACAAAACAATGGAGTTGTAACAAAGAAATTGTAAGCGTTTGTACCGAAAGAGGCTAATCCATCAAATTGTCCGAAACTCTGTGCAATTGAAAGATATTGGACTCTAGTAAAAAATACTTTAAAGGACATTAAATGTTCATCATAAAATGAAACGGAGTTTAAAAATAAATGGACTTATTCGTGCAAAAACGTGACCGAAACACAATAAAACCTTTAATTAAAATAATTCCGGAAATGATCAGATATTTCATTAAAAACACTAATTTATTCTTTTATGTTAAAACTTGAACATAACAGTCATTAATAAAAATATCACTTTAAAAAAACTCGCCCTCTGGTTTAGTTTCTATAAGCAGATTTGCATGCACGGATTTTTTCGTGCGCAATCTTTATTTAGCGTTTGTTCAGCAACAATATTTTGACAAAAGATTCTGAATTTTTCATGCAAAAACGTCGCTAGCTTATATATGATCCCAGAAAAGCCGACAATGTATGCGATTTTTGGCGATATTTCGGTTATTTATAAACCGATGTTGCTCATTTTTATTAACGTTTTTCTAAGGAATATTCCCTATAATTTGATGTATAAACCATATATATCCAATAACTAAGGCTTTCTAAAAACTGATTTCAACAGACAGACAAACACACATCTTTATATCGCCTCCCCTATCAATAAGGATCCAGAATATATATACTTTTTTGTAGAAAATACAAACGAAATTACAAAATTATATATACCCTTTACACCTGTGGTGAAGCGTATAAAAAAGCAGATCTCCAGGATCAACCGCTTGAGTTTTATATATGATAACATTTTTTTTTTTTTTTTTTTATTTCACTCCTTAGTTTTCTTATGATTTTTTGTGAAAATTTTTGATTTTTTATTGAGAATTAAAAGTGATAAAAAAATAAGTTTTCTTCTATTTTCATGATTTGTGTCCAATTGAATAAACAGCAGATAATTTTAGTTTATTTTTAATTTATATGAATATATCGTTCTTTAAAATAATAATAAATGACCAAAAATAAAACTGCAGTCGATTTGAAATAGATTACGTGTTTTTTTTTTTTCTATTTGCACCTAATTTGAGGATGTCTTTAGTTTTCTTTTTAATTATATGAAAATAGCGGTTTTTGGCCAATTTGTTTTTTTTTTTTTTTTTTTAATTTTGTATTTTTTATATCCAGATTAAAGTACCAAAATTTGTTTTCCTAAGTTAATTTACTTTTAACTCATTTCACTTAATATTTTTCTCGATTATTTTCAATTTGTCTTTTATAAGCAAATATTTACAAATATATTGTTTTGATCTTCACCACAACCATTTTATTTAATAGTTTTAAACCTTTTTCAAAAATATATCATCCTTCAATGCAAACAAAAAATACAATTAAATTTTAGCATGCTTCTACATAAATAAAGCATTGAAAAAAACCTATAAAAGACGTGATTTTACATCAATTTATTGATTCTGTTAAAGAAAAAAAATCAAAGAACATTTAATAGTGGGGAGGATGATTTGCACCACAAGAAAAAAAGGGTTCATATTTATTTTGAAAAACCAGTCAATCTGTTATTGTTAACAGTTTGTTTAGATTTACAGGATTTTTTGTGTTTTGTTTTGTTTTGGTAAATCTTCTTTGTTTACAAATTGTTATTTATGTTTATACTTATGTACTTTCACAGCAACAATACATTAATCTTTATTCAATCCTTTCTATTGTATCCTTGTGTTGGAAAGAATGTGTAGGTAAAAGAGTATGAGTTTTATTTTAAAATGTTTGTATTTTCTTAAAATACTAACATACACTTTTTAAGATTTTAAAATATTTTATTTACTTTGTTCACTTCTCCATTCTTGTATTTTACAGATTGCGTGGTTACGTGTCGATACACAAACGATTTTAACCATACAAAATCATGTTATCACTAAAAATCATCGCATGAGTATAACTCATGCTGAAAAACGTGCTTGGATTTTAAGAATACGAGATGTAAAGGAATCCGATAAGGGCTGGTATATGTGTCAAATAAATACGGATCCTATGAAAAGTCAAGTTGGATATTTGGATGTAGTGGGTAAGTTGAAATACAATTAGAACTAACTAAATAACTAAGAATTAAAAATATTCATAAATATTTTATTAAATGTAACATATACCCAATTTTTTCTTAAAATAATGCAATAAAATGTATTGCTGTACATTCCGTTCGTGGTATTTTCGCCCCCAAAAAATTAATATTATATTCATATTTAATTTACATTCATAGCTGTTTAAACATATATTATTTAATAATAAACAAAGTACATTTTTCAAAACGTTTCCATTATATGCACATATTTATTTAAATGTAAAAAAAAAAATAAAAATATTAAATAAATATTGTAACAAATAGTATTCTTCCCCCATTTTTTGTAACTTTTTCTTTCATTTTTGTGGTACAAAATTATTTACCATTTATGTCAACCATGTTTGAATTTAAAAATTTACATATACAAAATAAAATACTTGTTCATATTTTTTTATTATGCTTTAAGGTCATACACTATGTATTCCCCGGTTATTGTGCCATTATGTATTTGTTTTATTTGAAACATCCATAGTCAAGTGCGAACAAAAGAACGCATTCATACACTTTTTACTTTAAATGCAACAAAAATATCTTGTATGACTGCACTTATGTAGTTAAATATTTAAATTTACTGCACTAAAAGCAGAAGAACAGATAAAAAAAAAGAGAGAGTAAAATCCGGGGTAAAGCTACTCCAGAGTAACATAAAATAAATATGATTAAGTGGTGCAGCAAAATAAAAAAGAAGAAAGTACAGTGACACAAATGCTAAACAAATTTTAGTTCAGTTCCAGCTCAGTTCTAGTTCAGTTCTAGTTCGGTTCTAGTTCAGTTCTAGTTCAGTTCTAGTTCAGTTCTAGTTCAGTTCTAGTTCAGTTCTAGTTCAGTTCTAGTTCAGTTCTAGTTCAGTTCTAGTTCAGTTCTTGTTCAGTTCTAGTTCAGTTCTATTTCAGTTCTATTTCAGTTCTATTTCAGTTCTAGTTCAGTTCTAGTTCAGTTCTGTCTCAGTTCTAGTTCAGTTCAGTTCTAGTTCTAGAATTAGAATCAGTTCTAGTTCAGTTCTAGTTCAGTTCTAGTTCAGTTCTGTCTCAGTTCTAGTTCAGTTCTAGTTCAGTTCTACTTCATTCCTAGTACAGTTCTAGTTCAGTTCTAGTTCAGTTCTAGTTTAGTTCTAGTTCAGTTCTAGTTCAGTTCTAGTTCAGTTTTAGTTCAGTTCTAGTTCAATTCTAGTTCAGTTCTAGTTCAATTCTAGTTCAGTTCTAGTTCAGTTCTAGTTCAGTTCTAGTTCAATTCTAGTTCAGTTCTAGTTCAATTCTAGTTCAGTTCTAGTTCAGTTCTAGTTCAGTTCTAGTTCAGTTCTAGTTCAGTTCTAGTTCAGTTCTAGTTCAGTTCTAGTTCTAGTTCAGTTCTAGTTCAGCTCTAGTTCAGCTCTAGTTCAGTTTTAAATCAGTTTTTTATAAGTTATAATTCAGTTTTAAATCAGTTCTAGTTTAGTTCTAGTCTTAGTCTAGTGCATTTTATTGATATTCAAATTATAGTGTTTAATTTTATTTATTTTTTATTTTTTGCTTTAGTGGCTTCAGCCTCAACCCCAACGGCTAGTGGCTGCTGTAGTGCCTGCTTGACATAAAATTGTTTTTGCTTGGTTTGAAATTTCAGTAAATCACTGTTCATTTGCTGAGTTTTATTTTTCTACTATAAATATACACAATTTTGTCAGCCGCTGTCTTTTTTTTTTTTTTTTTTTTTTTTTTTTTTTTTTTTTTGTTGCTATTTCAACTAAAATTCTTTAATAATATTTTATACAGTAACCTCAATATTTCGAAAAATAAATATTTTGTTAAATAATTTTTGCTTTCTAACTATAAATGATAAATTATTATAAAGAATACAAATAAAATTTAATTTGTTACTTATTTTTCTATTATTTTTCTTTACTTTCTATCTCACACAAGTCAACATAATAAAAATTTATTATGCCAAAACAATGTTAGAAATTTGTATGTTTTGTCAATATGAAACATAGAAAAAAAAAACTGACACAGATTTTGCAATATTTGTTATTTATTTACTTTAAAAATAAGTATGAGCTTCTTCTAAAGAGCAAATATTTACACATACTTATAGTACTCTTATTCTGAGTATAATTTTGTTTGTATAAATACTTGTAGATACAATAAATATTTGGCCATATTTTATTTTCAATTTCTATTTATTTATTTTTTCTGCAGCACCATCGTCATAGCCATCATCATCAAAACTGAATTATGTATTTTTTTCTAGCCTATAACTTGTTAGGGACAAAAAAAAATAAAAAATATTTTGTGACTATTATTCCAAAAAATAAAAAAGAAATCATGGTTTGGCATAAATTGGGCGAGAAAACAAACTCCACTGAATGATAAATTTTGATGAGAGGTTGACAGAGGCTAAATAAACCACTTTAGAGATTTTTTATTTTTTTAGTCCATAATGTAATAAAGGAAGTGTAAATGGCTAATTGATGAAGTAAACTTTTTACAGAGAAAAAATATATTGGGAATTTCAAAAGGGAATTGAATTTTGGAAATCTATATATTGAAAAATTAAACTTAAACATTGAGAACCCCAAATCAGAAAAGCTTTACAACATTTAACATTTTTTTTATACTGTTTTTGGAACCATTAAAAAAAATTGCTTATTATAGCGTACTTGCCATTTTTATAAATGACTCTCTCTATTGTTGCATGTTGTCTATAGCAATGTTTTATTGTTAAAGGATTTTTTTTTATACAAAAATATAAAACAGCAACAATAGCAGCAACCAAACAACTGAAACAATTTATTATTTTCCTTTAAAAAGAATTGTATTGCCTCCAATAAAAAACAAAAAAAATTCCATATGATGCTTGTTTTTTTAAAGCGAAAAATTGTTTTTAAAACATTTTTTGATTTGAAATTTATTTGAGAGTAAACAGAAAAGCTTACAGAAAAAATTAAAACAAAAATTGAAAAATGGGATAAATAATAGGAATCAATTAGAGTGAACAAATGATTGATATGAACAAAAAATTTAATAAATTGATAGAAAAATGCAAAAAATTTTGTAAAATTTCTGGTCATCCAACTCAGTAATATGTTATTCACTCCCACTTTTGAACTTCATATATTGTTTTATTTTAGCCCAGGTATCTTGCTGTATTGAAATCTCTATGGAAATTTAATTTTTATTTAAACTTTTCCTAAAAAACTTTAGCTATTTTTCTATAAAGAATTTTTAATTAATATTTATTTAGTTCATTGTTATTAAAATATATTTTTCCTATTACTATATTTTTTTGTTTTTTAAATTTGGTTGTTACTTAATTGAAATTTATGAAAAAATACATATTTGTTTCTATAAATTTTGCCCCCAAACCGATATATATTTATTTACAAAATATTTCATTATTCATTTATATTTTGCATATTTGTCATGTTGTATACGTATTTTTTTAATAATTAAATAAATATGTGTCAATGCAAAATAAATTATATTGCAAACCAGAAAAAAATCATATGCATATGGCAAATAAACCAGCAAATGTTTTGTCTATTTTAACCCAGTTCTAGTTAAGTTGTATACAATTTCCATTTCTATCAGTTCTAGTTCAGTTCTAGTTCAGTTCTAGTTCAGTTCTAGTCCAGTTCTAGTTCAGTTCTAGTTCAGTTCTAGTTCAGTTCTAGTTCAGTTCTAGTTCAGTTCTAGTTCAGTTCTAGTTCAGTTCTAGTTCAGTTCTAGTTCAGGTCTAGTTTAGTCCTAGTTCAGTTCTAGTTCAGTTCTAGTTCAGTTCTAGTTCAGTTCTAGTTCAGTTCTAGTTCAGTTCAGTTCTAGTTCAGTTCTAGTTCAGTTCTAGTTCAGTTCTAGTTCAGTTCTAGTTTCAGTTCTAGTTCAGTTCTAGTTCAGTTCTAGTTCAGTTCTAGTTCAGTTCTAGTTCAGTTCTAGTTCAGTTCTAGTTCAGTTCTAGTTCAGTTCTAGTTCAGTTCTAGTTCAGTTCTAGTTCAGTTCTAGTTCAGTTCTAGTTCAGTTCTAGTTCAGTTCTAGTTCAGTTCTAGTTCAGTTCTAGTTCAGTTCTAGTTCAGTTCTAGTTCAGTTCTAGTTCAGTTCTAGTTCAGTTCTAGTTCAGTTCTAGTTCAGTTCTAGTTCAGTTCTAGTTCAGTTCTAGTTCAGTTCTAGTTCAGTTCTAGTTTCAGTTCTAGTTCAGTTCTAGTTCAGTTCTAGTTCAGTTCTAGTTCAGTTCTAGTTCAGTTCTAGTTCAGTTCTAGTTCAGTTCCAGTTCAGTTCTAGTTCAGTTCTAGTTCAGTTCTAGTTCAGTTCTAGTTCAGTTCTAGTTCAGTTCTAGTTCAGTTCTAGTTCAGTTCTAGTTCAGTTCTAGTTCAGATCTAGTTCAGTTCTAGTTCAGTTCTAGTTCAGTTCTAGTTCAGTTCTAGTTCAGTTCTAGTTCAGTTCTAGTTCAGTTCTAGTTCAGTTCTAGTTCAGTTCTAGTTCAGTTCTAGTTCAGTTCTAGTTCAGTTCTAGTTCAGTTCTAGTTCAGTTCTAGTTCAGTTCTAGTTCAGTTCTAGTTCAGTTCTAGTTCAGTTCTAGTTCAGTTCTAGTTCAGTTCTAGTTCAGTTCTAGTTCAGTTCTAGTTCAGTTCTAGTTCAGTTCTAGTTCAGTTCTAGTTCAGTTCTAGTTCAGTTCTAGTTCAGTTCTAGTTCAGTTCTAGTTCAGTTCTAGTTCAGTTCTAGTTCAGTTTGAGTTCAGTTTGAGTTCAGTTTGAGTTCAGTTCTAATTCAGTTCTAGTTCAGTTCTAGTTCAGTTCTAGTTCAGTTCTAGTTCAGTTCTAGTTCAGTTCTAGTTCAGTTCTAGTTCAGTTCTAGTTCAGTTCTAGTTCAGTTCTAGTTCAGTTCTAGTTCAGTTCTAGTTCAGTTCTAGTTCAGTTCTAGTTTAGTTCTGGTTCAGTTCTAGTTCAGTTCTAGTTCAGTTCTAGTTCAGTTCTAGTTCAGTTCTAGTTAAGTTCTAGTTCAGTCCTAGTTCAGTTCTAGTTCAGTTCAATTTCACTTCTGCTTCTCTTCCAAGTTTTTTTTATTATTTTTTTATCTTTAGCTAAAATGTTTGCTAGTTTTCTTGTTTATTTAATCACTACAGTATGTATATATAACACAAATGTTCCGAGTCACACAGATTCTATGTTGCATGAACACATAAATAAATGTCAAAATATGGTGTATTTTATTATACACATACATTTAAATATTTACACATTCATACATATTTATACAAAATGAAAAAAGAAAATGTGTTATTTAAAAGTATATAAAATTTGATATATTGATTGATATCAATTATATTTATCACGATGGATAACAAGTACAACCTGTTGCAAAATGTATCTGTTTACAAATATGTGTTCACGCTGTGACATTAAATTGAGAATAGGAAAATTCAATGTTTAAATATTTAACAAATATAAATTAATTAAACATGTAGATTTTTGACATTATTGGTGATTTATTAAAGCTTAGAGGGATTAAGAGAATTTTAGGATTTTTATTTCAAAAAAATTTAAATGTGATACAAAAAATATTTTATTTTTACAACACATATAAAATAGTATATGTAAAGGTACGACTAGGCAAACTATTTTGTATAACTAATGAGTGGTTTAAAATAAAGAAAATGTTGTTATAAGAAAATTTATTTTTTTGAAAGTGAGGGAAGAGGGAATGAAGAAAATTTAACGTAAAAAATCCCATTTTTCACACGCAATAGGTTTTTTATTTACTTTATCAATACATTTTTAATTTAGTATTAACTATTTTAAAAATTTAAATACTTCCATTTTCAATTTATAAATGACGATGACGTATAATTAATACACACACATTTATCATTATTTATTGTTCATACGTCTAGGTATACCACAATGTTTACTTATTTTAATTATTTAATTGTATAGTTAATTAAATGTATTTAACATTTTTAAATAATTTATTTAATAAAGCATTTATATTTTTTATAAATAAACCATTATTGATATTTTCTTTTATATAAATAAATATTTATATTTAAGTTAAAATATGAAATTTAAACTTGTTTGTATTCAACCTTTACAATATCAATCAATAAATATATTTCTTTACTTTTTCATCATCAATAAGGTTGCATTGAACTGAAATGCGTTCCTTTTGATGCTTTCTAGCCTTTTGTTAGTTAAAAAAAAAAAAAAAAACGAAGGTCTTAGAGAAAAATAACAATTTAGTTTTCCATAGAAAATATTAATATAAATTTTTTCTTCAATTTAACCTTGTTTTTATAAATTTTGAAAGAAAAAACTGGAGGGTAAACATTTTTTCATTTCATTTGTGTGTTGGTATTGTTTGTTTATATTGTATATATGTATATGTTGTGTGTTTTATTTTATAAGTGTGTTCCCTTCTGCATTTTTCATAAAGAGTTTTTTTTATCAAATAAAGGAAAATTGGAAGTTAAATAAATGCGACTAAGAAGAGATACTACTTCAGCTGCATTGGAAAATTAAGTATTTGTACTTATTTCTTGTAAAATTTTAAATAACGCAACTATACTCAAAAATATGTAGAATTTAATGTTATAAAAAAAAAACTTTCAAGATTTATTGTTTGAATGGTTCAAAAGGAAGATTTTATCTAAGTACCATCTATGTACTTAGATAAAATCTTCCTTCTGTCTTGCGATTAATTAAATAATTGAATCAGTTAATTAATAAAATTTCAAATCCATACATTTCCTTCCAAATGGAGGGAAAATAATGAATACAATGTCTAATTAAATATTACTGAAGTTAAAAGTAACACACAATGCAGCCTATCATGAGATATAGGTATTTATATGTCCAGTCCTCAATATCTATAATATGAAAAAATTCTACCAAAATGATTCAATCTGGTAATAATCAAATGCAGAACAAAAAAAAAAAAAAAGCCAAAAGATTGATTGTGTATAAGATTTACAAAATTTACAGATATCTAAGGATTTGGTCAGGGAATAAGAATACACTGACATAAATATGTGTTTGTACCAGACGTATAGATTGACTTGTTTATATCATCATTAAGGTTCATATTGTTATAATGAAATGTTACATGTGATTGCTTGTTATTAATGCCATATCATCATAACTTTTTAACAAGATTATTTAATTGGTTTCGAAATTACTAATAAAATTATACTGATATATAACACTTGCTCAAAAAAATTATATAAAGCTATGTTAGGGATTTTTTTTTTTTTGAACCCATATGCAAAACTTGTAACAACATGTTTTCCACTTTATGCTGCGGTAGAGCTCGCAGCTCCCAGGATTCGTTACAAAAAATAGAAGCACAATTGTTTTTTTCAACATAGGTTATAAACCGTATTTATTATTTTTCCTAAACTCTACGAGGGCGCATCAATAAGTCCGTGACTTTTCGAATAAAACACAGTGTTTTTTGCAATACAAACATTTATTTTTCAACATAATCTCCTTTTAACTCAAAAAAAACGTTTTTCCAGTTTTTGTTTCCCTTCCAAAAAATAGGATTTTTCGAGGTCCTTAAAATAGGCATTTGTTTGGTCAATAATTTCTTTCGACCGAGCCATTTCTTTAGGTTTGGAAATAGGAAGTAGTCCTTAGGGGCTAAATCCGGAGAACATGGCGGATGAGGTACCAATTCGTAGCCCAATTCATAGAGTTTTACCATTGAGACTGCACACGTGTGCACCCGTGCATTATCTTGATGAAAAAGAACTTTTTTCTTGGCCATATGAGGTCGTTTTCTTTTTAAATCCTCATTAAATCGGTCTAATAAGTTGGCATAATATTCACCATTAATTGTTTTTCCCTTTTGAAGGTAATCGATGTGGATTATCCCGCGTGCATCCCAAAAAACTGTTGCCATCAACTTATTGGCCGACAAACTTACCTTGGCCTTCTTCGGAGCAGGTTAACCCGGATAAACCCATTGTTTACACTGCTGCTTGGTCTCCGGAGTACAGTAATGGATTGCGGTTAAACAACTCCAAACAATCCTATGAAGTTGTCACACGTTGACGTTTATGGTCAATTGAGAGCAAACGCGGCACCCATCTTGCAGACAACTTTCTTAAACCCAGCTGATCATTTAAAATCGAAATCACACTGCCATATGAAATGCCTATGGCATTAACAATCTCACGCACTTTTACTCGTCGGTCGGCCAACACCATATCGTGGATTATTTCGACATTTTCGGGTGTACTGACCTCAATTGGTCGTCCAGAACGTTCAGCGTCATTTGTACTTTTGCGACCACAATGAAAGTCAGTAAACCACTTTTTTACCAATGAAATCGATGGTGCAGAGTCCCCATAGTATTTATCGAGCTTTTCCTTGGTTTGATTGACGTTTTTTTTTTTATGGCAAAAAATAATGTTTAATGAGCACTCGAAATTCACTTTTTCGATTTTTAGGAAAAAAAAACGAGGTTGTATGTTTTAAACAGCTGTTAAACGCAAAGTAAATGACGACACTTTCTCAAAATTTGACAGTAGTCTATTAACAGGTAGTACTTGATGGGAGCAGTGTTGTATATCATATAGCTACGAGAGAAGTTTGAAAAGTCACGGAAATATTGAAGAATATTTAATAATAACTTTTTAAAGAATGCAACGACGATCAACGACAAAACAACGTACAATTCTCGCACCGATCTCTATTAAACCGACTGTGGCACAAGCTGACGGAAGCATAACTGCCACCCAGTGTAATAAAATATATTGGCTATAAGATAAGTACTTTGAGATAGGGCATAACCACAAATCACAAAATAAACTTTATTTTTAACTCCCTCTCAGAATAAATAATGTATTACCCTGTTGACATCCATAGGCCTTCTGTAACACTCCTTTTATAGTGTCGATCACTCATGTAAATATACACATACATACTAACAAACATAATCATCTTACAGCTGCTTACATATGGGTGTTATTCTTAGTATCTAATATCGTAGCGTAACTAATCGTTTACTTATTACTATCACAATAGATGGCATTATTCTTAGTTTACAGTAATTGTACACAAATAAGAAAATGCTAAAGTAATAATTATAATAGAAACAAAACAAAATAATTAATTTATTAAATTTTTTAAATATGTGAGACAAAAACGAATGCGAATTACTTTTTTCCCTCACAAACTCAAATTCTTTATTTAAAAGGGCCTTTGTGCTGTGTTGTGGAATCTAAAATTTGTATAGTTAAATCTGCTAAGCGGTTGATTCGATTTACATGAAATTTCATTCATACATACATAGCAAATGAATGTACAATTTTAACTTTTGAAAGAAGGACCCTCATACTTTAAAGATGTGGAGCTATTGCGTCTCGAAATAGGGTATCTCTGATATATGTTTCGTTATCAGATATTTTTACATTCTCTTAAAGCTCTCGATAAAGGTTGTGAGAAACAAGTGCCATTTATCTCCTACGGTTTACAATTTATTTGCATTTGAGTTTCCAACTATAGAAATTTTGTAAGATTTAAGTCAAGATTTCTCATAATTTAGACCAATATTTTTTCCGATTTTGTAATTTGTTTTTATTTTAAATGAGTTAAAAAAAATGCTACATAGAGCAACTCTGATTCTGTGGCACAAGTTTTCCCAATAAATTCGAATGCACTTTATTTTTGATTACTTAACCTAGAAACTACTTTCTTATTTTACTTGGGTTCTCGCGATTTTATTTATATATTGTATGGCATTTAATAATCGCAAATTTGTTAGAAAAACATAACATTAATATTTAACAAAATTTTAATATTGCTCTTAAATGAGAAGGGTCAAATATTAATAACTAAATCTGAAAGTCATTGTATTGCTGCAGGACCCGTTGAATTCCAATATATCTTCTATACATGTTCTTCGAGGGCATTTCATTTTCATGTTGTAGACAGTTTGTACAACGTCAACAACGTCATAACCCTAGATGGTTATCTGAGGAATCCTTTTACCATGATTATTTTGAATGCGATTCAAATTGGCCCAGAGAAGTCTAGCGAGATTAGAATCAGGAAGCATTCTTTAAAGATCTTAAAATTGAAATGGATCATTCCATTCGGCTCTCAATATTGTTTGAGCATCAAAACTTCCCGGCGAGTCTCAAAGTGTTGTTTCGTGATTTAAGTCATTCTCTCTCAGGAGATTACTACATCTTCTCAATTCGGGAGGCTGAATCCTACTCAATACCGGGAGGAATCTTAGAATAGAATATAGAGTACCAGTTATTATACGCGTTGAGAAGTTCAGCTGTGAATCCACACTGGAGAGATGTAGAATGTAAGTTATAGGCTATTAGATATTTAGGAAAGGGCTTGTGGTCAAGAGTTCTTTTAGTATTAATATGGCAGCAGGAAACCTCAGTTTTAGTATGACTAGAACATAATCAAGTTATAAAAATTACTTTTCAGGACCGGCTCATATTGCGACATCATCTGCGTAGATATATTTCCTTGATATTTTTGTAGGAAAATCGTGGATATATAAATTAAATAGTAACAGAGCAAAAACGGAGCCCTAAGGAAGATCATTGTTGAGTTTGCACAAGCAAAAATATACTTTAAAATTTCTACCACTCAGCATATTGTTGCGTAAAGTATCCATCTTGATACAGGGTATTACAAAAAAAATTTGTATATTGGAACATACAACAAAAGTCTTCAATTTCTGCTGTAAACCGAAGTCAATATATTGAGCCATAACCGCGAAAATGTCGTAAGTGCAGAACACAAAACTTTATAGGAGAAGCATTTTTGCAATGTGTAAACATTGTTATATGTATGAAAAATGTCACGATTAAATTGCTTTAGCTATAAATCTGAAATGAAACTTGATACGTCTATGAAATTTTGACAGATGATGTAAATTATTCTAAATTATAGATTTTCATCAAAACACGAATTTCTAAAATGTTGTCGGTTACGATATTTTGGCGGTCAGGGCTCGATATGTAGTTAGTGTGAAAACCTGGTCAACACCCCTACGGTCATATCTGAATCCTTCCAGTTCCAGTGGTATTATTCTGTACAAGTTTGGCCCATTTCTATTCAATACGAGTCTTTCGAAGAGTTTGTATATTACACTCAGTAAAGCTATGGGACACAGAAAAAATTATTATCGTCTTTTTTACAATTAACTCCGTTGTTTAATTTTGCATCAAAATTTAATAAATATTTTCAAGAAAAAAAAAAAAAAAAAATTTTATGATTTTCTTTCCTATACATATTTTTAATTCATTCAATTATCTACTTGATTGATTTAATTAATTTATTAATTGGGAATTTTTTTCTGTTTTGTATTTTTTTATAGTTTTTAGTAATTGATATAATCATTTTGGTGAGAGGTGCAAATTTAAACAAGTTTATAATTGAATGAATTATTTTCATATATATTTGTTAATTGGCGACTTTTTTCTGTGGACGATAACTTTCGGCATGATCACTAAGTTTCCCATTCTTCAAAAGTGCCAGAATTTTTGATCTCTTGACAGAGCAGGGTATATAGTCATTAGATATAATAATGGAGTAGAATTTTGGTAGCCATTTCCTGATGTTGGTACCGCTATGAATAATAAATTTTGGAAATATACCACCAGAACCTGCATATTTCCCCTATTTAATTCGGGATATAGTGCCGTTGATTTCATCTAGGCTAAATGGATTTAAGTACTGTCCATTGCCTTATGTTCTTCGCCTAAGGTATCTTAATTTTCTCATGATATCAATAGTTATTGATTTGTTGGTTATTATCTTGGATGTTGTTATTATATGCTGCTCAATAGCATCTGAATTGCAAACTTAGGCACAGAAATTAGCGTGCTTGTTCTAAGTTTACGCAGTAATATCCATGCTTGCCTGCTAAAATGAGAGGATTTAAAATTTTCGACAGTATGACGCCATTTTTCCATGCGCAAATCAAGTGACTCCAGCAGCTTATCAGCGATCAGCGGATCTTCTGTTTTCTGATATTTAGCATAGAGAGTTCCACTTTTTTCATTCCAACCCGGAATATGTTGCCTGCGGAATTCCCTAGGAACGTGTCTTTTGACGGTTACAAATATAATCCATAGAATATTTGTTACGTTTCGAGTACTTTAGAGTATGTTGACTAGGATGCCTTACAAAAATTCCATCTCGCTTTGGGGTTTTGGGATCTTTATGCCAATTTCCATTACTACAGGGCAATGTTGTTGTCTGAAAAAAGGTGGAGGATCCTGTGAGTTAGTGGCATTTGCTTTTGATTTGCATCAATAGTGACGAAGGTAAGATCTGGATTGTATGGTCTAGACCTCGTCACGAATGGAAACCTACTGACTTCTGTGCATCAATAATCATGTGCATATTGCCGAGTTCCGCCCATTCGTGCAACGCTATGACACAAACTTTATCAGTCATATATCTCTGGGCGGAATAATGTTTGTTGAAATCTCCTGAATATACTGATGAGTGCCAGAAAATTGGTAAGACAGATTGGGGACATAGTAAGTTAGGTGGTTAGTAGATATTGGTAATATGGATACCAATAGTAAAAATGTTCCCCTCTAAACTGGCACTGATAAGGTTTAAATTGTTTATGCCATTTCTAACATTTCGGACTGATGGACCGATGCCTTTTGCCAAAAAGTACTAATAAGAGCTGTTTGTTTGAGGTATATTGTCTTCCATTCGTGATAAAAAATTAACATGTAAACAGTGTAAAAAATTATTGTGCTTATTTACCAAAAGCTCAGATTAGTCTAATAGTTTGGCAGCCGATAGTGATAGATCAATTAGTGTTGTACTACGAGGAGGCAATCGATCGTTACACAGTGCTTCGACTATTTGGTGCGAAAATTTAAAGCTAATGAGAAAGTTGATAACATATAAAGTTTAAAAAATTCCAAACTGGAATTCTGCAAAAATAATTACAAGCCAAAAATAGGACTCGAAATTTAAAACCAAATTTCATACAAAAATACTCAAGCTGTATAATTGACGAAGAAACGTATGTGCTGGCAGAATCTTCGCAGCTTGTGTCTCAAAAATTTTTCTTGTTAATGCTCGAAGCAATGTTGGAGATAAGTTTCAGACCCAAAAGCAGCAAAAATTTCTTACAAAATTCATGGTATGACAAGCTTTTTGCAGTTGCGGCAAAACAGGAAAGTCATTTGATACATTCGAATCTATAAATACCAAAATATGCATAAAGGAATATTTGCAACAAAGACTTCTTCTTTTCCTAAGAAAGCACAACGTGTCCACATATTTTTGTACCCATTTGGTATCATGTCACTACGGTAAGAAAGCTCTGGAGTGGTACCAATCAATAACATAGTTTTAGTACCAAGAGAGGTCAATTTTCAAAATTGTCCATAGCTTAGACCAGTGGAGAGATATTGAGCTCTTGTGAAAAGTGAATTCAAGAGCACAAAAAAGGTGTCCCAAAATACCGAAGATTTTAACAGAAGATGTGCACACTGTTCCAAAAAAGTGACTGAAGCAACTATCAAACCTCCAAAGAAAGGGTTTTCAAAAATGGTCCACAATTTTATAATTATTGGCTAGAATCATAAGGATTATATATTTCTGTAATCTGTGCTAAATCATCAAATGATTAAAAAAATAATGAAAACCCTAAGATCAACCGTTTCCAAGTTATTGAATATTATATATGTTAAGATTTCTTCGATTTCACTCCTTAATTAAAATTTTTGTATTGGTTACGGTCACATCCCAGCAGTCTATGGTGGCAGCTGCGTACAATTTACCTTACCGACTACATTAGGGTACCACTAGTCACTTTATTAGCTACGCGACTAGTTAATTTAAATATGGCCTTGTCCCAGGAGGAAGTCTATTGCCATCTCAACGATCACATGGTGTAATTTTTTTGCACACAATATCAACTTCACGACTACCGAAGGATCAGTAAAGTGACAATAGTTACTTCTACGACTAAGAGTTTTTTTACATACACAATCACCTCAACGGCTACAAAGTATAATTTTTGTGCACATACAACCGCTTTACTGGCTACAATGAGTCAGTTATGAATTTTTGATTCTTCTTTTCGTCTTCTTCCCGTAACTAAAGTGGCAATTGCTAATTTGTGACCGATGGAGAGCGGCAGGTGTCTATACACCAATGAACCTTACTGTCTAAAAGCTGGTTAATTGCCACCAAATAAACTTCAGGGATATTACAAATTTAGGAATTCTACTCAACACTCATAATTATTTTTGTCTCACATGTTAAGAGAGTGAGGCGATGTCATACCCTAGTTCTTGCTATGCAGTACTTAAGTCTTCAAAAATTCCTGATCCAAGATTCAACAACAAGATACTTTTTGAAGGTTAATTATATTAATACCAAGCAATAGAAATTTATAAAAATTTCTGCTGGGAATTAAAGAATGAGATAAAAATCTTTTTTTTTTTAATTCATTCTTTAATTTCTTTGCTACATACTCCTTCTATTGACTCCACTTAAGTGATAACCTTTATGGTAGGGTATACAAATACATTTTTATGCCCTATAACTCTTATTTATATGGTTGTACAATATAAATTTTCTAACCAAGAATTCATTTTTATATCTTTGAAACGTGTGAGTATCCTATTTATTTGTCTTTCTTACTAATTGTATAAATTTTGCCTGCAACATCATTATTTTCGTGCACGTATGAATAGAAACGTTTTTTCTTTTTTTTTCTGCTGTTGCTATTTTTTTAAAGAAATGAATTGTTTGTATTGGGTACATAAAACAGAGAGAAAGTACTTGCAGACATTTTTGCTAATTTAATAATAAATACTGTCAATGTGATGGTGTGGGAATAAATGAATTGTGTTAGTATGTGTATATGTATGTGTGAGGGTAAATAAATTGTTAGTATGGGTATGAATTATATATGGGCAATTCTCTTTTTACGTTTGCCTTTATGAAACCGACCTTCAACCTCAAATATTTTTATAAATTCTGGATTTTTTAAACAACTTTTGCTGCAATTATGTTGACAACACTTGGTTGTGTAACACGAAAAAAATTCAAGACCTGAAACGGTTCCATGTGGTGCCGGCAAGTATCCAAAGTCAAAAATTTCAAAAAAAGTGTTTGAAACTAACAAGTTTTTTTTTATTTCTTTTTATTGCTGTAGTCAAATTTTAGCATAAATGTCCAGTTATTCTAATGTAGACTATAAACACTTGTAGAAAAGGACCAGCATGAATTTAATTAGCGTGCAATTAACCAGTGTCAAATTGTGTTGTGCAAAATCGTGAAACCAAATTTAAAAAAAAATTTAAAAAAATTAAAATTTTGAAGTTTTTTCACTGGGGATTTTACGCCGTTTCGGATATTTAAAAATTCAAAACAGAGCCTAATAGCTCTTGAAATTATGCATCATTTGACATATATTTCGTTAATGTGCCCTCAACAGAAATGCTGTAGGAGGTAACCAAACTTGGAGAGAAAAAACGTGAATTGCTCCAAGAGGTGACTTTTTCGTGAGGCACATTCGCAACGTTATTTCAGTGAAGCTAGAGTATAGCGTTATCATAGAAGGTTTCCAAATGACATTTAAAAACCATGGTGGCGTTTTAAAATATTAATTTGCTAAACGTGTATAGCTATTTTAAAGAATTCAGTAGTTTTGCATATTTTGTTATAGCGGATGTTGGTGTTATAAATCAATTTTAAATTGAAATAAGTTCTTGTGTTAAGTTTTACTTACGCAGAAAATATAGTTTCACTAAAAATATTTATCAACGGTTTTCATGGGCTAATAACACGATGTTTTTAGTTTAACATTAATCGTCGAGGCACACCCAAGGCGCTAATCAAAATTGGCGATGATATATGTCAATCTGTAGCTGCTTTAATACCCTATATCAAAATCTATATGGCGTTCGAAAAAAAAGTACGATTTTTCATTTAATGCAACTTTAGAGATTTAACTAAGTGCAATTAAAAAATTTGTATAAATGACTATGTCTTATGATTCATTTAAAAAAATTATGAATTTTGCAATAAATGGATGAATATGAGCAAGACTACATCACTAAAAACTGAATTTTGCATATTTTATAAGAAGGTTTAATAATTATTAAATCGCTAAAACATCCATACATACCTAACTTATCACGATATTTTTAACCGTACGGTACATACCCCAAAAAATTAACGTTAGTCAATACCCATGGTACACGGGTACCATAGTGTAATTTTCGTTTATTAAAAAAAAAATATATATATATATATAATTTTGTAAAAATTTTTTATTACGGCCATTTAATTGGCCACACATCTTAAAACAAATCGATAAGTAAATGTAGAAAACAAATGTTAAGTATTTTAGCGATATCCGTCCGTCTGTCTGGCAGTTAATATTAAACTTTTCATGAAGTTACAAATCGCAGTTTTTGAGATAATTGGATGAATTTTGACCCTATATGATGTAAACATGATCCCTGTTAAAATAAGTTGATATTGGTTACCTATTATAACTATGTTCCCGTACAATTTTGCTCCAATAATGGGATTTTGGGAGTATAAAACTTTTATGGTCGTTAGAAACCTTATTTAATTTAATAAAATAAGTAAAGTAAGTAAAAACCAATCTATTAATTTTTTTTATCAGGTTCGCACCTCAAAAACCCATAACTCCCATATATGGCCCATTTCCGAAAATCATCATAAATTGGATAAATTAGTATTGGTAGACATTACGTTTTTTGTAAACGAAAGATTGTAAAAAGTATAAAATGTAATTTTAAAATTTACAACAAAACTTGTTCTATAATAAATAACACGTTCCATATAAACTCTCCGAGAAAATCCGTCAAAACAGACTATAACGTTCTTACAGTCCTAAAGAATGTTAACACTGACTTCATCCACAATTAAGTACAGGATCCATATAATATCCTAATCGAATATATGTTACGTCCCAAAATAACGTTTTTACACTAAGTAATGTTATCAGTGTTGGCATAGCGTCCTATCAAGTTTGGAGCTATAATATCGAAAGCTTACGTTCCTAAGTATTGACTACTTGATTGATATTTTGGAGTAAAAGTGGTGGATATTATTACATGATATTCAAAAAATGAAAGGAATTCATAAAAACCAAAGTCAATGCGGTGAAGAATGTAAAAATGGCTAAAAAGTGCGCTATCATTGTCATATTCATAAATGTTGGCTCAAAACTGTGATAATTCGAAAAGTTTTTAACTCGTCACATATTATTCTTTATTACTCATTCTGAAGATTCAAAATAAACTAGAAATTTCAAGAAAAAAGCTTACTTGTGAAACTAGTTTTTCTTCAAATCCCAACGAAGCCATTTCTTATAATTTGTCAATTTTAACTATCATGGAAATGCTTATTCACTAGTTTAAGCAAAAAATTTGTTAAATTTTAACTTTATATGAATAAAGATCAGATTTTAAATAATAAATAGTGCAAAAAAAGTGTTAATTGTAGTGCAAAATACAGAAATTATATGGGGGTACCCGGGTACCATGAGTATTGACTCCCGAAGGTATCAACTTTAAAGCCATTTTACATATAGACCAGGTTAATAAAATTTAGGTTCTTTTAGTTTTAATAGTGTATAAATACCTTAATCACGACTATCTGAAGTTTCGTGGCTATATCTTTATTAATAAAGAAATGCGAGCACTTTAAAGTTAAAAATGGTACCCGGGTATGTACCGTAGGGTTAATTTGTATTTTAGATACATCATTGTAGAGTACATAAATGCAATAATTTTTGATTTAGGACTGTAAATAGAATTTTGGCAATTTTTTTATAAATTTTTATCTTAAACCGCCATAACATTGATGCCGTTCAGTAAAAGTCATTCACGCAAAAAGATCTGTGTTCCACTAGAGCCAAAGAATATTGGTACTAAATATCGTTGATGTGCCATTTAAAAATTTAAAAAAATTTTTTGAACATTAAAAGTAAACGGGTTTGAAGAATTTCCCATATGAATGTATTGTGTCTGTGGTAAATTTTCCTTTTTTTTTTCTATGTTACCTAAAACAAACACGTTTTATTTGAGTTTTTTTATACTATTTTTTTGGTAAAATTTTATTTTAATTTAAAATAAATTTTATTTCTTTTGCAAACGACAAATAAGCATTTAAAATTTCATAGTACGTTTTGTCATATAAAACAAATTACAAGGTTATAAAAAAAAGAAAGAAAAATAATGAAATAAAACTTAAATACCTAAACAATTAAAGAAATTGACTTAAGATGCTTAGGTATAGATGGTAAAAGACGAAGGACCTTGTTGTTTTGTAGTGGACATTGAAGAAATTGAAATATAAATAGGTGATTTCTAAAATATAAGTATGCTTTTTAGGGGATTTTTGAAGAAATGTATGCTTTATTTTAAAACTAATTGTTAGGGAGAGAATTTAATAATAGATTTTAAATAAGAATTTAATATTAATTTGATGAATTTGCTTTAAATTATTAAAAAGGAAAATTTTATAATACATTTTGGGGAATCCTTAGAAAAGCTTTTATTTAAACTTTAAGCAAAATTCATTAGTTTAGTGGCCCCCTCAAGTTGTGATCAATAAAATTTAATTCCAATTGATTTTTGCTACAAGCATTAATATTATTTCTCTCTATAATATTTTGTTGCATGATGTTTTTTATGGTGGCCATTGTCGTTTACCACAATAACAACTATACTATAACAACAATGACAAAAACAACTAAAAACTGTTGCCATATGTTTCAAACTATTATGAATGTTATACCACTACGACTACTAACATAGGGATTCCATTTGTGTAACAGTTGCTATTTGTAATATTTGCAAAACTATGTATCTATGTATGTGTATGTGTTGCATTTAATATTTCAAGTATTGCAAAAATAACAACAACAACCATGACAATTAAATTACTTTCATTTTATATTTTTGTTCACAATTTTTCTTTGGTCTCTAACATTTTATTTTATTTTTAGTGCCACCGGATATTTTAGATTATCCCACCAGTACCGATATGGTAGTACGTGAAGGTTCTAATGTGACATTAAAATGTGCGGCAACTGGTTCACCAACACCCACCATAACATGGCGACGAGAAGGTGGTGAACCAATACCCATACCCAATGGTACAGAAGGTAATAAAAGCAGCAAAAATAAAAAATAAAAAAACAGAGAAATAAATACTATAAATATTTCTCATATGTACAAGGAAAAGTTTTAACAATTTAATTTTATAACAATTTGGAAAAAAATAATTGAAAACCAAATGCATTACATTTGTAAGAGGAAACATAGAAAAATTTAATGAGATAAATGTGGAATAATAAACCAGCAAATAATTTTCAAACAAAATAATAGCAAAAACTTTAAAAATTCAACTAAAAAATTCCTTTAAAAAAATTTATGCTGGGTTATATCACTCCTCCAAAAAATAAAAAAATAAAAATCCTTTTTCCTTATAAAATAATGTCAAACGAATTTCAGGGAAATTGTAATTAATGCTAGTGTAAAACAATTTTAATGAAAAAAAAAAAAAAAAAAAATTAAAACTTTAATACAATCAAACCAAAAAAAAAAAAATCTCAAATTATTTTTCAATCAAACTATAATGGTTAAAACAAATACTTTTAGTTTTATATGCGAGTTATCATTATTTTTTTTTTGTATATAATACGAAGTGGTATATATGAAATTTAATCTCTACTTATTTCTTTTTTCTCTTTTTTTTTAATATATACAGCCATCAGTTATAATGGTTCATTTTTAACAATTGCCAAAGTGAATCGTTTGAATATGGGTGCATATCTTTGTATAGCATCAAATGGTATACCACCAACTGTTAGCAAACGTGTTATGCTGATTATACATTGTAAGTATTGTTATATTAAATCCTCTTAATTTTTGCATTTAGTTGAAATAATATAAATGAAATTTTATTCGTTGGTATAAAAATGAATGAAAACAATTATTTTAATTTAATTACCTAAAAGTATGCAATGCTTTTAAAAAGTATGTACATTAGAGTGCTCCAAGCTTGTATGAAGGAAAAAAAATGTTATCCAACAGACCGACCCATACAAATTTTTCTATGGGTTATAAAAATACGTCGTGCAAAAAATTAGGGCAATAGGACTACGTTAACTGGTGCCGCAACGGCTCTGAAGTTTGAACAGTGTTACCGTTTGGCGACTTTAGTCGCCAAATGCCTCTTTTTCAACCACCTGGACACTTTTTTGGCCCCTTTTTTAAATGGCGACTTTTTAAGACTACGAGCTAATTGACGAAAATTAGTTAATTTAAACAAATAAATGAACTAGTTTAACATTGTTTTACAGTATAGTAATATAAAGAACCGCGGAATATTTATAAATGGACTGAAAATGTTAGTAAATAATAATAGAGTTTATGAATAGCTATTTAGATCATCATATGCCGAATCTTTTTTGACTATGAATACTTTTATCCTAATTTATATTTTTACATTCTTCATAGCAATTCATAGGGGGAACGTGTTTTTATACTAAGTTAACCATAATAAAAAATAGTTTGTTCAACAGACTTTAGTAAATATTTTTAGATCCATACGTTCAGTTTTAAATTGGTTCGACTAGGATTTGAAAGATTTGAGTACGAGACCTTGTATAAAAGTACAGAAGTGTAATTAATAAAAAAAGGATTGTATGTCAGATATTTTTGTGAATTAATCTTTATTTTTTTAATAATAAAAATTTTTGTAAAATATTTATAAATAAATTATTTTGTTGCTAACAGAATTGGATTTAGTAGTTTTTCTTAAAACACAACATTTTTTGTTTTTGTTGTTATCAAATGAACAAAATTAAAGAAGTTTTTTAGGTTTTTAACCATATCCCCTTTTTTTCAAAAAATCCCCTTTTTTGGCGACTTTTTATTTTGAAATCCCCTTTTTTGGACACTTTTTAAAAATTCTCAAAGGTAACGCTGAGTTTGAAGATGCATTTACAAGGGGAAAATATGCATCTTTTTCAGTTTTCACAAAAATGTTGTCATTAAATAGTTAGTTTTGCATTTTATTGTAAAGGAATCGCAATGTACACAGAATTAGTGTTACAAAAAGATATAAAACACAAAAATTGGTGGAAAAATGTAAAAGTTATTGAAAATTCCCCAGGTCATTGACGTGTTTTAGAGCACTTGAATTCGAAATGTGACAATAAAATAAATATATTTTTCAAAATATTCAAATAGAACAATTTTTTACTTAAAATACATCCGTAGTTACTAGAATATGAGTTTTTGTCCTTATAGAATAACGTAAACCTGTTCTCAGCTATGGTCAAAAAATGTTAATCTTTTTAACGGTCGTTTCAAAACTCAAATTTCGGTTTTTTTGATACTTCGTTAAACTCATTTCAATATTTTTGGGAGATCTCATAGGGATTTATGGACAACAAATTACGGAATAAAACAGTAAAACAATTAGGTCAATACCTCTTATAGTTTGCCTGTACCTGCATTTTAAATTCGGCGGATTTCGAGAAAACCCCATTTTTATGTATTATTTTGGCAAATCTGCCATTTTATTACATTGTTGTGTATTTTAAATGAAACTTTTTTAAAATTTTATAATCCACATAATTCTAAATATAAATCAAGAGTTTCATACAATTTGGACGACATTAACCCATAAACTTTAAAGGTCAAAGTCGAAACTTTATATATTTAAAAAGATCAAAATTTTTTGACCATATCTGAGAACAGGTTTACGTTATTCTATAAGGACAAAAACTCATATTCTAGTAACTACAGATGCATTTTAAGTAAAAGAATTGTTTTATTTGAATATTTTTAAAAATATATTTATTTTATTGTCACCTTTCGATCGTTTTTAGCTGGGTGAAATAAAAAAATTTACATAAATGTATGATTTTACTAGAAAATAGAACATGAGATTTTATTTTATTGTAAACTAACTTACTCATATTTTTTGTTCATGCTAACTCAGAACTAGTAATTTTTACAACATTTGTATGTATATACATAGAAAGAAAAATTAGCTAGTAATTTTATACAATAATAAACAATCAAATCAGGGAATAAAGTTATATGTAATATTCACAACATAGTTCAATAAACTTTATTTCAAAACTAGTTCAATTCATATTATTTATTAATTGAAGTGCTGCATTTCCTTCCTTATTTTCCTATAGTTAAAGTACTATTGAAAAAACTTTCTACCACTCTTATTTTCCATTTTCATTAATTGAACATTAACGTTTTGTGTACACATTTGTTTTGAGTAATTTAATACAGTCGAACACGGTTATAACGAACACCGGATATAACGAACTATGAACACTTTTCTTCGGTCCCATTGATTTTATTAACATTTTCCATACAAATAAATACATTTATAACGAACACGGTTAAAGCGATTTTTTTTATAATGAACACATTTTTATGGTCCCAACAAGAATTTTTCATACAAAAAACTACGTTTATAACGAACTGACAGAAATTTTTGTTTTAGATAAATAAAATTAGACATTTCAAAAAAGTTACAAAAATTTTAAAACTAACAGCAATAACTTTATTTCTATTTAAATTATTAAATAAATGGAAATAATTTTCATTAATTTCAATTTAAATTAAATATGAATTTTACATTTTTTTAACATAGCTTTTTAATATAACATAAATTTATCGAAAATAGCTAATAACAAAACTGAAATTATTTAAGGATTAAACACTAAATATTAGAAAATCGCTATTCCTCAAAAAGTAAGTCTCAAAAATGCCAATTTAATAACATCGGGTATAAAAAAAATATTGAATTAGTATAAAAAGTATAATTAATCTCTTTTTGAAAAATTAATGAAAAAAATATTATTCCTGATATATTAATTATACATATATATTTAATTGTATATAATTTGAAAATCAAAAATACCGCTCATTTTTAAAGGTAAAAAATATACCTTAATTCCTAATATTAGTATTGTAATGAAATACGTGTATTTTATTATTTTATTTATTTATTTTTTTATTTTTTCGATCATCCTAATGTTAAAAGATAAAAAATCTTATAAATACGACACTAGTCATTATAAATGAAGAATTACAAAATTTGATAAACATGATATAAATAGAAATAACAACATTAAATTTAAATAACAATAAAAACAATACAATTATGTTTGAACGTAATTAAAAAGTTTATTCATAAAAGATGTTGCATTTGATATAAAGTGATAATGATATGGCAAGGAGTTCCAAAGTCTTATTGAGTTGATGAATATAAGACATAGGCACAATTAAGTTATTACGTGATGATCTTGTAAAAGTTATTTTTCTATAGATGTAATCTGGTTCTTTGGTAAAAATAATTTTATGTATCATTAATAAAGTTCTAATTTTTAAATAGTCTTCAAAAGATATTCCATAGATTTGATTAGTATACATGGATATACGATCATATTTTCTTATCCCGAATACATATCTTACAATACTGTTGAATGCTCTCAATAATTTATTTTTAGTCACACTGTCACAGCTGCTAAACAATTCACATCCATAAAGGAGTATTGACAATATATACGTTTTGGCAAGCAAGAGTCGAATATGTTGTGGTGTATAATAATATGAATGCCAGAGACTACGTACGATTCCAAATACTTTACCACATGCTTTGTTAATATGTTCATTCCATGATAAAGTTTCATTGAATATTATTCCAAGATTTTTAGCGTTTTTAATATAATCTATGTTAGTATTACCCAGCAAAAAACGATGAAGTTCTTCCAAAAAAGAGCTTTTTCATTACTTCAAAAGTGAAACAAAGTGCATATTTTGAACTTTTTTGGAAGCTCTTAATAGTTACTTCCAAAAACGTGAAAATAAATGAATTTTTTGCGGGAAAAAAGGTAAATAATTTCTAAGAAAATTAAAATTTTAAAAATTTTAACGCATATTTATTATATTTTAATAAGGCTAAAGCGGAATTTTTTGTAAAAAAAATTATAAACATAGTTTTAAGGGAAGTACTTCAAAAGAAATGAATTAGAATTATAAAATAAGAACATTCTATCAATGACAAGCATGGCTTAAAAAAAGAACTTCTGCAGCTGTTTTTCACCACTAAGTACTTCCTTCCAATGACAACACAATGTTAAAATCATGACTTTTTCAGTTCTTTTTTTTGCTGGGTATTAATATGAATTGGTAAAAGAAATCTTGTATCAAAAGTTTTATAGTTTATGACTAAACATTGCGATTTTGTAGGGTTAAGAATTAAATCATTCCACGTAGCCCATTCATAAACATTTTTTAAATCTAAATTTATATCTAAAATACAATTATTAATGTCTTCTTTCTTACAAAAATTATATAGTTGAACGTCATCAGCATACATATGGATTTGGCAAGTTTTTATTACATCAGGCAGATCATTAATATATAACGAGAATAGCAAGGGGCCTAGAATTGACCCCTGAGGAACACCACGACTTAATCCAGCGGATGTTGATGACTTGCCATTTGAAACGACTTTTTGCGTTCTAGACTGGAGATATGACAAGACCAATTTAGATGATTATGTGGAAAATCCAAATAGCTTGACGAGTTTTACGATCAATGTGGAGTGATTTACGTAGTCAAATGCTTTAGAATGATCCAACAGCGTTAAAAATAAAATTTTCCCTTTGTCAACATGTGCTCGAATTTCCTCTGAGACATCAATAAGAGTTGTAATGCAACTTCTTTTTTTTCTAAAGCCAGATTTATTATGAAATAATTTATTTTCGATAAGATAATTTGTCATTTGGTTATGCAATACAGCTATAGGCCTGTATTCCTTATCGGTTTTAGGTAACGGAACAATTTTAGCGGTTTTCCACAATTTAGGATACACAAAAAAAATTATTACCGTCTTTTTTACAATTAACTCAGTTGTTTAATTTTGCATCAAAATTTAATAAATATTTTCAAGAAAAAAAAAAAAAATTGTATGATTTTCTTTCCTATACATATTTTTAATTCATTCAATTATCTACTTGATTGATTTAATTAATTTATTAATTGGGAATTTTTTTCTGTTTTGTATTTTTTATAGTTTTTAGTAATTGATATAATCATTTTGGTGAGAGGTGCAAATTTAAACAAGTTTATAATTGAATGAATTATTTTCATATATATTTGTTAATTGGTGACTTTTTTCTGTGTATGTCGAAGTCATAAATATTGTATTAAAAGTATGTGTAATGTAAGGCAATATTTTAGGCAATAAAGCCTTAACAAAAGTCGGGTTTATACCATCCAAGCCTTCCGAGTCAGATTTTACAGAAAGAAAAGCCTCAAGAACATCGTCCTGATTGACGCAATGAAAGTCAAATGAAGTATTCAGGTTATTCATTGGTAAATTATCATAATGTGTAGATGAAATATTTGGTGAATGATGTGTATTAAATGTTTTTTAACAAATAATTTTTTGGGAATTTTACGGATATAACGAACTACGCTTATAACGAACTAACGGTTATAACGAACCCTTCGAGTTCGTTATAACCTTGTTCGACTGTAGCAGGAAAAAAATATTCCCAACTTTTTATTTTACCAAAAAAGTATTGCATACTTTTAAGTAACTATTAGTGTAGAAAATTGTAAAAGCATTCTCTCAGGGGACAAGTGAATAATTTCGTTTTAATTTCTATTTAATTCTCTTATGAGATTTATTATTTTTAATTGCTTTCTGTTGTTGCAGCTGTTTTCTTAAACCATTAAGTATTTAGTGTTTAAGTTTTTTATTCCATTTCCTCTCCCCAATACTTACATTAAATGTTGGAAATAAAAAAACCTCAAATTGCAATTTATTTATTACAGTTTTCTTTTTTTTTTTTCAACACTCCTCATCTACTTTATTTTTCTTTATTCATTTAATTCTTACTGCATTATTTTTCTTACTGTTTTATTTTTATTTTTGTTACAGTTCCACCCATGATTTGGATACAAAATCAATTAGTTGGTGCTGCAATCGGACAAAATATAACACTTGAATGCCAATCTGAAGCATTTCCAAAATCAATAAACTATTGGATGAAAAATGACACAATTATAGTGCCGGGTAAGTAGAAAACTTTTCGTATATTAAAAACCAGACTAAAGGGGGGAAATGAAAGAGTGAGTGGTTTTTTTGAACAACTATAGTATTTGAGACTGATTTTAAATAAGAGCATGAACACAAAAAAAAAAAAAAAAAATCAAAATATCCGTAAAGTTATAAAACAATGTACAAAAATATCCATAGAAATTAATTGAATAATTCAATGAGAACGAAATGTAAATGAAAAAAATATATACGAAAAACATTGACTACTTAATATTCTGTAACCATAAACCACAAAACTATTCAAATTTTAATTCGAAATTTTTCTGTTGTCTCATCCCCAAAAATCAAATATTAACACACAGACATAAGATTACTATATATATATTCACACATATATAAACGCATTTGTATTTATATATATAAGGATATGAAAAAAGGGATTGAAATTCTTATACAAATATTTTCACAAATTATAGGTTTACCTCATCAAGAGATTTTATCAATTTAATGAAAAGGACGTAGAAAAATAAGGGGATTTGATAAAATAGAAATTTGTTATAGTAGCAGTTTTCAAACATAGATTATTCGATTTCCCAAAATACCAAACAAAAAAACTTGTCGGTGCGCTGACAAAAAGTCCTATATCGAAAAACAAAAAACTAAAGAGTATGACGCATATAGGACATTTTGAATATATACATATACATATCGGGGGCTTATATGTAGTTTTCCGAAATTTCTCAAATTAAACTTTTTTTAAATATGTTTGTTAAGGCGCCCATAGACACATGCTGCAGAGAGATACTGCCGATGAACTCAACTGTACTTGTGTGATTGACGATTTCACTACACATTGATCAATAAAATTTTTATTTTTGCTAAAAATTTCGAATAAAAGAAACAATTTAAAATATTTTAATTATTTCTTCTTTAAATTTAAAAAGTCAAACTGAAATTTTTATAAAAGAAAAAGAAAACTTTAAAAATTCCTTTAAAATATCTGTGTGCACTGTTAGTTCATTTTGAAATCAAAACGATTAAAAAGCTTTAAATTTTACTAATACATTTTAATTGCTTGAGCTTATGCAGTATGTGTCTATGGAGTGCTTTAGAACTTAACAAGCGCGAATTATATTCGGCCTGGCCGAATCTATATACCCACCATCAACTTTTTAAAATTGTACGTTATATGGGAGAGGGCGGTAAAGTGGGCAGGAAATTGGGCGGACCACGCCCATTTTTTTGTTTCCGAGTTTACATTGGTCCTTGAGCTATTTGAACACAATTTCGTTGATTTTCACCTTATATGGGAGGTTGGCGGTAAAGTGGGCGGACCACGCCCATTTTTGGTTTTAGAGTTTATATCAATTCCCGAACTTTACATAAAAAATTTCGTTGTCGTACATGCTTTTGTTGAAGAAATATCAGCAGAAATGCATGAAACGGACACCCTGTGTTTCTAGTTTTTAGCCCATATCTTTTTTTTTATTAACCGATTTTGCCCATTTTCAATCCCAAACAAACCTTATATAAGACAAACATTTGTGTCAAATTTTGTCTCCCTACGTTGCCCCGTTCGAGCCCTATCCTGCTTTCAACAGACGGACAGACGGACGGACGTAGCTAAATCGACTCAGAATCTAACCAGGACCCAGAAAATAGATGATTCCTTCAACATGTTACATACGGAATGACAAAATCAATATACCCCCCATATTTTTGATGGTGGGTATAAAAAGGCTTTCATTTAAATACATATATGTATATGAAAACTTAAAATAAAGTACGCAAAATTATAGGTTGGTTGTAAAGCTATAAAATTTTTGTCAATTAATATTTTATTGCGCTACAATAATTTTAAAAAGTAATTTGGAAAATTTTAGCTTCATTGAAATTCCGCTGTAAGTGTGCCTCACGAAGAGGCACCTCTTAGAACCATTTACTTTTTTGTCCCCAAGTCTGGACATTTACTACAGCATTTCTATTGAGGGCACATTAAGGAGATATATACATATATCAAACGATGCATTATTACAAGAACAATAAACTTCCATATTCATATTCCATTTCATATTTTGAAAATTTTGGTTCACAAAATGTCCACAAAGTAATTCAACACTGGTCAACATCAGACTGTTTGAACACACGTAGGCATATTTCTACAAGTGTTTGAAGTTTACAACACACAGTGGGGCAGAATCAAACTTTATTTGGAAATAAATCTGTAACCTCTAATCGGCTAATTGGATTTACATACAATTTCACACAAGGGGAAGCAGAGGAGTGTAAAATTTCAAGTTAGGAAGCAGACCTCACATACCCTTCAGTTATTTGCATTTGAAATTTCAAGTATCTCAATTTTACCAAATATTGGTTCAGATCTGATTTTCTAAATATATTACTAAGATAGGTAAACAACAAAATTATCTATCGAACTGAGAAACTAGAAGTCAATTTCTCTTCTAAGTCCAAACATAAACGATTTTGAACTTGAAAATTGTAAAAATTTAAATTTTTCTGTAAAAAAAAAAAAAAAAAAAAAAAAAAAAAAAAAATTTATTTAAGAACATTTAATAATTTTACACTTTTCCAAAAGATATCTTTACAGAGATGATTTTAGAATTAAAAACAAGCCCAAACACTTAAGAGGACTATGTACAGACCCTCCTGAATTTGACCTATTTTAAATCAAAATTTTGATTTAGCCTATATGTTTTAAAATCCCAAATTCATTTACCCGAAAATTCTAATTTGTTGCAAAGAATTCGCTAATGTCTTTCGCCAAAGCTGGATGTGGATATTAGTGCAAAATTAAACAAAAAAAAAAAAAAATCCATTTTTGGAATTTTAATCGGTTTTTTGGGAACTGTGGAATTAATTTTACAAAAATTTCAAATTTTTATACATTTTGCTATTTCAAATATAAAATTCAATTATCGCTGAATATTTCTTTAATATATCTTAACAAACCAAGATTTAATTAGAGATGTAATATTTATAGTTTCTCCAAAAACCAATTTTTTTTTAATTTTTTTTTTTAACTCCAAAAATCAGAAAAACTACGAACTTACGTTTCTTCAAATAAACTTTCCTGTCTAGCTGACATATATATAAAACTTGAAGGATAAAAATATTGAAGGAATTGTAAGGCCTTTGGCTGAAGGTATTGGGTAAATATTTTAATTGATTAATAGAATAAGAGAAGTTTAATTTTTTGGAAAGACAGCCGGGCGAACAGAAAATAGCCATCGCATAATTTTTTTAAAATCTACAGTAAATAAGTAATACAATGTTTTCTGATATCTCCTACAGCTATATATAAATTTTTATTTTAATAAATTTATTTGATTCGGAGATATTAATAAAAACGTTGTGATAAGAAATACATTTCAATGTTTTTATACCCTACACCACCATAGGTGGTTGGGGTATTATGCGTTTGTGCAGAAGTTGTAACGCACAGAAAAAATTATCGGACCCCACCTTAAAGTATACCGTTCGACTCAGAATCACTATCTGAGTCGATTTAACGATGTCCGTCCGTCTGGCTGTCTGTCCATGTAAGCCTTTTGAACAAAGTACAGGTCGCAATTTAGAAGATATCTTGATGAAATTCGGCACAAATAATTATTTTGACACAAGAACGAAGCCTATTGAAATTGGTTATGATCAGTCCATTATTTCACCTAGCACCCACACAAATGTCCTCCCAGAATAGGGGTTTTACGGGGTCATATGGATGTTAGTATCAATGCATTGTTCTGTATTTGTATAATTTATTTTACATTTAATAAAAGTGTTGGTCTACAATTGGCCACAGGTATAATTTTTAGCTCATACACAATGGTGTAGGGTATCATGTGGTTGGTCTTGACCGACTATAGTTTCTCTCTCGTTTTAAGTAATTCCATTTAAAGGTGTGCATTTAAATAAAATGCCTTTTGAAAGAAATTTAAAATAATTTAACCTAGTTTGTAATTGATTATTTTTTATTGGCACTTTTGAACACACTTTTGACTCCCAATTATTTTCTACTTGACACAATTCTAGGCTGTTAAGGAACAATACTTTATAGGACAAAAATTAAACTATGCGTAGTATACTTTTTCCGGGTGATTTTACTATAATAACAAAATTCAGACCAGAAAATGCTAAATACGCTCTTTCATTGTATAATAATTATTATGCCTTTCTATGAAACTCTTTGATGTCATTATTTGAGTTTTTTGGACACATATCAAACACTGTGAACTCACTTTTTCAAACAAGTACCTGGATATTTTTCTGGACTTCAAGCTATCATGGAAAATGAACGTGGCTCATAGAGTTAGTAAGATTGTGGTTGCATATTAATCGTATCGTAAGATGTTTAGTGTGAAATGGGGCTTAATTTCAAAACTCTAAAAGTGGCTGTACACGGCAATAGTACGGCCTATTCTCATATATGTACTTCTTGTATGGTGGTCCTCCACAAGAAAGAAATATATTGTGGATCAGCTAGACAGAATTAAAAAATTTGCCTCTGAATACTATTGCGTACCTCATACCCATAACCCGTCATACATATAATGTCTTTATCAGCTAATAGTGCGGTATGATTATCTGCGACTGGATGATGGGAAGCACGAACATATTGACACGCTGGTATATTGAATGTAATACCCTCGTCGCTGAATCAATACTCTGACTACATGCCTCCCCATATAGACTTCGAATGCACCACGAATGTCTTATTTCCTTCCAGAAGTAAACGAAGAATGGGAGACTTTTTGAAACATTACAACATCAAAATATACATCGACGATTTTAAGATGAACTGTGGTATTGTTTCAGGTGTCTTTTCTGAAGAGAGCTTGGACTCAGACTTTCATATCGTCTTCCTGACGAGACAAGTGTGTTTCAGACACAAATATTGGCAATCATATAAGCGTGTAAACAACTTCGTGATAGAAATATTCAAGAGAATATTCGTCGATAGCTAAGAGTTAATTCTAGCACTCAAATCGCACACAACAACCTTTATTTTAGTCAAACAGTGTAAAAAGGAACTGTTCGAGATAAGTCGGTTGCATGACATTACTATTACTATTGGCTCCCTGCGCATAGAGACTACTATGGTAATGAACAAGCAGACGAATTAGCTCGAGCGGGTTCTGCTTTAGCTGTGTCCTCAGCGGTGTCAGTTGCTATGCCACTGGTTTCATTATAAGCGGCATCTTCAAACACTATCTTGACAAGGCAAATAATAGATGGATAACAATGGACAAATGTAGGGTTACGAAGGAAACGTGGCCTACGTACAATGAAAAACGCTCGACGCAACTTCTGAGTCATAAACACGTAGAGACATTTTGAGACTAATAGCAATGTTCACAGTGCATTGGACGATTGGGAAACATGCAAACAGAATAGGAATCCTTTTTAATGAAAATTGTCGCAGCTATGAGAATCACGACGAGGAGGAAACGGTTTTCCACCTTCTATGCGAATGCCCAGCCCTGAACTCTATGAACCAGACATAAAGTCCTTGGAGAACATTTATTAGACAAGCTCTCTGAGATAACGGATGCTAGACGCAGTGACCTTATAAAATATCTCAACGTTATAGGTTGGATCTAATCAATTCCTCTTTCGGAATTCAAGTCAGAATCCAATAAAATTTTCCAAGGCTTGAATTTTTAAAATTTATGTGCTTATTGAATATAAGAATATTATTTTTTATACCTGCTCTTTTAATATTTGACTCCTGTTGAAATCCAACATATCGAGAAATTATTTGAGTTAGATCTCGCCATCTTTATCAATTAAAAGCAGTCAGTTGAATGCAGTTCTTTTTGATGTTCTTCTTTAATTGAGCCTACACAAACTTGTTGCAAACCAAGCAATATGGTCAAACCCGACCATATGATACCCTACACCATTGTGTAAATTATAATTTGTGGAGGGGTCTTTTTTTAGACTTGGAGCCAAATGTGAACCGATATTCATATTAAGTGTAAAATAAGACAAACAAACGAATACAGAGTATTACGTCGATGCTAACATTTATATGAATTTATTCACTTTTGGGTGATTCCCGAAAGAGGGCCTTATATGACAACTGTGGTAAATTATGGACCGATCTTTGTAAAATTTGGCACTATCATTTATGTTCATATAAAACTTATTTGTGTCGAATATTAACTTAATATACCAACATTTTAATGGGATTTATGCACGGTAAAGTGATTTTCTGAAAAGGTGTTTATATGGGAGATATGGTCAATTATGGACCGATCTTTCTAAAAATCGGCACACTTATTAAGACTTATATGAAACTTATATTTGATCGTTAAACCCTTTTCCGGGAGGACATTTGTATGGTGGCTAAGTGAAATAAAGAACCGATCATAACCAATTTTAATAGGATTCCTCCCCGAACTGTAAGAAATCTGTGTGCCAAATCTAATTAATTTTTGTTCAAAATTGCGACCTGCAGTTTGATTACAAAGTTTACATGAACGGACAGACGGTCAAACGGGCGGATGAACATCGTTAAATCGACTCAGAAAGTGATTTTAAGCCGATTGGTATAAATTAAGGTGGGTTTTAGACCAATATTTTTGGGTGTTACAAACATTAGCATAAACGCATGATACCCTTTCCACCTATGGTGGTATAGGGTATAAAAATCCTTTTTTTTTCCCTACACAACAAAAGAAAAATCCCTACATTTTCTCCTAAACCAAAAAAATTTAATTCAGTAGTTTACATTCGTCTTATTTAAAAAGGTGCCATTTATTAAATTAACAGATACTATTGGACGTGTATCTCAAATCATTAACTTTCAGTAGATATATATTTTGAATTACTAACAAATTCGGTACTATACGCAACCCTTACTCGCAATTAGAAACATATCGATAAGAAATTTTTTTGTAATATAAACAGTGAGTTAATACTTTATTTGCGAGTTAGTAACCCACAAAAACTAATGGCGATTAAGACGCTAATTGCAAATAAAGCATACTGCGTTACCACTTCCTTTTATCTTCGTAGAATTTTGGTTGTATTTTTCTTATCTGGCATGACAAATAATGAAATAAGTATGCAATTTGCGTATAAACAGTATGTTATTTATTTGCAAGTTATTTTTATTTGTAATAATTGTGTGTAGAAGTGGATATAAATTTTATGCTAATAGACATCCTTTTTTACTTAAACATTTGTCCTAATAACTGGTCAATTGTATTAAAATTATGACAATAATTTGTAACAATTAATGGTAGCGTAATGATGGAATTTATTCTTCACTTTCAAGTCTAGACTCATGACATTGGAATCGTCTTAATAAGAAGAGAAGCAATTTTGTATGCCAAATAATTGATTTAATAATGAGTATTATTATTTTTTTTTTATATATATACACTATAAAGCAAAAGTGAACACTTTTTTGGTTTAATTTACTTTTTTCGGCGGTATCTTCTTCACAACCCATAGGAATTAAAATATGAATATAATCCTCAAGGTCCAGTTTGAAATATATGTACAATAAATATTAATATATTTGTTTGTGTAACATAAAAAATAAAGAAAGCTTTAAAATATAAAAGTGTTATATTTTGCACCATTTTCTGATTGGATATATAATCGTGATTTATTCTGTAGTTTAAATTTGCAAATGAAAAAAAAAAAAATTTTTTGAACATATATTATTCAATAAAGAATGTCTAGTGCAAATATAAACTTGTTAGAGTTCTGTTATTTAACATGTAATAACCTTGATAAAATCCTGTAGTAGTGGAAATAAAAAAATTAGAAAATATAGAATTTTGCAAAGATTACCGTTTACAAAAAAATCGCAAGGACTTAAAACTATCTCAAACCTTAATGACTATGTTCAAAAAGACGTAAAAAATATTTTATATCAGGCAAAGTCATCAATTATGTTAATTCATTAATAGAGATGCTGAACATTTTTTTGAAAATAACTAAGATCGGGGAATATGAGATTCCATTAAAACCTATAAAATTCATTAATAGTAGAGCTAGTATTCAAAATGTTTGCAAATAAAATAAGAAACATGAAAATATTTGACAAAAACCACAAAATCTGTAATAGGTGAAAGTTTATTACCATTTTCAATATCTTGAAATCTATTAATCTTGGGTCATGGTTTTAATAGTAAATGGATAATGTAAACTAAATTAGGTTAGAAAATAACGATTTTTTTAAGGTTTCAAAATAAATGTTCGACTTGTGTTGCTACGCTATAAAAACTGTAAAGTAAAGGGGTAATTATATAGCGAATTAGGGAGGTATCTCACACCTAGATGTCGGCCCGATTGGACTAATTAATGGAATTGTCTTAAAAAAATATCCTCAACTTTTCGTTAAAATATATTCAGATTTTGAGAAGAAAATATTGAAAATATGATATAACGTCATAATATTCACCACGAATTGCAGCCTAATACTAATATTTTCGTAGAAAATTATGCTCAGAACTTGTTTAAAATAAGGATTTGATAGCTTTGGAGGGTTGTGTAAGAAACCTAGACTAAAACATACTTAAAAGTATGAAATATATACATAAAAGTGAAATTAAAAATGCTAGAACATCAGCCAGGTACTGTTATGATAAAATGGTATAAAATTTGTTTTGGTGCTTTATTTATATTTATTAACAAGACTTGTTAAACTATGAAACAAATTTGCGAAAAGAAAGTATTATACAGTGGACGTCCAGTAGTACGAACTCTCTTTATTACGAATTTCCAATAATACTAATGGAATTTTTGCATTGACTACGCTATAGTACGAATAGATAGGCATTTTTTCTATTCGATAGTGCAAATGGTGGTTTGTTATAAGAATTTTTGTTTTATTTACGTATGAATGAAGTTTTTATTATGTTTTTACTTCATTCTTATGCGGTCATCCACGTTTAGCGAAGTTATTGTGAAGTTTTTTTATTTTTAAAAGTGTTTTGTGTTTTATGATTTTAACTTTCAAAATGTTGCAAGTAAAACGATGTAAAAAAAGGACAATTTCTTTGCAAGATAAATTAAAAATTATGGCAGACCACGAAAATAAAACATCGTTATTTGAAATTTCAAATAAATGTGGATTATCCAAACACACAATATGTACAATCATTAAACAAAAAACGCAACTGCTGGATAATTCCATGAGTTCGTTAAAAAATCGGTATAGACTTACAAGTGGTGAATTTGAAAAAATGGAGGATGCACTTTACGAGTGGTTTTTAGCACAAAGAAAATTCCATATCACAGTCGGTGGAGAACAATTAAAATGCAAAGCTGTGGAGCTGCACAAAAAATTCTACAATGGTCAGTTTTGTGCCAGTGATGGTTGGCTAACAAAATTTAAAAAGCGTTATGGAATACGATTGTTAAAAGAGTCTGGTGAGAAATTATCTTCTTCTAAAGAACTCCTTGTGCCATTCGTTAATAAGTTAGCGTCTACCATTATGGAGCATGGGCTATCAAACGAGGCAATTTTTAATGCGGATGAATCCGGTCTCTACTGGAAAATGTTGCCAAACAAAATATATGTTCACAGTGGAGAAAAATCTGCTCCAGGTAGAAAATTGTCAAAGCAGAGATTAATATTTTTAATGTGTGCTAATGCTGCAGGAACTAAGAAAATTAAACTTTTTGTAATAGGAAAAGCTCAAAAACCGAGATCTTTTCGGAACAAAATTGAGTATGGAAACTCTAAATCTGCTTGGATGAATGCAGCTCTGTTCAAAAAATGTTTTTTTTTTTTTTTTTGATAAATTTATTCCAGAAGTAACTTTTAGTAAATTGTTTTAATGTTATTAATGATTTAAAAAAAATTAAAAATATATTTACAGGTAGAGACATTTTTAAAAGAAAAAAAACTTCCAATTAAGGCTCTTCTAATATTAGACAACGCTCCAAGTCATCCACTGACAGATGAACTGGTTCATGATACTAAAGATGGACAGATTTGGGTAATGTATATGCCCCCCAATGTAACTCCACTAATACAGCCCATGGACCAGAATGCAATTAGGCTCTTAAAACTGCATTACCGTAACAGTTTACTGTCAAAAATTGTATCTTCCAACGAAAATTTAGAAACGTCTCTCAAACAAACCATTTTATTTGAAGCTGTTTCATTGGTTGCCTTAGCCTGGGAAAAAGTATCCAGTGATTCCTTAAAGAAATGTTGGAAGAAAATTTTGGGCGATGACAGTTTTGAGGACGAAGATGATATTCCACTATCTTTGCGTAACAGTGAGGAGATAAGAGCAATTTCCAAAATGCACAATTTGCTACATGCAAATTTTCCAAATTCACAATTTGATTTTCCTGATTTATTTGAATGGAATCTTGATGAACCAAGTGAAGAAATTGAATTGGATGATGATGTCGATGAGGATAATATTTTATTAGTTCCTGACAATAACTCTACAAAAGTAAAACATGCGGATGCAATAAACTGCTTTGATACATGTATTAAATGGGCTGTTGAGAACAACATTGTAACCTCGAAAATACTATTATTGAGAAGTTTTCATGAAAAGGCTGTAGAAATCAGTTTAAAAAGTAATAAACGTCAATGTTTAATGACGTATTTTTTAAATAAGTAAATTGTTTTTTTTTTTTTTTTTTTTTTTTTTTTTTGTTATATGTATGTATATGTACATACATTAGTATGTTCTTTCATGCCTAATTAAGTACAAAAAATGAATTCAAAATAATACAAATTAATTATGTCTTGTTTCGTTATGTAGTTTTTTATAAAAAAATATAGGGTAAGTGCACCTAATATCGGCATGTACCAGTAGTCGGCATTTTTGAATTTAAACTGAAATAATTAACAACAGCGAATACTAATTATTGATGTAAGATCAATTTTGCCATGTTTAAAATATACTAATAGTAGCAGTTTTTTGACAATTTCCTCCGTTCTTAAACAACACATTTTTGAAATCAGTTTTTAGAAAAAAAATTAAAGAAAGGCTACTTTCAAAGATGATATTAATTATAATAATTCAAGTTGTATTTTAACAAAAAATTATTCAGAAGATAGACAACAATTGAAACCTTATGTTAAATGTGTAAAATTTTGCATAAAGAATTCCATTTCATGGTTTGGTGGCAGCCGACCTTAGGAACAAAAAATTTTATAGTATTCTATAGTCGGCATGTCATGTTAATTGAGAGATAATAATGTAATTAGTACTTCGGACCTAAATTTTTCTTGCAAATACATTTAGACCCTTTTATTAGAAATATTTCGTCGGAACTATGTAATGATTTATCTGTTATTATAAGGGGTCATTTCGATTATGTTTGTAAAAAATGTGTTAAAAGTTAATTAAAACTTAAGATTCATACATAAAAATGTTCTACAGAATTTTTCTACGTAAAGTTTTACTATAGGTCTCTGAAATGTAAAATTGTATTTGTTGCACCATTTTTTCAAAAAAAGATAAACTATGAAATCTATCAAGTATTTTGTTCAAATTTTTTTTTTTTTTTATTATTTTTTAAAATTATTTTATTTTTCAGAGCATAGTTTAAGGCATTTACATACAAAATGTGTCAATAAATTTCATGCCGACTACTGGATCATCGCATGCCGAACACTGGAAAAATATGCCGACTATAGATACAAACGATGTTTTTTATAAAAAGCAATAAAATAGCCAATTAAACATTTATTTCTTTAGCGAACGTCCACTGTATTGCTAGAAATATATTTTGTTTTAATTTTTTTTTTTAAGTGGTGCAAAACTGAACTCTTTTTATTTCAAAAACATCTTAATTTTTTTGCAAAAACTAAATTAGTTTTAAAACTTTTTATTCTTCATTACATTAAATAAATTCATCATGAATTAATACTATTAATTACTTTTTGTTATACTTTAGATGATACCACCTAAAAACATAAACAGTTACAAAAAAGTGTTCACTTTTGCTCTATAGTGTATATATTAAAAACTTCTTTATTTTATGTTAAATTTACTTTAGGCCTTTTAATTCAAATTATTTTTTATTATTAAATTTATTAACTTCACAACTCTTACTTTTTGTCGCTCTCTATTCAATTAATTGTAATCATAAATCTAAAAGCCTCAAGGCCTTCACCAATATTGTTATCAATTCAATTACAATATGCAACTCAAAAGCCCCTACTCGTTCACACGCCTCAGGATCTATTTGAATAAACCCATAACCATCTAGCTTCAGGAGTTTCTCACAGGCTTCACAATATTTATTTGTTAATATGTGTAACAGAAATTAAAGCAAAATCATTGATTGTAATTCATGATGCTATTCAGACAAATATTCACCACATGAATAAAATAACAAACATAGAAATTGTAATGATTTAGTAGTAAAAGAAATAAACAAAAGAACTCTTTATTTGCTTGTACAAGTTCAAAAAAGCTGATACATTTACAGACTGCAACTTTCACATATTTTCCAAAGTAAAGCAGCAAAGAAAAAAAATACAATCAAATTCATTTAGTCATTGTATAACTAAAGACTGAAAGACATATTGAATCTTAATCAGATATTCAAAAACACACATACACATTAGATAGTTACATTATTTATAATATATCAAGCATATAAACACAAACACATAGGAAATTGAAAACTTATACACATAAATAAACTTATACACAAACATACAGAAACGTACGCAATTTACAGCTTCAAGTCATTTTCTATTTGCATAAAAATCTAAGTGTGTGTTTGTATTTGTAAGATAGTTTTTTTTTGTATTTACCTTTCAGGTCTTTTACTCTAATAGTATTCTACACTTAAATGACTTTGTACATGTGCAGGCTACGAACAACAATAATAACAACATCAGAGGAGCAAGTTCATGTTCATTGAATTTTCTTAAATAGAACATGACATATGGTATCCTTAAGAAGCAATAGATAGGGACAAACATTTTATATTCAAGTTTGATACATATTTAGAAATTTAATCAGTTTGTTTTATAGTTTCTTTATGTAGGTTATACCAGTCAGGGATGGGAATTAATTTCAAATAACATAAAAAAATTTTATGGAATTTTTTCTTTTTTTTCTAATTTTGTTTAGAAATATTTTGCAAATGATAGAAATTTTTCTAAAGAAATTATTCCCTATCAAGACAAAATCTTTAGAGAAAAAAATTTCCTTTTAACATAAACTTGTTTAAAAGCTCCAATTTGAAAGAAAAAGAAAATCTAAATATAGCCCAAAATCTTTAGGAAAACTCCAAACTAAAAATATAGAAATTCTTAGAATTTATTTAATAACTATTTGTATTTGTTTTGCTTCTATGTGGTTTCATGCCTGACTTCATTAGTTCCTAGGGGGATTTAATATTTGTATTTCCGTAGAAGAATATTCATGTAGGATGTACTTAAACAAATACACATACCTACTGAATTCTCCCACACATAAACATAAATAAATTTAATAAGAATTACACAAATTTGTAAATATAATTGTATAAATGTTAAATTTAATTTACTATATAGTATTTGGTTTCATTTATTTTTATTGATACGAATCACTTGTGTTGAATAATAAACAGATGTAGGTTTTATTTGCAGTTGGCTGGACAGAGATACTTTTTATATAGTATTGAAATTATATATAATGTGTCAAAGAAGTATACAATTTATTTACAGATTTAATTACTGACACGGAAAAGAGACTGAATTTATTGTGTGGAAAAGAAAGAAACATTTTGAGTTATTTGTCAAATTCTGTAATTAAATAAATATTGTTAAAGAAAATCAATAAATTGTTAAAGGAAATTGTAAAGGAAAACAAGGATATCAAAAAGTAATTTGCAGAATTAATATTTATGCTAAAAGAGTTAAATTTCCGAATAAAGACATTGAAGCGAATGGATATATATTAGCCATATTATAAACATAATCGATTCCAGACAACAACTTTTATAAAGGATATAAATGAACATTTTAACAAAACAAAAAAATTAAAACATCTAAACCAGAGGGTTTAGAACAAAAAGGAGGCTGATTTGTGATTAACAGAGAAGATAAAATTGCTTTTGTTTTGCCTTTTTATGCTTTTTTGTTGCGTTTTTACTTTTTTCTGCTACTTTCCCGATTTTTGTGCCTTTATGCTTATTTTAAATTTTTTTTAAAAAAGCAGCTTCTTTTGAAGAATTTTGGCCAAAATTATTAGATTTTAAACATTTATTTGAACGATTTTTGTCTTTATTAAAACTTTGATGTATAAAATTGTTCACCAGTTCGAGTGATACTTCTATTGGAACCAGATATCGCAATTGTTAGATATTGTCGAAAAGTTTGTAGTGGAGCTACGACGAAAATAAGTTTTCCTATATTTGGCACATAAATTTTGCGTTTATTAACAATTAACAATAAACGCGTTTATTATACAAATCAACGAATTTAATGCAGTATTTCAAATAACCTGGATTAAAATCCTATAATGAATTTCTTAGAAATTTATATTTAAATCCGCTCTTTCAATATTCACTGATATTGAATAAAGTTTCTCAAATTTATCGTCATAAAGCGTTATATAGTATCTATATTAGAAAATTTTTTTATCAAGACAAACGTCAAAATTAAACCGAATTTATGGAAGGTGGAAACAGTTGCATTAAAACAACAATAAAGCGAATTCAGCTGTAACAACAAAAAATAATATTCAGCTGTTTAACTGAGGATGCCCTGTCTAGATTTGGACTGATTTTGACGTTTTTCTTGATAACATTTTTTCTAGTATAGACACTACGTTAAGAAGCTCTCATTTAAAAAACTTTCTTTTTTGCTGCTGCTTTTTGGCTTCAATTTGTTGCTTTTTTCTTAATATCTTTTTGCTGTAAACGCCATTTATATCGCATTTTTTTGTCTTCTGCATTACTCACTACATTCACACAAAAATCTATTTTTTAATAAAAAAATTATAAAAATCTAAATTCCTTTATATTTTGTAAATCGTTTTTAATTTCTTAATCAGAGGACTTAAGAAAAAGCGGGTTGGTTGGTGATCACGGACTAAGTTTATCCAAGAGATTTTTAATGAAAGATTACTCTCTATAAGTATTTTGTAATCCAGAAAGTTTAAAAAGAAATGAAGGCTGATTTTAGAGCATTTGCTATTTCGTTTAAAAGTCAATTTTTAATAAAAAAAATTAAAATCTTTAAATTATGTAATTATTATAGCGAAATGGAAGCTGATTTGTGATCACTCATAATATTTAACAAAAATTTGATTTTTGAATAAAAAATTATATATTAAAAATTTAAAATCCTAAAAAAAAAAATCTTAAAGCAGAGCCAAAAGAAGGCCATTTTGTGAAAACTCAATCAGTGCAATATGGACTATTAATTTTTAAAAATTTCAACATATGAATTTATGATTTTTAAACCATGTTTTGCAAAATTTGTTTTGCTTCTACCTAAGCTTTTAACTATTTTGCCAAAATCACCAAAAAATTTTACTTATATTGTCTTCAAGTGTAAGTCATCCTGCATAGTTCTATATATAATTTAACTGCAAGAAAGTGCAAGACACGATGCACGAGGCAAAAATGAATTTAAAGAAATTTAAGAAACTGAGTATACAGTTCGATAGACAACATCTGCATTACATAGTGAATTTTCACGACTTTAAGTTGAGATTTGTAGATTTGAGACGATGCATGTTGGGGTAAAAGGGGTCGAAAATGGCTCTTAATACTGGGAGAGGTGATATCAATATTTTAATGATGAAGATCTATTTTCATATTTATTATTAGGTAAAAAAAATGTATTTTTTGAATTTTAGGATTTTTTTTTTTTTTTTGGCAGAATGGTAATGTCTGTCCGTCCGTCTATACCTTAGGATTAAATGTGTCTAAAATCGCCGCATTATTCAGAAAAGGTGATATGAATACTTAGATGATCATGATTTAATATTTTATCAATTAGTTAGTAAAAAAAGATATTCTTAGAACTCTTGAATTTGTTTTGGCAGAATAGTAATGTTCGTCCGTCTGTCTATACATTAGGATTAATTGGCTAGAAGAAAGCCGCATAATTCAAGGAAGAGGGATATGAATATTTTAATAACTACAACTTGTTTTGTTCTTTACTAGTTAGTAAAAAATATGCACCATTATATCTCTACGATCTTTTTTTGCTAAATGGCAACATCCGTCCATCTGTCTGTACATTGTGAAAAAATGGATCTAAATGCATTACAAAAATCTTACAAATTTGGTTTTGGCTGATATGTAATGTCCGTCCGTTTGTCTATACATTAGAGTTAAACATGTCAAAAACTAAACATACTTCAGAAAAAAGTTATATCAGTACTTTAGTAATCACTTTTGACTTTATTATTTATTAGTAAGGAAACAAATTCATTTTTAGAATTCTAGGGCTTTTTTTGCAGAATGGTAATGTTTTCATACAAAAAAAAAAAAAAAAAAAAAAAATCGTCATCTGTGAGAATAATCAACTGCGGATTGTGGTAGGTCTATATGTTTTATTTTATACTTTTTCCCCATACTTGATTGGATCGGAACTTATCAAAAGTTTATTAAATATATCTTCGTTTGAATTTTGTCTACTACATTTTCGTGAAAAACGTTTCCGTTAATTTTTGAAATCTTTTTTTCTTGCTTCTTGGGTGTCTCAGAAAGTAGAAGAGTATGTTTTATAATTTCGGGGTCGTAAATAAAAAACTTGTGGAGGGTAGGAGACATACAATACCATGGATATTTATCAACGTAGTATCTGGATGTATTGTTCGCATAGTTCCTTAATTTTTCAATATTAAATACCAAGTACCAATATAAGACACATCACTTTGTAGAATATAAAAACATTACATGAAATAATGTTCATTTTAACTGAGTTCGACTGTATTAAGCAGTAAAATTATTTTGCTTATTTAAAATAATTGTACAAAACAGTAACAAAAAACAATAGTGAAATAACGAAAAATAAAGCAAAGTAAAAAAATAAAAAAAGTCTACACTTAACCTGTTTTTGGTTTGGAGCAACTTGAGTTTTTTCACAAAAATGTAAATTTCTAAAATCGGGAAAAATATGCGCACGATTTTATTTCAGAATATTTAATAGACAATATGTAATATTTTTCAGACAAATTTTCAGAACAAAAGTCTTGTTATATTTTTAGTTGCATTCCATGAAATTTGAAAATTTTTGCATTTTTGGACTATTTTCAAAAAAATAACAAAAAATACCAGGACAAAAAATAATTTACAAATTCTTACATAAAAGTAAACTCAGATACCTGTAGTTGATGGTTCCATTTTAAAATTTTTCTTTAAAGCACTCTTTATTAAAGAAAAATTCACCGAAAGTTCATGAAAATTTAATTTTTTGTTCTTTTCTTAAAATATAAAAAAATGTTGAACTTTGACAGCTCAGTACTCAAAAACCACGCAACCTACGTTAATGACTTTTATCGTTATTGATACATAATTTTGTCTATTTTTATTAGGTACCAAATTTTATTTAAAAAAGTTAATTTTCAAAATTCAATTAAACGCCACTTTCGACCCCTTTTACCCCAACGTGCGATGTCAAAGTCAGGAAAGTGAAGAAAATTAAATGCATTTTTGGTGTTTTTTTGAAATTATATATATATGTATATATATATATATATATATATATATATATATATAAAATATATATATATGTATATATATAAAATCTGGTAAAATATATATATATATATATATATATATATATATATATATATATATATATATATATATATATATATATATATATATATATATATATATATATATATATATATATATATATATATATATATATATATATATATATATATATATATCTATACATATATATCTCATATATTATTGTTAAAATTATTCGTTCAAAATTTAAAAATAATAAAAATTTCACATTTAATTTTTCGGGTTTTTTAAGAGGTTTATATAATATTATTTTTTTTTTTTTTGATAAACGTTCAGAGGTTTCACGTTGATTTTTTGTTTTGCCTTAAGGTCATGATAAAAGACAATTTTAAATGTTTTAAAGACAAAAAATAACTTAAATATTTATGCTGGAAAAATTCGCTCAAAAATTAAAAAATCACATTTTTCTACCAAAAAAAGAAACAAATTTTTAAAACTGAAAGTAGCAAGTGTTCAAAAATTGTTATATACCGCAATAAAATATGAAATCTTTATTTCTAGAAACAAGAAAAAAAGTTCGCGAAAATTTGCGCAATTATTTTTGGCAGTTTTTCGGAATTTTTACTTTTTTTGAAAAATTTACCCTTTTTCTACCAAAAAACGAAACACACAAGATTTTTAAAACTGAAAGTAGCAAGTTTTCAAAAATTGTTATATACCGTAATAAAATATAAAATCTCTACTTTCGGAAATAAGAAAAAAAGTTTGCGCAAATTTGCGCAATTATTTTTGGCGATTTTTTTTTAAATTTTACCCTTTTTGAAAAATTTAAAAAAAAAAAATACCCTTTTCTACCAAAAAACGAAACACACAAGATTTTTAAATCTGAAAGTGGCAAGTGCTCAAAAATTGTTATGTGCCGCAATAAAATATGAAATCTCTATTTTCAGGAACATGTTTCTTTTGAAATTTTTACCTTTTTTAATTAAAAATATACAAAAATATTATCGTACCTAGAATTCATTCACAAATTAAAAAGGGGTTTTTACACATTTTCTTAATGAGCCGTATGTGGTACCTAGGGGCACTTATGATCCGATCATAATAAAATCTGCTAAAATGATTCACATTCATATTAACATGTTAATGTCGAATTTCATCGAGGTAATAACATTTTTAAGCCAATTATAATTGCTAAACATATTTTCTTAAGGGACCTTATTTTGGACCTAGGGGCAATTATGGACCGACCATAACAAAATTTGGTAATATGATTTAGATTTACATAATACACGCTCGTACCGAATTTCATCACGATACCGATGTTTTTAAGCCATTTATAAGCGTAAACGTGAATTATTTGGGGACTAGGGTCAAATGTGATCCGATTTTCACCAAACTTTACACCATGATTTCGTAGTACACAGAACTGACCCATGCTAAATTTTATCATGATTGTTGCATAATTATCATAATTATGTGTAAATAAGTGTAATGGGGGCTAGGCGAAAACACGGACCGATTTGAACCAAAATCAGTTGGGTTCATCCTTGTGCCTAACTAACACTAACACTATCAAATAATTTTGGCCTGGTTTTCAGCCAAAATGCCTGTCTGTGCAATGTAGGAACGCTCTTAATTAAAAAGTTTTATTATTTTGTATTATATAAAACAAAATAAGAATTTAACTTTGTCTAATGAAAACAAAGGAACCTCCCTTAACATTCCATAAAAAATTATATAATATCATATAAGCAAACCTTAACCCTTTGTCATACAGATGTTTCAATTGTCACATTCGTAACAAATATAGGTCTGGCCAGACCAGCTCTGTAATTCTATATATTGCAATGGAATTTTGGTGATTTTTTTATATTATTGCATTATTATAACTATATTCTAGCATCACTACCGCATAACTTTGCAAGACATAAATTTTACCCATTGATACACATCATGTTCTTCTCCCTGTTTTAAGTATAGAAACGCATACAATATTTATTTTCAATCATTTGATGTGTTATAGATATTACTCTCATAAGACAAAATATGAATGAATAGGTGGAAAATCATAAAATAATGTGTGTAAACTGATGAGAGCTTATTTTAAAAGGTTTTAATAAAATAATATACAATATAAAAAGAACGGATAATATCGTCAAACTAAACATTTATATCGACTCGAACTATCTGTACAAAATTTCGTTATCGTACATGCACTTGTTTAAGAGATACCAGCAGAAAACTATGAAATGAAGCTACAACGGACATCCTGTGTTTCTAGGATTTTTCCCATTTTTGTTTATTAACCGATTTTGCTCATTTTCAATACCAAATATACCTTATATAAGATAAATATTTGAGACAAATTTCGTCCCCCTAGGTTGTCCCGTTCGAGCCCTATCCTGCTTTCAACAGACAGACAGACGGACGGGCATAACTAGATCGACACAGAAATCTAGTTATGCCAAAAATTTATTTGTAAAGCTTTTTTAATGATTTTTGCCGGAGTGAAAGATCGATGCATATTTTATACACTACATAAGAAATAATGGCGAAGATATTATGCTAATATACTTTTTTATGCAATTAAAAAAGTCGTTTAAAAAGTTACATTTTTTTATGAAATCTGCTCTCCTGCATTCGTTTTTGGCCGGGCGGGAAGCAGTTTAGTGTCAAATCATTTTAGATCTATATTTTGATAAAATATTTTCAATAAATTTAATAAAGCTCGCGTGACATTTTTTTATTAATCGATACAAATTTTACCTTTTTCCAAAATTCACCATTTTCGACCAATGCCTGATGTAAGGTGCAAACATAGATCGATTCAAAATTTTTTTTATTAAACATTTTAAAATATACAAAGACAAAATTTTTTCTTTAACGGAACTTTGAGAAAAAAGTGAAAGAATTGTACTACATTTTTGTAAAAAATATCCATTTTTCATACCAATTTTAGAGAACTGACTTTGAATATTTTTCACGTCTAGACGCATTGAGATAATCCAAAAATTCTTTCAGCATATTATTTTATATTATAAAGCAAATTACAAAATATTTTTAAAAAATTTTTACCTCATATACCTCAGGACTTATTCCCGACAAACGAAAGAAAGTCAAGGCAAAAAATCAAAAATTCAAGTGTAAATATCTTTTTAACTGTAAGAGATAATTTAGATAAGTAAACTTATTTTTTTCTTTATCCAAGCACTTTACATAAATATAAAAGTCTTTAAAATCGGACTTCATTTGTAGAAGTTACGATTTTTTTAAACTTTTACATACTCGAGGTAGTCAATTTTGACACCCTGTAGTTTATCTTGTGTTATCACAGGGTGACTACAATATGATTTTTCTGAAAGCTTAAGTCCTCCTCTGCAACTCTTCCATATATTTCAATTTAATCCGAGCAGTAGTTTTGGAGATACAGATTTATTACCAAAAAATTTGCGTTTGACCCCACTGTGCACTGTGCAATATTGAAAACTAAAAAACTGTTTGACCAGAAATCGGAGAAATTACGCCAATTTAATAACTTACTGAAGAGAAAATATAAGTGTCAAAATTGAAATAATAATAGAAGATGATAGGACTTGGTTATGGTAGTTATGCCCTTGCTCCTATTAAGTCAAATATTGTCTGAACTATAAAAAAAAATATTTCCAATGGTTATCGAAAATTTTGATATTGTTTTGTCCAGTATTTTAGAAAAAAATGCGTTTTTCTCATTACGGCATATATGGGAGGTAGGCTTGTTCTTGCTCCGATTTTTTTAAAATCTTTGTACATATTCACTTTGAATCTGAATTAATATATGTAGCAAGTTTTATTTTCGCCAACACCTCCTTCTGTTTTTATAAAATTTAGAACTGTAAGAACACAAGAACAGTATTTTAGCCAGGAATGATTTTTTCTCATTTCGGTGTATGAGAGGTTCCGTTTCGACTAAAAATTGGCGGAGTCAAAAATAAGCTATATTTAACTGCAATCACATAGTGGAATTCACGATATATTTAAGGTAGGATATATGTAAAGTGGGCGTGTCCTTGCTCCGATTAAAAAATTAATATTTATAAAGTTTAGACCAGTATTTAAGAAAAAATTTAGTTCTTCAATTTTATGATACATTGGAAATAGGCGTGTCCTTCAACGTCCTTTTTCAAAGCTTCGCATTTATTAATTATAAGTCTAAAATAATATGTTTCAATTTTCTAAACTTCTAAACTTATTTTATTAAAACAATAAATGCATGATCAAAAAGATACTAACTTATTTGTATAAGTTAGTAAACCATTTTTCAAAATAAAGTACTAAAAAAATCAAGAAATTTGTTATACAAATTTTAAGGAGTGCGATCGAAAAAATCTTAACACACGTTTTGCCTCATAACTTTTTTCCGAAGCTATTTTGAAAATTTTTTTGATCTAGTGATCATTAAAAAATATTTCAGTTATTTTTTTTTTATGACAACCATGTTGATTTGTTGTGAGTTTGACCAAAATGAGTGACAAAAATGATGTACGTACTATAAATTATTAAAAATTTTCAAAAAAAATTCAAATTGGTCCTACAAATAATTGCTCAAAGAATTAAATGTCCGCCGTCATACTGTTTCCAAGGTTATTAAACAGTATCAGGAGAATTCGACCATTCGACTATCAAATCTCTAATGGAAGGGTTGTCAAAAAAGGTCTACGAGTTCATAAGTAGTTTTAAAGTTATACTTTTCTATGATCTGTAGTATATAATCAATTAAAATTTAAATTAAAATTGTTGAATTTTATATTTGTTAATTCGATTCGATTTTCGATTTATATCTTCTTCCTCAATGAATAAGTACTTAATTGATAATCCCTTCTTATGTAATTAATTTTATACTTTATAATATTATTAGAAAAGTAGAAATAGTACCAATATTGAATATAAAAAAGCCTATAGATTTGGATGCTTTATTGCCACTGAATATGCTAACAAGGAAGTTGTTTATTATATTCCTTCAGATGCAGGAAGAAACTAAAAATTACATTAAGATCAAAAGGAATGAAATATACCTTTTTAAAATATCGAGGCACCTAAATGTTTCTTTTTACTCTTGAAAAATATGTTTCGACCATCGGACATCAATCACATAGCATTTTCAGGCTCAAAATATCAAGAGCTTCCTTAATATATATACCACTCATAAATACAAGTGAAGCAACCTGATCCTTTATGCATTTGTGCGATTAAAATTTCATTGTTATTTCCTACCAGCATTTTTTTTGCAACTTAATATTTTTTTTTTATTTTATTTAAAATTAAAGGAAAAAACCCCCAAATTCATTTACTGCCATTTTTCTTTTTCAATCATTTACTCTTAAAACCATTTATTGAAGCTGTCAATTCATTGTAAATATTTTTTACTTTTTTACACAGAACTTTAGCTCAGTCTTAATATAATCAATTTATAGTGAAGTATAAACTTTTTTTGTAAACGGCCTTTAATATAAATGGGTTACTTTTTGTGCAGCAGAAAAACAAATTGACATAAAACTACTCATATTTCAACTTCAATTACACTTGATGAGATATTTAACACTTTGGGGTTTTTAACAGTTTTTTTAATATAAAATCAACACGAACCATATAGTTATATAGTTTATTAAGCCACTCTCATATTACTTAACTTACTTTTAGTGTATTTGTATTGGGGAAAAACAACAAAAGTGAAAAAAATAGCCCTTGTTTTTAAATACCACTTTCAATTCCCAAAGCTTGTAATTTCATTTCCCTTTTACATTTTCATTTTTCTACTATTTACTTACTATATGTGTATGTTTTGCTGTATTAATTTTTATATTGTTATGTATGTGTGTGTTTTATTTTTTTGGTTGCAGGTGAACGTTTCGTGCCTGAAACGTATGAAAATGGTTATAAAATAACAATGCGTTTGACCATAAATGATGTTGACGCACAAGATTTTGGGTCATATCGTTGTGTAGCCAAAAATTCACTAGGTGATACTGATGGAGCAATTAAACTTTATCGTAAGTATAAAAATAAAACAAAAATATTTTACAAAAAATTATATATAAAATAAAAATTAAATGTGCAGTATAGTGAAAGATAACAAAAAAATATGAAAAGGGAAAAAAATAAACTTAAAAAAATAAATAAGTGGCAACTGAATATAAATAAAATAAGAATCAAGTAATGATATATAAGAGAGCCACTTAATTGGATACAAAGGGAATTAAAGGAACTTTACAATTATTATAAACCAAATTGGGGGGTCATTTTATAATTTTTTTATTTTTAACAAGTTTTTTTCGCTGTAGCAATATATTTCAAATATTTTATAGATTTTTAATAGATTAACATTTTCCATTTTGTATATTGTTTTAAAAAATTACCCTACTTTTATTTCCCTTACAAAACCACTTTCGATCAACTGTAGTTTATCAAAAGGAAACACAAAAAAAAAAAAAGAAACTTAAAATTTCCAGTTAATTAAAAAGACAACAAACAACATTTTTAAAGGGATTATGACAAGTGAAATGAGAAAATTACAAGTAAAAATAACTTTAAATTAAAAATCCTCAAGGGAATACAATTATGACAATGTTGATGAAAATGATGGAGTGCAAATGAAATTATAACATACAAGTAAAACTTTATATCATAATTACAAAAAAAAAAAAAAATAATAATAACACAAGCAGAATAAAAAAAAAAAATAAAAATGAGAAAACTATATTTTAATTATTCATTAGCAATAAAACGAAAAAAAAAGAAACTTAAATGACAAAGTAAGTCACATTTACATTAAAATAAAAAATAAAAACATATAAAACATAAGCAAGAGTATGAGCTCTGGTCATTGATTTAATTTCCGGTTACTAAAAGCATTTTCCTCCTTTGCATTTCCCACCAGCACTACCGTTTTAAACAGCTCATCAACAATAATATTTAATTATTTATTGTAATTTTCTTACGCACAAACACAAGAGAAAAATAACTCATACATTAAAGTATTGTATTTAAAAACCTCAAGAAAACCATATTAATATAAAGGCAAGTCAAACCCAAACATATATACATACATATAAACATACATATACATATATGTATATATAAAGACATGCAAAATACTTAGCTAAGGAAGACAGAGAGTAACTACAATTACTATAGACACACAATCCTTAGAACACAGACAATTATTTGTTGGCCATTAAGTATTTACATTTTAAACATACACACACATACAAATTTAAGTTGACATTTTGACAATAAACAGCAAAAGTTTTTGTCTGCTATGCCATTTCCTCTGTGTATCACTTTCTCTGGGTATTTTGTTGTTTGTTTGTACGTTAAATGTTTGGATTTTGTATTATAATGTGATATTAATTGAAAATTAACATGACCTAATTGTAAACACAAATAAGTTAAGACATGAAAATATACAAATATTTAAAGCAAAAGCATATTAGACAAATATACATTAAAAAAAAAATACATAAGAGCAATTTTAAAAGAATTTATTTCTTACTTTCATATTCAAAAATAAAAATAAAATACAAAAAAAAAAAGAAATATTAAAAGCTTAATTTTGATTATTATTAAAAATCAAATTTATTATATTAAATATTTGCCCAATATGACCTGATTTAAAGATTATATAAAGCCAGCTAATAATTGCCCGTTGTCTGACAGTATATCAAATTTAAAACAGGAAAAGCTAAGAATATTAATAAAACCACAAATGAATAATTTCAAAATTTAATTCAGTAGTAATTATTTCAATTTAAAAATGCACACATAAGTAATATGAGGTCTTAATTATAGAACAAAAATGACAACGAAGTTTTCATAAATATTTATAACTTTATTCAGAATAAAAATGAAAAACCATCACATATCTGGGAATGAATTATGAACTAATAATTTTTTCATCATAATATTTATTTTATTTATAATGCTTTAGCAACCTAGTTTTTGGGACATAATCGATTACGTTTTTCAAATTAATAATACAAAGTTAAAATACCAACAAATATTAATGCTTAAAATTTGCTTTTTATTGAAAAAAGGATTTCCAGCAGAGATCGTGTTTTCTTTATTTCAACAAAAATTAAAAATTTCCAGCTTTAAATTTCCACTTTACTTCAATTCAACTTTCAGCTAGACTATGACTAGACTATGACTAGACTATGACTAGACTATGACTAAACTATGACTAGCCTATGACTAGACTATGACTAGACTATGACTAGACTATGACTAGACTATGACTAGACTATGACTAGACTATGACTAGACTATGACTAGACTATGACTAGACTATGACTAGACTATGACTAGACTATGACTAGACTATGACTAGACTATGACTAGACTATGACTAGACTATGACTAGACTATGACTAGACTATGACTAGACTATGACTAGACTATGACTAGACTATGACTAGACTATGACTAGACTATGACTAGACTATGACTAGACTATGACTAGACTATGACTAGACTATGACTAGACTATGACTAGACTATGACTAGACTATGACTAGACTATGACTAGACTATGACTAGACTATGACTAGACTATGACTAGACTATGACTAGACTATGACTAGACTATGACTAGACTATGACTAGACTATGACTAGACTATGACTAGACTATGACTAGACTATGACTAGACTATGACTAGACTATGACTAGACTATGACTAGACTATGACTAGACTATGACTAGACTATGACTAGACTATGACTAGACTATGACTAGACTATGACTAGACTATGACTAGACTATGACTAGACTATGACTAGACTATGACTAGACTATGACTAGACTATGACTAGACTATGACTAGACTATGACTAGACTATGACTAGACTATGACTAGACTATGACTAGACTATGACTAGACTATGACTAGACTATGACTAGACTATGACTAGACTATGACTAGACTATGACTAGACTATGACTAGACTATGACTAGACTATGAATAGACTATGACTAGACTATGACTAGACTATGACTAGACTATGACTAGACTATGACTAGACTATGACTAGACTATGACTAGACTATGACTAGACAATGACTAGACTATGACTAGACTATGACTGGACTATGACTGGACTATGACTGGACTATGACTAGACTATGACTAGACTATGACTAGACTATGACTAGACTATGACTATACTATGCCTAGACTATGACTAGACTATTGCTGGGCTACGACTAGTTTTGATTCAGTTTTGCTTCAGTTCTAGTTCATTTCTAGTTCAGTTCTAGTTCAGTTCAGTTCTAGTTCAGTTCTAGTTCAGTTCTAGTTCAGTCCTAGTTCAGTTCTAGTTCAGTTCTAGTTCAGTTCTAGTTCAGTTCTAGTTCAGTTCTAGTTCAGTTCTAGTTCAGTTCTAGTTCAGTTCTAGTTCAGTTCTAGTTCAGTTCTAGTTCAGTGCTAGTTCAGTTCTAGTTCAGTTCTACCTCCGTGCTAGTTCAATTTATTTAATTTTTAAATTTTTTGTTTATAAGCGAAGAGTTTACTGGTATCATATTTTTTCTCAGTTATATTTATTACAGAGAAAATACTCTAGTCTGTTGAATCTCTTACAAATTATCTTTTTTATTGATGAATATTTGATATAAGAGTATTTTAAAGAGCACCTGCTGACTTTTATCAAAAAAAATTAAACTATGTATGAGTCATTCAAACGAAATTATAGCATCGTTATTCAATACTAAGTTAAAATAAATTTGAATCTCCTCATTTTAGATTTACCAATACTTTTGTCACAATATGCATACAGCAACAAGAAAACTTTAGTAATACCTTAAGACCTTTAGTATTTTATTTCTCTATTTTATTTTGTAAATACTATACAAAACTTTTCTTTTTATATAATTTCATTTTTAATACCTTCTCTTTTGTTTGGTGTATCTATTTTAGACATTCCACAAACCACAACTGTAACAACTTTAGCTCCAACTGTTTCAACAAACACTGTACCCATGTTGGTAACAAAATACCATAAAGGTATGTATTTATGCATATACATTCGCACATAAATACAAATGTATGCGTTTTCCTTTAAATGACTTTGAATACTAATACCATTAAAATGCATTTGGTTTCCTTTTTACTTCTTTTCTATTTTTCTATGCTTTATTTTTTTCTATACAAACTTCTACTGGCTTTTATTGCTTCAATATTGCGTAGAACAACGTTATAACTTTCAACAGAATAATAACAATAATAACAACTACAATCATAAATTGCAAAGAACTAAATCAAAAATGGATTTACCACAACAGCAACAACAAACAACATTAAATAATGTATATATTGGTGCAACATCAACATTATGGAATACACAGCAACAGGATCGTTATAGTGGTGTCAGAGAGCATTACAGTCATCAAGGTAAGTTTACATTTAACATACAAATAACGACAAAATAATAAAAAAATAGAAGAAAATTTCAAAGTATCTGATAAGAAAATCTACTTAAAATAAGATGCCATCGTATGTTTGAATAGAAAAGATCTAAGATGAAAATGAAAGAAATACAATTTAAATAAATTTGAATTACAAAAAGTTGACATTATATTTTTACTGATTCCTACCATGTTGAACTTTGGTAAAGAAGGGATTTAAATTTCTATGCAACAATAAAATAAATGAAAGTTTTTAATATAAATTTATATAAAATATAAGAAGAGATTTGTGAAATAAAAGCAGAATGAGGGGTAGACTATAGTAAAAGAACTGAATTAAAACAGATTTAAAACAGAACTAAAATGGAACTGAATTAAAATAGATTTAAAACAGAACTAAAATGGAACTGAACTAAAACTGATTGCAAAATAAAGTAAAACTGAACTGGAACTGAAGTAGAACTGAACTAGAACTGAAGTAAAACTGAAGTAGAACTGAAATAGAACTGAACTAGAACTGAACTAGAACTGAAATAGAACTGAACTAGAACTGAACTAGAACTGAACTAGAACTGAACTAGAACTGAACTAGAACTGAACTAGAACTGAACTAGAACTGAACTAGAACTGAACTAGAACTGAACTAGAACTGAACTAGAACTGAACTAGAACTGAACTAGAACTGAACTAGAACTGAACTAGAACTGAACTAGAACTGAACTAGAACTGAACTAGAACTGAACTAGAACTGAACTAGAACTGAACTAGAACTGAACTAGAACTGAACTAGAACTGAACTAGAACTGAACTAGAACTGAACTAGAACTGAACTAGAACTGAACTAGAACTGAACTAGAACTGAACTAGAACTGAACTAGAACTGAACTAGAACTGAACTAGAACTGAACTAGAACTGAACTAGAACTGAACTAGAACTGAACTAGAACTGAACTAGAACTGAACTAGAACTGAACTAGAACTGAACTAGAACTGAACTAAAACTGAACTAGAACTGAACTAGAACTGAACTAGAACTGAACTAGAACTGAACTAGAACTGAACTAGAACTGAACTAGAACTGAACTAGAACTGAACTAGAACTGAACTAGAACTGAACTAGAACTGAACTAGAACTGAACTAGAACTGAACTAGAACTGAACTAGAACTGAACTAGAACTGAACTAGAACTGAACTAGAACTGAACTAGAACTGAACTAGAACTGAACTAGAACTGAACTAGAACTGAACTAGAACTGAACTAGAACTGAACTAGAACTGAACTAGAACTGAACTAGAACTGAACTAGAACTGAACTAGAACTGAACTAGAACTGAACTAGAACTGAACTAGAATTGAACTAGAACTGAACTAGAACTGAACTAGAACTGAACTAGAACTGAACTAGAACTGAACTAGAACTGAACTAGAACTGAACTAGAACTGAACTAGAACTGAACTAGAATTGAACTAGAACTGAACTAGAACAGAACTAGAACAGAACTAGAACTGAACTAGAACTGAACTAGAACTGAACTAGAACTGAACTAGAACTGAACTAGAACTGACCTAGAACTGAACTAGAACTGAACTAGAACTGAACTAGAACTTAACTAGAACTGAACTAGAACTGAACTAGAACTGAACTAGAACTGAACTAGAACTGAACTAGAACTGAACTAGAACTGAACTAGAACTGAACTAGAACTGAACTAGAACTGAACTAGAACTGAACTAGAACTGAATTAGAACTGAACTAGAACTGAACTAGAATTGAACTAAAATTGAAGTACATCCGAACTTGACTATTTTGTTTTTGTATTTACGAGAATAATTCTTTTGAAATTTAGATAAATACTCTGAATAGGAAGGTGTCAACAAAATGTTGTTTTCATTGTTGTAATACTCATTGTAAGCTTAGGATGACACTCAATATTACAATAAATACATACAATGTTGTAAGTACTTTTCAAAAATTTATTCAAGCAAACAGCATTTGTACATTTTTTGCCTTTAAATTCTTACCCTCTTTTTTTTTTTTTTTTTTGAGCAACTAAGATTCTAACGATTTAGATAATAATGCAGATACTAGCGTTGATGACAGTGATATTATATGCACTTGTGTTCAATTGCCTGTACATTTTTGCATGAATAATATTAAATTTATATACTATATACATTTTTTTTCGTTCTTCCAAAAAAATGAAGAAGCTGAAAAAGAAATTGCTGAAATGATAAGAAAAAAACTCCCAACACAATTACAAATGAATTTTATTTAACCTAACCTCTTAGAAATAAAGAAAAAAAATCTGCAATTTATTACGCATAAACTGCCATGATTTTGTGGCATACCACAAAATAGTGGCAAATGCATTATAAAAGAAAAGGGGATACGCCAAAAAAAAAAAAAAATGAAAACGAAAATAAAATTCAGTTTTTCCCTTGCTTGGCTGAAAGAAAACCCAAAAAAAATGTGTGGCAATTGCAAGAAATTTATCGAAATAGTCATGATTTACGATATGTCAATTGAGGAAAATAGAGGGAAATGAACATTTTGAAGAAGAAAAATTGTGCATAATATAATAAATATTAAATGGGTTTTGTTTGTTTTTTCTTCTAGCAGACTTTAAAATGTAACAATGAAATTTTGTTGTGTGGTTTTGAATTGAATATCCGGAATTTGTTACTGTCTGCAAACATTGTGATTTATAGTAATATGAAAGAAAGATAAAGAGAAGTAGTAATGAAGCTATTAAGACGTATTCATTGTATTATGTTAAAAGTAAATATTTGAAATTAGTATATTGGTTATGTTGACATCCGTTGGGCTAGACATAAAGTTAAACAAAGACCCTGGCAATGTTGAGTATAAAGGAAAAATAAAGAAACGATAGAAGAATTCATTTAAGGCAGAAGGTCTTCCTTTCTGCGGAAGTTCAAATATAATTGAAAATTATTAAATTCATTGTTTTCGAAACAACAAAGGCAAATAAGTCAATAATTGAGAAATTAGTTATGAGACGTATACGTACTATATATATCATTCAAAGACAATCATATGGTTCTATATTTCTACCACCAGAACTAGTACCACTAAAAACTAAAACAAATTAAAGTTTATACTAGACAATAGACTACTGTAGAATAAAGGCTATAAACTAGAATATAAACCAGTCTCTCTACTATACTACGGATTGGAATACGAATGGTTGACACTATGAAATATATAACAGACTAATCATAGATTATAATGATTACATGACTAGACTATGACTAGACTATGACTAGACTAGACTAGACTAGACTAGACTAGACTAGACTATGACTAGACTATGACTAGACTAGACTAGACTAGACTAGACTAGACTAGACTAGACTAGACTAGACTATGACTAGACTAGACTAGACTAGACTAGACTAGACTATGACTATAACTATGTCTAGACTATGACTAGACTATGACTAGACTATGACTAGACTATGACTAGACTATGACTAGACTATGACTAGACTATGACTAGACTATGACTAGACTATGACTAGACTATGACTAGACTATGACTAGACTATGACTAGACTATGACTAGACTATGACTATAACTATGTCTAGACTATGACTAGACTATGACTAGACTATGACTAGACTATGACTAGACTATGACTAGAATATGACTAGACTATGACTAGACTATGACTAGACTATAACTAGACTATGACTAGACTATGACTAGACTATGACTAGACTATGACTATGACTATGACTAGACTATGACTAGACTATGACTAGACTATGACTAGACTATGTCTAGACTATGACTAGACTAGACTATGACTAGACTATGACTAGACTATGACTAGACTATGACTAGACTAGACTATGACTAGACTATGACTAGACTATGACTAGACTATGACTAGACTATGACTAGACTATGACTAGACTAGACTATGACTAGACTATGACTAGACTAGACTATGACTAGACTATGACTAGACTATGACTAGACTAGACTATGACTAGACTATGACTAGACTATGACTAGACTATGACTAGACTATGACTAGACTATGACTAGACTAGACTATGACTAGACTAGACTATGACTATGACTAGACTATGACTAGACTATGACTAGACTATGACTAGACTATGACTAGACTATGACTAGACTATGACTAGACTATGACTAGACTATGACTAGACTATGACTAGACTATGACTAGACTATGACTAGACTATGACTAGACTATGACTAGACTATGACTAGACTATGACTAGACTATGCTACAGGTCTTAGAAATTTGCAATTAAAATTATTTTTCTTATTCCTTAAAAAAATTGTTTTAATAAAAAATGTATAAATAATTCAGTCTTATCTTTTCGTCTTAATAAAATCTTCTTAAATCTTTTGATTTAAAAATATTTTCCTTATAACATTTCTATTTGCTCTCTTAAGTTTAGAAATATTCTATAAAATTTATCTATTATTGATTCATTTCACCATCAATTACTTCATCCATAAGTCAATAATCGTAAAACAGAAAGACACCAAACACCAACAATGTAAAATAAACAACAACAAAAGCAGTAACAATAAATACAGACAAATGTTTGTCGTTATATCCCATGGTAAATGTCAATAATGCAAAAGTTTAAAAACACCTTTGGGGATCAACAATAAGAGTAAATACATCTTTCAATATCTATAAAACAACAGAGACGAAAATAAAAATAAAAAAAGTAAAAAATATAAATATAAAAAACATAAAACAAAGTATTGTTAGCAATATACCATAGGGTTTTTTGTAGTTGTTCCTAACTGTAAATTGCAATATAAACATTGAAACACAATGAAGCTAAAAGCTGGAGAAAATCTGTCACGTTATAAAGCAACATACAAGTTTAGAAAATACACACACACACACACACCAAAAGAAAAAATCGAAATCTAGACAAATTTGCTGGGATTGCAAAAAAAAAAAACGAAAAAAAAAAAATAGAAAAATCGCAACAAATTGACAACATGAAACAAAACACAATCATATATGAAATAAAAGAGGGGCATATGTGTGTTTAGAGAAAAGGAGAGGGGGGTGTTACAAAATATGGGCGTTTGGTAGAGTGCTATTAGAAAAGTGGGAAGAAAAAACATTAATATTTTTGCTTTAAGCATACAAAATATGTTATTGATGTTCATTTCTTTTTATGTGCACAACGAGTACAAGTATTTTTGTATGTTGTTTGGAATTCCAATTTAATACACACTTAAAGCAAAACAAAAAAAACGAGACTACGGCAATAGAAAGTAAAATACTTGTACACTCACAAATAATAAAGCATTTATTTATGGTTATGCTGGTGTACAAATAAACTAAGGACTGAAAAGAGTGAAGCCTATGTCATCAATATATCAAAGATTATAAAACTGTTGTTGGCTATAAAAAGTTATGATCGTAAGTTTATTGACCTCTGTTGTATGGTAAAAATTAAAACATGTATTATATAGAAGAGAACTTAGACTAGACCTTACATAGAATATACTATAGGCTAAACTAAAGACAAATTTATACTTTATAGGCTATACTAGAGGCAAAGCTATAGTTTATTTGCCAGATTAATGCTTGATTATGATATAGGCTATACTACAGACTATATTATATATTAAATTATAATAAAGCTATTTTCTGGAGTAAAAATACTCTGGGAATTTTACCAGTAGTGCGAAACTTTAACATGCTATAAAACCTCTATCTGCAATCCAATTTTTCTCCGTAAAAATTTAACATGAAATTAAGTTTCTGCGAACCGAAGTACAATTATTTCATATTTACTTTCGAAAGACTAAATAAGAATCAGTAATTTTCTTTAAAGTTAAATTTTTGTTATTTGCACGTTTGTATAACCACATTAGTTATAGCCTCCACCACTATAGGTGGAAGGGTATTACGTTTATAACACCCAAAAATATTGATCTAAGGACTGCACACCAAAAAATCCGTGCATGCTCTTGGGCTTATAACTTTTGATGTGGTGAAAAATAAATAATTTTGTTAACTTGCCATGTGCTAAGTTTCATGGTAATAGCAAAATTGGTTTTTCTTAAAATGGAAGTTTAACAAAAAACACCTAAACACATAATTAAAATTTTTCATGAAATCTTGCATTGGTCATATAAAATAATTGCAAAGAAAGCTGTTGTGCCGCCAAATACAGTTTCTTGGGTCATATTATTGTACAAGGAAGCCATGATCACTGAATGGTAACCTGGTAATGGAAGACAAATAGTATCTTCAGGCTGTAGTACTCAGGCAAAATAGAAAGGATTTTGAGAGAAAATCACCTCAACTCTGGAAGAAAAGTGTCAGAAAAAGTTAATTTCTTTGAATCTTTATCAGAAAATTTAAAAGGAAATCTAGCCTGAAAACGTGTAAAATAAGAAAAAAATCCTAATAGAAACGCAAGCAAGAATTTTGAGGTAAAATATAATATGAAAATACTTCGAATGAATTTTTTAAAAAAATTTATTTCTGTATAATAGACGATGAAACGTTCGTACAGGGGGACTTTTTTCAACTTCCTAACCATGAATTCTATGTCGCAGATGCTAGAGGGATTATGGCAGAAAAATTTCGTGTATCAAAGAAATCAAAATTCCCAAGAAAGCTTTTGATTTGGGAAGTCATATGCATATGAGGGAATGAAGCACTTCATTCTTAAAAAATGGTTGCATTAACACGGAAATATATGTGAAAGAGTGCCTTTGGAAAAGACTTATCCCTTAGCTAAGGGAAAAAGTGGATACATTGTATCCACTTTTTTCTGGCCTGTTCTCGCTTCTTCTCATTACAGCAACAAAACAATATAGTGGTAATAAAGAAATTGTGGGTGTTTGTCCAGAAAGATGCTAATCTGTCAAATTGTCTGGAACTCTGAGTAATTGAAACATATTGGAATCTAGTAAAAACTAATTTAAAGGAAATTAAAAGCTCAGCATAAAATGAAACGGAGACTAAAAATATGTGGACTTATTCGAACAAAAAAGTGATCGCAACACAATAAAACCTTTAATTAGAATAATTCTGGAAAAGATCAGATATTTCCTTAAAAACCAACAGGAAATATTTTATGTTTGGAACTTGAACATAACAGTCATTAATAATATCACTTTAAAAAAATTCGCCCATTGGTTTAGTTTCTATAAGCAGATTTGCATGCGCGGATTTTTTTTCTTAGCACTCACCTAAATTTATACTAAGAAGTGTCATCGAAAAAATCTTAACATATATAAAATTCAATATTTTGGAAACGGTTGATCTTACAGTTTTGATATTGTTTTTTTATTTAATTGATATTATACTACAGAGCACAGAAAAATATAACTTTTATCCCAGTCGGAAATAGAAGGGCTAAAGATACATTCTAAAATGCCTTATTTAGGATCTACAAGGCCTGCCACTCGCATTGCAACACTATTTCTTTTTTTGCACGGCGCGTCATTGGAGGCAAGGCCTTCCCTTCTCCCTTCCAAAAAGAAGCGAAAAGGCAAGGACTCAAATAAATAAATATGCTTTCTTATATTTTTAATGCTATTAAAAAAGAGTATGAAATATATAAAAAAAAAAGACATGAGGTAGTCCGCATTATCGACACTTAAAACAAGACTAAATGAGTTTGAGCTTTGTAAGTCTCGCAGTTACAATTTTTTATGTTTGTAATGAGAAAGGTGAGTGACACCTTCTACTTCGCATCTAATGAAATGGAAACAACAATTAGTACCGGATTCATTTTTAAAGGAAGTCGAGGCATTCTTTAAGGAATTTTTACAGAAGGCAAAAAGGAATGTGTTTAAAGTTTGTTCGGAGGCATTCAGAAAGGCCTGTTGGGAGGAAGCACTAACATATTTTCCTGCTGGGATACTTCTAACCACTACTTATGAACTCGTAGACCTTTTTTTGTAACCCTTCCACTAGAGATTTGATAGTTGTTTCAGTCACTTTTTTGAAACAGTCTGCCCATCTCCTTTTAAAATCTTCGATATTTTGGAACACCTATTTTGTCCCCTTCGATTCTCTTTTCACAGAATTCCAATATATCTTCACTGGTCTTAGCTCCGCACAATTTAGAGGATTGACCTCTCTTGGTAAAAAAAACTATGTTACTGCTTTGGTACCAATCCACAGCTCTCTTACGTAGTGACATGATGCCAAATTGGGCCAAAAATATTGGTTTCTAAATTTTTGCAGCATTCCAGTCTGGAACTGTGGCCTTTTTCCTTTATTTTATTTATTTATTTATTTATTTACTTCAGCTACATATATTACAAACAGCTGAGAAAAGTTTACAATTTCTAATTTTTATAAAGAAAAATAGTTACTACCACAAAAGTTTGAGTACTTATACTAAAGATACTTATACTAGAAATTGTTGGAGTTCAAAAAACTAAGAAGCTTCATTTTTATATCATAAGGTGAGTCTGAAAAGTCCACATAATTGTATAACGAATTAACTTCCGAACAGATTTTATAAAATGGATCAAGGTTAGCAAAATTGGATCTATGGAATGGAATGGTTAACGGATGGTAGGATCTCAACATCCGATTAGGAACACTAATGGAAATTTTACCCAGAAGAAATTCTGAGTCAATTTTTCCTTGAAGAAGGTCTATTATAAATGATATATTAGAAACCGTTCTTCTACTTTTCAGCGTTGGCAGCCTGATTAGAGCAAGTCGACTTCGGTACGGTGGAAGGCGAATATTCGGATTCCAGTTTAATCCACGAAGACAAAACAACAAAAATTGTTTTTGAACAGATTCCAGTTTATTTATATAAATGTTGTAGTAAGGATCCCAGATAACGGATGCATATTCCAAAATTGGCCTTACTAAGGATGTATACAGACGTTTAGTGACATAAGGATCTTTGAATTCTTTTGCCCAGCGCTTAACAAAGCAAAGTACGCCACTTGCTTTGTTAGCAGTTATTTGAATGTGAGAGTTAAACGTTAATTTCATATCAAAAAGTACTCCCAAATCTGTGAAACTATTAACTGTATTTAACTCAACTCCCCCAAGATTATAAGCAAATACATTAGGAGTACGCCTATAATAAACCATGTGTTTGCATTTTTTGAGATTTAATTCCATTAAATTTTCGTCACACCATTTGAAAAAACAATTTAAATCATTTTGGAATAGTTTTTGATCATTAGGATTAGTAATTGTTTTAAATATTTTAACATCATCTGCATACATCAAAATTTTGCAGTGATGAATATTTAGAGGAAGATCATTAATAAAAAGTAGGAATAGGATCGGACCAAGGTGACTACCTTGTGGAACACCAGATATAGCATTTATATATTCGGATTTACAGTTGTTATATAAAACGCACTGTTTTCTTTGTTTTAAATAGGAGTAGATCCATTTTAGAAGAATTTCGCTGAAGCCAATAGCTTTAAGTTTCATTATTAGTAGTTCATGGTTAACTTTATCAAATGCCTTACTAAAATCAGTATATACTACATCCGTCGGATTACCGTTGCAGAAACCAGCATTTATATAGGATGATAGTTCCATCAGGTTAGTACATGTCGAGCGACCTTTACAAAAACCATGCTGATAAGGCGATATTATGGATAACAAATTGCGGGATAACATATCTGTCACCATTTTCTCGAACAATTTTGGTATTGCGTTAAGTTTAGCTATACCTCTATAATTGGTTACTTCAGATCTTCCTCCGGATTTATGGATTGGAACTATGAACGAAAGTTTCCATAGCAATGGGAAATAGCCATATTTAAGTGAACTATTAAATAAATAGGTTAGCGGATATGATAACATTTCAGCACAATTTCTCAAGATGATGCTAGGAATGCCATCAGGACCAGGATTGGTACAAATTTTTATACTTTTTAAATTTTTTAGGACTAAGGAAGAATCCAGAAATGGTATATTTATCGGAAAAACTTCTTGAATATGATTTGGAATAATCATTTCATTAATTGTTTTGGAGGAATACGTTGATGCAAAGAACCCTGCAAAAACGTTGGAAATATCTGCATCATTCGAATATAAAATTCCATTCATTTTCATGGTAGTTGGATAGGTGGTTACTTTACGTTTCGAGTTGACAAAATTATAGAATAATTTAGGATTTCTCCTAATATTGGATTTCACCTTAAACAAATATGAATTGTAGCATCTTTTATTTTCCATATTGAATTTATTCCTTGCAATCAAGTAACGACAATGATAAGTTGGATTTTGCGTTATTTTAAATTGTTTGAAAAGACGATTTTTACGATTTTTCAACCATCTTAATGTGGCAGAGTTCCAGGGTGGACCACAATTCGTTTTATTTTTACTCATTGGAACAGTCTCAGATATAAATGAGGAGATGATACTGTAAAAACGTTGTAATATATTATCAAAATTACTGCCATCATTGTTAAAAGATAAAACTTCATACCAGTTGACATTTGATAATAATTCATTCAATTTATCAAAATCCGTTTTCTTGTAGCAGTATGTGGAGGTCGATTTTGATGCCTTATCAACTTTATAAAATGACGTCATTATACCAATTGTTGGATGGTGACGATCCTCCGGAAAACTTAAAGGACCTGTTTTAGTTATATCGAATAAAAAGGGGTTGTTCACAAACACTAAATCAAGTGTACGGTTATTTATATTTTGGATATGGTTTAATTGGTATAGATTAATTTCAAAAAATGACTGGAAAAAATCGGACGACCAGTCATTTGGACAAATAGGAGTTAAAAAGTCTGTTTCTGGTAACGAGAACCATGATACAGATGGTAAGTTGAAGTCACCAAGGGAAATAAAAACATCAGTAGTTTTAATATTTTCCATAGCAGATTTTATTGCCAACAAATGCTCATTATATACGTTAGGACCAGAATTAGGTGGTATATATGAGCAACTTATGTATAATGATTTGAATCCAATCTTTATTACTACTATAATTATTTCTATATCCGAAATGTTTTCCAATTTTATTTCTTCTGCAGGGAAAAGACATGATACCGCTATTAGGACTCCACCACCTAGTTTACCAAGGCGATCTCGTCTAAATATTTGGAAGTTGTCACACATTATCTCAGAGTTAAAAGTATTAGGAGTAAGCCATGTTTCAGTAAATGCTGCAATTTGGAATTCAAAATCAAAGCTATTAAGATACATCTTACAAAGCTTTGTATTCAATCCATTAACATTTTGATAAATTATATTAAAATTGGAAGGCATACTCAGTTTTTTGATTGGATAGGAGCTTTAGGAATACGGACGTTTTCATTGTCCCGATAAATAAATTCTCTAATTATAGCATGCTTAGGCCAAATACCAGGATTTACTATAAGTTCAAAAAGATATTCAGGGACAATAATCTTAAAGGATGCTCTATTTCTGGAGTTCATTTTGTAAATTGAGATATTATCCAAAGTTGAAATATCAACCTTGGATTGCAAAAATGACGAAATGTCCTCAGTTGTGGTATCACATGCGAATCTTGAAGCAAATATTGTTTTACGTGGAGGTATAGTTTTAAGTACAGTGGGCTCCTTTTTACCAGAACTAATATTCGATGTTGATGAGCCTTGGGAAGAACTAATATTTGATGTTAATGGACCATTTAAAATAGGAGTTTCGGGGATAGCAATAATTGTTGGAATTGGAGATGTTGAAAATTGTTGATTTGCAAGCGGTTGATTTACAAGTGGTAGTGCTAGTGATTGTATAGGAGTTTCCGGAATATGTTCTATTTGGGGCGTATTAGTATCACTTGAAGGAAAAGATTGAGCTACATGCATCAAATCGGCAGGTTGTAAATTGGAATTGCAAAGAAGCTGGGGTAAAGGAAGGGTTTCCATTGTTTTCTTTCTTTTAGGAGATGAGGATTCCGAAATAACAAACTTTTCCAATGAAGAAAATTTTGAAAACAATTCACCATACTTTAAGAGTTTCTCATTTAGAACAGAAAAATCCTTGCAGATGGTGTCAAACTCATTGCGCGAACTTTGGAATAAATTATAGAATTCAACTCTTATTTTTCTACAATTATGACAGGTCCACTGTAAAAATTTACTTTTATCTAAAAGCGCATCGGCATCACGAGCTTTTAAACCACCAGAACATTTCAAATGACAATATCCATTACATAGCCAGCACGAAACCATACGTTCGGTTCCAGTAATGGTACAATTTTTATTAATACAATCCATATTTATCATTAAATTATTAAAATACACAAGGGTTAAAAAATATGGTAATACCGTTTTTATGCAAGAAAACTGTTTTATCAGTTACAGAGGATAATGATACGTTTGTGGATAATACCGTTCAATGTAATACAGAGCTAGTTTGAAATGCACAGCTGATGAATTATAAACAAAACAAAATATTTATATGTTTTGTTGTTGTTCAAAAATCAAATAAGATTTTAGTGAAACAAAAAAGCAATAAGAACTAACTTTATGTAATAATAACAATATAAATTTAAAATATTGACTTATCTTGTTATGTTTAACTGGTTACCAGAAATAAACACTGCGTTAAATAGCACAAAATATTAAATTATTTACGGAAGGTAGAGAGCCGATTAAAAATTCGTACTTGCACAAGACAGAGTTCCCGAACCATGTTTCCTATCAATGGTCGAATTCTCCTGATACTGCTTAATAACCTTGGAAATAGTTTGACAGCAGACATTTAATTCTTTGGCCAATTATTTTTAGGACCAATTTGGATTTTTTTTTTTTAATAATTTATAGCACGTACCTCCTTTTCGTCATTCATTTCGATCAAACTCACAACAAATCAATACGGTTGTCAATAAAAATAATAACTGACATATTTTTTCAACGATAATTAGATCAAAGAAATATTTAAATATTGCTTCCGAAAAAAGTTATGAGGAAAAAAGTTATGAGGTTAAGATTTTTTCGATCGCACTCCTTATCATAATGAATATCTTTTTTTCTTCTGTAAAAGTTTACTAAGTAAAGGATTTCTTTTATGGCACTAAAACTTTTAAAATTGCTTTTCAACGTCACTTGTCTTCAGTTCGAGTGGCAACCAATTTCCTTGCTTATGAATGAATCCAAGTGCCTTTAAAATCATAAAATTGTTACTTGATCTATTTATTTCCAATTATTAATCTATAGTCTTTCTTTGATTTGTCATCTTCATTATCAATTTTTTTTTCCACAATTTTTAATTGTCTAAACTACTCACGACTATTTGTTTCAACTAAGGAACTAAAATATGCATCTTTTTTAATAATTTAATGTAAACCTCCCAATCAGACTTCTATTCCACAAATACTAGGCAACAGACACAAGAATTATTGAATTTATAGGCTTCGATCTCTTATTCTCAATCTTCAAGTAAAAGAAAAGATGAATATAAATATACACTATCTTAGTCCTCTTTGGGAACCGCATAATATGTTACTATGGACCCGAATTTGGTAAACCCGGCTCTAAATTATTTTCGAGAATAATAATCCCATCGAGAGAGAATTTGTCAGCTTTTACATACATTGCACCTGGTTAAAATCTTTTGTAACTATAGCATGTTTTGAGGCATCATCTCGAATAATAGAAAATTTTTTCGAGATATACTTCTTATAGTTTTCGCTCAAGTGTATCCTCCATATTGCAAGAAAGATTTAGACATATTATTATTTTTATAAAATTATACCTCATTTATATAATTTAAAAGTATTTTTATTTAAATAAATTTTATTAAGAATAATTTAAGAATTCAACACTTTTTTATTAATGAAATAAATGCTATTGACTTAATTGTAAATATAAAATTCCATACCATATAAGTTTGGTCTCAAAATGTTTTAAACACAATGCAATAATTATTATGAACCTCAAAAGCAGTGTTGCCAGGACTTGAGAAAAAAAAGAAGGTCAGAAATGGCTAAATGCCCCAAAAAATAAAGTCAGAAAAAAGCTAATATACTGTTTTATTTAAAAACGCATTTATTTTTTATTTATTTTATTATTATTATTTTTTTTTTTATTTTTTTTTGTCATTAGTTTTTGGTATTTTTGAAAGATATTTTAGTGAATTTATAAATATAACATAAACTTGCATGAATGGGAATGGCATCCAGACCTAGTGCTTGAACAAATCTGAAAGATTTCCTTGCCTGATACTTCTTAAATTATTAGTTTCCCTCCATAGTTCGCTTTTTGTAGGTACTTCTACTACTCTTTCCTTTCATTGTCATTTGGAAGTCGAGTCTCGCTGTTTTATCATCATCATTTTCAATCATCTCACTCCTTACACTCACCCACCCATAAAAATATTATTTATTTGTATGACACATAATAAAATAAAGAAAAAAATATAAAGAAATGGGTTGTTACAAGTCATTTTGTAATAAAGTCATATTGTTATAATAAAAAGATTGTCAAAGTGTACTTCAAATTCATATATTTCACACCCACTCCTTGTTTTTCTAAAACCTGCAGTAAAGGGAAATGTTCATTGTATTAGTGTATTAGTCTATAAAAAACAATCAGTTATAAATGTCATAAATATATGTTTATTGTTATTCTCTAGTCGTTAGTCCTTAAAGTTTTATTGTGCTAAATCTATAGAAATTTTAGACTAAAGATAAATTTCAATATGCTGTTAGACATTGGAATCGTGGAATTAAAATTAGAAAAATGTAAATCGAATACAAGGCATAGAAATGCAGTTAATAATATTATTTTATATAAATTTATAGACTTCTTGTAATATATTCTTGTACTATATTTTTTAACTCAAGAAAAAAGTTATTATTTAAAGGATAATTCAACCGTGAGTTATTTTCTTAAAAGGCATTAAAAAAAAAATAATATTTCCTAAATCTAAAAACAAACAGCATTTAATTATTAATTAGTTTTACATAGCGCTTTGTTTTTATACTTTTTTTAATAGTGACCTTTCATTTTACCGCATATATCATATTTGAAAATTTAATTTTAAATTGAAGGATTTCCTTAAATCTTTATTTTAATACATTTAAGATTAAAATTTGTCATCACGTTTCAGTCCTTTATTTTATTTTTTTTTTTTCATCAAGACTGACCTAAATACGTTTCAAAATTCAAATTAAATTTTTTACATTTAAATACTTTTTTTTATATAATTATTTTTAAATATGCAAAATATCCCTAAAATAACAAACATAAGAAAAATCATTTCTAATTTAATTTTATATTCAAAACTCTCATATAAACCACATAGCAAAAGTTCTAAATTCTATTAAAAAGAATCTACGCACATAACATTTAATATTAATGCGTTAACCCTTTAAGTTGTTGTCGTTTATGTTAGAAAATAAAGGACAATAATAGTAATGTCCTTGCACTTAAAAATTTACAATAATAGGAAAATATATACAATCAAATATATTTACATATACATTCACTATTATAACCAAACATACTTGTGTATATTATCCCTTTATGTGTGCAGAACCATATAAGAGCAGTGGTATAAGGGAATATAAAAACCAAATGTTATTCTTTTCATTTGATTTTTTTTTAAATTCAATGCCATTCATTGTATATTTGAGTGCGAAAAAATATATAAAAAATAATACTGTCTGGAACGTGGCTACATGAATACATATGATAAATTTGAATACTACGGGCAACATAAGTTATACAATAACTTTTGGGAGACCTTACAAAGGTATTACAAGTGCTCTATAATCTATTTAAATATATGGAATTTAAACACACAAAAAATAGGAAATCATAATTATATACATATGGGCAATTCTCTTTTTACGTTTGCCTTTATGAAACCGATTTTCAACTTCAAATATTTTTTTTAAATTCAGACTTTTTTAAAAAACTTTTGATACAATTATATTAATAACACTTTTTGCTGTACCAGAAAAAAAATTTAAGACCTGATACGGTTCCATGTGGACCGATTTGCGTTTTTCACTAGAGCCAAGGAATATTGGTACTAAATATCGTTGATGTGCCATTAACAAATTTTCGAAATTTTTTTGAACATCAAAATTAAACGAGTTTGAAGAATTGCCCGTATATATTAATATTTTCGACGAACTGGAATTTGAATAGAATTAATTCTTTGAGAAAATATTTAAATATATATGTATAGACAAAAAATGGAATGACTAGTTTCTATGAGTGACAAAATGTACAATATTTTTCCAATATTAAGCAATTTTGCTTTTGGTTTGCTAAGCCATTTGTACTTATGGCGATAGATGCACTTCATTCATTCCAAATGACTTCATTAACACAGAAATATACATAAATGGGTGCCTTCGGAAAAGACTCTTTTCTTTCCTAAGAAAACAAAATATGTCCGCATGTTTCAAATCCATATGTCGCTACTTCTCATTATAGCCACAAAACGATGGATTGGTATTAAACAAAGGGTGTTGTGTTTATATCGAAAGAGGATTATCCACCAAGTTGTCCAGAACACAGACCAATTTAAACGTATTGGACGCTAGTAAGAAATAAAATCAATATAAAGTAACTTATTCTTTTAAATTTGGAGCTTGAACATAATAGTCATTAATAAAATTATAGATTTATAAAAATCCATCTTTTGGTTTAGTTTTTATAATCAGATTTGTATGCACGGAATTTTTCATGCAAATTTTTAATATTTTGGCCAAAAATGAATAGGATTAAACTTTTTTTATCCATTTTGCATAAAAATACTATCACACTGTTAAAATTCTCTTTTATCTCCAATAACCTATTATTCAACATATCAATAGAAAATTGTTATTTTCCTGCAGTTTGGAGAGAATTCTATATTATACCTTTGTTTAAATACGGAAGCAGATCCAACATTTCCAACTACAGAGGTATCGCTAAATTGAGTGTTATTCCAAAACTTTTCGAAAAGATAGTTACTGAAATTCTTTTGCATCAAGTCGTTTGTTATCTTTTCCCATTTCAGCATGGATTAAGAAAAGGATGTTCCACTACTACAAACATTTTGGTGTTCACAACCTCAGTAATAACAGCATTTGATTCCGGCTTACAGACAGACACAATATATACAGATTTCAGTAAAGCTTTCGATAAAGTAAACTACGATCTGCTATTGTTTAAATTGAATAAACTTGTTTTCTCCTGTTTTCCTTAAATGGATATCTTAAAAATAGATACCAATGTATATTATGTCGAGAATGTAAATCCAAAAACATTTCTCTTTTATCCGGTGTTCCGCAAGGTAGTCATCTCGGCCCATTATTATTCCTAATGTTTATAAATGATTTACCAGCCTGCATTAAAAATTCCAGAATATTAATGTATGATTTACTGATTCCTACCAATGTTCCATACTCCAATCATATCTAGACAACCTTTATGACTAGTGCATTATAAATCTAATAGATCTGAATTTAAAAAAATGGACTTCTTCAGAAGAAGTCCAGTACTCTTTAGATACAAAATAAATGAATATGAATTTGAATCAGTTAACGAATTTCTTGATCTAGGTTTGTTGCTGTCCTTTTATTCCCATGTTTTACAAATTGTTAATAAGGGAAAAGGAGTTTTATTTTTCCTCAAGCGCTGGGGAAAAGAATTTAATGATCCTTACGTTTCCAAGCATTTATTTACATCTCTTGTAAGACCAAGCCTTGAGTATGCTTCCGTGGTCTGGGATCCTCAATACAAAGTTCATGTAAAAAAAATAGAATCTGTCCAAAAATAGTTTCTCTTATTTTGTCTTCGTAATCTTCCATGGAATCCTAATATTACCATCATATAAAAGTCGATTACGGCTAATTGATTTCCTTTCTCTTGAAAGTAGGAGAAAATATACGGATATTTCATTTGTAATTAATTTATATTTTCAAATGTATATAACTCGAAAAATATATGAGATAAGTAGAACATGCAAGCATGTTTTCTAAAGAATTTATCAAGAACTTTAAAGTGATATAAAAATTATGGAAATCAGGTAAGAAATTCGGTAGAGGTTAAACCTTCTCCATGACACTAGTTGTCTATTTTGAACCCCTATAGTTCCGCTCCTGAAGTTTGTATTTGATCCTGTTTCTAAACTAAAAATGATACTGTTCTTTGCTACGTCTGTATGAAATTTCATGCAAATCCAACCAGCTGATCAGAAGTTACAGATTTATTTCCATTCTTCCCCCCTGTTTAATGTTTGATAAAGCAAAGAAAATGTCTGGCACTTATGCTGTTTTTTGTATGAAATCTACTGGAGTTTTTTCACAAAAATGTTAATTTCTAAAATCGGGCTAAATATGCGCACAATTTTTTTCAGAATATTAAAGTAGACAATATGTTATATTTTTCAGACAATTTTCAGAACAAACATCTTGTAACATTTTTATTTGCACTCCATGAAAGTTGAAAATTAGTGTATTTTTGGACAATTTTTAAAAAAAATTACAAAAATAGTTTACAAATTCTTGAAAAAAAGTAAACTCAAATACCTACAGTTAATGGTTAAATTTTAAATTTTTCCTTCAAAGCACTTTTTATTAAAAAAAAATTCACCGAAAGTTAATGAAAATTGAATTTTTTGCTATTTTTCCAAAATATAAAAAAAATTTGAAATTTGATAGCTCTGTACCCAAAAACAACGCAACCAATGCTAATGATTTTTATTGTTATTGACACATAATTTTGTTTATTTTTATTCGGTATCCAATTATATTACAAAAAGTTAATTTTCAAAATTCAATTAAACGCCACTTTCGACCGCTTTTACTCCTAAAATGACGGTTTGTAGACCAAAATCTTTGCAAACAAATTTTTAAAATATATTTCTTATAACTGGCCTAAAATTTCGATACTTTTGATACCCATTTTAAGACAAAACTTAATACCTTTTATTGGATGAAATGTTCTTGACCCGTGACTTTTGATCGCTGGTAGGGAAGTGAAGATCAGTTATTTTTTTTTTTTTTTTTATTACTTTTCCCATATTAAGCTAATTTTTACGCATCGTTTGAGGGGGTTTCCTACAAAATGATAGATGATAGAATATATGCTTCTCTCTAATAATGTACACCAGTACATGCTTAAAGGCAAAAGGTTAAATTGGACTTCAAAAAAGGTCAAAAAAATGCTTAGTGTTCCAAAAAATTTTTTAAATAAATTGTCATTATAAAAAATTTATAAATAAAACATAGAACGGCTGGCAACAAAATGATCAAATGAAAAATTGCCCATAAAACTTTCATTCAAATTTAAATTCTATTTTATAAGAAAAATTACCTAATTTTAGATTTTTCGTATATTTTGTTTACTTATAATTAATTTCCAAATTTTTGTGTGATAATTTCCACTAAAAATTCGAAATATGTTTCAAACTAGAGGTCATATACAATAAAACTGCATACTCAGTTTTTCAGCAAGTCGTAAATTTTTTTCTCAAAAGGACTTCAAAGTTTCAAAAAATATATGAAATATTTATAAAAACTACATTAAACCAATGTGGATGTCAAATGAAAGCTATGAATCTCTGCAATATAAGAAATGTTTTTTATTTAAATGTAGTAGAACATAATGTTGAGAAAATATTCTTATATCCTTAATTAGGTAATAAATATTACAAATATTACAGGATAACATTTTCCAAAGAGATATCTTCTTAAATATTTGTTTTGAAAATTAAATAAAAATATTGCTTTATTGCTGGGATTTCATTTGACATTCATATTGTGTTTATATATTCTACTTAAATATTTTATAATATTTTTAAAAATTACGCATCTTTCGAAAATTTTAAATCCTTTCGAGAGGAAATTTTACATCCTGGAACAAAACTGGTTACACAGTTTTGCATTGGATGGTCTTTAGTTTTTTCTATATAACTACTTTTCATGTGTGAGAATGATTTTTGCTGGTTGATGTTACTTAAAAATGAAATTGAAAAAAGATTCGGCTGTGCCGAATCTTTGATACCCTTCACCATATTACCATATTACCATCTTACTATCTTATCGACGTCATATTACCATATTACCGACAAATAATAAAATTTTCGCCTTAACGTATGCTTTCATATTTTCACATATATAAATCTAAATTTTTTTCAAACTACGAAAATTTGAATATGAAAAAAAAAAAAAACAAAAAAAAAACAATCATAGCAGGCTTTGCTTTTAAAAAATAAACAACAACAATTCCATATTTATTTATTTTTTTATGTGTGTATATACAAACTGACTGCATATACAAAGAACAACAACAACACTGTTATTCATTATATTACTTCTGTTGCTAACTAAACTACTTGTCTTATAGGCAAAAACGTCACTAATAGTCATTACAATGCTTAATATACATGTTTGTGTATGTATTTATGCATATTCTTAACAGATATGTTTTAGTTTTAAAAAATAAACAACAACAATTCCATATCTATTTATTTTTGTACAGACTGCATATACAAAGAACAACAACAACACTGTTATTCATTATATGGCTGCTGTTTCTAACTAAACTACTTGTCTATACAAAAAACAAAAAACGTCACTAAGTCATTACAATGCTTAATATACATGTTTGTGTGTGTATTTATATTCTTAACAGATTTGTTTTTGGGCCATAACTCTGTTGATTATGAACGAATTTGGTTTATTAAAAAAACGAAATTTTATAAAAACATTTATGACTGATCTATATAAAAATAAAAATCTGTAGCTTGAACAAGGGCTTCAAAAATAAAAAATTCGTTTTCCCCGATATCTTAGTTATTACTGAACCGATTTATTTCATTTTTTCAGAACAAAAATTCAGAAAATAATTTCCGAGCCCCCTTTAAAAATTCGAAGTCCCTGGTATATACAGAGGCTTCAGAAACTGAAAAACCGATTCCAAAAACCGGTTTTTAAAGCATATCTCCGCCATTTATAAACCGATCCTGCTGATTCAAAAAACCGAAATTTTATAAAAATATTTTTGACCGATCTGTATAAAAATAAAAATCTATAGCTTAAACCAGGGCTTCAAAAAATAAAAAATGCGTTTTGTCCGATATCTCAGTTATTATTGAACCGATTTATTTCATTTTTTCAGAACAAAAATTCAGAAAAAAATGTCCGAGACCTCTTTGTAAAACCAAAGTCCCTAGTATATACAGAGGCTTCAGAAACTGGAAAACCGGTTCTAAAAACCGGTTTTTTTTAACATATCTCCGCATTGTATGAACCGATCTTGCTGAATTCCAATAGCAAAATTCTCGAAAGCATTTCCGATCGTTTGATATATATATTATATATGTCAGTTATCGGTGGGCTTCATAAACGCCATTTCAACCGACACACGGACGGACGGACGGACGGAGGGACGGACGGACGGACGGACATGGTCCTATCGTCATCATTTCTTACAAGGATCCCGAAAATGTAAACTTTTTTGCTCTCCGACGAAAATTGTGAGAATTACAAACGGAATGACAAACTTATATATACCCTTTACACCTTTGGTGTAAAGTTAGTATTTTCAAAAGGATATTTTCTTTAGTTTTTTTTTTTTTTTTTTTGTTAGAATATGTAAATAAAAGATATTATATTTCAGGATTTCGTAGCTTTTATTTGACACCCATATCGGGTTGATAAAATATTTGTAAATATAACATTATTGTTTTTATCTGTATCCTTTGAAAGTTTGAAGTTCTTTTTAGGGAAAATTTTATGGCCTGGAGAAAAACTGAGTACATAGTTTTACTACGTATAATATTTAGTGTCTTGCGTATATAGATTTTTTCATGCGTGAAAATTACTGTCACACGGTGTTATAAGTTTTTTTTAAGAGTTTATTGCAAAGCAATGCTATTTAATGTTGTGATCCTTTTTGAACCCAAGAAAAATTCGTTGATCATTAAAATCTCTATCTTTCGAAATTTGTTGATGCGCCTCTACATTTTTGTTAAGCATCACAAACCTATTTATGCTAAATACAGCAATTTTCATGATGCACATGTGTCTTAGAAAATTTTCTTTGGATAAAAGTGTCCCACTGTGACCCCATCGAATCTTTTGTGCAGCAAAGATTTTCACCATACCAGTTTCAGTTTAAGAATAAAACTGATTGCTTTGGATGGTAAGAGACTATGAAATTCGAATTTACATACTTATATTCAAGCATTTCTCATGTTGGTGATATCGAAGACCACAGTGTCCACTTAAGAATCCTGCTGGTACTTTTAAATTGTTCTTAATTAACAACAGCAACTTTTGGGAATAGCTTCAGGAAAGCTTAATGAGTGGCTTAACCTCTATGAGCCCAGGTGTAGTTTCTCAGATTCCAATAAACTCAGACGCAACTCATGATGCTATTTTTTCTTTAGAATATCCCTCAGGAATGTCAAAAAAGGGCTCAGGCCCTAAAAATACACGTCGAGCTCCACTATTGGCCAGACAGTCGACCCCTTTATGGCCAGTATAGTATAAGGTTGTTACGCGCACCTAATATGTTCAAAAATTCTTTGATGTAAGTGAAGATTCCGCTTGAAAGATTGAGAAATATTTACTCATGGGTAGAGACCTTTGAAAATTTGGGCCCAAAATACCCGCCCCTGTGCCACCGTTTATCACCGTTTGGAGCCATCAGCAAACCAGACTTGATCGGAATTAGTATTCCACCAACCTTGATTAGATCACTTGTACTTTTCAGTTATGAGGACGTCGAAATTCCTATGCAACATAGGGAGGGGCAGCATATAATCATCGACCCTAATGGAAGGGTCTTTCTCAAAGAGCTTCAATATACGCAATTGTCCTATCAAGTCACCAGCCTTAAAGTCGGAAATTCCAGGCAATATCAGTGCAGTTTTACAAGCTTCCTTCTTCACTGAAATGTGTAAAATAGGCCCTAAGGCCAAGGTAGGGCCAGTTATTGAAAGAAACATAAAAAAGTTTAAAAAATTATTATTTTTTAAACTTTTTTCATTTTTATTATATTAATCGACTATGAAAATTTCGTTTTGGATCCGTCCTGTGAAGTGTCCCAAGGTGCTTATTAGCTACCTCCAACGACAAAACTACGTAAAAGTAACAGGTTCCGGAACTAGAACCGATCACTAGCCCTGAAAACCTGTCGAGTGACTAGTTTTAAACCGGTTCTCTTTTCTCTAGGGCAGGGGTTCTCACAAGACCTCGCTTCGCCACCCCCTTTTGACATTGCAATGAAAGCGCGACCCACTACAACTTTGACTAATTTAAAAATCAGAAAAAATGTTATGTAAAGATAAAATAATTAATAATTAAAATAATAATAAAAGACTTTTTCGTATAATAAATCTAATATTATTCTCAGCGATCACAAATGATCGAATTTCTGTCTTGAGGGACAAAAGAATGAAAAAAGATATTTTTACATAAAAATGTAGGTTGAAGAAAAATTGTTTAATAGTTTTAGGTCTTCGGATCCAACAAGCGGATAAACTTTGCTATATTTCAACTATTTAAAATGCTTTTAAATATGTCGATTCAAAATTAAATTTATCGCATGAGTTACATTTCAAATCTTTTTGAAATGAACCTGGTACTTTATTAATATGAACATTAAAAGGACTTTCCGTCTTAAAATTATAAAGTTGATTAAGCAAATTTTCTTTATATAGCAGTGAAACTTATTCGTGAAATACAAGTTTTGTGAACTCAAAACGATTTTATAAAAAGTTCTTGGCATAAGTAATATATTTTTATTTCTATTTTTATAAAATATAAGTAGAATTTCATGTGCACAGAAAAAAAGTACATATATTTAAAAATTTTGTTCATAAATATTTTGAATCGTACATGACTTTTTTCCCAAACCTGTTTCATTTCAAATAAAATTTGATTCATAGATATTATTAAACTGTTCTTTATGAAAATTTTAGGAATTTTGCAAAAATGTTGCTTAAATTTTGAATTATTTTTATAAGATTCTATTGAAAATGCTAATTAAAATAGTTAAAATATAAAATATTAACAATAAATGGTTATTTTCAAAGAAAAAGTTAAAATTTTTTTAGAAATTTGCACAAATTTTATGCCATTATGCAACTCATATGTAGATAATTTTATTATAAAGCGCTTCTGTTGTGTTGAATGATCCCAATATGCTGCCAAAAATAATTAAAAACTAAAAATTTCCCAAAGAAAATTTCAAACATTTCGTTACAAAAGAAAATATTAAATAAAATTTATACAACTTCTTCTTCTTCTTGAATTTTATTCATTTGGAAAAAAGTTTAATATTTAAGAAATTATTCTTAAATATTATGAATCAATGAAACTAAATTTTTATATTTATGTACTAACTTTTTTCTGTGTAAAAAAAAATTTAAGTGAACTACATACACAGAAACAATTATTACCGTATTTTTTACAATTAACTCAGTTGTTTAATTTTGCATCAAAATTTAATAAATATGTCCAAGAAAAGATAAAATAAAAAGTAAATTTTGGTATGATTTTTTTTCCTACACACATTTTTAATTCATTCAATCATCTACTTGGTTGATTTAATTAATTTATTAATTGGGAATTTTTTTCTGTTTTGTATTTTTTATAGTTTTTAGTAATTGATATAATCATTTTGGTGAGAGGTGCAAATTTAAACAAGTTTATAATTGAATGAATTATTTTCATATATATTTGTTAATTGGTGACTTTTTTCTGTGTATTTATATTTAAAATTGTTTTCCCTGCCATCTTGTAAAGTTTTCTTTATACTGTGTGATTGACAGCAGTAATTTCTTCGTTTGATCATTGTCATTGACAGCATTACTTTCTTCGTTTGATCATTGTTGTCTTTATCTAGCATAATATTTTCAATCAAAGGTTCCTTCTTTAGTAGTTTCTTAAAAGAACTCATTGGAGAAAAAAAAATCTTTAAGCTTGTGTTTAATTTGGGTATATTTTGTAAAAAGATGTATTTATATTTTTAAATAGCTTTATGCTTTTATTGGAATTTTCATTTAAACTTCTAAATAATATTTACATTAAAAAATTATGTGTTCAAGATTATTTTTCAGGAACTCTTCGCGACCCCCCACGAATGTCCTTACGGACCTCTTGTGGGTCGCGGACCCCCATTTGAGAACCGTTGCTCTAGGGTATAAATGTTTAAAAATGTACTGTTTTCTTTTTGTCCGACATATCTTGATTGTTCAAGAACTCTTTACGAACTTTTTGGAATTCCATTATGTTAGATTTCCATACAAGAGAGTAATCAAATTTCTTCATAAAATGTACGGACATTATTATTATAAGGTTATGTAGTTTTTATGATTAATGTTGAATATTGAAATATAATTAATCGTAAGTAATAAATTTTATTCGTTGTTGAAATTCTAATGTTGAGGCTAAAAGCAAAATAAAAAGGCTAGACTGGCAACATGCTTATGATTATGTGATTAAAATCTTTTATAGATATTGTAGCTAAAATTGTATTTCATTGACTTTATGAAAACGGACTTAAAACAAAACTATGTGACTAAAATGACAAACTTTTCAATGTAGTGAACCAAAGGATTGGTTTGGATTGAATTTAAATTTTGCCTGACAATCGATTTACACACTTATACAAATTTTAAAGTTTATTTGTTTGCATCTGTCTGCATAAAATGAAGCAATACACTTAAGATTTGATTATCGCTCCAAAAAGACAAATTTCTAAATAATTTGTAATTTATGTATAAAAACTTTAAATTTATCATAAATCAATTCCTTTCAAGATTAATATTTAGTTGGAAACTAAATATTAATCTTGAAAACCGTTATAGTATTCATTGGTGTTTATATGTACTTACATACATATTCTTATATATTTAATCTCGCAACCATAAAATGGACATAAAGTAAAACACAGCGATGCAAAACCAATGTCACTTGAAATCAATTGTTGGAAACTGACACTATAACCAGCAGCAATGCAACCATTTTTTAAATGGAAATAAAGCTACGGGAATATTTCATAAAAAAAATAAAATAGAAAATCTTTTAGTCATGGTCAAATGTTTTACAAAAACATTTTATGAATACGTTTAAATAACAAATACATAAAACCTTTTGATGAAAAATATTTAAAAAAAAAAATAAATAAATAAATATTATTTAACAAACAAATTCAATTAATTTGATTATATTTCTCTCTTCTACTTACAGCCCCCGATCATCCCAATTACCGTGGAAATTTGGATTCTAAATCAACAATGCAACATGATGCTAATTCATTGTCTTTAGAAAATAATGAAGTATATGGATCAGCAAATACACCTACAGCTTCTATTTTACAAACTTCTTTACTGGGTTTTATTACTGTCTACCTGTTAAAACAATTAGTCACTTACCTTAACTCACATTATGTGTAGCAATTACATACAATTTTTTAATTAATTTATAATTAAATTCATATAAAACAAACAATAACGAAAAACAAAAACAAAACGGTTATAAATACATTTACTTATAGACGCACATTTTGTTTGGAATGTTTTAAACAATTTTTTGTAATAAAATCGTGGAATTTTTAATTTTAAATTAAACAATTTTTATTTTATGAAAGAAAAAATTTAAAACGAAAAAAAAAAAAGTAAACTAAAAAATGTCTATGTAGTATAGAATTTGTTTTATAAATACAAACAAATAAAGAAGTAAAAGTATTTAATATGCTGTATTAATATTAAATTTACTTTTTAAGATTCTTAAGATTATTATGTAAATAGGAAGAACATATTTATATATTTTAAGTTAATTAAGTATAATTGAGTATTGGAAAATTTCAAGGGAATTTCTTATTAAATATAATTTGTTATTTAAATTATTTTTTTATGCAACAAAATATCAAAGTGAAGGATTTTTTAAGAAAATATTTATTTTATAAAGCCAATGCTTTTGAATATTATACAGTAAAAGCTCCCTTAACGGACAGCTCCCATAGGCGGACATCTCCGGTAGGCGGACAATTTTTTAGGTCCCATGGTTTAGGTGGCACTTTTAGAATAAATTAATCTCCGCTAGGCGGACGCTCTCTTGGGAGGACGCGGACATCTGCTTTTAGAGAAAACATCTCTCGTAGGCGGACAAAAATCATAAACCGTAAAAGAAAAGTAGCGAATATTTTACAATAAGATGCTACTTTTTATAATTTTTGTCCGTGTTTGCATTCATATTTCATATTTACTTACATTTTTTGAAGTTAAATAGTCTACTATTCGTTTTTTAGTTAACTTAGCTAGTTTTGAGCAAAAACTAGTTTCTTAATTTAATTTTGACTTTTACAATTCATTAAAAATTCTTCATACTAGAAAAAAAAAAAAATAAATAAATTGATCCCTAAAAATAGATGCTGTCCCAGTTATCTATGTCCTGAAGACAGTCTCGATGATGAGTCTATGATTTTTCGTACAACACAATGGCGGCAGATTCCTAAAAATCTTGACAACTTTTTTGAACAAAAGGTATAGAAATTCTGCTCTTCTTGTGCAGAGCGACATTGTCATCAGTCATATAAAAAAAGTAATTGGGTGCTGCTTAAGATCGAGATCATTTTACCAAGTTTGTCCTGTTCTTTTTAAATACCAACATATGTAGATGATTTTGTTGTCAAACTTGTCCTCAACATGCTTTTAATTTTTAAAATTTCGTGGAAAAATCGTTAGTAAAAATGCTGTTGAAAAAAGTCTGATCCTTAGCCAATTAAGAGATAATTTTTTCGCGTACAAAAAATTAAAACAGAGAGAAGCAAACTGTAGCCATAAATTCGATAAAATAAATTTCATAAAATCATAATTTATTGCAAATAATGTCTAAATGAAAATGCAAAACGTCGTTTACCGCAGAAGTATTTTTGCTTTAAAATTGAGCTATTAAGTAATATTTTTCAAATGTTAACTTAATGCAAAAATAGATACATCATAAAACATTTTTCAAATAAAATTTTTCTTAAATGGAACAAATTTTATGACTGTTTCGGTTATGAAGTAAATGTCGATCTTTTGACTTTTGTCAATATTGATATAATTTTTGAAGATATGAGCATGAAATTTTTTGTATAAACACGCAGAAAAAAAATATGGTTACAGCATGATCACCACAACTATTCAATGATTTAAATATACTGTGTTCATGATAGCAACGTTTATGATTCTGTTTAATCATTTAATGATTACCCACAATCAAAATTTTAATATGGTTCACTGAATTATAATATGTATTTAAATATGTTTATACGAAATCATATTTATGAATAAATCCAATCATTTAGTCAATTCCACAACAATTTAGTTAATTACATAACCATTCATTTCATTTTACAAATTTGGTTAATTCTACAACCATTAGGCCATTAACTTTTAATGACTTTTGAATACACATTTTTGTGTATCAGTCTTGCAGTTTTAATTCTCATTTAGTTTATATAAGAACAAATATAAATTGACAACTTTTGTTTTTATTCAGTATGATGAACGTACCACATATCGTGGTACAAATGAATATAAATATGAAAATATTGCATCATATATATGATAACATGGGATCATATATATGACTAAATTAGTTCATGTATATGATTAAATTAGTTCATATATATGATAAAATGGAATTATATATATGATAACATGGGACTATATATATGATAAAATGGAGTTATACTTATGATGGAATTAGTTCTTATATATGATAAAATGGAATTATATATATGATGAAATTAGTTTATATATATAATAACATGGAATTATTAAATGATAAAAACATGATGAAATTGAAAGCAATACTTAAGAAAAGGTTATAAAACTTACTAAAAGTTATTAATAAGGTTATGAACCTTACTAATAAATTATAAATTGGAATCATAATAATGATTACGTACAAATATACTTATTGTAACCTGGAATCATATATTACAATCATAGTATGTTGCTCTTACTTTATGGTCACAGGAACCATATTTTTTCTTTGCGTGAATGTAGTTTGCGTCAGTACATTATAATCGATACATATGTATAAATAAGAATATGTATATCTATAAGTTAATTCATTACAAGCAATCTTGGATGTTGAAATAAAAAGATATAGTACTGAATTAGCCCTTGTATAAAAAAATTATGTGCCATATCTAGGGTGATCGATTATTCGACTTTTTTGAGAAACCGGTTTTCGAATAGTTCGAATAGTTGGTATTTTAAAAAAACCGGTTGCATTTTTTGAAATTCAGAAAAAAACGGTTAACCGGTTTTTTATTAAATTTTATTAAATACAAGCGTAAAAGCCTAACAATGTCAGGAAAAATAATATAATAATGAAAATTTGCACAAACAAATCCGAAAATTGAAAGAAAAAAATATAAACAACATTTAGACACCTTCCTCTCCCTAATCGAAGTCAATTATTTGAAGCCATTCAAATTTATTGGAATTTATTGATTAAAGTTTTAAATTCGTAAACCTTTCAAAATAAAAAAATCGTCGTAAATGCGCTCCCTGGCCGAAATACACAATCAGTTTTTTATAGGATTTGGAGAGCAAACAATAAGTATAGCAACTCAAAAGTTCTTAATACCAAAACAAACTTTTTGGTCCTTGATAGAAACATCTGGCATTATTAGAATTTGTTGAACGAATAGTTTTATAAGTATGCCGATTTTTAGTTTCTTACGTCGTCTGGGAGCTTCAGGAAGCTCTGGAAAGGAAACATTGCTTAGGAAAGATATATTTAAATCCATATATATAGATCCACGTATTTTCGCTCCCTGATAGAGATTTTAAAATCTGGCTCCATTAGGATTTGTAGGACGAATAGGGTTATAATTAAGCTGAATTTTAATTTTCTATGTCATCTGGGAGCTTTAGAAAGCTCTGGAAAGAGAAAAAATTCTTAGAAAAAGACACATAAATCCTCTTATATCCGCTCCCTGATAAAAATTTCAAAATCTGTCTCCATTAGGATTTGTTGGACAAAAAGTTTTATAATTAAGCCAAATTTGAATTTTCTACGTCGTTGGTAGCTTCAGAAAGCTCTGGAAAGAGAAAAAATGCTAAGCAAATTATATATCTAGATGACTAGAAGATAATTATGTTTCAAAATTGTAGAAAAAATAATCTAAATTTTAGTTAGCATAAACAGAAACCATGGCTTAATATGGAAGCCTGTCTCAATTGAAACGATTCTGCAGGTGAAACTTTTTTAACACAACACCTTTAAAAAATAAAGGAAATATTGGATCAAAAAAATTAAATTGGGTCATACAGGATAACTATTAATTATTTATTTGTTTAATAATACAGAATAAATTCCTTAAACTATATTTTAAAAACATAAGAAATCAGTCTTTATGAACATTTAAAAAATTATTCCTAAATTTTCAAATATCACTATCACTATTTAGTACATGTTATCTGAAATAAAATGCTATTTTTGAAACCGGTTTTTTGTGTTTAAAAAACCGGTCTATTCGACATTCGAAAAATTAACATTTTGAAAAAACCGACAGCACATTGACTGAAAAAACCGGTTTTAAAACCGGTTGGAAAACCGCGTCGATCACCCTACTATATAGCCCAGATAAAAAATAAAAAGTAACCATTTATTGAAAAAAAAAAAGAAATACTAAAAGTGAAGAAACCCGTAAAATTCAACTGTGATTCCAATTTTCCATGAGAGAAGTTATAATATTGGTGTTCTGTCAGCATTAAGAAATATAAACTTTTTAAATATTTTAGTTACCAGTTTCTTACATTTTTAACGTTCGAAGGTTCAAAACCTACAAATAATTTAATTTTTCCGATTTTATCACCTTTTTGGTACTTTTTATTCCCCTTGAATGTAACAAAGTATGTAAAATATACTGGGATCTAATGTTAAAATATTCATATGTATGTGTCAGTAAAAAATGTCTATAGGGTTCCAAAAAAGTAGCAAATTAAAGCTTTTACGCATTTTCTCCCTAAAAGAGCCGAATTTCAAAGAAGTATCAGACACCTATCTCATTATTTTTTTAAATGAATAGCGATACATATTCAACATTTTTTGTATCTCTATTAGTTTAGGAGATATAAGGATACCTATTTTAACCGTTTTTACTATCTATTCGTATCTATTCGGTATGAGACCAATTTACAGTCCATATTTCATCTTTCTAGCTTTAACCGTTTGGGCTGTGTGAATCACCAAGTAAATCAGCCAGTCAATCACTCAGGCGTTACTCTTTTATATATATAGATTAAAGTAAACTAAAGCTTTGTTCTCGTTTGTCAAATATTTGACCACTAGTTCTGCAAAAAAATACTGTGTCGTTTCTTGATCTTGCAAAAGTTTTGTAAGAGAAACTGCGTCAAACAATAGATGGTAAAATGTCAGCTATGAATAATGATAAGTAAAAAATATTTTCCTATTAGTATGGAGAAGTTGGAATACTGTATCTATAGCAACAGTTTTTGGCAGAGTTTCACCGCATGTAACAGAGTTTTAATTTAAGGGAAAATTTTAAATATATTTTATAGCTACCTAGGTTTTATGACGAAATTAAATATTTTATCAATATGCTTTATAACAAGTCAATTATGATTATTGTTTCCTTTTTTAGTTTCAAAATTTACATTTAACATAATCACACTAATTATAATATAAAATATAATTTTATATTTTTAAATAACATATAAAACTAAATAAAATCTTGTTGACAATTAAGCTTCTTAGAAATTATAATTGTAAAACTAAATGCACCCTGTAATTTATAAAACATATATAATATTATGTATATTATATACAGGGTAATAAATATAATTTGTAATATAATGAATAAATATATATAAATATATAATTTATAAATATCAATAATATTTAACTTAATAATGCATCTATTTTATTATAAGGCCTACTGTTTAATATAATAAAAAAATTGCAGAAGAAAATAATTTTTAAAAACGAAAATCTATTGAACAGATTAAAAAAAACTAAGAAACTTCTTAAAAATCACAAACAAATTATATTAAATAAAGGACTAATAAAAAATAATAAATATAGATAAATTAAAAGGATAATTAGTTTTATTGCAAAGAGAATTAAGCTAAGAAACGAAACTGTAAGTACCAGAAAAACAATACAAGATATTATATGATATTATTTGTATTAAAATACAAGGTTTCCAAGAAAATGCAAAAGTTTCATCCAAAATGAAGGTGTATTCCAAAAAAAAACTCATTTGTTTTCTCAGAACGGCAAAATATTGAACAAAAGTCTTTATTATAATTAAGGAGTTTATATTGAAAATACAAAGATTTTCCTATTATTTTAAATTGGATAGTACTTTTAAATTTTTTCAAATAAATAAATTTTCATTTATCTTATCAGCTCTTATTTATTCATATACACTTTTAAGTATACTTAGTAAAATTTTATTTAACATTTAACTTTTAAAAACCACTTATTTTCATAAAAAAAAAATAAAAAATAAACTTTTGTTTTATTTAACAAGAAAAAGAAAAACAACGGCACAGCAACAACAAATGGTGGTAGCAACAATGTAACGGTAAATAAGAAAAATAAAATACAAAAAAATGGATATAAGAATAACAACAAACAAAACACTTCATTCTCATAATACTCATACACTGTTACTTAACAAACACATTAGTTAAGTACCACTTCCGTTTCCCTTGTGCTAGCAACTAGCTACACAAATATACACACATCCATAGAGAAACATGTATGTTTGCAAATCTACATGTTCATATTTAGACAGGAATAAAAAAATATATATATCTCATACTAGTATACTTCAGCTATGTAGCTGTTTTGTTTCATTTTTATATTTACATACAGGACATTTGTTTTGTCCTTACTATGTTGGTGGCATGTGGTTATTGGTAAGAGGCAGAGGGAATTTGTTTGGCGAACAAGCATGCCAAACAACCAGCTAGTCAGCCAACCAACCAACGAACCAACATGCACATCATATTTTTACCTTTTGCTTGCATTTTAACCGCCAGTTTTATGCATGTGTTTGAGAGTGGGAGTACGAAGGTGAATGGAAAATAAACTTGGAAAATTTAAGCTGAGATAAACATATGTATATTAATAGTGGAGATTAAAATTTGCTTAAAAAGGCTCTCTGGTCATAATAAGATTAATTTTATAATGAAACTTATTATGAAGATTGGTAGGCGTTAGGAAAAGAATTCTGGATAATTTACTAACCCAATAATCACTAACGGTGGCAGTAGTTGTAAATGTTGTTTATAGACAATTATGGAATGATAAACGACTATAATTTAATGGACTACAGGGTAATAAGTTCAATTATTCTTTATATTAAAAACACTAATAAATCAAGATGTGTATGTCAGAAGTATTTTGTCACTAAGCAATTTTTACAACACTCATGTCCAACACAAAATTTCGGAAAAACGAACTTACAACCATGATGGTAGTGGTACTACTAAAAATATACTTAAGTGGGGTAGATCAGCAATACGTTGGAGACTAAGAAAGGTTGGGACACTCTGCTATGAAGTTAATATTACCTAGCGGATAATTTCCAAGTTGAAAGCCTTCATTACGAAAAGAAATCTCTCTATTTCATGTCTGGGAATTTAAATCAAAACGAAAATCTCTTACATACGAAATATTCTTAAATTAACTTTACAATTCTGACCTGTACTTTGAACAACAAGTTAGACAGGCGGACAGACATACAATTAAGGGAGAAAATTAAAAAAAAAAAACAAGCGCGAATGTTATATTCGGCCCGGCCGAATCTATATACCCACCATCAACTTTTTCTAATTTTACGTTATATGGGAGGGGTGGTGAAGTGGGCAGTAAAGTGGGCGGACCAAGCCCATTTTTTGTTTCCGAGTTTATATTGGGCCTTGAGCTATTTGAACACAATTTCACCTTATATGGGAGGTGGGCGGACCACGCCCATTTTTGGTTTCCGAGTTTATATCGACCCCCAAACTATACGTACAAAATTTCGTTGTCGTACATGCTTTTATTGAAGAAATATCAGTAAAAACGTATGAAACGGACACCCTGTGTTTCTAGTTTTTAGCCCATAACTTTCTTGTTTATTAACCGATTTTGCCCATTTTCAATACCAAATAAACCTTATATAAGATATAAATATTTGTGCCAAATTTCTTCCCCCTACCTTGCCCCGTTCGAGCCCTATCTTGCTTTCAACAGACGGACAGACAGACGGACAGACATAGCTAGATCGACTCGGAATCTAACCAGGACCCAGAAAATATATACCTTGTGGGGTCTTAGATGATTCCTTCGACATGTTACATACGGAATGACAAAATCAATATACCCCCCATCTTTTTGATGGTGGGTATATAAAAATTATTTATGTACTATGACCAGCGCACGTTGGGACTAAATTAAATTCTGAACTTTAAATTTTCATAATAAAATTGGGTACCGTATAAAAATACACAAAATTATGTATCAATAGCAATTAAAACATCACATTACTTTATGCTATTTTCTTGCACGGAGCTGTCAAAGATAAAATTTTTTTTTAATATTTTGGAAAAAGAGTAAAAAATTATATTTTCATTAACTTTCCGTATATTTTTTTAAAATAAAAAGTCTATTAAATTAAAAGTTTAGAAAAGTACTATCAACTTCAGGTTAAATACCTGAAGTGCACTTTTCTTCAATTATTTATAAATTATATTTTGTCCAAATAGTTTTTTTTTTTTTTTTTTTAATTGTCGTAAAATACACTAATTTCCAAACTCCATGGAATGAAGCTTAAAATGTTACAGGAAGTTTGTTCTAAAAATTTTCTGAAAAATAGTACATATTTTCTACTTTAATATTGTGAAAAAAATCAATCGTGCGCATATGTATTCCGATTTGAGAAGTTATTTCTTTTTCGAAAAAACTCCACTCTCACACAAAAACATCTTAAGTGAAAACTTTTTCTTTACTTCATCAAACAGTAGGGCAGAATCGAACATTTTTGGAAATAAATTTGTAACTTCTAATCAGCTGATTTATTTTAAATTTGGAAACAAGATCCTTTACACGCTATGGGGGCTCAAAGTAGGGTACTAATGACATAGCAAATGTTTAACCACTGGCGAATTTTTGTTACTTACCCGATTTCAAATATTTATATATCATCTTAAAGCTCTCAATAAATCCTTTGAAAATCATATATTTTTCGATATGTATTTATTTGACATTTCAATAATATATAACTTTGCAAAATCTGATTCAAGCCTTTTCCACATATATCCAACATTTTCAATCGATTTTATTTATTATATTTTATGCTATTGGTTAAAGAACGAAATTATCTATCGAATAAAAAAATTTTAAGTTGATATCTTTATTGATTCAAAAAATAAACGATTTAAATTGGCAAGTTTGCAAAAATTAACAAACAAACGGGCGGAAGGGCGGACATTAGAATTCTCTAAAACCAGTCTTAAAATTCCAAAAATATATATTTTTTTTACTTCTCGACCAATACAAAAACTAGATCTAAATAATAAAGTATTGATATCACCATTCAATGAATTAAGCGTCATATTCGACCCATTTAAGGAGTGGGATTGAAAAAATCTTATCATATATAAAATTAAATAATTTGGAAAAAATTGATCTTAGAATTATGATATTTTTTTTTTTTTTTTTTTTAGTTGATTTTTATAGTTCTAACCACTACTCGTGAACTCATAGACCTTTTTTGGTAACACTTCCAATAGAGATTTGATAGTTGTTTCAGTCACCTTTTTGAAAGAGTTTGCCCATCTTTTAAAATCTTCGATATTTTGGGATACCTTTATTATGCTCTTCACTATTTTCACAAGAGTCCAATATCTCTCCAAATTGCTCCGAACAATTTGGAGGATTGAACTCTCTTGGTACAAAACCAGAACAATAACATAGTTCTAATACCACTCCAGAGCATTCTTATCATAGTGACATGATGCCAAGTTAGACCAAAAAATATGTGGACATATTGTGTTTTTTTTTTTTTTTTTTTTTTTTGCAAACATTTTTTTATATATATTTATATAGCCCACTGTATCAAATAACTTGCTTCTTTTGCCGCAACTGCATAAAGCTTGCCATACCAGGAATTTTTGGGAAATTTTGTCTGCTTTTGGGTCCTTATCTTCAATATTTCCTCGAGCATTAGCAGCATACAAATTTTGATCTGGAAGCTGCGAAAAATCTGCCAAGACATACGACAGACCTTTAATTCTTTAGCCAATTACTATAGGACCAATTTGAATTTTTTTGAGAATTTTTAATAATTTTAGCACGTCACACATTTTGATCAATTCTCACAACAAATCAACATGGTTACCACTAAAAATAATAACTGAAATATCTTGCAAAGATAAGAAGATAAAAATTTAAGTATTGCTTCCGAAAAAAGTTAAAGATTTTTTCGATCTCACTCTTTATTTTTATTATTTATTTTTTTATTCCGTATATAACATATCGAAGGAATCATTTAAGACCCCATAAAGTATATATTTTCTGGGTCCTGGTTCGATTCTGAGTCGATCTAGCTATGTCCGTCCGTCTGTCTGTCTGTTGAAAGCAGGATAGGGCTCGAACGAGACAACGTAGCGGTACGAAATTCGGCTCAAATATTTACCTTATATTTGTTTGGGATTGAAAATGGGAAAAATCCGTTTATAAACAAAAAGTTATGGGCTAAAATCTAGAAACACATCTAGCTTCATTTCATACTTTTTTGCTTATATCTCTCAAACAAAAACATGTATGACAATGAAATTTTGTACAGATAGTTTTGGGATCGATAACCAAAAATGGGCGTCGTCCGGCCACTTTACCGCCCATCTCCCATATAAAGAAATATTTGAAAAATTTGATGGTGGGTTTATAGATTCGGACGAGCCGAATATAACATTCACGCTCTTTTTTTTTTTTTTTTTTTTTTTTTTTTGAGATATAAAGTGTTGATTTTTTTTTATACTGTCAGCTTTGAACTTTTGAAGTAAATAATATGTATACTTATAGTTTTAAAGTAGATATTCCTATTATTAAAATTAAACTTAAAATAAGATTTTACTATGTATAGTTCCGAATTTATTTGCAATTTAAAATACAGTGTTGGAAAAAATAATAGGGACACTCTAATTTTTCAATATATTCTTACTTTTTTATTTACTATTCCATAAATATTAAAAAGGATACACAAAATGAAATAACTTCAAATATTTTAACTTATAAAGCAAAAATAAGGAACTAGTACTGCAAAAAAGTATTTTTTTTTTTTTTAAGGCCTGGAAAAAACAATAGGGACACTTAATGTTTTGGAAAAAATATTTATTTTTCTTTTAACATTTCCAAATACTTTTTCAATACTTGGTTGAAGATCCTTTCATTTTTATAACCTCCTGACAACGGCGATTCATAGATCCCACAAGATTCGCACATACCTCTGGCGAAATTGAGTACCAGGTTTCTTGAATTTTTTCCCACAACTCTTGTTTATTTTTTGATTTAAAGCTACCAATTTTATTTTTGAGGACTCCCCAGAGATGCTCAATGGGGTTTAAGTCCGATGATTGGGACGGCCACTCCATTACAGGCACCTCATTCTGCTGAAACCACATTTTGACGCTTCTAGCGGAATGCTTGGGATCATTATCCTGCATGAATTCCCATTTCAGTGGCATTTTATCCTCAGAAAATGGAAGCATTTTATTCTGGAGAATGTCTATATAGTCAGCAGCATTAATTTTTCCTGAATCCAAACTATTGGACCAACTCCAGAGGCCGAAAAACATCCCCACCACCATGTTTGACGGTTTTTTTTTTTTTTTTGGTATATTTTGGATCAAATTCAGCACTTGCAGGACGACGTACAAATGATTTGCCGTCAGATCCAAATAAATTGACTTTTGTTTCGTCTGACCATAGTACGTTGTTCCAGTTTTTACGGCACAGGTCGCCTGGCAAATTACAACCTTTTTTGTATGTTTTTCTTGCTCAACAGTGGTACTTTTCTCGGACTGCGTCCGATTAATCCGACTTCCTGCAGCCTATTTCTTATTGTTCGACTTGTCACTGAAGCACACAATTCATTTTTAAGGCTACTTGATGACATAAAGGGGTTGTTTTTAGAAAGTCGAACTAAACGTTGATCAAAACGCGCTGACGTTTTACGCTTTTTACCTCTAGTTTCATGACTTTTTTTCGAATGAGTGGCATTGAATACTTTAGTTTTGGAACACTTCATTATATGTGCAATTTTTCTAATTGATAACCCGTCCGAATTTAATTTAAGAATAACATTTTTTCAGATTCAGTAAAATGAACACCACGACCCATTTTCAAATTTATTTACCGAAGACATAAATCATAAACACGAAACCAATATGATTAAATTAATCACATAAACCTTGCTTTAAGGATTTTTAATATGTTTATGTTAAAAGTAATAATTTTTATTGACTAATGGAAATTTTTTGTAGTGCGTCCCTATTATTTTTAAATATAAAATAAAAGCGCAAAAGAGAAAAAGTAAACAAATAATGAAATTCCGTTATTTTAGGAACAGTTAAATAGCGGGACCCCAAAAAAAAACTTAATATAAAGAAACTGTTTGCATCTGTTTGCGAAAGTAAGGGTCGTCCCTATTATTTTTTTCAACACTGTATATACCCTCTGAAGGCTATTGATTTGAGATACACATCCAATAGTAATCAAATCCTAAATGACAATTTTCTGACAGTAATAATGTTCAAAGTAAATTTGACAAATATAAACTAATGTATTGTATTTTTTTTTTTTTTATTTTATTTTTATTTTCTGGGGATTTTTTAATAAGAATATTAGCAGTACTGATTTTAACCATAAAAGGAACAAAATTAAAATTTGTATCCAAAAAAAAAAAAAAAAATATTGAACTTTTACTTTGCATAATGTGCATTATGGACCAAAACTTTTACGCAAAATGTTAAAATATTTTTTTCATAACTGGTTCAAAATTACGAATCTTTTGGCACCAATTTCAAGACAAAACTCAATACTTTTTTTGGACTTAACTTATTTGCGTCAAATACTATTGCTATGGTGGCATTTATACGGCAGTTATTCATTTTATTATTATTTTGTAAGGGCTTATATGGAAGGCATGGTAAGTTTTCTATCGATCGTTCTGAATTTTGGTACACTGATCTATGCATATATATTTATTAAAATAAGTTTTAAAATAAATAATTTTTGTTAATATTTACTACATTTTATAAAAGCATATGGATATCAGCCCTTATTCCAGTTAGCAATTTTCAGCCGCAAAATTTGGTATGTTGTAAGCAGTGTTCTAGCCTTTTTTTTTTTCTTTTAGCCTCAAAATTTTCGTTTTAGCTTCTACCTTTTTTTCTAGCCTTTTTTGATTATTATCATAGCCTTAAAAAGGCTAAAAATTTACTAATTTTATTTTTACAGAATCATCAATTTAAGCATTTTTGTGTCTTAATTCGCGAAAAAATATGGAAATTATTTATATATAACGAAAATTTTTGCCTGCGGCGCTTCGTTCCATAAGAATATTATAATTATTTTTTAACAAACTTTATTACCTATAAAAACTATTTATGCTATATTTATAAATTCACTAAAATATCTTTAAGAAATATCAAAAACTAATGAGAACAAAAAATAAATGCATTTTTAAATAAAACAATATATTAGCTTTTTTCTGGCTTTATTTTTTTTTTTTTTTTTTTTGGGACCTTTAGCCTTTTCTGACTTTTTTAAAGTCTAATTTAGCATTTGAAAACCGTTGCTCTAGTATATTTCCTCATAACTCAAGAAGGGTGTGTACGATTGATCAAAGTGATACACCAAAAAATGCGGACTAAAAATATCTTCAAATTATTCTATTTTTATGGGCTCAATAGTTTCGGAGTTATTTTTAAATAAGTGTCTGGAAAAAAATCATTTTCATGCAAAATTTTAGTTTTTTTTGTTACTTAAATTTCTTTTAATAAATGAAGACATCTAAAATGTTACAGTTTATCATCTTTATCTTAAAGCTGGTAATGCTGCGAATAAAATAAGGCATGTATCTTCAAAATTGATGCAAAAATCTAAATTTTATTCACAGTTAAGTAAAAATACCCATGTTACATACAATTGAGTAGAAATACAGTGATGGAGAATGGTTTGTCAAACTTAGGCTATAACTCAACAACCCTTTACACGATTTTTATAAGTGATACATCAAAAGATGCATACGAAAATTGTCTTCAAGGTGTGTCAACAATATTTTTCATTTGCTCAAGAATTTCAGAGTTATTGTCACCACTTTTCAAAAAAATAATTTTTAAAATTTTCGGTACTATTTACCTAATAACTACGGAAATATTAACTGGACAAAAAATTAATTAAATTCAGCTCAAAGACAATTTTTTTTTTTTTTTGCCCACTAGTGTATTTCCACTTAGCTATAGGTATACATGGGTATTCAAACTTAACTGTGAATCCAATCAAGATTTGTGCATCAATTTTCATAATACGTGGCTTTGTTTACTCGTAGTTTCGCCAGCTTTGAGATAAAGGTGATAAACTTAAATATTTTTGATGTTTTCACTTAAAAAAAAAAAAGAAATATACTCGAGTAATCGGCATATTTAGGGCACAATATTAGACACGCCCATAAAAAAAAAATACCGACCTGATGGAAAACGAGAAAAAAAGGTATAGTCGGTCAAGACCGACCATATAATACCCTACACCATTATGTATGACCATAAAAATTCGGGGAGGAGACCTATATTAGATCAACACTTTTACTAAATGTAAAATTAAATTATAAAAATACAGAATAATACGTTGATACTAACATCTACTTGATTTTATGCACTTTAGGGCGATTCTCGGAAGTGGGTTTATATGGGAGCTGTGGTAAATTATGGACCGATTTTAATAAAATTTGGCAATGTTATTTCTACTTATATAAAACTTATTTTTAGTATGGGATTTATGCACGTTAAAGTGATTTTCGGAACAGGGGTTTATATGGGAGCTATGGTTAATCGTGGACCGATCTTCATGAAATTCGGCACAAAGATTGATACTTACACAAAACTTCTTTGCACCGAGTTTCATTAAAATATTCTTATTTCTAAGGCATTTTTTAGTGTTGAAACTTAATTCCGGGGGGACATTTGTATGGGGGGTAGGTGAAATAATGGACCGATCATAACCAATTTCAATAGGCTTCGTCCTTGTGTCATAAAAGTCCAACCTGCCAAATTTCATTCAATTATCTTCAAAATTGCGACCTGTACTTTGTGCACAAGGTTTACATGGATAGCCAGCCGTCCAACCAGCCAGCCGTCCAGCCAGACGGACGGACGGACATCGTTAGATCGATTTAAAAAGTGATTCTGAGTCAATTGGTATACTTTAAGGTGGGTGTTGGATAACGTTTTCTGTGCGTTAATACCCCAACCACCTATGGTGGTGTAGGGTATAAAAACTGAAAGCGGATTCGAGTTTAGCATGCGGAATTCCATCTAGTCTACATATTTTTTTGAAGGAGTTCGAAAAAATTTTTTTTTGTCGACCAGTGTTTCTTAAAAACGATTTGAGGTCTTTTATAGGTATTCTTAGATAAGACACTAGAACAAACAGCCATAATTGCTCACAAAGTTTCTGGCGCATCAACATGGCAATTTATGTTTACTGCTCAAAAATCTTCCTTGATCATATGTTTTAAATCTGCAGTGTACAAGAGTTTTAATCTATACTGTTCTTCTTAGAAATATCCATTAGGTGGGACTAAATGTGAACAAGTTGCATCTCTGAGAGACCTATTTGTCAATATTCTGCAGTCTTTATAATTGACCTAAAAACCATTTTTTCTAAGAAAGTTTTAGTATACTGAAGATTCATATGTCAGAAGTGGACCTATTATTTATATCAAAGAAAATATCTATTTTAATATTTGAGGTATCAAACATTATCTTATACCGAACAAGTAAAAAGTCGTAAATCGCTAAAGTTAAAATTTAAACCTTAGGGAAATCATTAATATAATAATAACAATATATTAATCTTAATTTTTTTGAAATTCTTTTTATCCTGCTCCCATATGTAAAGCAAATATTGAGTTGTGTGTTTAGCATCAGAAAGAGTGTATGCCAGAACATGGGTATGTTTTTGAGCTGCATAACCACATGAGGCCTTTTTGTACTACTTTTTTTAATTTTTTTTTTTTGTTTTGTTTCAGTTGGTTGTTTCCACATGAACATTTTCCATTTTTTTTTTTTTTTTATGCAAAAAGTTTGTTGCAACATTTAATTTTTCATCTTTTTACTTGCCTTTTGACTTCAATTTATGCACTCCTTTCTCTAAAATCCTTTGCTCTCCTACTACGACATCTTGTGCCATATAACGGTAAAATGGTTTTATATTTAACTTTTTCTGTGAATGTAGCTTTTTCGTAAATGTGAGTGCGTTTATTTCCTTTATTTTTCTTGTTGTTTTTTCTGAAGTTTTTTTTCTGTTGTTGTTTCTGTGAATTTTTATAATTGCAGGCCTCTTGAAAAACAAGTGTGCAAATGAGACTGTATATGTATATGTATGCGTATGTATTTGTATGTGTTAATGCATGAGTGATAATTAAGTGGCCACATTTCTGTCCTCCTCATTTGATGTGGCATATTTACTTCATTCATTCTCGCACTCTTGTTTTTTTTTTGCAATTTTTTATTTCTTTTGTTTATTTTTCATTTCGCTTGGCTGTTTTCTCTTTCCGGTTTTATTTTTTTAACTTTTACATTTGCTATTGTTTGCAAATGTTGTTTTTTATTGTTTCGTATTTTGTTGTTATTATTACTTTTTATTTTGCTTTGTTTTATTGGTTTGTATTGCTCTTGAATTTTAATTTCATTCAATTTGTTGATTTGTTTTTCTAACTTTTTTTTTTTTTTTTTTTTGTTAAAATATACAAACAAAAGCAATAAAAACTGTAACTGCACTTAAGAGTTCATAATAATGTAAATCTAATGCATTTCTCAAGAATAACATTTAACATTTATAATGTTATTTATGGTTTCAAAAGAGGACTTATGACATATAAAGGATACTTGTATTAGCTGGTTTTAACTTAGAAATGTAATGTGAATATTCTAAGGATGAAATTATAACTTAATTGTGTTTTTATATTAGAATGCCAAGTGTTATATAATTATACTAATTATTTACGTAATTGACATTAAAACGTAATTTTCTTGTAATATTTTCTTTTGGTAAATATTTAATTTTTAGATAATGTAGTGAATAAAATGTAAATATGTCTAAATTATTTGCAAGATGGTCTGCTATTTGTTTGATTTAGAAACTTGTCATTAGCTTATTTGTCGTACTTCGTTTATCTGAAATTGACTTAGTCAAAAAACTTTAAAAAATATGAATTCTTAGCTAAAAATTACGATATATCTCATACGCTTATACAGTTAAATGGAATAATAAACCTATGAAGACATGAATCTATTTCAACAAAATCCTGAAGGGGTTTCTTTTTTCGGTCGTAATGTTTTTTGTGTAAAGTGCGCTCTTCTTATAAACCTAAACGATAAACTATAAACTTTTGTACTAAGGACAAAAATGTGTGTACTTTCATTTAAGCATTTCGGATCCAGACTATGTTCCTGTTCTTTTTTTTTTTTTGTGATTTTTTGAAGTAAACAAAACTGAAAAACAGTCACAAATTCGCTTATGATTGAGGCAGAATCGTTCGCTTTCTATTTTATTTTATTTTATTTTATTTTATTTTATTTTATTTTATTTTATTTTATTTTATTTTATTTTATTTTATTTTATTTTATTTTATTTTATTTTATTTTATTTTATTACTGCAATTGACAAAATAGAAAAAAAATTATGTAATTAATTGAATGTCATGTAAAATAAATAAAAATTCAATTAATAATGAAGATCCAAAATCACTGCACACAGTGTGCGATTTAAAAAATGAAATGGAAATTATTATGGAACTTCAGAACGGCTGCTCCGATTTCCATGAAATTTCACATGGTGATAGTAGAGATGTAGGCGAGTTTAAGTTTTGAGCTTGGATCATATAGACTTACAGGGGGCGAGTCCACAGGGTCCCAAAGTTGGACACCTCGGGTATAAAATTTATTAAAAACGATCCTGATTCCTTATATCTGAACCGATTTCAAAGATTTTTATAAGGATTCTGCTAGTCAATATCTACAAAAAACACTGAGAAAGGATGGATTTGTGATTTATGGCATATTTTTCATTTTTAATTATACAACAAAATTCCTGTTAGTGAATATTTTTGAATGTAGTAGTTTTTTGAAGTAGATTAGTTTGAAGTAGATTTTTTTATGCTTAATTTAAAGCGCTATTCACTTTTTTAGATATGTCTACAAAAATCCCGTAATTCCCAAAAAAAAACTTTAAAAAATTTACAAAAATCTTTCCAACGGATAACGGAGAGCAAAAATTTCTATTGCGAAATAACTTAAAACACTTTAGACTAAGCAAAAAATATAACTTTTTCTTTGATTCCAGCTTCGAAATTAATTCCAGCTTGAGAAATTAAGCCGAAAATTCGAAATTAGTTTGAAAAATAAGTCAAATTTGGGAAACCCTGCTCTCGCAAAAATCGATTTTTAAAAGCATTTTTACTTCAAAATATTTTGTGTTTAGTTATCTTTCAGATAAATATAAATACTATATATGTTACTTAAGAAAATTTGTATATAACAGAAAAAGAATGTTACCACATTTTTGACAAAAAAACGGTAAAAAGTCAACTTTTTTTGAAAGTTTAAATTTAAATGCTTGTAATTTTTGACTCCGTAAATATTATTTCAAAATTCTTTCTTTATAAAATTTTAATATTTGTTTTTAATTAAATAAGATAAATTTTAAAACTATGGGGTTGAAACTGGACCCGATGTAGTGAAAAATCTTCACCAAGACAGGCTAAAAAGTAAATATTTTAATTTTTGAAGCTTAATATCTCTTAAACAAAAAGAGATAATATAGGCATATTATCTCTTATATTTTGTAGATATTGACTAGCAGAATCTTCCCATATACAAATCTTAGAAATCCGTTCAGATATAAGGAATCAGGATCGTTTTTAATAAATTTTATACCCGAGGTGTCCAAATTTGGGCCCCTGTGGACTCCCCCCCTGTAAGTCTATATGGTCCAAGCTCAAAACTTAAACTCGCCTACACCTCTACTATCATCATGTAAAATTTCATGGAAATCAGAGCAGCCGTTCCGAAGTTCCATAATTATTTCCATTTCATTTTTTAAATCGCACACTGTGCAGTGGTTCCAAAACGTTTTTTTTTTTGTAAATAATTCAGTAACTATTGAACCGTTAGAGGTATCTCAATAAAATTTCACATGGTCAGAGCTGAGGTGTTTTCGAGTTCATTTTTAGGAATACAGGTTCCTAGCGAGTCAGGCGGGAAGTGGGTGGCCCTCCAAATTTGGCCATCTCAGGTATGTAATTTTTTGAAAAATCACCGAAAATTCATTTATGACAGAAAAAAATTTTATATATAGATACTCTTTGTAAATCTCTACAAAAAATATGCTTACATGTGTAGGTTATCTCTTTTAGTTTAAGAGATATTCGGGTCAAAATAAATTACCTCATTTTTCTAAAATATTTGCCAGATTTTTTACAAAATTCTAAATAATATTGTTGCAAGAGTCATATAATTATATGTATTCGTTAAAAAGTTATATTAATCTAAAGATGGAACTTTAAAAAAATTTTAAATTTTTATTGGTTTTTTTTCCAAAAAGGTGGCAATATTTGTTCACTGATAAAAATAGTTTTTTTTTTCTGGGCTTTATCATTTTTTTAATGTTTTCAAAGGAAATCTTAATGTAAATGCGTGTAAAGTAAATTCGGAGGAGTTTGGGGCAAAGTTCTGCCCACAAGCCCTATTCAAATTTTGTAAATTTTTTTTTTTTTTTTTTATCATGTTCTCAAATTGCAAGGTCTGGATCGACTTCAAATTATTTTTATTTTATAGCTCTATATGTAAGGTATACATCCAAAAAGTATTTTCTGACGGAGGCCCCTTATAACGACAGGGTGACCATTTCAATGAAAAAAGTAAAATTTTTCATTGGGTATTTTCATGTAAAAAATAGAACTTTTTTTAATTCTCCGATCATAGGACAAATTTATACATATTATACTAAAATTTCAATAAAATATCATTCGTTTAAATTTTATTAAAGTTTAAATATAAAATTTATGTTTTAAAAAAAAACACAAAAATGCAAAATTCTAAGTCCTTCAAAAAATTCTACAATCAAGTTACATTCCACTAACTTTTTTTTCATAAATTATCGATCTCTATATTCTACCATTTTCTTAGATACCAAATACTAGTATAAAAAGTTTAAAAAAAGCATTAAACTTAATATAAACTTGAGCTCCTTTAGCTTCATACATTTGAACGCAAATTAATGATAAACTCGAAAGCAGCTCAGCTCTGACTATGTGAAATTGTATTGAGATACCTCTAACGGTTCAATAGTTACTGAATTATTTCCAAAAAAAGCGTTTTGGAACAACTGTGCTGCTTTAATAAAAATACAAATAGATATAAAGTAGGTCATATTTGGGAAAGTGTGTGTAGAGCTCTTTTTCTATTTTAAAATCATTCTTGTAAAGATATCTTTAAGTAAGTAAGGAAAGTAAGGGTTTTTAGAAGATGGAATAATATTTGAAATCGAATAAGAAACAAGAAATTGGCAAAAGTTAAAAAATGTCTATGCCAAAGGTACTTTGAGGCCCCATAGCATTTTTACACGTAAAATGTCGTTTTAAACATTAAACTAAATACCATACGTAGAAAAACTGGGGGTATATTGATTTTGTCATTCCGTGTATAACATGTCGAAGGAATCATTTAAGAACCCACAAAGTATATATTTTCTGGGTCCTGGTTAGATTCTGAGTCGATCTAGCTATGTCCGTCCGTCTGTCCATCTGTCCGTCCTTCTGTCTATCTGTCCGTCCTTCTGTCCATCTGTCCGTCTGTTGAAAGCAGGATAGGGCTCGAACGGGACAACGTATGGGGACAAAATTTTGCACAAATATTTACCCTATATAAAGTTTGTTTGGTATTGAAAATGGGCAAAATCTGTTATGGGCTAAAAACTAGAAACACAGAGTGTCCATTTTATACTTTTCTGCTGATATTTCTTAAACAAAATCATGTAAGATAACGAGATTTTGTATAAATAGTTTGAGGGTCGATGGTCTGCCCACCTCCCATATAACGTAAAATTAAAAAAGTTGATGGTGGGTATTTAGTAGAGCCCTGCAAACTGTGTCTTATAAGGCTGTACAAGCCACTTGATATTTTTCAAGTGTTGTTATCAGTGTGTGTGCGGAGTAATAAATACTGTTCTGCAGGCACTTAAAACCATACAAATACTGCGTGTGTGCTTCAACTTTATGAACAAATCATGAGTGTGCTATGATAGCGACCAAACAAGCCTCTCAAAGGCTTGTATAAAAAAATACAAGCCTTTTGACCACTTGTTTGCTTCAATAAGGAAAAAAATTGTGTTTTCTTTTTTTATTAAAATTATATGTGTGTGTGTGCGTTCATGACTGTATAAAGTAATTTCGTAAGTAAAACAGTCGTTTAAAAGTATTGTTTATAAACTTATTGTTATTTACGATCAAATAAATTATTAATGTTACTAGTTATAACAATTTAAAGAAACATGCATTAAGTTTTATTAGTAAACAGATTTTATTAAATATTTAAAGTTTTTTACAAGGTTTTTTTATATTATTACTTAAAACAAATATATACTTAATTACTTATATACTACTTTCTTATACATATGTATATAAATACTTAAACTATATTACAGATAATAATGTTGTCTGTATTCATGTGAAGAAACATAATCTGTGAAAAGATGGTTGAGTTGGAGGAAAGATTCGTTCTTTTATAGCATATATGAAATATATTAGGTAATAATATTATAATTTTATTTATAAACTCATTTTTACATTAGGTAATAATATGTATAAGCCTTTTCTAAAAATAACTTTAGTCCAATAAAAACAGGTATATTTCTTAGTGTAAAAAAATTATTTAAAACAGCAAGAATTTGGCAATAAAATCTGTAGAAGCACCTAAATAGATCAATAAGAAACAGGTACATATGTTCTGCACTGTAAAAAATGTAAATTTATTTTTTATAAAACCACGAATTGAGTTCGCTTACAATCAGATCCTTTACTTGATTATATATTGAACATGTACATATGACGGGACACACAATTTAGGTAAACGTCTTAAAATATTTCATTTATAATTTTATTACAGTGTAGATGTTCCATCGTATTCTTAACATTTGGGAAAATTTATTAGTCAAGGAGTAAACGTATATGGAAACGAATTTGAAAAATGAAAAGACATTGTTCTATATTATTTCCTTTTAGTTTTAAAATAGAATGATTACTTAGTAAATATAAATTAAATGCAATAAAATCTATCATAATATAAATAAGTACAATTTTAAAATTTTTTATAAACATACAATTAATTATAAGACTAACTTTATTTAAAATATAAATAAATACTAAAGATAAAAATTTTCTAACTTACATATGTAACTGACAGTTTCAAATGTCAACTTTAATTTTTTTACTTTTTTAACTCTTAATAAAGAGTATTTTTTAATAACTTTATGAATTCACCCTTTTACATTTATTTAGAAAAGAAGAACCAACAATAAAATATATATACTATATATATGTGTGTGTATGCAAGAATATTTATAAACAACCACTTTTTACACATTATGAAGATTTTTTGCCACACACAGCAACTACGTATTACAAAAAACAATCATTAAGCCCACTTGAAATCTTTAAATCATTTCTCAACGTCTTGTATGATTTGCTTTTTTTTGCCACACCACTTGCACCACTTGTTTACGATAAATGATTTGAACGCACGGATTTGCAGTCGCTCATACACAGTACACACTTGCTTTGCTTCGGGCAGCGAACAGTACGAACAGTATTTATTGTTGTTTTTGCACATGTTGGCTATGAAACACACACTTGAAATTCAAGTGTGTTTGCTTTTCAAATCATCTTGCGCAGGAGACTAGTATTTAGATTCGGCCGAGCCGAATATAACATTCACGCTTGTTTTTTTTTTTTTTTTTTTTGCTAGATCTTTCCAACCGATATCCAGAAGCAAGAATGTCTATTACAAAAAAATTAAAAGCACATTAGACTATATAAAAAGTATATCTTTTTTTTTTTTTTTTTATTCCAGCTTTGAGATTTGAGAACTCGAAATTTGTTGGAAAATTAGGTCAAATTTGGGAAACCCTGTTCTCTTTGAAATCGATTCAGATATAAGGAATCAGGATTGTTTTTAAGAAATTCGCTTACACCTCTACTATCACCGCGTGAAATTCCATTGAAATCGAAACATCCGTTCCGAAATTCCATAATTATAACCATTTAATTTTTTGAATCAATTTCTTTAATAATGTTTTAAGATAAAGTTGGTGGAGTGGAAATTATATTTCTTGTTATTATATTAAAAAATTTAAGTTTAAGGAAAACGAAAGTGCATAAAATAATAAGTTTTATATAAAAATAAAGCACTATGTTTTACTGACGTTTTTAATTTACTAAACCAAAAATTTCTTTGAGTGCATCCCAGCAGGCCACATGTCCATTAACGACACTTTCATCGATGATGTCGCCGAAATTTGTCGTCAAGAAACTGCATGTAGAGGACAAGTTTGACTAAAAGTCACCTATATTGTCATCTTACCCCATTTTCGGCGACTTCAATAACAAAATATACTGAATTGTCGTACATATCTAGTTCGGTGACAACATGAGTAAATTGTCCAGCGAGAATGTCGTGAGTTAAACCAAACACATCAATAACTATCAGATAAATAAAAGCATTTATGAAATCATTAAAAAGTAGAGAATGTTGTAGCTGAAGTGGTGAGTGCGCTTGACTATACAATAAGGAAAAGAGAAATTGGTGGTCTGGGTTCAAATCTCAGCAGAACCCAACTACTTTTTTATTTATTTTTCTTAATATGCTTGACGACAATATGCATAACGCGTCGCTCAGGTTATCGTTGATGACTTAAGTGCCATTTGTTCGAAAATGTCACCAATGTTTGTTCGGAGCTGCCGTACATGTGTCATCGAAGACTGTGTCAAATCATTAAGAAATCGTCGATATTTTCTACAAGACATGGCCTGCTGGGATATTCTTCACTCTCACTAACACAACTATATTTTTAGTCATTGATATCCCTAATGTACATAAATGCTGTGGATAATTCTGGTTATTTATGTAATTTTTTTGCTTTAAAAAATTTTACAACTGAAAAAAGATAATAGTTATTATACTATTTTGATAAATTGTAAATTTGAACATTTGACGACTGCATTTTTGTAAAAAATTTTTCACATTTTCCTCCTTAAATAAAATTTTTATTTTTATTTTATTTTTTTTTTTTTTTTTTGTTTATTGTTAAAGGTTTCCATATAGTTGCCCTAATGTGCAATCCAGAAAAACGAACTTGATTAAAAAAAAAACACTTGACAATCGATTTGAAACAAAAATCTTTATTTATTATTAAATTTATCAATACAATAGGGATATATCTTTTAAAATGGTTGCCATGGAAAAATATTAAAAAATGCGGTATTAAATGTTTGCAATTGTTATAAAAAAAAAACATGTGGCACAGCTTCTTTATATTGACTTAATAATATTTCAATATCCATTAATTACATTTGAACTTGTAATTTGACAACTTCGAAAATATCTTGGCAATCAAGTTCACTCATTCATTAAAACAATACATTTTCAATTAAATATTTAATTATTTTTGTTTTTAAAATTTTTATAAAATTTAAATAAACATACACCCAAAGCGAAATTTTTCTTAATAAGTATAAAGTACTTTTATCTGATTTTTAAGACACTCAATCAAAATAATAAGCTCTTCTGCTATAATTTAAAAAACAATCCTATAAAAACCATTTTGTGTTCCATTTAGTAAAAACAACAACCTTTGTTTTTCTAAAAATGACAACCAAAATTTTCTAAACCACCACTATACTGCAGTACGCGTGTTTATAAAGAAGCTTTTTCGAACTCGAAAAATGTGCTTAATTTTAAATTTAAATGTAATAGGTTTTTGTTAGCTTTGAATATTTAATAAAGTTGCATAAAATAAAAGCAGTTGCATTTAAATTTTATATGACTACAAATTTAAAAGAAATTCATTTTCATTTCTTCAAATCACATTATTAAATAAAAAGTGACACCAAACAACTTGTAACATTTTAGGTTACATTCCATCAAAGTTTATTATTATTTTTTATTTTTTTTTTATGGGTCGAAAATGGCGCTTAATTTAGGGAAAGGTGATATCAATATTCTAATATCTACATTAATATTGATCGAGAAGTAAAAAACAATATATTTTTCTAATATTCGTCCGTCCTTCCGTTCGCGTGTTAACTTTTGCAAACTTTGCAATTTAAAATCGCCTAACTTTTGACTCGATAAAGATATCGACTTCAAATTTTCTTTATTCGGTAGACCTTGACTTGATCAATACCTTGCAAAGTTAGATTGTTGAAATTTCAAATGAAAATATTTCAAAAAATATATAAGATAGATATGTATGATTTTCAAAGGATTAACAAGAACTTAAAGACTTAAAGATAATAAACATTTGAGTCCCTATAGCTCCGCTCCTGAAGTGTATATAGTAGGGTATTCACTCGAGTATTGTTTGTTCGATTAATCGGCGAATGAAAATCCAATAATTGTTCGATTAAATTAAAATCAAGAATTTCGAGTAACAATTTATTCGAGCAAATTATTCCGATTAATCGAATAATTCTAGCAAAAAATATTTTAAATATTTCCTTTCTTAACTAATTTTTAGGATGTTTAAATTTTAGTTTTCTAAAAAATTTAGCTTAAAAACAATATTTCAAAATTTTTGTATAGAATGTTTTGAATATAAAACTGGTACCATAAATTGGAATTTTATTAAAAAAAATTGTATTTAGTAAAAAAACTGAATATATGCCTAAATTGCAATACGTATAGAGGATGTGATAGTTTAAATGAAATTTGTATTATAGTAAGAATTTCGACTTAAAAATAAGTTTAGCATGTAAACTCGTTCTTTATTTAGGAATAGCTGAAAAAAGGATAGTCCAAAGTGCTTTTTCTCATTTTCAAAATGCAATTAAAATTATTGTACAAATACTTTGTATATAACTGAAAACATCCTTTGTACATAGGTTAGTATGTGTCCAAATTAAAAAGACAAAATCGCAAATATTCCAAATGGATAAAAATTTTAATTTTTATCAATTTAACTATCACTGAATATATTAAATTTAGAGAAGCAACGGCATTATCAAAGCAAAATAAATAAATATTTACAAATATTTAAGCAAAATTTAAATATTCTATTATTTTGGAGAGACTATTTCTTATTTTAAGCTAGATTTTTGTTTTATTTTATTGAAAAATCGAGTAAAATTTTATGGTATAAATTAATCAAATAACTCGAGTTACTAAAAATCTTTATTCGACTATTCGAGTAACTTAAAAACTGCATTTTCGAGTTATTTGATTATTCGAACAATTAAAAAGTCGAGTAAAATGAATACTCTAGTATATAGGATTCTGCTTCAAACTTAAAATGTTACTGTTCTGCTACACCCATGTGAAATTTCATGAAAATTCAACCAACCGATAGAAGTTACAGGTTTATTTCTAAAAATATTTGATTCTGTCCACTATAAGTATCAAAAAAAAAGTGCCAAATTTTATGAGAATCGGTCCATAAAAGAACCATTTCCAATAGAAAACCATATTTTCAAAATGGTATGCATGTATATATGTATGTTAAAAACAACGAGAAAAGAAGATATAGTCGGACAAGACCGACCGTATGATACCCTACACCATTGCGTATGAGCATAAAAATTCGGAAAGTGGATTTATATTAGACCTGTAGACCAACACTTTTACTAAATCTAAAATAAAGCATGGAAGTACAGAGTAATGCGTTAATAATAAAGCCAGCCGTCCAGCCAGACGGACGGACGGACATCGTTAGATAGATTTAAAAAGTGATTCTGAGTCGATTGGTATACTTTAAAGTGGGTGTTGGATAACTCATTCTATGCGTTACAAACATCAGAACAAACACATAATACCCCAACCACCTATGGTGTAGGTTATAAATATTCTATTTTCAAAATTGTTATATAGAAAAGCTTTTCCATTTAGCAAAATCAACAACCAATGGTGTAATAAGCATGCGCAGGTTTGAAAAAGTTTCTCATGTATGTGTTTCCCCTTCCGTTTAACGGGAAACGGTTTTTTCAGCTTTTATGGGTGACAGGGATAGAAAAGTTGATACTATAGTTTTTTTTTTTTTTTTTGATACTAAACAATCTAAAGTACCGAAGTACTAACTCGAGCCATTTGATACTGTCAAACGATTAGCTGGATATTCCACAATTCGAATTAAAAATAAAATTTTTAAATTAAAAACATATATTTTTAAGATATATAATTTTCGATTAGAAATCTTTTTTTTTTTACCAATTTGATTAATTTTTACAATTAGTAATCAGAAGTAGTAATGAAATTTTAATGAACACTATCTACGACTAAATGCTGGGGCTTCGAGTTCCCAAAAAATCAGATACGTAATTAGGACAATTTAAATAAGTGTATAAGGGTAAACGAACAATATTATAGAAATATTTGAGCTGTAGGTAATATTTATAAAGTTATAGACTTTTAGATATACAATGATTACTAAAATCTACAAGTTTCTATGCTCTGTAAATCAAATTGAACTGAAAATGTTCCAAATTTTTTAAAACATCAGGTAATAAATTATATTTTATCAGAATTAAAGCTGAAGTGCTCGATTTTAAGGAATTGATCTTGGACTTTTTTCGCCTTAATCATTTAATTATTGGGTATCGTATTTAATTCTCCGTTTTGAGTACACAAATTACATTATTTGAATTTTGCACTATATAAATAATAAGTAACTATCAAAAATTTTAATTTTAGTACTCTGATGGTGAAAAAAGTATTATTTGAAATTTTTTTGATAAACGAAAATATTTTCATTTTCCATCCTTGATAGGTGAGTAAGAATCAGAATAATATTTAATCACTTTAAACAACACCCAAAGAAATATCAATAACATACGTGTTGAAAACGATACCATTCTGTATCACTAGTGACTCTACACCGTATGTGTTTAAATTCAACACTGCGTGTTCAATTCTTATTGAAAATCGATACCTAATTGGCACCAAGTTGAAATCATTTCGGTATCAAATTGTTAAACTACATTATGTTTTCTATTAAATTTGTTAACGAAAGGTATTAAAAAGCTTTTACCGTAAATTACCAATGTGAGCACAACCGTTGTTGATTTTGAAGCGAATTTTTTCCCTTAGTGAAAAAAGACATTCAGAATATCTTTAAGAGCTTTATACTTTTAAGACATAATATTTCATATCCAAAAACACCTGGACACACAAATATTTGAAGTTATCACTAAGTTAAGTTAAGTTAAGTTAAGTTAAGTTAAGTTAAGTTAAGTTAAGTTAAGTTAAGTTAAGTTAAGTTAAGTTAAGTTAAGTTAAGTTAAGTTAAGTTAAGTTAAGTTAAGTTAAGTTAAGTTAAGTTAAGTTAAGTTAAGTTAAGTTAAGTTAAGTTAAGTTAAGTTAAGTTAAGTTAAGTTAAGTTAAGTTAAGTTAAGTTAAGTTAAGTTAAGTTAAGTTAAGTTAAGTTAAGTTAAGTTAAGTTAAGTTAAGTTAAGTTAAGTTAAGTTAAGTTAAGTTAAGTTAAGTTAAGTTAAGTTAAGTTAAGTTAAGTTAAGTTAAGTTAAGTTAAGTTAAGTTAAGTTAAGTTAAGTTAAGTTAAGTTAAGTTAAGTTAAGTTAAGTTAAGTTAAGTTAAGTTAAGTTAAGTTAAGTTAAGTTAAGTTAAGTTAAGTTAAGTTAAGTTAAGTTAAGTTAAGTTAAGTTAAGTTAAGTTAAGTTAAGTTAAGTTAAGTTAAGTTAAGTTAAGGCCAAGAAAAGTGGTCAGCGAAACCATTGTGCATTTTCTTAATTGTGTTGAGTTATTCTTATTCTTATTCGTTTTACTGTTTTATTTTTATAGTAATATGTACTTTAAAATGTTAATTATGTGCATACATATGAAAATATTAAGTTATATTATAAATTATCTATTTTTAAAAGATAACAAATTTAGCAATACAATCTTAATAAACTAATTTTACTCCCCTAAAGTAGGCAATAATTCTTTTTAATTTAGTATAACTTTTCAACTTTCAAATAAATACCGTTTAAGGGAATATTAACTAAACTGTGATTAGAAAATTTTATGCTATTACTTGTCCTTGAGCAAGGAAAAAATTTAAAATTCTTCAATAGAGTTACAAGACCAATACGATTTTGCATGCGACCAAAACGTAAACCAATACAATTGCGAGGACCATCACCAAAACCCAAAAATGACTGGGGATGTCTTAAGGCCACTTGTGAGGGACTAAAACGTTCGGGGTTAAATTCCAAAGGATTTTCATAGATTTCAGGATCAAGATGTATAGCTCTAACGGGTATATAAATATTAGTGCCCTTATCCAAAGTAATATCAGTATCTGGTATGTTGTAATCATTTAAAGCCACACGTTGTAGGAATGAGAGGGCGGGGTATAAGCGTAAAGTTTCTGAAATGCAAAATATAACTAATTGATATTCTCTTGAATTATTTTTAAAATTTTTCAAACTTACCCGTTATAATTTGATCCAAATAAGACATTTCCAACATGGCTTCATAAGTCAATTCATTATTATATTTCTTTAATACTTGTATTATTTCTGCTCTAACTTTCTCTTGTATTTCCGGATGCTTAGCCAATTCATAAAGCACATAACTCATATTAGTAGAAGAAGTCTCAAATCCAGCCACAAAAAATACAAATAATTGAGCAGATATTTGATCATAAGTCAACATAGGTTCACCATTATCATCTTTAGTATTTTTTAAATCTATTAAAATATTTAGAAAATCTTTACGTTGTATACCCAATTTTTCTCGTTCTATAACTGAATCTCTAGCCACACGCATAAAAAACTTTTCTATGAATTCTGGATATCTTTTGAAACCCAAAATTTTCATAAATTTTACATAAGTTTGCTTAAACAAATGCCAACGTATATTGAAATTAGTGCGTCCAAAAACTTTAGAACATATCTGTCTGAACTCAACTGTGGGATCTTGCAGACTATTACACTCAATGCCAAAAGTACATGTACCCACCACATCGGTGGTGTAACGAGCATTAAGATCATATACACTTACTTCACTATCTCCACTTTCTTTAATACTTCTCTCATAAGCCTCTTTTAGTTCCTGCGTTAAATTTGTTATGGTGGGAAACATAAATTTCATTTTACCCGAACTAAATGTGGGTGTTAATTTTTGTCTCAATGGCTTCCATACTAATCGTTCTACATTAAACAAATGTGCTGATAAAACATCTTTATCATTTTTATATGACATACGATCTTCAAAATTATGAAAATCTTTTATTAATACCGCTTTCACTATATTCAAATCTAATACTACGGCCACTGGTTTTGTGTAAATGTACATGCCCGCCACTTTGGCTTTTCCTTTAAAGGTGTCATAGATTTCCTGCATCCATTCTGTGTGATTTAATGATTTCAATTTAAAGAAATTTCCAAATAAGAAATGTGTTTTTAATTGTTTGACACCGTTTAATTCCCAATAAGTGAATTTTACTCTTAAATAACCCAATAAAGTAGACATAATTGTCCACACTATTATAAGCCAAAAACTCATGGTAGTTATAAGGTTTAGTTGCCGAAATTCAGAGAAATACTAATATGAAGTTTCTTAATTTTTAATAATTTTATTAAGAAAGCAAAAAATCGTTATCTTTTTTTGGGGGAGACCATAGATAAAAAAAATCTGATTTTTTTTCTAATTTTAATAAGAAAACAAAAAATCGTTATCTTTTGAGGAAAAAATATGATTTTTTTTTTCAACTAATCTAATAAAAGGGAAAAGACATAATTGTTGATTTTGGAGAATTAACAACCCAGCAGTTTATTCAGCGGCAATTAAACTAATGTTTGATAGTAATATTCATTATCTCCTGCCGCTCACCATCGGTCAACAATGAGCGTATTGGCAATTGTCACTTTACTGACTCTATGGTAAGCGGGAAGAAGACAAAGATATCAAAAAACTTAACTGACCCATTGTAACCAGAAAAGTGGTTGTGTATGCACGAAGGTTATACTTTGTAGCACAGTGTTCGATTTTCAAATTTAGGTGGCCAAAATTAATTACACAAAAACTATAAATCGTACAAAAGTGATTTTTGGCATAGTGATTACTTACATATTGAAGAATTATTGGACAAAAAATTAGACAAATCCGCCCACAGCCACGCCCACTATTAATTATCCAATTATGAAAAATAGTCAAAATTTAAAAATAGCTTCTTTTATAATTCTTTTTCATTTGAAAATAAGTTTAATTAAAAATACAAAATAAAGATTACATAACTCATCATAATTTTTTAATGAAAGTATAAAAAAGTTTAGTAAAAAAAAAAAAACAAAATCATGTGGAATCTGCACCAATATCACTGTCATTTTCACTATCAGACTCTTGTATATTATAACATGCGTTTTTTAGTAGTTTCAATATATCTGGCGTTAAAGTTCGTTTTTTAACTGGTGGAGTTTTCCTGAAGCTGCAAATATAAGGATCTGATGATATTACTAGCCTTTTTATTAAATCTGCATTAGTATCGGTACGTGAAGTTTTCCGCTTGAACTGCAGTCTATAACGTCTATTGTCTTTATTCCTGGATTCTTGAGCTTCTTCAGATAATTGACCAATAGGAAGGATTATAGCTTTTCCGTGCCAAAGAACTTTGTGAACACTGACAGGCATGTAATACCAGGGATATAGTTTCAAATAAAGATTTCTTGTTTCAAATGTATAACTTTAGAATGCTTCCACGTTTATAGTATACCCAGATGCTAAGCATTCCAATATAACATGAAAACGTTTAATAAGTTCTAAACTTAACCCAGTTATTTCCGCATCTCTAAAAAATCGCCTGGCTGTATTGTCATCGTTAGTATTTCCCGATATCTGTTTAGGCATGTCTATCAATAACCCCATTTTTGATCTAAATTCGTCTTGAATAATTTTTTTTTTTTTGTAAAACTTTTACTTTGTTATCTTCACCTGTAGCTATATGTAGTAAACATTCCATGAATAGTATCCAGGAATGTAGAGGCGACAAGCCAAATTCCAAAACTCCAGGGTCTAAGGTTTTTTGTAACAGGGCTGAAGAGTTATTCATTTCGGAAGGCTTAGCTCCACATACATAACATATTTGTGACGAATTGTAATTCGATAAAGCAGAACAAACTTTTCCATCAATCATGCATAAAATTAATTTCGGTTTTATATAAACAGTATTTTGGATATTGTTCACGACAATATTATTCTCAGTAGCAACTAGTTTTGCTATTTGGTCCTTAATACCTTGTATTTCTTTTTTTATCAAGTCTGTTGTCTCTTTTGCAAAGATAAATTTTATAGGACGACAATAGCGAGAAGAGTTGGACGTTTTGTTTTCATAAATTATAATTTTCTCTTCATTTTTATTAATTAAATATATTTGTACTAGTTCAAGAGAAATACTAAACAAATTTTTATCACTACTACCTTCTTGTATCCAATTTTTGCTTAAACAAAAATAAGTTCCTTTTCTAGCAAAGAAAAGATCCACTATATAACGGTTAATTGCTAGATGGAATTATTCACCCACGATCTTGTAAGCTCACAACTTAAACAAAGGTATTCATTTAAAACATACATTCTTTAAAAGCAACTTACAAATACAATGATATTCAATTTTTTGTTCCACTTAGAAGGATGGTATATCTTTGTTTTGAATACTTTGTTCGGCAGGGGCAGTTTCGGGCAAAAAATTTTTTTAGTTTCTATTAAAAGAGTATCCCTAGTTCTCAAAACAATCAAAAGTTGGACCCCAGCTGATAAAAGAAAAAAGTATTTGTCTATGCATTTTTGTTTTTTACTTTTTTTTTAAGAGCTTCCCTATTATATCTTTCAATATCTAAAACTATATTCATTCAAATATACACAAAATACCTGTTTTATATTTTAAAGGAATTATATTTTCATATACAAAAATAATTTTTTAAAAATATGCCATAGACAATTTTTTATTCATGTTCAAAGTTTGACTAATTTTCGAACAAAAAAAAAAAAAAATATATTTTTCTTTTGTATATTTTACCCATCATTCATGTTATCGTTAGAAGCATTCATTGATCGATTTCAGCTAAAATGAGTACGGAAGTGTCTTAACTGAATAGTCTATTTGAATACCCGAATATAATTTTTTTCCTCCTTTAAAGTTCATTTTTGGGGTTTTGGCCTGCTAAATTGGAAAATCGAACACTGTGCATTTAGGTGATTGTGTATGTAAAAAAGGGACACGTCGCACAGTGCTTTGTTCCATAGACTAAAATCATAATTTTAGAAAAGTCATAATACAGATCATACAACTTAAAAAGACTTTTTTGAATATAGTTATTTTTGTGGCTACTAGAGGGAGCTAAAAGTCGTCAAAAATTCATTTTTTGATGAAACCTGTCCAACTTTTATTTTTGTAATACCTCAGAATATTGATAAATTAAAATTATTAAAATTTTTTAAATATAGTGTTTCGAATGTATAAATATGACTGCTCAAATTCACACTTATTTTTTACACAAAACCTGAAAATGGTGAAGGATATAAAAAAATTATAAAAAATTATAAAATTTTTTTTGGCAGTTTATGTAAGTTTTTATAGTTATTTAAAAGGCTAAAAAGCAGTTAATGCCTATTTTTTGCCACAACTTTAAAAAAAGTTTAATTGAAAAAGTGTCTTATTTTCCATTTTTACTTCAATTTCAAAGTGGTCTCAATGTTGACGTAATTTATTTTGCTAAATTATAATAAAATAACAATAAAAATTATTTCGAAATTTAAAAAATAACTAAGGAATAGAAAAATATTTTTTTTGGACCTAATATATTACGCTAAAAACCCTCCAGATGGCGCTAATTATAAAGAACTTTTAAATTTTAATATAAAAATTATATGAGTTCGATGGAGTATTAAAAAAAATTATAAAAAATTATACAATTTTTTTTCTTTATATAAAAGAATAATTTCTTCCTATTTTTTGCCACAACTAAAAAAAATAATAATTAAAAAAATTTATAAATTTTCCTTTTATTGCACAAAGATAAAAAAATTATTTATGTTGAAATATGTCGTGTTATAAAATCTACATTGCTTTTAAACTTAATAAAATGCTTAAAACTAAAAAAAAATATAGCAACCTTTGACCGGAAAACGGTCGAAATTAGGCAAATTAATGATTTACTCAATATAAAATATGGGTTCAGAAATTAAATTAATATTTAATAATTATAGGGCTTAGGGGAGGTAGGTTTGCCCTTGCTCCTATTAAATATAATATTGTCTGACCTATAAGAAACTTATTTCCAATAGGTTATCGTAAATTTTGATACTGTTTTGACCAGTTTTAAAAAAAATGCGTTTTTCACATTTCATAATACATGGGAGTTAGACGTGTTCTTGCTCCGAACTATGTATATAGTTACTCTGTGTCTAAAGTAATATACATGCAAAGTTTCAATTTTCTGCGACACTTCCTTCTATTATTATAAAATTAAAAACGATGTGTTAGCTAGAAATGCATTTTCCTCATTTCAGGTTATACAGGAGGTAGGCGTGTTCTTGTTCCGATTTAAATAAAAATTGGTAAAATCATAAATAATCTATATTTAACTACAATCATAAAATTTGGTGGAATTCTGACCAGTATTCACGCAGTAAATCCGTTTTTTAGTGTCAGGATATATGGGAGGTGGGCGTGTCTTTGCTCCGATTGAAACATAAATTGGAAGATTTATAAACAATCAATTTTTAATGGCTGGTACAAATTTTGGTAAAGTTCAGACCAGTATTTTAGAAAAAATTTAGTTTTTTAACTTTAAGATATATGGGAGGTAGGCGTGTCCTTGCGGCAATTTTTTTAAAACTTCGTATTTATTTATCCTAAGCCTAAAGTAATACGTGTATCAAGTTTCAATTTGCTACGACAACTTCTTCTATTTTTGTCCAATTGTTGTATGGGATCAAAGCACTGTACGTCGTAGTTGTGGAAGTGCCTATTGTCACTTTATTGACCCTTCAGTAGTCGTAGAGGTGATTGTATGTGCAAAAAAGTTACACCATGTAGTTGTTGAGGTGGCCATCATAGAGTACCCTGCATTCTATGGTGGCAGGACTTCCAAAGGGTCAATAAAATAAAAAATAGGCACTTCCACGACTACAAGATCACAATCATACACAATCACAAATTTTTTATTCTTCTTTTTGTCTTCTTCGCGCTTACCATAGAGTCAGTAAAGTGGCAATTGGCAATACGCTCATTGGTGACTGATAGAGAGGGGCAGGTGACTATACACCAATAAATCTTACTGTCTAAAAGTGGGTTAATCGCCACCAAATAAACTTCTGGGTACTAGGAGTAAATACACTATATGTATAAACTGCACAAGGGGGCAGATTCGAAATTTTTTGGAAATAAATTTGTAACTTTTAAACAGCTGTTTAGGTTTACATAAAATTTCACGCAAGCGTAGTAGAGAAGTGTATAATTTTAAGTTCGAAGGTGGCCCCACGTAACCCTCAGAAGTGAAGCTATTAGGGCTCAAAATAGGGTACCTCTGAAATAGAAAATTTTTCATAGCTTGCACATTTTTGTTTCTTATGCGATTTCAAATATTTATACATCTTCATTAAGCTCTTCGACAAGGCCTATGAAAGATATGCTTGCAGGTGTTATTTATCTCCTATAATTATACACTCACCGTTTGAGCTAAGACTACCTAAGCCCACCTTAGTTTATACCATTCGGCTTAGCATCACTTTCTGATCGATGAAATCTGGCACAAAGCCTATTGAATTAATTAATAAATAAATATATTATATTACATAATTCAATGAAATTTGGGGCACAGAAGCTCTATATAGTTATAAATTTGTGTACCAAATTTCATAAAGATCGGTCCATAATTGGTCATAGCACTCATAAAGCTCTCTGCCGAAAAATCACTTTAACGGGTACAAATCTAATTCAAACGTTAGTATAAAGTTAATATTCGACAGATGTGTTTGTAGCTTTTTTCGATATGCTTTCAATTTTCATGGCCTTCCCAATATCATGTTGACTTAATTTTTCTTCCCGAATCATGTTTCCTATCAATGGTCAAATTTTCCTGATACTGTTTAATAACATTGGAAACAATTTGACGGCAGACCTTTAATTATCTGGCGAATTTTTTGTAGGAACAATGTGAATTTTCTTGAAAAATATAACATATTTTTCAAAGATAACTAGATCAAAAAAATTTATATATTGCTTCCGAAAAAAGTTAAGAGGAAAAAAGTGTGCTAAGATTTTTTCGATCTCATTCCTTATTGGTGTAAATTTATTTTTGTTACAAAATGTGAAACATGAAAAAAAATTAAAAAGATTTTTTTTTTTTTTTTTTGTAAAAAATCTAAAAATTTTTAAACAAAAAAAAATTTTAACCGAATCCATAAACATACGAGTACCCAGCAAAAACGTTGTAATGTCATGTAGTTACGGATGTAGTTACTTTTCAATGACAACAGCATAGCGTTTAACTACATTACATTTCTTTACATTAAACCTCTAGTTATTTTTTTTAAAATAATAATGAAATTAATATTTCTTTCATAATAACCGAGCAAAAACTTTGGTTCCCATGTAATGAGTTAAGAAGCTAATATAATGGCTCTTCACTACTTACACATTAGCTGAATAACTCATTATTTTAACACGGTTATGACATTAGAGGCAACTACTTACCCTATACATTACTTAGATGTCATTACAATAACTAATTACTTCCAAGCTGTTAAACAGCGCATTGATTTTAAAGCATTACTGAAGTCATGATTAGTAATAAGAATAGGAACTAGTTACATTTTAGGTTATAGTAATAAAATCTGATAATAAATAATTATTTACACTCGGTTTATAAATAATTAGTTACTAATTAACTTCTATATAATGCAGACAGTATGTTGTTGTCATTACAAAGTAACTACATGTCATTATCAAGTTTTTGCTAGGAAATTTAAAAGTCTTCAATTCTAAAATATTAAGTAGTAACTAATTACACTTTTTACTGATTTTTTTTTTTTTTTTCCAACAAGAGAATTTTTTAGGTAAATTTTTTGTTTCAACTTTATTTATTTAATAAAACAACAAGACGTATTGATTTATATGGTTTTTTTTTGTTCACTATATTATTCGGAAATTATTAATAATAAGAATACCTTTACTTTATTATTCAATTTAACCTAAAAAATATATTTGGAAGGGACTAATAAAGATTTTCAACTTGTAACAAAGATTGTTTGCTCCAAAGATAATGAATTTTTGTGCTCGTATTGTCTGTTCGACTCATAAACATTACGTGACAGCAATTTTCATACATTTTCTATTATATTTAGGTCGAGAGAGTATGATGGCCACTCCTAAGTGATAAAATTTTGACTTCATTGTTTTCTCGCTCCTGCGATGTGAATAGGGGCATTGTCGAGCTGGAATGTCCATGATATGAATTAAAATAGTGTAAACAATTTTAGAAATTTGTTCCCCTAAACTTTTGTAAGTTTTTTTTCCATAATTCTATGCTTAGAAGTTTACATGTCTCATAAACATGTCTCATAATATGAAGTAGCACTCTAAGCTATTACACTTCCTTCGCAGCTTTATGGGATACATAATTAGCATAATTTTTTTTTTTCTCAAATATCAAAAATAATAATATTTATATCCATTGGAGCCTTCCATATTGATTTTTTTTTTTTTTTTTTCATTCTATAGAACAATATGTTTCATTCCTTTTTTAAAACATGCGTTCACGGGTAAACAGGAGTAGTTTTAATTCACGAATGGTGTTTAGAGGTGGGTTCTTTATAATTTTTTTAGTTTTCTTAAGTGCACTGAATTTCAAATAATACATTTTACAGTAAAACACTTGCTGCGTCAAAAATTTTGTTTAATTGTTGACGCAGAATCAGTAAAATTGCAGGCATCTCGTGTGGTGAATCTTCTGTTAGCGTTCATTGTTACTTTATAAATACCACTTTTCATATTTTTTCCATAGTGGGAGTGGTTTCCTAAAAAGTTGTTGACAATATTTTAACTTCGCTTAATTTTTCTTCGCCCTATTTCATAAATTAAGAATGAATTGATTTTGATTTATTCTTTATCGGAAAATTTAACTGTTGAAAACGTAAGGAAAACATACAATTATGAGTGAATTTGTGGGGATTCTACTTGTTTCAATTTTATACTTTTAGTTTATAAATTTTAAAAATCACATTTTCATTTACTTCTCATTTTACAAAAAAAAAATTTATAGAACAATTTGTCATTATTACTTTTCCATTTTTGAGTGAATAAAAACGTTTTATAAAAAATAAAATATAAATTGTGTTTCTTCATTGGTGAACCCGACGTTTTTCTTTTCAATATGTCGTTATCAGAGGATGAATTTGTATCAGCATCAACGTCTCCATCAACAGGAATTTCACGTGTTTTTGTAAAAATTCGTCCATTTTGGAAGACTAATCCAAAATTATGGTTTAGCCAAATTGAAAGTAAATTTTTCAATTCCGGTATTTCTCAAGACGCCACGAAATGCCATGCATTAATTAGATCCGTGGAAAGTGATATCCTTAATGCTGTAAGCCATATTATTGAAAGTCCTTCAGCACAAAATATGTATGATACTCTTAAATCTGACTTACTTGCTGAATTTCAAGATTCCGAGGATAAACGGCTGCAGAAATTGTTAGAAAACATACATTTAGGTGATAAGTGCCCCTCTTCTCTATTGCGTGAAATGAGGCAATTGTCATCAGGTAAGATGTCGGACAATATGCTCAAATCAACTTTAAAAGCTTTAACAAATACTTGACGCAAATTGATTTTATTCTAAAGAACCTATTCAGATGAAAAACAAAAAAAATTTCCTTAAGAAGTACCTTTGTTGGAATCCGTTAAAAATCGTACTAAGTTCTTTATTAATTATTCTTGCTATTAAACATCTTAGAATTCAAGACTTTAGAAATCAAGATAAAAAATGTAACTATCTTTATTATATTAAAAACAATACGAGTTTTAATGTAACGAAAATCTTGAAACTATTCAGTTGACAAGCAGTGTATATTTAGACAAACAATTCAAAGCTTCTCAGCTTTTAACCATACGCCCTTGGCGGGTAGCATTAGAAAACTATGTTTGGAAATTTCCAACTTATCGGATGTTTTTTCCGATAAAGAAAATCTAAATTTAGACAAAAGTGTTATCAAACCAATACGAACTTGCATGCGACCAAAACGTAAACCAATGCAATTGCGAGGACCATCACCGAATCCTAAAAATGATTGAGGATGACGTGATTGCACTTCTGAGGGATGAAAGCGTTCAGGTTGGAATTCTAAAGGATTTTCATAAATATCCGGATCATGATGGATGGCTTTGACGGGTATATAAACCCAGGTACGCTTTTCTATAACAACATCTGTGTCGGGTATTTTATAGTCTTCCATGCATATGCGTTGAAGAAAAGCTAAAGCGGGATGAAGGCGAAGGGATTCTGTGGTAAAAGACAAAAGAAATTTATAATATTTGAATTAATATATAGATAATATGTAAACCTTACCTGATATCACCTGATCCAAATAGGACATTTCCATCATGGCCTCATAGGTTAATTCATTATTATGTTTCTTTAATGTTTCCAATATTTCATTTCTTAATTTCTCTTGTTTATCGGGATTTTTAGCCAATTCATATAAACAATAAGTCATGTTACTGGACGAGGTCTCATATCCTGCCGCAAAGAATATAAATAATTGTGCTGCCACCAAATCCAAAGATATTAAAGGTTTACCATTTTCATCCTTTTTATTTTTCAAATCAATCAAAAGATCTATAAAATCATTACGCTTAATGTTAAGTTTCTCTCTCTCTAATACCATTTCTCTTACGATGCGCACAAAGAAATTTTCGATATCACGTGGAAATCTCTTAAGACCCAACATATTTAAAATTTTGCCATAAAATATAGAAAATAAACGATACCTAATGGAAAAATCAGTGCGACCAAATATACTTCTGCCCACTTGACGCAATTCTACATTGGAATCCTTTAAACTATTGCACTGTATACCAAATAAACAAGTGCCTATAATATCAGTGGTAAATCTAGCATTCATATCATGCATTTCCACACAATGGGTGGGGGAATTACTAAGCTCCCTTTCAAAGGTTTTAGAAAGTTCTTGGCCCACTTGCACCATGGTGGGAAACATATACTTCATTTTACCCGAAGTGAAAATAGGTGAAAATTTAGTCCTTAGATTGCGCCATATTTCACCATCGGCACTGAATAAATGTTGTGCCAATATATCGCCTGGAATATTGAACTCAAAACGTTCCACAAATTTTGAAAAATCTTTAATCAACACCATCTTTACCAAGTCCAAATCCAATATTACTGCTATGGGTCTGGTATAAATATAAGTGCCTGCTAATTTTGCTTTTCCCTTAAAGGTATCGTACAGTTCTTGCAGCAATTGGCTTTGATGCATGGTGGTTAATTTAGGTATATTACCCCATAATGGATTTATTTGCAGTTGTTTAACTCCTTTGTTCTCCCAATATGTATATTTCAGTTTGAAGAATACGATTAGGGCAGAAAATACTGTCGATATTATTATAAACCAATAGTTCATTTTAATTTGTTTATTTAATTTTTAATTTTCTTAAATAATAAAAATTTTTTTACTACTTGTTGTCGTCTGTTCTTACATTTAAATACTATTATTTAATAATAATTTTCGTACAATTTTATGTGATAATTTTCTGCAGGAATATATTGCTTATCTTATTTGATAACATCGAAAGTAATGACGTTTTAGTCAACCAATATAATCAACACATGGGAGGTGTTGACCTTTTCGAAAATGCCATTAATAACGAGACGCGGCTATGGTAAATTCATGGAAAATATGGAAAAAATCCTCAAATATTGCAGAAATAACCTCAGCTCTGACCATGTGAAATTTTATTTAGATATCTTCACAAGTTACAGAATTATTTAAAAAAAAAAAAAAAAAATCGATTTGCTACCACTGTACATTGTTTTAAATTTGTCTGATAACGAGATACAGCTTTCATAATTCTATCCTTATTTAAATAAAAATGTTAAAAATAATATTAAATATTAAATGTGAAAATTTCAAAATTGCTACATTATATTTGTATATGTTCTTGTTTACTTAGTCTGATATAATTTATAAAATACATTCACTTTTTATAATTTGTTAAATTATTATTTTGAAATTTCTTAAAAAGAAATGGATTTTTGACCAGAGTGCAATGTTCAAATACATACACTAGTCAGAATAAGTTTGCGTACAAGTTAAATTAAAATATTAGATAGATCATAAAATTCTCCGACATATAATAATTAATATTTTGGTAACAGCACAATAAAACTACCATACTAAAAAATATTTTGAGCTATTTTTATTAACATTTTATCATGTGGCAACTTTAAATTTTTGCAATTGTTTTTACAACATGGCATTACCACTGCAGAAAAAGTTTGCGTACAGCCATTGCTACCGTTGGTTAGTGAAGTTTTTTTAAATACAATTGAGTCTAAAACAATTATATAGTACTTACGGTGATATTTGACAACTTCTAAAACAATTTTTAAGATTTTTATAAATTTTTGTGTAAAATGGAGGCAAAGAGGAAGCCAATAAAGCAAGCAGAAAAGGATATAATAATTAAATTGTGGACTGAAGACAAAACCTTACGTGAAATTGGACAAATAGTAGGTAGAACACATTCCTCAATTCAAAGAGTGATTGACAATTATAAATCAACTGGATCCACCGTTCCAAGGCCCCGTTCAGGTAGACCTTCCAAGCTTAGTGAGCGGGAAAAACGTTTTATTCTCAATGAAGTGCGGAAAAATCCTAGCTTAAAAGCTTCACACATCGCTAAGGAAATTGATAAAAGGTTCCAAAAATCAGTTTCCAATGATACCGTATGTAAAATACTCAAAAAATATGGATATCATAGCAGAGTTGCTCGGAAGAAGCCATTTATATCCCAGACTAATAGACAAAAAAGAGTCGCTTTCGCCAAAGAGCATATTAATAAGCCGCCAGAGTTTTGGGAAAAGGTAATTTTTTCGGACGAGAGTAAATTTTGCGTTTTTGGAATAAAAGGACGTAAGCTAGTATGGAGAAAAAACTGTACAGCACTCAATAAAGAAAATCTCGCACCTACGGTGAAGCATGGTGGTGGTGGTGTAATGGTTTGGGGGTGTATGGCTAGTGATGGAGTAGGTAATATTGAATTCATTGAATCGACTATGGACAAAAGAATGTATCTCGATCTACTAAAAGCGAATTTAAATGATAGCGCCGCAAAATTGGGCTTGTCTTGTGGATACATATTTCAGCAAGACAAAGCATACTGCTGAAATTGTGAAGCTTTGGCTACTATACAATGTCCCCAAACAACTTCATACACCTCCCCAATCTCCAGATCTCAATCCAATTGAGCACCTTTGGGATTTATTAGAGCGTAGAATCCGAGAACACAATATTTCGTCCAAGGCTATGTTGAAAGATGTTATTTTGGAGGAATGGAACAAAATTTCGTCTGAGGAAACATCAAGGTTAGTTAGATCCATGCCAAAACGCTTAGCAGAAGTATTGAAGCGTAGAGGGTACCCTACTAGTTATTAAGTGAACCAATTTTTTACAAAAATAACACTTTGAGTTACCTAATTAATTTTGTACGCAAACTTTTTCTGATCTCGTTTTTTAGTATAACGTATTTATGATTTCGTTACTCCTTTGAATTTATTTTTTAAGTTTTTGCAAATGTTTATTAAAATAAGACTGAATTAAAAGCTTTAAATAAAGTATAATTTTTTTTACATATATGCAACCTTTTGTAGTTTTTGACATTATAATTATTTTATTAATGTTGTACGCAAACTTATTCTGACTAGTGTATATTAAAAATTTTATAAATATTAAAATTTGTCATACTGCAATCAATTTTTGACCACTCAATCCCAAAAAAGGACTTAGTGCATCGGTTTCAAAGATGAATTACCGAGAAAATTTTTCATGCATTACGCTTAAAAAATAAATATTTGAATATTTCACATAGTTGTATTTTTTTAACTACTAACAATTTTTTACTATACATAGTAAAACTTTGTTTTAGTTTCATATTTAAAACAGAAATATTTCCTTTGAAATGATATGTAGTAAGTTAATTTATTTCGAAAGTTCAGAAATGTTTAACTTATAAAAATCAAATTAAAATCTAAAAAAAAATGATAAAGGAATTTAAAAATATTTCGAAACACTTTGAAACCTACAGTAGCGAGCATTAAAAATGCAACGCTATGTGATATGATTTTTGTTCGCATATATTTTGCTTATAGCAAGTCCTAATGTAACAGTACTAATGTAATTTTATTACTTGTGGTAATAGATACCTGTTGCATATAATTTTGTTGAATATTTTTGTGCGTAACGAAAATTATTGAACGTTTAGTAAAAGCAGTTGAAAATGTGAGCGAGCAAAAAAAATGCAACTCTAAACAAATAAACATGATTTTTAAAGTTTTGATAAAAATTTTGATTGGAAATGGTTGGAAACTATAGTGTTGTTAAAAAACATGATTTTCTATCGTTGCATATTGTCTAAGATAAATGAAATCTACAAATAATATAAATATTAGAAATAAATTCCAATTTTATTAAATTTTGATATTTTTCTGAACTATTTTGGACATTTTTCAATAGAGATTGATATTTTTGGAATTATTATTTATTTTGTTAGTTGTTTTAAAATCAACAAACATTTTCTATAAGTAAGCGATCAAATATTTATGATAGTTTAGCTTAACTTCATAATTTATAATTGAGTATGACCTTTCGACCGAAATAACGCAACCACTTTTGATCGTTATTGAGATGGAATCAACAGCTTAAAATATTTTTTCGCAATGATATAACATTATCGAATGCCCTATATTGCTATAATGTTCAAATATCCCTTGATTTTGGTCCTGGAACAAATTCTAACACAAGGAAAACAGTTAAGAAATATACCTATTTTGAACTCTTCATATGTTGAAAAATTGAAAGTGCATCCTTCGTGATGATTGGACTATTGGACTTGTTTACTATTGGAAATTAGTATTTAAGTAAGTATGTCTACCTAGACCGTCTAAAATTTAAATATATGGGTTTAGAGTCAAATTAATTCAAGTTATCGTAATAGGCTCTTATTTCCATTTTACAGTACTCGTAAAAATAATAAAGGACCTGCCTCTAAAAGTAAAGGTGGTAGTTTTATATAAGTAAATAATATGTGTTTTGTTAGAAGGATATCCAATTACCATATTTACATTATTAAATCAACGATTGCTGGCAATAGTAGCTTGAATGGCTAAATGTGGTTATTCAGATAATATAAAATATCTACTGTCAAATGACTTGTATCAATTGTTACAGCATGATCGTTTCAATATTGTTTCTTTAAGATAATTTTTAAGAATCTTCATATTAGAACTACATACTAATATTATTTCACTGCAATTATCAGAATGTTATTCAAAAATATTCGAAAATTCTTAAAAAGTATGGAGAAAAGAGTGTTTTCTTAATATAATTAATATCCTTTGTAGTTAAAATTACCTTAAATTTATATGTATTGGTAGTAATTAGTGGTAATACTACCAAATTATAGTTTTCATAATTTTTCAATAATTATTTTTATCAAAATTTAAAAAAAATCTGATGATTTTTTAGGAGTTGCATTTTCTTTGCTCCCTTAAATTTACAACTTAAAAAAAAAAAAAAAATATTATTAACTGTTCGTATGCGTAACAATTTGGAACAAAATGACATACAATGGTTGGCTAAGGCCGCAAAGAATAAAATCACAATAGAATTGGCTAATTTAATGACGTTCTAGCCCTAATCAATACGATCACAAATCATATAGCCTAGCGTTGCATTTTTTATGCTCGCTACTGTACTTTTAGTGTCATGTATTTCAAAAGTTTGTTTTAGAAGTAGAAGAAAAGTTTGATGGATTTTAGTAGGTCTTACAAAGAATTTCAAAATGTAAATCCTGCCCGGAACTACGGGCATTTGAAACTAATAAATATAAAAAAAATAGTGGAAACTTTCGAAGACTTTTTGTTTAATTTTAGTTAAAAATATTCTCAACCTGAAAAATGTTCAAATTTTGATGTAACAAAATATATTTTCGATGTTAAATTTATTATAAAGTAAGAAATAATCCAGCAAAAACTTGATAATGACATGTAGTTATGGATGTAATTACTTTGTAATGACAACAACATACTGTATGCATTACATAAAAGTTGTTTAGTAGCTAATTATTTATAATCCGAATGTAAATAATTATTTATGATCATATTTTTAAAAATATTAATTTTTATTTATTTTTATAATGCACCCAGTTGGAAATTGTGTCTCGAAGACAGTTTCATAAGTAACTTATATTGTAAAAGTCATTAGGAGATGACATTTATATGGGATAACTACATGACGTGTCAAACTTTTTCTTCTGATTAATATCATATGAAATTAGGTGTAAGTCTGAATGACTTTGATAGCTAGAAAATCTATAATTAGACAGAAAAAATATTAAAAACTACAGCGAAATAAATATGATTTTATTTATTTCTCGTATAAAGCAGAAAATAAGACAGATCTACAATATACGAATAAATTATAAGAAAAATTTAATTTCATTAATACATTCATATTTCTTTAAACTTATTAAAAGTTAATACAAAAAGTTATCTATTTAAAGAGGTAATTCACTACAAAAATATTTTGTTCTTCTGTGTTCAACAACTTCAAAAGTAAAATGTTATTTAACAAAAACTTTATGACAAATTAGTTAAAAAAATATAAACTATCAAACGTTTGTCAAAAAATATAAAATAATAAAATTGAGCAAACAAAATAAAATTTTACAAATTCTGATCGAGTTATCTCATCTGAAAGAAAAATGTCAGTGCTTGCAGGCAGATGTGAAGACTGCTTTGAGCCGGAATGCAGCCATTGCTACCTACAACAATGAAGTTAAAGAGGAAATTAATCTATTTCAGACGGACATAAAAAGCATTTTAAACCAGAACACGGTTTTTAGCAATATCTTTGAAGAGAGTAATATGTTGGCTCAAAATGCAACTTGGTTTAATATTGATATTATTGTACTTAAATTTGGAATTTATGTTAGAATACTTCATACTATCTTCAATAAATGAAATTTTATTATTTCCATAAATTTATTTCTTGTAATAAATGTACCATAATCAATATGAAAGTTAGTGTGTATCACATATGCACTATGACTGAATGCTGATATTTTTAATTCTATTCATCAAGACATCTTATAGACATGTCAGCAGTAGTGACCAAAGAAGGAAAAGGTATCACTGACAATACATTGAAATTGTAAATACAATAATCATGTAGACATCACTAAGATATGTCACAAATTTGTCAGCACTATTGACAACCTGCTGATTAAGTCTTGAAGAAATTTGACAAAATATATGAATATGTCAGTAGTTGTCATAATGTATTTTGTATGGGCACAAATGACAAAGTCAGCAGTGATTCTAACGCGTGATTCTGTCTTATAAGACGTCTTAAAGAAATTTCCAACTGGGCAGTTACCAATTAAAAAAAAAAAAAAATATTTTATATCCTGACATTTTGTTACTTATTTATAACCTAAAATGTATAGGAACTATTGTTATTACTAATCATGACTTCAGAAATGTTTTAAAATCAATGCGCTATTTAACAGCTTGGAAGTAATTAGTTATTGTAATAACATCTAAGTAATGTATAGCGTAAGTAGTTTCCTTACTTATAGGGTAAGTACACGCAAAGAAAAAACATGATTCCGAAATGCTCGCGGAAATCAAGTGATGTTCCTAAGTAGTTTATATGGCTAACACAATCAAATTATTGTGTTTTAGACTAAGCTGAATCAATTATTTTTTGTTCTGATCATTTTAACATATGATACTTTGTAATAATATAAAGTCGGTGTACTAAAAGAATAATATGTTTCATAGTAACATATTATTTCAATGAAATATTTGTATGTAATATTTTAATGCGAGGGGTGACAATAATATGCTCGTCTTTATTGTTATCTCTCTTTCGAAATAATTTACTCATTCAGTAATGAAATCTTAAATGTGACGGACGTAAAGTGAATAAAAACGTTTAAAAAAGTTCACAAAATTTTTATTAAAAAACTATTATTATTTTTTAATAACGAGATCCACGGAGTGCTGACGGAGCAAATCATCAATGGCCACATTTCAAATTGGAAATATTTTTCGGTAAGTACAATAAATATCAATAATTCAGTGCGGTCAAATATAAAAATAATAATAAAAAAATGTATTTCTAAAATTTTCTTTTAGGTGTGTGAATGTGAAGATGAATTTTCTTGAACGAAATCGTCCATTGAAGGCTGTGGTATTTGTTTTTTAATTATTTTCTATTCGCAAAATTTAAATTAAAAAAAAATAATAATAATAAATAAAAATACATTTTAACCGTATGCATAGTATTATGATTGGGGGTATTATAATATTTAATATAGGGATCATGTTATATTTATGCAGTATGGTTGTGAGGACTATCACATATAAATGTTATGATTGTAAGGCCCATATTATATTAATATTGGATAGGACAATATTATGTTCACAAAAGGGTATAATAACTGATATGATTGAGGGAATCATAAACCTAAACATTAATGATAGTTACCGATTATGATTTGACCAACCATGTTTTTTCTTTGCGTGTAGTTGTTAAAATAATGAGTTATTCAGCTAATGTGTAAGTAGTGAAGAGCCATTATATTAGCTACTTAACTCATTACATGGCAACCAAAGTTTTTGGTGGGAAATTAAAAAAAAAAAACTCGTTTTTTGTTAGGAATATTATTTAAATAACTATATTTTCCAAACTAGAACCGATATTCACTTAATTTTTTTCAGCAAACGATTTCAAGATATAAATTTAATTACTCCTAATTTTCCGAAATTTTAAACCAATATTATTTTTTTGCTATTTAAAAAATCGTGAAAAAAAGTGTATAGTGTATTTCGATACTTGTTGAAGATTCTCTTATAATTTTGCTGATAGTAGCTTAGAAGATCTATAAAATCGCGTTGTTTTAATTTTGATAAAGCCAAAGCTCTATTTTAAAGATTCTTTCTTTTTTTTTAATTTTAAAATTCAAATCTGCACAACTTTTTCGCGCATTGATACAAATTATTAACGCGAACTGATTTTGTATGCTTAAATAGTCGTTAATTAAAAAAAAAAAATCGGCATTTGTGTCAGAGGAAAAAATTTTTTAAATTCTTTATTTAAAATTATAATTTTTATAACCGTTATAACTTTCATATTTTTTTTTCAAATAACATAAAAGATTTCTAATGTCTTATAAACAAATTTAGAGAAATGCACATTTAATTGATCTACTTATAATGATTTATATTGCTATGCACCCATTTCTGTGTGTCACTTGACAAACATCGTCGTTACATTTTCTCTGTAAATATTCATATTTATCTAAAAGATAAGAAATGATAAGTAATTATTAAGTAGTCTTTTGGACATTAACACTTCAGATAAGAAATTATCAAGATGAAAAGCCGAAATTATTTAAATCAAATTTATTAAAAACAACAAATTTTATCGCTTTCGAAATGTAAATATTTTTACATTTTAAAATTTAAATATAAGTAAATATTATGATATTGCAAAATAATTTTACTTACACTTATTAATAAGTATCGCATGTAATGTCAAAATTACTTAAATACTAGGGTATCCAATCGATTAATCGTCATTCGGTTATCCGGTTAATTTTTGTCGATTAACTGTCCGAATAATATAAAACTGTATATTTTCGAATAACGAATAAACCGAATAATTTGTGTCGAATAACCGGTTAACCGAAATGTATTTTTCTTGAGTTATTAATTCGAAGTTTTTTTACTTTATGATAAATTCTGCTATAAGACGTTGATTTTCGGTTGTTATCTTAAAAAAAAAGAAAAAACTGAAACAAATGAAAAGCAATGTTATGAAAAATTTTCTTTATTAAAATAATAATAAAAATTAAAATTCATTGAAAATTATAAGAATTTGTAATACTTCTGGATCACAAGTTCAGGATCTTACGACTTCTTTGGATGCTTTTTTTTGTTGAGATAGAATGTTTTATAAAAAGCGACAAGAAAAAGTAATAATATTAAATCTTTATAAATGATTAATATACTTGTATCAATAGAAATTCTTAAAACATTACTTTAAGTAAAGTAAATTCAAAGTTACACAAGTCATAATACTTTCAATTATCATCTAAATGTACACAATAAATATTAATTTTTACTCTTTTAACAAAATATCATTCTTACACGGAAAATATACTTACATGAAAAATGTATTAATAATGTGGAATTAATAGAATATTTTAGTATTAGTATCAGCTAAAAAAAAGAAAATTTTTCATACGAATAGGAGAAAATAATTACGAAATGATCCCCTTATAAAAGAATTTGATCTTATATTATGTTTCTAAGTAAACTATTTCAATAGATTAAGTTTATAATTTGTGTAATTTATATGTTTTACATGCATAACTAAAGTTATTCGGTTAATCGAATAATTTGTCAATAATCGGTTATTAACCGATCTACTTTTAACCTCAAATAATTATTTGTCGAATAAACCGATTAATATGAACACCCGAATAATTGGACACCCTATTAAATACCCAATATATCGAAAAAATTTATTTTGGCGATAATAAAAAGCGAAGTTATATTTTAAAATTTATTTAAGCAAAATTATTTTGCCTTTGCAATTGTAGATTATTTGGGGCAGCATCATTGCGGTAATCTTGAAAGCATGGAGCTGGGTGTAAAATCGCCTTGTACTTCAATCATCCGTATTCGGTTTTGCCGAACTGGGAACAACGATGGCGTGTGGGTAGTTTTTATATTGTAGCATACAACCTATTTATAAGCCTAAACTTATTGTGTCCAATGTCAAGCTCCAGCATGCATAAAATCCGGCTGTGGCTAGTCGACTATTGGGTGGGTAAGTGAACTTGATAAAAGTTAGAACATAGGAATATTTATTTTAATTGCATGCGAAATTAATAATTTTTTTCTTTCATAAAATTTATGGATATAAATAAAAAGAACGTACAGGAAGTGAATATTTATCGGAAACTACAAAAGAAATAAAATTAGAGAAATTATTAATTACGCCGAATATAACAACGTCTTTTCCAGATGACTTTGGAAAAACAGGAGGCCCAACTCAACCATTGATTTATGTTATTCCTTATCAATATTTTAGGTAATCCCTACTACAAATATCCTTGCCCTACACAAACTTTTCACAAGAAATCACATAAAAAACAAATTTGGCAATCCATTGTATAATCTATATATATATATAAATGAAACTGTGTTTGTTTGGGCTTTATAGACAGCTAAACCACCAGAGCTTCGAAAGAATGAATTCTATATAGGATTAATTCACGTATAAATTTAATTCACCTTATAAAAATTTAATTAAGCATTCTTTAAAATCATTCCTCAGAAATTAATTAAAATTAACTTTGTATTGAATTAATTCCCTAGAGAATTAATTCCTTAGAGAATGAATGATTCCATTTTTCTTTAATTCCATTCTGTTACAAATTGAATGAAAAATATGAAGAATTAATTCCCTATAAAATTTAATTCAATTGAATGATATATTTTTTCTTTCATTCCCTTCTACTACAAATTGAATGACAACATTTTTCTTTAATACTATTTTTGTATATATTTTGAAAATAAGCATTAAAAGAGTCAATAATCAGTGGTATTTAGCTAAAATCAATACAAAATCAACATGTTACTATCCAGCTAAATTCCACATAAAATAGAAGATGATTGTGCCCAAATAAACGTTGTAAAGAAGCTGCACTTCAGAGTTCTAAAGACAAATAATACTCGTAATATGTTCTCTATGAGATCTGGGGATAAATCCCATGATTCAGAATAACCTAATTAGGACATGTTCAATACAAAGCTGATAAAAATAATAGATATACTAAATGTGATGCACGCCCGGAAACATGTGTGTACATAAACTTGGCTTACTATAAATAATTTTTAGAATTATATAAATTTGTTTAAAATCTAAAGAATTAAACAATAAAACTTTAATTCAATCTAGTACAAATTGAATGGTTGAAAAATTGTTTAATTCAATTTGTAATAGTTTGAATTTAAACAAAATTGAATGAAATCAAAAGAATTAAGCATCCCAAAGAATTAATTCCATAATATCAAAAGCTTTAGGAATTAAGCTACAGAATTAATTATGATGAATTTATTTGAAAGAATTAATAATTCTATATGATTTAATTCATTTTTAAAAAGGGAATTAAAGAATTAATTCTTTCGAACATTTGTAAACCACTAAACCGATTTTCCTGAAATTTTCACGGTATCATTTTGTAATACCCGAAAGTAAAAAAGGCAACTTAAATTTTCGATAGGAGCAGGGGGAATGATAGCCCCCATACAAAGTAAATATTCAATATCACATATCTCCAGAACTACTACTGACAAAGTAATGAAATTTTGTTGAAATAATTTTATTATTAATCTACATCACTGAGATGAAAATGGGGCGGGTAGATTCAGGGCGAGTGATATCCCCCATATAAAGTAAATATTTATTATAACATAAACCACTGAACCGATTTTTCTGAAATTTTCACAGTAAAATAGACTACTTTATTTATCGATAGGAGCAGGGAAATGGTAGCCCCCATAAAAAGTAAATATTTATTATCACATATCACATATAAATCTCTGAACCGATTTTCCTGAAATTTTCAAAGTATCATTTTGTGATACCCGAAAGTAAAATAGGCTACTTTATTTTTCGATAGGAGCTGGGGAACTGGTAGACCCCATAAAAAGTAAATATTTAATATCACATACTCCAGAACTATTACAGATAAAATTATAACATTTTGTGAAAATAATTTTGTTATTAATCTTGGGGGTGTAATAGCTTCCATATAAAGAAAATATTAGTTATTGTATATCTTAAACACTTTTAAAGCAAAAATCTTAAAATTTTGCATGAACATCTTTCTCATCAACTACTTAACTCTAAATGAAAAAGGAACGGATAGGAACAGGAGAAATGACATCCCCCATACAACGAAAATATAAAAAATCGTATATCTTAGGAACTATTGTTATGCACCAGATGGAAAAACTAAAAATATTTTTTATCAAAAAGCATTAGAATAATTAGATTAATAACAAACTAAAATATTTTTTTTATTTTAAGAAAATAAAAATAACAAAATAAACTATAACTTAATTTACGTGTATATATTTTACCACGAATTTAATTATTTTAGTATTAAGTAGATTATAGATAACAACTAAGCAAATAATAATTTAATAAATATGCATTTTCTAATCCAAATTTAAATTTCTTTTCACCGCAATGAGGGCGGTTTATTATAAATCACAAAAAGAAATTAAAAATAAAACATTTTATAGAAATAAATAACCCTTGGATTTACTTAAGTGATAACATAAATCATTCAAATATAAGAGGAAAATATACTATGCATATAAATTAAAAAAATAATTTTAACACCCTATATAACACTGGTCGACAAAAAAAATCCTCCCCAAAGACGAATAGTTGGACTTGATGCATTTTGATGTGCTAAACACAAATCTGCTTTCAGTTTTTTTCATCAGGGCCGGTATGTACGATTGACATAGGTGATATTCTAAAAGATGCGGACTCAAAGTGTCTTCAAATCAACTCAACGATTTTGATAAATGATACACTAAAAGATGTATACGAAAATTGTCTTCTACGTCAAAAATATTTTTTATTCATTCAAGAATTTTATGGATCAAAATTTTCAAGATTTTTCAAATTTGTTCTAATTTTGTTTTGTTACTAATTACCGAACAACTACGGAAATATTAACTAAACAAAAACTTATGTAAATTCAGCTCAATGATAATTTAAATCGCTATCTAAGGAGTGCGATCGAAAAAAATCGTAACACACGTTTTTCCTCATAACATTTTTCGGAATCAATATTGAAGTTTATTTTTTTTTTTTTTTTTTTTTTTTGATTTAGTTATCATAGAAAAATACGTCAGTTATTATTTTTAATAATAACCATGTTGATTTGTCGTGATTTTCATCACAATGAGTGAGGAAAAAGTTTTACGTGCTACAAATTATTAAAAAATTTCAAAAAAAAAAAAAAAAATCCAAATAGGCCCTACAAATAATTGGCCACAGAATTAAATTTCTGCTGTCAAACTGTTTCCAATGTTATTAAACTGTATCAGAAGAATTTAAACACTGATATGAAACCTGGTTCGTAAGGAAAAAGGGTCCACATGATATTGGGAAGGCCAGAAAATTTAAAGGAACTCCAAACAAATCTGGTAGAAAAACAGTCCGGTTAGCTCAGTGCTTCGACTATTTGGTGCGGAAATTTAAAGCTAATGGAGAGTTGATAACATATAAAGTCCAAAAAGTTCCAAACAGGAATGTTGCAAAAAAACTAGAAGCCAAGAATAGGACACGGAAATTAAAACCAAATTTCATACAAAAATACTCAAGTTGTATAATTGAAGAAGAAACGTATGTGCTGGCAGAATTTTTGCAGCTTATGCGTCGAAACTTTTTATTGTTAATGCTCAAGTCAATGTTAAAGATAAGTTTAGGACCCAAAAGCAGAAAAATTTCTTACAAAATTCCGGGTATAACAAGATTTTTGTAGTTGCGGCAAAACAGGAAAGTCATTTGATACATTCGTTTCTATAAATACCAAAATATGCATAAAGGAATGTTTGCAAAAAAGACTTCTTGATTTCGTAAGAGAGCACAACGTGTCCACACATTATTGGCACGATTTGGTATCATGACATTACGGTAAGAAAGCTCTAGAGTGGTACCAAAACAAAAACATATTTTTTGTACCAAGTGAAGTCAATTTTCCAAATTGTCCATATCAGTGGAGATAAGTGAACATCAATTTTACAGTAGATATGTGTCTTTTTATCCGGTATTTACAGATTGTTTACTAAAAAGAATAGTCGAACTTGTACCAGAGAAAATGTTTGGCTATTGCAGCTTTATGAGCTAGCTGTTCGGATACATAAAATTGTAATAAGTTTATATGTAAGTACAATCAAAAATACAATTGTTTTCAATGTTAATGATTATTTAAACGGGTTTCCAGCATCAAGCGTGATGCGAATACGTGCAGTCTTTATCGGAACACTTAAATAATTACAATTCTGGATGTCGAATCACAAAGGAAGTTTATGTGGGATATTTGCTTTATCATTACTATGTCCGGTGAATTTACATTAATTCTTTGATTTAATACATTAATTTGTTTGATGCGTTCAAAAAAAATAAAAAAAAAAAAAATAATAAAAATAATTTGTTTATAAATTTGTTATATAACATTATTGTAAGTATTGAAATATTCGGCAATTACAACCAATTTAGGTGATAACAAATTTGTTTATCATAAACGAATATTTTTTCTCTCTATGGAAATATTACGGTATTGGTAAAAAAAAATTCGGGAATTGCAATGAATTGTACTGATAGTACGTGCAACCGACAGAATTCGATTGGCAAAAAATTCGGCTGCCATAACTAATCTGTTTTCTCTGTGTGTATACCGTTCTCAAGTTATAGTGAAATATACTGGAGTAAACATCTTATTTAGGACGCAATATTAGATACGTCCATAAAAAATCTCCACCTGGGAAAAAACTGAAAGCAGATTCGAGTTTAGCAGGTTTTGAAGTTTTTTTGAAGGAGCACGAAAAAAATTTTTTTTCGACCAGTGTAATTAAGTAAGTATTAAGTGAAAAGAAAGTAAAGAAAACAATAATTGGTCGAGGGTTGCCAATTTAAATTTTAAAAACGTGTTTCTCGGGAAGTTTACTTTATTTTCTTATAACGTATTTATTTAACTAATTCAACAAAATAAAATTATTTAAATTATCAAAATAATATTATATGAATTTGTGGTGGAGTTTTAGATACCTTTTGATTCTGAATATATACATTAAATTTATAAGTTCAAACTTAAATATGATTTTTCCACTTATTAAATTTACTTGTAAAATTTCAGCTACACAAGATATTCTGCTTCATACTTTATCAATTTTTCTTTTCTTCAATTTCTTTCAAGACATACAGTGGCTCTCAGCTTAAATCATGCTGAATACAATTTTATTTTTAAAATCTATTTTTAATACCAAAGAAACCTTACATAAGATAAATATTTGTGCCAAATTTTTTCCCCCTACGTTGTCCCGTTCGAGCCCTATCCAGCTTTCAACAGACGGACAGACGGACGGACATAGCTAGATCAAATCAGAATCTAACCAGGACTCAGAAAATATATATTTGTGGGGTCTTAAATCAATCCTTCGACATGTTATACACGGAATGACAAAATCAATATACCCCCATCTTTTTGATGGTTATTAAAAAATCCTTTCGAAAGCATGCTTGCATCTACTATTTCTCTTAGGTATTATTTGATATATATTCATTTGAAATTTCAATAATCTAAACTTTTCAAAATGTTGGTCAAATCTTTTCCATATATCCCAACAGATTTTATCATATTATTTTTAATTTATTAGAGAACAAAATTATCAATCGAAAAAAGAAAAAAAAAATTAAGACGATATCTTTATTGAGTCATAAAATAAACGATTTTGAGTTGGCAAGTTTGCAAAAATTAATAAACAGACGGAAGGACAGACATTAGAATTCTTTAAAAAAAAGTCTTAAAATTCAAAAATATATAATTTTTTTACTTCTTGACTAATACAAAAACTTAATCTAAATATTAAAGTATTGATATCACCTTTCCCTGAATTAAGTGCCATTTTCGACCCATTTAACCCAAATGTATAGACGGACGAACATTTCTATTATGTCAAAAAATATTTTAGAATTCTAAAAATACATGTTTTTTTTTTACTAACTAATAAATAGAAAAAAAAATAGGACGAGATTATAAAAATTCAGATATTACTTTTTCCTGAATTAAGCGTCATTTTAGACCAATTTAACCCAAATGTATAGACGGACGGTCGAACATTAACATTCAGCATAAAGACATCTCATAATTCTGAAAATGCTTTTTTTACTTACTTATAAATAGGAACATTAAACGTGATCATTAAAGTGTTGATATCACCTTTTTCTGAATTATGCGAAATTTTCAAATCAATTAACTCCAAACTGCCAAAAAAAAAAAAAAATCTTGAAATTCTAAAAAAGGTTTTTTTCCTAATATTCAGTAAAAAACTAAAACGTGATCACTAAAATTTTGATATCACCTTTCCCTGAATTAATCGCCGTTTTCGACTCCTTTTACCCCAATGTGCACTGTCTGCAATTGATAACATTTGAAGAATTGCAGACAGCGCAAGAAAAAGATTTTTCGTTGATAGGCAAAATTTTTGTTTCATGACCTTCTAAACTTTTTCTTTTCGAAACCAAAGTCGTTTCAGATAAGTTAAAAAAATAATATAAATATAATTAAAACTAATCTAACAAACATATCTATTCCAGCCTAATTTTTAATCTCAATAATAAAATTAATTTTCATAACAGTCAGACATATTAAATCTTTATTATTTCTACATAAAAAATTAAAATAATAAAAAACATATTTATTTTTTACTTATCTTAACTATCTTATCATATATTTAGACAAAAAACTCACAGCTTCTCAGCTTTTAACCATACGCCCTTGGCGGGTATCATAACAAAACTATGTTTGGAAATTTCCAATTTATCGGGTGTTTTTTCCGATAACGAAAATCTAAATTTAGACAAAAGTGTTATCAAACCAATACGAACTTGCATGCGACCAAAACGTAAACCAATGCAATTGCGAGGACCATCACCGAATCCTAAAAATGATTGAGGATGACGTGATTGCACTTCTGAGGGATGGAAACGTTCAGGTTGGAATTCTAAAGGATTTTCATAAATATCAGGATCATAATGGATAGCTTTGACGGGAACATAAACCCAGGTACCCTTTTCCATAACCACATCTGTGTCGGGTACTTTATAGTCTTCCATACAAATGCGTTGAAGAAAAGCTAAAGCGGGATAAAGGCGGAGGGTTTCTGTGGTAAAACACAAAAGAAATTTAAAATATATATATTTTTTTTTATGTAGAAACAAGTAATTCTTACCTGATATCACCTGATCCAAATAGGACATTTCCATCATGGCCTCATAGGTTAATTCATTATTATGTTTCTTTAATGTTTCCAATATTTCATTTCTTAATTTCTCTTGTTTATCGGGATTTTTAGCCATTTCATATAAACCATAACTCATATTACTTGACGAGGTCTCAAATCCAGCCGCAAAGAATACAAATAATTGAGCTGCCACTAAATCCAAGGATAATAAAGGTTTACCATTTTCATCCTTTTTATTTTTTAAATCAATCAAAAGATCTATAAAATCATTGCGTTTAATATTAAGTTTCTCTCTCTCCAATACCGTTTCTTTTACAATGCGCACAAAGAAATTTTCTAGATCACGAGGAAATCGCTTAAGACCCACCATATTTAAAATTTTACCATAAAATATAGAAAATAAACGATACCTAATGGAAAAATCATTACGACCAAATATACGTCTGCCCACTTGACGAAATTCTACATTAGAATCATTTAAACTATTGCACTGTATACCAAATACACAAGTGCCTATGACATCGGTGGTAAATCTAGCATTCATATCATGCATTTCTACACAATGGCTGGGAGAATTATTAAGTTCTCTTTCAAAAGATTTGGCAAATTCTTTAGCCACTTGCACCATGGTGGGAAACATATACTTCATTTTACCCGAAGTAAAAGTAGGAGTCAATTTGGTTCTTAAATTACGCCATATTTCACCATCGGCACTGAATAAATGTTGTGCTAACACATCCTTGGGATTATGAAACTCAAAACGATCTACAAATTTTGAGAAATCCTTAATCAACACCGTCTTAACCAAGTCCAAATCCAATATTACTGCTATGGGCCTGGTATAAATATAAGTGCCTGCTAATTTTGCTTTTCCTTTAAATGCATCGTAAAGTTCTTGTAGCAATTGGCTGTGATGCATGGTGGTTAGTTTAGGTATATTTCCCCATATTGGATTTATTTGCAGTTGTTTAACTCCTCTGTTCTCCCAATAAGTATATTTTAGTTTGAAGAATGCAATGAGAGCAGAAAATACTGTCCATATTATTATAAGCCAATAGTTCATTTTAATTTGTCTATTTAATTTTTAATTTTCTTAAATAAAAAATATTTTTTTAGACTACTTGTTGTCGTCTGTTCTTACTTCTAAATACTATAATTTAAAAGAAATTTTCATACAATTTTATGTGATAATTTTCTGCTAGAATATATTGCTTATCTTTTACTTTCTCTAAGTATCTTATTTGATAACATGAAAAGTAATGACGTGTTGAGGGTTTGAACAACATATAAACAGTGGTTTTATCTAAATAAAATTAAGTAAATTAAAAATTTGTTCTTTACTAAGTTAAAATAATGATTCACTAAAAATAGATTGTAGGAAAACTGATAACATTTTGAATAAAAATATGAAAACCGTGCATGATATACCATTTTTTTACAATTTGTTTTGATTTAAGTTACTGTTCATGGGTTTATACTTCCAATGTCTACCAAGATCTGGAAACAATATAATCAATCCAACAATCATATAAAAAAGATAACAATAGTATCCAGAACTTCTTCAGAATAAAGTGTTAAAAGGCAATTAAAAAAAAAAAAAATTAATTATATTATAACAATAAAAATGCTTGTTATTTATTAGGGTGATCGACGTGTTTTTCCAACCGGTTTTAAAACCGGTTTTTTCAGTCAGTGAAATAAAATGCTATTTTTGAAACCGGTTTTTTTAAACACAAAAAACCGGTTTCAAAAATAGCATTTTATTTCAGAAAACATGTACTAAATAGTGATAGTGATATTTGAAAATTTTGGAATAATTTTTTAAATATTCATAAAGACTGATTTCTTATGTTTTTAAAATATAGTTTAAGTCTAAATTGGAATTTATTCTGTAATATTAAACAAATAAATAATTAATAATTATCCTGTATGGCCCAATTTAATTTTTTTGATCCAATATTTCCTTTATTTTTTAAAGGTGTTGTGTTAAAAAAGTTTCACCTGCAGAATCGTTTCAATTGAGACTTAATTAATATACTATCTCCATATTAAGCCATAGTTTCTGTTTATGCTAACTAAAATTTAGATGATTTTTTCTACAATTTTGAAACATAATTATCTTCTAGTCATCTAGATATATAATTTGCTTCGCATTTTTTCTCTTTCCAGAGCTTTCTGAAGCTACCAAACGACGTAGAAAATTCAAATTTGGCTTAATTATAAAACTTTTTATCCAACAAATCTTAATGGAGCCATATTTTGAAATTTTTATCAGGGAGCGGATATAAGAGGATTTATGTGTCTTTTTCTAAGAATTTTTTTTCTCTTTTAAGAGCTTTCTAAAGCTCTCAGAAGACATAGAAAATTAAAATTCAGCTTAATTATAACCCTATTCTTCCTACAAATCCTAATGGAGCCAGATTTTGAAATCTCTATCAGGGAGCGAAAATAGGTGGAAATATATATATGGATTTAAATATATCTTTCCTAAGCAATGTTTCCTTTCCAGGGCTTTCTGAAGCTCCCAGACGACGTAAGTAACTAAAAATCGGCATACTTATAAAACTATTCGTTCAACAAATTCTAATAATGCTAGATGTTTCTATCAGGGACCAAAAAGTCTGTTTTGGTATTAAGAACTTTTGAGTTGCAATACTTATTGTTTGCTCTCCAAATCCTATAAAAAACTCATTCTGTATTTCGGCCAGGGAGCGCATTTACGACGATTTTTTTATTTTGAAAGGTTTACGAATTTAAAACTTTAATCAATATAATTCCAATAAATTTGAACGGCTTCAAATAATTGACTTCGATTAGGGAGAGGAAGGTGTCTAAATGTTGTTCATATTTTTTTCTTTTAATTTTCGGATTTGTTTGTGCATATTTTCATTATTATATTATTTTTCCTGACATTTTTAGGCTTTTACGCTTGTATTTAATAAATTTTAACTTAATTATAAGAATTGATTTTTTTTTAAAGAAATGTAGTCTTTTGATATAAATATTAACTTCTGCAAAAAACCGGTTAACCGGTTTTTTCTGAATTTCAAAAAGTGCAACCGGTTTTTTTAAAATACCAAATATTCGAACTATTCGAAAACCGGTTTCTCAAAAAAGTCGAATAATCGATCACCCTATTTATGCATATCTAGGTGGTTCTTTTTTATATAGAGGAATGATTAATTTCATATCAAAGCGGACGAAAACCAGACATTTTCGGATTTTATGAAATTAAAATCAAAATTGAATTTGGAGACTCTTTTGATTTATGAGTTATGAAGCAAAATATGGCAAAAATCCTTTTTTTTATGCATGTAAAAATTTAAATTATTTACAAAAAAATATTTTAAATACACTGCACAGAGGGCCAGGGAGATAGATTTTTGGCCAAAACCCGTTATTGGACTTGCTGATTCCAAAATTGAACTAAAAAATAAAAAATTCAAAATGGCGGAATTTTTAAAAAATTGTCTGATCCAGCTAAAATTTTGTATATAGGCAGTTTTAGAGTTGTTTAATTTAAAACTGAAATCAGAATTTGAAAAAACAAAATGGAGGACTCAAAATGTTTCTTTAAGTTATGTTGATTTCTACAAAAATATAATTTTTTTTATAATCGATAAATGTGTCAAAAACCAAATACAAGAAAACTTTGAAATATGAATTCTATAAAATTATCGAAAATTTAAAAAAAAATTCAAAATGGCTGAAACAATATGGCGTCCAAAATTTTTTGTTGCTGTATCTTTCTAAAATTAAGTTTTTTGTTTGTTTTGATGTTACTGAATTCAAGAACAAACATTAAAAATTCAAGTAAGAAAGTTATAGTCGATCTATTCAGACAATATAACACCCTACACCATTACATTTGTACATTAAAATTATTTTCGAAAATGGACCTACTATGAAATTAGTTTATATGATTTTTACTGATTTTAAAGTTAATTGTGTCAAATATTGCCATTACACTGTAATTTATGTTCGATTTTGGGACTTAAAGTGATTTTCGAAAGTGGGCTTTATATGGGAGGCATACCTAATTGTAGACCGATCTTCCTGATATTTTGTACTCCGATTTAATAATGTATTAAACTTATTTGTACTGAATTTTAAAACCCTATTTGTGGGGTGTTTGTATGGGAGCGAGTTGAAATAATTGACGAATCACGACCAATTTCCATACAGTTTTTCTTCTTTTAAATAGAGGTAAAAAATTAACTGCATCTATAATTATATCGAAATTATCCATTTTTATGTAAATACACTGGATAGTTATTTATTTGAAAAATATATAAATGTTTTCTTAAAATTTATGTTATTTTGATATCTAGGAACACTATTATAAATTGGTGCAATATGGTCATTTATCATTTGGAACAAGTTTGGGCAACTTTTTCAAAAACTAACATTCTATTAGATATAAAAATAGAAATAAATTGCTTTTATCGGTCTGAGGATTTGTGTGGATTTCTTTAGAAGATGGTTATTATCAAAAAAGTTTTAACTTATTTGATTAAAATTTAAAAAAATATACTATATGTAAATAATTTAAATTGGGGATATTTTTGTTATAATTACCGGTTAACATCTAATTGATGCGAAAAAAAAACTTCAGCTTTTGTCATAAAAATATGTAGCAAAAACCCAAAAAATTGGCCCTTCAATAAAATTAATTTCTAACAACTTTTTTAACTTTGGATCGATACAGAAGGAAATGGTGTAGATGAATAACAAAAAAAATTTCGGAAAACATGCTCTTAAATGTTCCTAATAAATTGCCATATTCGTTATTTTCAAATTCTTAAAAACTACTTATGGCCAAAAATCTATCTCTCTGGCCTTCTGTGCACTGGTCAACAAAAAAATCCTCTCCCATAGACGAATAGTTGGGCTTGATGTATTTTGATGTTCTAGACACTAATTTGCTTTCAGTTTTTTTTCCATTAGGTCTGAATTTTATTTTTATGGGCGTGTCTAATATTTCGCCCATAGTAAGGCCATTACTTTAGTATATTTCCTCATAACTCAAGAACGGTGTGTACGATTGACACCAACAGATGCGTGATAAAAATATCTTTAAATCATACAAACTTAATTTTTTATATGCTCAATAGTTTTGAAGTTATTATGAAATAATTGCCAAAAAAGAAAATCATTTTCATGCAAAATTTTAGATTTTAAAATTTAAAAGAATTAATAAAATTTCTTTTAATAAATGAAAACATCAAAAATGTTACAGTTTATAATCTTTATCTTAAAGCTGGTAAGGCTGCTAATAAAATAAGGTATGTATCTTCAAAATTTATGCACAAATTTTATTCACAGTTAAGTAAAAATATCCATGTTACATATAATTGAGTAGAAATACAGTGGTGGCCAAAAAAAAAAATATTTTTCCTTGAGACAAAAATAGGTAGACTAGGTTAATATTGATGAGTTAAACAAGAATCTGCATTCACTTTTTTTTCTATCGCGTACTGTTTTTTTTTAATGAACATGAGTAATATCATCACCTTATTCATCGGTCACACTATAAAATTCGAGAATAGTTTGTCAAATTTAGGCTATAACTCAAGAACCGTTTACACAATTTTGATAAATGATACACCAAAAGATGCATACGAAATTTCAAGGCATGTCGTCAATATTTTTTATTCGCTCCAGAATTTCAGAGTTATGGATCAAAATTTTCACGATTTTCCAAAAAAAAAAAAACGATTTTCCAAAAAAAAAATAATAATAATCTTTCGCTACTAATTATCGAATAACTATTAACTGGATACAAAATTATGTAAACTCAGCTCAAAGACAATTTATATCACTATCCACTGGACTTTAATTTATCTTAATTGGACAAACCGTTCTCGAGTAATACAAGAGTGACTTCCTAAAGGCGGGGTCATAGTAGTCAGCCCATGAAAAAAATCAATGCGTGATAGAAAAAAGTAAAAGCTAATTCTTATTTAGCATATTAAATCCCATCTAATTCGCCTATTTTTTATTTAAGACGAAAAAAAAAAAAATTTTTTTCCCGACTAAGCTATTTCCACTTAACTGTAGGTATGCATGGGTATCCCAACTTAACTGTGAATTTAATTAAGATTTGTGCATCAATTTTTATGATACGTGGCTTTATTTACTCGTAGTTTCGCCAGCTTTGAGATAAAAAAGATAAATTGAAATATTTATGATGTTTTCACTTTCAAAAAGAAGTTTTAGTAAAAAGAAGAAATCTTGAATTTAGCATGAAAAATTTTTTTTCGGACACTTATTTCGAAATATCTCCTATAACTATTGAGCGGATAAAAATTTGATAGTAGAACGACTTTTAGTCCGCACAATTTGGTGTATCACTTATATAAATCGTGCATACCGTTCTCGAGTTATAGTGAAATATACTCGAGTAATAGGCTTATTAGACACGCCCATAAAAAAAAAAAAATCGGAAAAAACTGAAAGCAGATCCAAGTTTAGCATACGGAATTGCATCTAGTCCACATATTTTTTTTAAAGGCGCACGAAAAAGATTTTTTTGTCGACCAGTGATATTTATACTTATTACTAAAAGGTTTCTTAATAGAAAGTTTTAAATGGAACCATCAACTTTAGGTATTTTAGTTTGTTTTCCTCAAGTATTTGAAAATTAAGATTTTTCAAAATATTTTTATTAATTTTTTGAAAATTGTCTTTAAATACATTTATTTTGAACTTTGATGGAATGGAACTTTTGTAAGAAGTTAAAGAACAAAATTATCTATCGAATAAAGGAAATTTGAAGTCAATATCTTTGTTGAGTCCAAAAATAAACGATCATCACCTTTCCCTGAATTAAGCGCCATTTTTATCTGTTTTACCGCATTCTGCGTTGGAAAGTAGAGCTTATCAAAGAAATCGCAGTCATTAGTTTGAGTTCATTAGCATTACTAATGATTAGTATGATTTTTTTTTTTTTAAATTCCATCTTATAGCCACAATAACTTTTATGTTTCTTATTTTAAGAACATAAAATATTATTAACCCATTTCCAACCACTGTTGCATTTTCGCATCAGTAACTTTATCTATACCATAACTAATTTAGTTTACATTTAATGATAATGTTTTATATATGCACATTTAGCTTTGGAATGTTAACTAAATAAATTGAGGCAAAAAAATTAATTCCGACGAATTTTTATCCCCGGTAGAGCGGATCAAAAAAAGGTCTATAAAAAATTGGTGTTGCGAAAACGCATCAATGGTCAATTAGGGGTAGTTTGATTTAGCTACAGTACGCAAGGTGGCGCACTGAAAATATGAAAAATTTTAAGGTAATCAAGTATATTAAAATTATGCAAAATAATTAAGAAAACCATTATAGATGAACGAATATAGAATTTTTTGAATTAAGACTTCATGTGCAATAGACTTTTTTACTCTAGCCTTATAAAAGTTGTATTCTACATTATTTATGACTTATGTAGTAAAAAAAAATAAGCAATTGTCAGCAAATTACAAGTGGTTCTATTTTTACAATCATTGAGAACAAATGTAAGAAAAAGAATTTCCAAATGATCGATGCTACCTGAATATGAAGTGTATTTTGTGAAGGATGCTATTATATTGAATATGATCACAAAAATTCAAGGAGTTATCTGAAAAATGTCAAAAACTGATGAATAAAACCAATAAAATTATGTAATTTATTGCTAAATTTTTTCCATTGTCTTAAAAAAGGGATAATAAATTTTCTTCAAAGGTCATAAAATTTGCAAAAGAAAAATATAAAATTTACAATTTTATGATTACACATTATAATTTTTTATTCAAAGTATTAAACAATTTTAAAAACCATTATGAATAGGTAAACTTTTACAATTTTCGAAACAGCCTTTTTCTATAAAGGCTCTACTCAAAGTGATAGTTCATTTTGGATTTTCAATTAAATGAGATTAAAAGGATATCAAAATATAAACAAAATAAAATCTCCAAGGATATTCAAGGTATAATAAAGAAAAAATCTGTGAATATACTATGTGCACAAATGAATGAAAGCAAACAAATTTTTTTCTTAGTCATTTGAAAATTGGTACATTATCCCAATTTTAAAATCCTGCTTCAATTGGAATGCATCATATTATGAGCCACTGCATTTGGTACATTAGCAGGATTTACGATTTTAAAAATTCGGGAATATTCTGCATGAATAACAGAATCGATTTACGTAACATTTGTGTTTGAAGCACAATGTGGTTAGACAGCCTGTATGAAGTACCAAAATGCTTTCCTGACCACCGTATTAAAATCTTAATCGAGATAATGCGCAAACTGATAATCGAATGCAATATACAATGCTTTAACGTGTAACATATTTTATTTAATATATAATATTTTTTATACATTATATGAAATTATTTAGTCTTACACCATAAGTTATTTAACGTTTTTACGTCAGTTGCCTTAAATTTCAATTGGCATGGTCCACCTCCAATTTTTTTGTTCACACTTAACATATTTAACATACAATTTGTAAAATAATCACAAAACTAAACTTAAATGACAAATAAAACTAATTTTTCCATACAATTTGTTTAAACGTAAACTTCTTATTCGAGCGAAACAACATAGCTCTAATAGACCATTGATGCGTTTTCGCAACACCCGATATTTCTGAAACTAAAATAACTAGGATCACAAATCTTTCGATTTTATGATCACAATCACTAAAATAGACCCCATACCAAATTTTATTAATTTATCTTAAGTGGTAAGAAATGGGTTAATGTCTCATAAAAAATCCTTTGATCTACTTCGAATATTTGTGTCACTTGAAAATAAATATTCGCTACATTGTAATCTGCAAGTATACATAATTTTCCTTCTAAAATAACAATATTTACTTAGTCACCAAAAAGTTTCGAAGAAAGTCTATAATATCATCTAGTAACCCTTATCACTTCAACCACTGTGCACTTACCTACTTTTTCTGTTCTTGAGTCATCTTCATAAATAACACAACAATTAAACAACATTACTATATGTATATTAAAATAAAATCAAAAGTCATGATATTCTACATTAATTAAATAATTGACTAACTAATCATAATTTGTTGTAATAGGTCAGTTATATTATGATATGACATTAAGTTATCAAGATATAAATACATATTTGTTTCATAATTGTTAATTACTCATTAAATTGATTTCAATAGAACGTGAGAATTAGTTATTAAATATTATTTTTATTCACTTTCATTGTTTATAGCGACTTGCAAAAGATAAATGTTGGTTGACTGAGTCTTAATAGATAAATTAGTAGAGGTAGTCATATTTATCTAAGAGATAAGATATGATAAGTAACTATTAAGAAGACTTTTGGACATTGACTCTTTAGATAAGAAATAATCAAGATGAAAAACAGAAATTATTTAAATCAAATTTATTAAAAATAAAAAATTTTATCTTTTTCAAAATGTAAATATTTTTTACATTTGAAATGTAAGCAAATATTATGATTTTGCAAATCATAATATTTGCTTACATTTATTAATATATCGCATGTAATGTCAAAATTATTTGGATACTAATAATTTATTTTAGTTGTTTTTTTCCTCCTGTATTTTTTATAACTTTATGTATCTGGTAATAATAAAACTCACGGTTGTTAAGCGCCTAATATAACTTTAATATTTTTATGTTTCATAATGGGTATGAGTATGACAAAAAAGCAATTATCAGGTGTCAAATTTCCAACAATCGTAAAAAAAAACACAGTTGATGGCATTGTTTTTGCTGTTGTTATGACTATATTGTCTGTCTACTATAAAAACAACACTTCAACTCTTTTTTTGTTCTTCAATTGTTAAGGAAAACGCTTATTATTGAGAGAATTTTTTTATGTAATAAATGCCGGAAAACGTTATTTACGTAGTGAAGGTAGAAGATATTTTGCTATAACAAATAGTACTTTCTAAGGTTTAACTGATTTTGTATGTTTTATTTATATTTATTTTTTTACATTGGGTAATATGTATACAGGTAATCATCAGGTACTCTATTAAGTAGTTACATATATTTTAGTACTTTTAAAATATAAGAGTTAATGTTTTTAATATTAGAAGTATTAATTTAATTAATGATAATAATAATGATAAGAAACAAAAATAACGCTTGAAGTACAAACTTTTGATAACAAAATCTGTACGATCCAACAATATTGAAAACCTGTTGTTTTACATTTAAACTGTGGGGCATTATAAGTAGTAGCACAATGGGAAATATTTGTAATTTTCTATTCATAATTTAGTATCATTTTAATTTCTAATAATAAATGAACATAGATTTGCACCCATAATCTCTATAATATTTTTAATTTTAAGCCATTTAGTATGCATAGAAAAATGTTAAGTTATCGCCTGACCATATCAGCAGATGTCCTCAAATAAAGTATAATTTCATATTGATTTTGATGTGGAGGTAAATAGACCAGCATATGGGCAACTCTCATTTTACTCTCATTTTACTTTCACCTGAAATATTTTTTAACTTTTGATTTTTTTAAATAACTTTTGATGCAACTATATTAACATTATTTGGTGGTGTAACAGAACAAAAAATTCGGTACCTGAAACGGTTCCATGTGGTGCCGGCAAGCACTCAAAGTCAAAAATATAAAAAAAGTATTTGAAACTAACAAGTTTTTTCATTCTTTTGATTGCTGTAATCGCGAATTTTAGCAATAGTGTCCATTTTAAACACTTGTAGCAAAAGATCAGCATGGATTTAATTAGCGTGCCAGTGTCAAATTGTGTTTTTAGAAAATTGAAAAAATGTTCAGTTTTTTTACTAGGGATTTTACGCTGTTAAGGGTAATGCAAAATTCAAAATGGAGCTTAATAGCCCTTTAAATTCTGCATCATTTGATATACATTTCGTTAATATGCCCTTAACAGAAATGCTGTAGGAGCTATCCAAACTTGGAGAGAAAAAACGTAAATGTCTCCAAGAGGTGCATTTTTCTCGAAGCACACGCAACGTTACACAATATCCGATTAAAAAAATTAGAAAAAAAAATAAATCTGAAATTTCCAAACGGTTAATCCGATTTTAATGAAACAAAGATACAGTGATAGTAGAAATTAAGGCGAGCTTAAGTTTTGAGCATGGATCATATAGACCTACCGGGGGCGGGTTCACAGGGTCCCAAATATTTTGAAAATTTTTAAAAACTATCTTGGTTCGTTATATCTGAATTGATTTCAAAGAAATTTCTTCAAGATATTGGGCTTCAAAGATATATATTTTTACATTTTGACCTACCCTGATGAAGTTTTTTCGTTATAGCTGATCCAAATTTCACTCGATTTTCTGGAAATATATCCATATTTTATATTTGTATTTAAGATACACCATTGTTGAGTACATAGATGCAATAATTTTTGATTTAGGCCTATAAACAGAATTTTGAAAATTTTTTTTATAAGTTTGTAAAATTGACACCGTTCGGTAAAAGTCATTCACGCGAATAGGTCCGTGTTGCACTAGAGCCAAGCAATATTGGTACTAAATAACGTTGATGTGCCATTAAAAAATTTTCGAATTTTTCTTGAACCCCAAAAGTAAACGAATTTGAAGTATTTTTAATTTTTTTAGCAACTGTTAAATTTTTCAAATTTATGACTAAAAACGAGTAAAAAAGATTTAATCTGTTACCATATCAGTATAACCTTTTGGAAAGAGTAAAATAAAATATACAAATATAATGCGTTGATACAAATATCTATAAGATTAAATGGACTATAGGGCGATTCCAGAAAGTAGGTTTATACCATACAATTTGACAATGTTGTTTCTACTTACATGAAACTATTTATATCGAATATTAACTAACATTCTTATCGGATTTATGTACTTTAATTTAATTTTAATGGAAGAGGAGTTTATATACATAGAGAGAACAGATTCGTTGTGGCAACCGAATTTTTCACCAATCGAATTTGTTCGGTTCCACGTACTATCTAATAATTCGGTAGTAAACATCGAATAATTCGTTCTTGATTAGTAAATAAAATGGTAGAAAGCACTGAATTAAAATTAAATTCGGTTTGAAAAACTGGAATTATCCATGCAAACAACCGAAACATGGAATATAAAATTCGATTCACCTAAATAATTTATTTTAATGAAAAACATTTACAGTTGATTTTTATTTCTTTATATTTTATTATACATACAAATTTAAATTTTAACACATACATATTAAATTCAACAAATATTACGTACATAGATACAAGAACATTTATTCAATTAATGGACTTCTTGGGGTGCTTCTATTTTATATCTTTTTAAGTATAAAACAAGCGCGAATGTTATACTCGGCCCGCTCGAATCTATATACCCACCATCAAAGTAGGCAGTAAAGTGGGCGGACCACGGCCATTTTTGTTTCCGACTTTACATTTTGCCCATTTTCAATACCAAACAAACCTTATATAAGATAAATATTTGTGCCAAATTTCGTCTCCTACGTTGCCCCGTTCGAGCTCTATCCTGCTTTCAACAGACGGACAGACGGACGGACATAGCTAGATCGATTCAGAATTCAACCAGGACCCAGAAAATATATACTTTGTGGGGTCTTAAATGATTCCTTCGACATGTTACACACGGAATGACAAAATCAATATACCCCCCATCTTTTTGATGGTGGGTATAACAAGCGCGAATGTTATATTCGGCCCGGCCAATTCTATATACCTACCACCAACTTTTTTTTAATTTTACGTTATATGGGAGGGGGCGGGTAAGTGAGCAGTAAAGTGGGCGAACCACGCCCATTTTTTGTTTCCGAGTTTACATTGGTCCTTGAACTTTTTTTTTTTTTTTGTATACGTAAAAAATTTCGTTGTCGTACATGCTTTTGTTGAAGAAATATCAGCAGAAAAGTATAAAACGGACACCCTGTGTTTCTAGTTTTTACCCCATAACTTTTTTGTTTATTAACTGATCTTTCCCATTTTCAATCCCAAACAAACCTTATATAAGGCAAACATCTGTGCCAAATTTCGTCCCTCTACGTTTTTCCGTTCGAGCCCTATCCTGCTTTCAACAGACGGACAGACGGACGGAATATGCCCTTAACAGAAATGCTGTAGGAGCTATCCAAACTTGGAGAGAAAAAACGTAAATGTCTCCAAGAGGTGCATTTTTCTCGAAGCACACGCAACGTTACACAATATCCGATTAAAAAAATTAGAAAAAAAAATAAATCTGAAATTTCCAAACGGTTAATCCGATTTTAATGAAACAAAGATACAGTGATAGTAGAAATTAAGGCGAGCTTAAGTTTTGAGCATGGATCATATAGACCTACCGGGGGCGGGTTCACAGGGTCCCAAATATTTTGAAAATTTTTAAAAACTATCTTGGTTCGTTATATCTGAATTGATTTCAAAGAAATTTCTTCAAGATATTGGGCTTCAAAGATATATATTTTTACATTTTGACCTACCCTGATGAAGTTTTTTCGTTATAGCTGATCCAAATTTCACTCGATTTTCTGGAAATATATCCATATTTTATATTTGTATTTAAGATACACCATTGTTGAGTACATAGATGCAATAATTTTTGATTTAGGCCTATAAACAGAATTTTGAAAATTTTTTTTATAAGTTTGTAAAATTGACACCGTTCGGTAAAAGTCATTCACGCGAATAGGTCCGTGTTGCACTAGAGCCAAGCAATATTGGTACTAAATAACGTTGATGTGCCATTAAAAAATTTTCGAATTTTTCTTGAACCCCAAAAGTAAACGAATTTGAAGTATTTTTAATTTTTTTAGCAACTGTTAAATTTTTCAAATTTATGACTAAAAACGAGTAAAAAAGATTTAATCTGTTACCATATCAGTATAACCTTTTGGAAAGAGTAAAATAAAATATACAAATATAATGCGTTGATACAAATATCTATAAGATTAAATGGACTATAGGGCGATTCCAGAAAGTAGGTTTATACCATACAATTTGACAATGTTGTTTCTACTTACATGAAACTATTTATATCGAATATTAACTAACATTCTTATCGGATTTATGTACTTTAATTTAATTTTAATGGAAGAGGAGTTTATATACATAGAGAGAACAGATTCGTTGTGGCAACCGAATTTTTCACCAATCGAATTTGTTCGGTTCCACGTACTATCTAATAATTCGGTAGTAAACATCGAATAATTCGTTCTTGATTAGTAAATAAAATGGTAGAAAGCACTGAATTAAAATTAAATTCGGTTTGAAAAACTGGAATTATCCATGCAAACAACCGAAACATGGAATATAAAATTCGATTCACCTAAATAATTTATTTTAATGAAAAACATTTACAGTTGATTTTTATTTCTTTATATTTTATTATACATACAAATTTAAATTTTAACACATACATATTAAATTCAACAAATATTACGTACATAGATACAAGAACATTTATTCAATTAATGGACTTCTTGGGGTGCTTCTATTTTATATCTTTTTAAGTATAAAACAAGCGCGAATGTTATACTCGGCCCGCTCGAATCTATATACCCACCATCAAAGTAGGCAGTAAAGTGGGCGGACCACGGCCATTTTTGTTTCCGACTTTACATTTTGCCCATTTTCAATACCAAACAAACCTTATATAAGATAAATATTTGTGCCAAATTTCGTCTCCTACGTTGCCCCGTTCGAGCTCTATCCTGCTTTCAACAGACGGACAGACGGACGGACATAGCTAGATCGATTCAGAATTCAACCAGGACCCAGAAAATATATACTTTGTGGGGTCTTAAATGATTCCTTCGACATGTTACACACGGAATGACAAAATCAATATACCCCCCATCTTTTTGATGGTGGGTATAACAAGCGCGAATGTTATATTCGGCCCGGCCAATTCTATATACCTACCACCAACTTTTTTTTAATTTTACGTTATATGGGAGGGGGCGGGTAAGTGAGCAGTAAAGTGGGCGAACCACGCCCATTTTTTGTTTCCGAGTTTACATTGGTCCTTGAACTTTTTTTTTTTTTTTGTATACGTAAAAAATTTCGTTGTCGTACATGCTTTTGTTGAAGAAATATCAGCAGAAAAGTATAAAACGGACACCCTGTGTTTCTAGTTTTTACCCCATAACTTTTTTGTTTATTAACTGATCTTTCCCATTTTCAATCCCAAACAAACCTTATATAAGGCAAACATCTGTGCCAAATTTCGTCCCTCTACGTTTTTCCGTTCGAGCCCTATCCTGCTTTCAACAGACGGACAGACGGACGGACATAGCTAGATCGACCCAAGAATCTAACCAGGACCCAGAAAAACTTTGTGGGGTCTTAAATGATTCCTTCGATATGTTACACACGGAATGACAAAATCAATATACCCCCCATCATTTTGATGGTGGGTATAAAAATCCGTATGAATGATATTGACTGAGGAAAGGAAACGGATGAATTTTGAGACACATTATTTTCGAAAATATGAAATTATTTGTATCGGTTGTTGTATTATTAGCATTTACAAACTTTTCATCGTTAATTTTTGTTAGATGAAAGATGAACTCATTGTTTGTATGTTTTTGTTGCCTGAAGATACATATGTCCGTATTAGCAGCATTATTAAATGTTTGTGTCCTTTGAGCCAATTTGCTTAAAATTTCAAACGTTTAAATACATTTCTTTAATGATTTCAAAAATATATGTATATACCCACAACTTCCCCCATGTTTAATAATTCATTTCGATAGCGGTCATTAATAATTGGTATTAAAAAATATTAATTCAAATTTAATTTGATTGCATCTGCCGATTATGACACATTTGTTTTAATAAAAGTTTAAAATGGCTATTTTAACTATTTTTTTAAATCCTGTAACACTAATTTGATTATAATATTGCTTACATAGTTTTAAATATGGAAATACAGTAGAGTTTTTATATTCTTAATAAAAACAATTAAATTTCAGTTTAAACTATTATATTCATATAGTTGTAACCATTTTCTAACCAATCTATTTTCTGTGTGTAGGAGCTATGATAAATAATGGTCCGATCTTCAAGAAAAGGTCAAAGATTAAACCTTATACAAGACTTCTTTGCACCGGCATTTATGACCAATAAACACCTATTCCGTGAGGACACTTGTAACTGAGCTAGGTGAAATAATGAGTTGATTATCACCAATTTAAATAGGCTTCGTCCTTGTGCCAAAATAAATATTCGTGCCAAATTTGATCAAAATATCTTCAAAAGCTAGTCAGCCGACCACACGGACGGACATATAGGATTAAACTGATTTCAAGCTCAAAAAATATTTTTTTTTTTTTTTTTTTGGTTCCAACCACTTTGGAAAAGTTATATTTATTCACATAAATCAGTTCTAAATCGGAACTTAAAAACTGGATACATTGTGTTCTCTTATGAAAGGAAAAAGATTTTTTTGCAAACATTCTTTGATGTACTTTTCGGTATTTATACAGCCCACTTTAACAAATGACTTGCTTTTTTGCCGCAGCTGCATAAATCTTGCAACACCACGAACTCTATAGGCAATTTTATCAGCTTTTCGGTCCTAAAATTATCTTTAACATTTCCTCGAGTATCAGAAATATAAAAACATACGTTTCATCGTACTTTACACAACATGAGTATTTTTGTATGAAATTCGGTTTTAATTTCCGAGAACTATTCTTGGCTTCTAAATTTTTTGCAGCATTCCAATCTGGAATTATTTGGACTTTATATGTTCTTAACTCAGCAATAGCTTTAACTTTTTGCACCAAATAGTCAGAGCACTGAGTTAACCGGACTGCTTTTCTACCAGATGTGTTTAGAGTTCTTTTCAATATATTTTCAATTTTCTTGGCCTTCCCAATATCATGTGGACCTTTTTTCTTCCCGAATCAGGTTTCCTTTCAATGGCCGAATTCTCTTGATATTGTTTAATAACCTTTATATATTTAATTTAATAAATTTGTATATTTAATTTTATAATTTTTGAAATGTTTGAAATATGAATATTTTTCGTTAGAGAACTTCATAAAATTTTTACAATTGCTTGTTTTATGACAACAAAGCATTTAGGAATATTAAACTCGACTTCTTAAAGACAAAGTACAGTGAAGTTAAAAATTTGGACAAAATTTGTATTTTACCACAGATTTTAATAAAGACAAAAATCGTTCAATTCATTTTGCAAAAATTTAAAAAAAAAATGCTAATTTTATTATACAAATTACAAAATGTAAAATTATGCAAAAGATCTATGGAGTAGCACAAAAAAACAGAATACCATGAAAAGGAACTTTTGGACGAGAGATTTTTTAGAAGAGAAATAGTGCTCTAGCAAGAAAGTACTAATTATGTTCCATTTACTCACTAGAAGTTTTTAAAGTTGCAGGATTAAAACGACTCGCCGTAACCATGTTTGAATGAAAGTAAGAAATTCAAACTCTAAAAACGCTCAGGAGAAAATACTTTAATTATCTCTTCAATCATTAGTTTAATAACTGAGATCAAATAAGAGATGATTTCCAATATCAGGTTTAAACAGAGTTTTAAATGTGCAGAGAAAACGAAATTTAAACAATTGTTATTGTACTGATTTTTCAAATTAAATGAATTCTGACTTATACATTGTGAAACACGTTTTTGGATATCCGCACAATCGTTATTCATACATATATCAGACATGTATCAAAAAATGTCGTATTTGAGGCAGAAAATTAAAGGCATTTCATATACTTTATTTAAACATTTTTACACAAGCTCCTAAAATCTCTTTGAAAATGAATTTATTAAAAATTCACTTAAAAATTTAGAGTTTAATAATTTTTAAAGTAGTGGCTGATGAACGTCTTAACCGAAACCGTTTGAGGTAATTTAAATGTTAGTTCAAATGGTATGAAATTGTCTGTAGATTCAATAGGGTGTTCCTATTGAAAATAATTAAAGTGAAATTGTGAAAGTGATCAAATAAAATATTTTCGAAAAATGTCAACTACTTATAATTATAATAATGTTTTTTCCAAATTTCTAGAGATTAATTCTGGATGTTGTCCATACCAATGAAAAATGTATATCGTATATTTAAGATGCCTACAAGATCCTTTCAATAATACAATAAATTCAAAGAATAATGAAATTATATGTATACATAGTTCCCAGCTGGATTTAGCATATTTTATTATATTCGTTAAACAAATTTTGAAAATATATAACCTATTGGACAAAATTACCTTAGAGAGGGACATGAAAAATTGCAAATTTCCCGAGAAATCCTGGTATGCATTCTTCAAAGATAGCCTGTAATAGTTGTAACCTTCTGAAGAACATTTGTCGGTCTTTTAGAGAAACCAAAATTAAGGAAAGAATCTTCATAGAAACAAACATCAAAAACCTATCAATAATTTCAACAGTACGCAGTAAGACTTTTTATCATATAGAATTCGCATAAGGTTTAAGGCATTAAAACCTCTTTAAAAATATATTTATTGCCATCTATATGACAAAGAAGTGAACAATAAATGTCCTCTTTAAAACAAAATTCTATAAATATTATATTAAATAAACTCTTATTATTAAGAATAATATTATGTTGTAAATTTGTATTTTTAAAATACCGAAACTAAAATACCGGTATATACCGGTACAAAGGGAAACGGTATTTGAGTACCGGTATTTTTAACAAAATAATAATTTCGGTATCGGTATTCATAACGGTATCGGTATCCAACCTTGAAAAAAGTCAATAAATATTATAATTAAATGCCTTTTTTTATATATATAAGGTTCTGGCAAATTATGCTGCACCGACGTTTGTTAGAAAAATTAAATAATTAAAATAAAGTAAGGAGTGCGATCGAAAAAATCTTAGCACACGTTTTGCCTCATAACATTTTTCCGAGGCAATATTTAAAATATTTTTTTTATCTAGTTATAATTGAAAAATATGTCAGTCATTATTCTTAATGACAACCATGTTGATTTGTTGCAATTTTCATCAAAATGAGTGGCGAAAATGAAGTATGTGTTATAAATTATTAAGAAATTTCAAAAAAATTTAAATTGATCCTACAAATAATTGGTCAAAGAATTAAATGTCCGCTGTCAAACTGTTTCCAAGGTTATTAAACAATATCAAGAGAATTCGGTAATTTAATATTTTTTTCGCGAAATTTAATTAAAAATTATTTAAAAATTTAACTTTTTTAAGATTTTTCCAGTTTTTTTTAATAATAACGGTATTTACCGGTATTTTTGTTTCGGTACTGGTATACCGTTACCGATATAATTTAAAATACCGTTATCGATACCGTTACCGAAATAAAAATAAATTGAATACCGATTCTGTTACCGATACCGTTATTCGTTTCGGTTTCCAACCTTGCTTTTTTTACATCATTGAAAATTTTTAATATTCAATTACAATTTGAACAAGAAATATTGGACTAACAAATTTTTAAATCTCAGCCATAAAAAGATATCTTAACATAATTTGTAGATTAACTTTTTTATACATGTAGCATATATTACCTTCGACAATACTTAAATACTTCTGTTCAATATTCTTTTATATTTATCCTTTTAAATTGCTGCAAAATTATTTTTTTAATTTATTTTCAAAATGTCTAAAGGAGTTTGTAGTATTCTTTGTAAAAGTGATGGCGGAAATTACAACAATGTTGAGAAAAAGCAGTAACCAAAACAAAGAAGACTGAACCGAAAAAAAATATGTTCTTAGTTAAAATACATTAACACGCAACTTAAAAATGATTTGATTTCGAGTGCAAAAAGGCAGGGAAGGAATGAGGGTAAAAAGGAAAAATGAAGCCTTAGATATTTGAAAAAAGTTTAAGTTTAAATAGAACGAAATAATATTTTTAATTTTTGTTTAACTTTAAATACAGCCATGATTTAGGCACAGTATACTACCTTTTTTCAGTCTATGCCTGTAAATTTTGTGAGGATATCCTTTTCAACAAAACTATTGTATAAAGTATGTTTTATTTTATGAACAACAACACCAATGTTTTAAGTTACAGTTATTAGCAGAAAAGACAGACTTCTTTTGTTTTTATGTTGGGAATTTTCAAATATGTTGTATATAAAAAGTTTGTATATGTGTGTTTCAATATATTCTATTAATGTTTGTGTGTAACATATGGATAACCTCTATAATAGTTAGTCTACAATTATGTGCAATTTTTCTTAAGGTTCACCAACTTAGCAGGTGATTTTCTATTTTATTCTTTAATATTTTAGATATTTATAAACGTTTACTCATACATATATTTGATATATTGACGCAATTATTACTCGTATAGTATTAATTTTTCTTTTATTTTTATTTTTTTGTTCATTTTCAATTTCTGTATTCCCACTACTACTTGTTATTCAGTTTCTAATTTCTATGTGTGTCAGCCACATACTGGTACCAATATTGCAAAATTTATTTATTACTTTTAACGTTGAGCGGTGTAGTATGGTTTTCATTTTTTTTTAATAAATTTCTTTATTAGTTTTCAAAATGTGATGTTTTTTTTTTTTTTAATTTTACATTATTATACTAGCTGTTATACCTAGTAGGTTTTGCAATTTTGAGTACTTTCTTTTATTTGTCTTATTTTTAAGAGCTTTTAAAATATCATTAAATGTTTTTATAGCTTTTCTTTGGGCTTTAACTATTTTTGAAAATTCATAAAATCTGTGATTTCAATCAACTATGGTTTACATGCTAAATTGTAATTTGGTGTTTGTTTGCTTAGAAACAGAATTTAATGGGACATATTTTTTAATGATTTATTTGAGAGTTTTTTTAAAGCAAAAAAGTTTTACTTATATTTAGAAATTTTGTTTGTAAAATTAGAGAAACACTGTAATTTCTTGAATTAGAAAAATAGAAAATATAGTATCATAATTTTATGATAATTGTAGTATAAAATAAAATAAAAATATAAGAAATAGATATATTTTAATCCACTGATTATCAAAAAATCAATAAGTATGTTATTTATGAAAACCATAAGAACTTTATGGACTTAAAAACTAATTTATTTTTTAATAAATTTCGTCTATTATATTGCAGGCGTATTCGGTTTTTGAAAAATTTTTTGAATTTTTGATTCATAACGTTTACGAACTTTTTGGTAAAATTGTTGTGCATTATAGGATAATAATTTTCTAACTTAAATCAATCAGTCACATGGGTTTATGTACAGGTGTATGTTATGACTCTGAGTCATAATTGATGTTCAATGTCGTTAATGTGCCGAATTATCTCATCCTTTAGCTCTTGAATTGCTCTTGGTTTATACATACACTTTTTGTTTTAAATATTCCCAAAGAAAGAAGTCTAACGGTGTCAAATCATATGATCGTGGCTGCCAATTAACATCACCATGACGCACATTGTGGTAAAAGGGGTCGAAAATGGCGACTAATTCAGGGAAAGGTGATATCAATATTTTAATGATCACGTTTTATTATACCCTACACCACCATAGGTGGTTGGGGTATAATGCGTTTGTGCTGATGTTTGTAACGCACAGAAATAATTATCGGACCACTACCTTAAAGTATACCGTTCGACTCAGAATCACTTTCTAAGTCGATTTAACGATGTCCGTCCGTCCGTCCATCTGGCTGTCTGTCCATGTAAACCTTGTGGACAAAGTACAGGTCGCAATTTGAAAGATATCTTGATGAAATTTGGCACAAAGAATTATATTGGTACAAGGACAAAGCCTATAGAAATTGGTTATGATCGGTCCATTATTTCACCTGGCCCCCATACAAATGTCCTCCCGGAATAGGGGTTTAACGATCATAAATGCCGTAAATATAACAATATTTCAATGAAACTCGGTACGAAGAAGTTTTATGTAAGTGCCAATTCTTGTGCCAAATTTCATCAGGATCGGTCCATAATTAACCATAGCTCTCATATAAACCCCTCTTCCGAAAATCACTTTAACGTGCATAAATCCCTTACGAATGATAGTATCAAGTTAATATTCAACACAAATAAGTTTTATATAATTAGAAACAACATTGCCAGAATCGGTCCATAATTTACCCTAGCTCCCATATAAACCCTTTTCCGGGAATCACCCTAAATGGCAAAAAATCGTATAGATGTTAGTATAAATGCATTATTCAGTATTTATATAATTTATTTTAATGGTGTAGGGTATCATATGGTCGGTCTTGACCGACTATAGTTTCTCTCTCGTTTTTTTATTGATTATTAGTTAAAAAATAGTTCAGGGAAGGGTGGTATCAACACTTTAATGATCACGTTCAATTTTCCTATTTATTAGTAAGTAAAAAAAATGCAATTTTGGAATTCTAAAGTTTTTTTGGTAGCATGGCAATGTCCGTCCGTCTACACATTTGAGTTAAATAGTCGAAATAGCACTTAATACTGGGAAAGGTGATATCATAATTTTAATACATGCATTAGGTTTCCATATTATTCGAAAAGTGGAAAAAAATATTTTTCGAATTTTAAGATTTTTTTGAAAGAATTCTAATGTCCGACCATCTGTCCGTCTTTTTGTTAATTTTTGCAAACTTTCCAATTCAAAATAGTTTAACTTTTGACTCAATAAAGATAACGTCTCAAAATTTTCTTTGTTCGTTAGATAATTTTTCTTTTTAACAAACTAAATAAAATATAATAAAATCGGTTGAAAATATTTGGCTATAAATGGCATAATTTTAACCAAGATTTTGTAAAATTGAGATTTTTGAAATAAATACAATGAAAAAGCTGATAAAAATTTAATTTTTTACAAGGCTTCAAAAATCTTAAATTATATAACTCTCCATGGTTGAATTTGTAAAACATTGAAACAAAGAAATGTCAAATTAAATTGGGCAAAAAGCTTGACATTAAGGTGTGACTCACAATTAAAAAGTATAAATCTGAATCACCAGTAAATCTCTGTGGCCTGACCAAGTTAAGTTATTATTGACTATTTATCAATATGTTAGAGCTCGGAATAGACTGAGATTTCTTATGTATAATAATGCACTTCGATTTTTGAGAATTAAGACATAGCCTATTTTTCAGTGCCCAGCGATGAATCTTATTCAAATCCTCGTTCAACTTTTCAACATTTTCCTCTAAAGAACTTGCGGAATTACTTATATATACTTGGACATCGTCAGCATACATGTGTACCATACTGTATGATAATTGTTGAGGTTGATCATTAGCATAAAGGGAGAACAATAAAGGTCCCAGTATTGAGCCTTGAGGTACGCCTCTCATTAGTAAAGTTTATGAAATTACACTATTAACATACACAAATTGAGTTCTCTCGGTGACATATATTAATTTTGTTGAGGTGGAGGAAAAATTAAAGAGGTATTTTAGCTTCGAGCCTAGAATTTGACGATTGACTGTGTCAAACACCTTCGAATAATCAAGTAAGACTAAAAATGTAATTCTACCATCATCGAACTCTTTTCTTATGTTTTCCGTAACGTCGGCTAAGTCTGTTAAACAGCTGTGTTTGAGACGGAAACCAGTTTGCTTATCAGTCATCAAATTTTGTTTATATATAGGTTTTCCTATACAACACCTTTTTGAACACTTTTGAAAAGTAACTTAGTATCTCTATTAACCGATAAAAAGTTATATTAATCTGAATTTAAAACTTTAAAAAATATCGCATTTTTTGGGCTTAATTTTGTAAAATACTTTTCCTCATTTTGAATAATTTTTCATGTAAATTGTTCTTATTTTTTAAAAAATTATATGGACATTTTTTCAAGGTGAAGTAAAGGAATTTAGAAAATAAGTGGGCAAATATTTTTCAAAAAGATGGTAATATTTCTTCACTTTTAGAATATATATCGACCATTCCAGGAAAGAACGCCCGAAAAAGGGTATTTTTTTACTTGATGGCTTTCAATTTCGATAAAAATTTTTATACATAAACTCCATTAAGCCTTTTATCAATTTCAGTTTTTAGTTTTGTGAAATTGCAAAAACTCGCGATTTTATTTCGCTTTTTAATTTTCTCAAAAACCAAAAAAATATCAAAAGTATGTAACTTTGAATAGCAATATCTCTGGGAAGACTTTGTGAATTTTAATGATTTAAACGGCCTTCCAATTTCGCATAAGGCGACTTTACGACCAACATTTTAAAAATAAGAAAGATTTTTTAAAAATGCATTTTAATGCAATTGCATTTTTCTTTAAATATGCTATTAAAATTTTTTAATTTTTTAAAAAATTTGGAATCTTTACATTAAAATAAAAGTGTCAAATTTTTGGGACGCGAAAATCTTATATGCATAATACAATTTTTATAAAAACTTGTTCCAAATTTTTCATATAAAAATAAAATTTTTTTTTTGTTTTTGGAATTTTCTTTAAAATTTATATAAAAGTTAACAAAATATAAAAAGTATGCAATTTTAAATATTCATATCTCTTGAAGTTATTGATGGATTTCTGTAATTTAAAAAGTATTTAAAAGGCCATTGTATATTTTTTATGTTATTTAGTCAGCATTTCAAAAACCACCTCTTCGATCCATAATATTTTAAAAATATAAATGCAGTTTTTAGATGCATTTTTGTTAGTTGCGAATTTATTAAATTTTAATTTTTCAAAAGTGTATTTAAAAATGCTTTGTTTATTATAACTTAAAACAATAATTAGTCTGATACATAAAATTTTACTATTTTTAACGATTTTTTTTTTTTTTTTTAATTAACACAATACATTTTTAACAAAATACGTAAAGCTACTCATAATACCAGAAAAATATAATTTTTATATGAAGAAATTTAAATTAGTTGAAGAAAAGGGGAAATTATGAACAGTACATGTGTGCGTCCCAAAAATATGAGATTTATATCTTAATGTAAAGATTCCGTGCTTTTCAAATACGTAAAAAAATTTAAAAAAATTTAATAACATATTTAAAGATAAATGCATTTAAAAGATGCAATTGCATTAAAATGCATTTTTAAAAAATATTTTTTATTTATAAAATATTCATGTTTAAGCTGATATAATTGCAATTCAAACGCCGTTTAAATCATCACAGAAAAAAGTAAAAATGCACTTCAATTACGAAATTTGTAATATTAATTAATTTTTAATTGATTTTGCTCCAATCATCAAAATTATAATATTAATAACTAGAATAATTGATATTATTATTTCTTCTTTTCCTTAAATAGATGCAATGATCTGAAAATTTTTGAAAATTTACTTAAATTTATTATATTTCTGTACTTTTATAGACAAATATTTAATTTTTCTTTATATTTTATTAACAGCTGTCAATTTATTAAAAAACAAAACTGAAAACCAATTAGAAAATTAATTATATTAATAAATCATATAATTAAATTCCAATATAAAGTTAATTAATAATTTTATTAAAAAAATATTTGAAATATTTTTTTCTGTGATTGATTTCCTCAAAACCTTCCCAGAAATATTGTTATTTAAAGTTGTATACTTTCGAGATTTATTAGGTTTTTTCGAAAGCAAAAAAGCGAAATAAAATCGCGAATTTTTTGAATTTCGCGAATCTGAAAACGGAAATCTATATAGACATCCATAGACCTTTTACGTGCAAAATTTTATTAAAATCGAAGAACACTTGGTAAATTTTTGGGCGTTCTTTCATGGAATGGACGATATATATATTTTTTTTGTTCCGGACTATAAATTTTATTTAATGGTTTCAAAGAAATCTGAACGTTAATGTGTGTAAAACAGAATCAGAGGAAACTGTTTCTCGCCAAGACAAAAGCTTGTATATCTCATCAGTACTGGAGCATTGCTATTGAAAGGAAATGTTTTACTTTTTGAGTTTAAACTCAATTTATTTTACATTTTCTATGAAGATATTTACAACTATGCATTTATGTTTAAATTTTGTAAATAAGGAAAGACTTATTTCTTTTAAATAGGATAAATCTATATATTTAACTCGATTATATGCTTAATTATATATTTTATGCAGTTTTTGTTTTGGCCCCGTAAAGTATGCTTTAAATAAAATTTACAATACTAGAATAATTTATTAAAATTTATTTAAAAAATTAAAAATATCCACGATTTTGGCAACCACAAGTTTAAATATAAAATTCATGATCACGTTTTCATCAAAAACAGATGTGGTTAAAAACTATCAACACTTCCCCTATTTTGTGCAACAAATTTAAATAAAATTTCCCTTTTTCATAAATTTTAATTCACCTCACACATTTCTCCTTCATTTAGAGAAAACACACCACTTTCTCAACGACCTACATTCATTAAACTCACCTTGTTTACACACAACCTAAATAAAAACAAAACATTAAATATATTTTTTACCTCTTTTACCGTTATTTTGCAAACAACCACCCTCTTCTATTATAACTAAATAAAACGATTTCTTTTTTACAAGATTTTAAGAAAAAAAACCAACAAGAAATTTTTGTTTTTGCACAAATACGAGTAGAACAAAAAAAAAAGCACATGCCTGTAATACCAACTCGTACTCTCTATAAATATACTACACAAACACCTTAACTAATACACAACAGAACAAATAAGAAAACAAACTAAAACATTTAGATATAGACAAACACACAGCTACATTTATAAAATCACAGTCGTTTGATTCGTCCTCCTCAAAAATGGTTGGGAAAAAAATACAACGCACACATAGACACAAAAAACAACATACATTCTCTCACATATTTAAAGGTATTTGTGGTGTTTTCATTTTATATAAAAAAACACACATTCAAATAACAAAAAAGCAAAAAAAGAAAAATAAAAAAAACAACAAAACCATCGTGTTTGTAAAACGAAGCTTAAAAGCAAAATAAACGATGAGTATGAGCAATACGAACTAAGGACAACGAATGAGATATAACGGTAAAAGACAAATCAGTTTAACGACAACTTTACCGGCAAACGGTTGTAATGTAACGGAAGTTTTTACATAATAAGAAAAAAATAATAATAAATAGATAAAATGTAAACAAAATTATTAGAAAAAAATCAAAATATTGGAAATTAATTAAAAAAAAAAAAAAAAAATTATACAAAAAGTTTTCTAAAATTTGTTTCGTTTAAATATCAAAATGCGTGTGCATAAAATTATTTGTAAACAAAATCATTAAGGATTTATTTATAAAAAAAAGTAACAACCTGCAAAAATAACGTGTTTAATTCAAAATCGCGTGTTCCCGCCATTTATGTTGATGATGTTGGCTTGAAACTTAAAAAAAAGTAAAAAATTTAATAAAGAAAATAAAAATAAATCTGTGAATAATGTGACCCACTACAATTTTATTAAAAAATATAAAAATATATTTGTTGTGTTTTGGTGTGATTTATTTAAATATTTTTAATTAAAAAATCAAATAAACTAAAAAGTAGTTCTTTTGATTAAATATTATATCAAAAAGAGAAAAATCTTTAATAACAAATAAAAAGTGGCTTCTGAAACTATTATCTAATTTTTGTAAAATAATGCCTCTATTAGTGAGATTTAATAATACTTTGTTTAAATTTTTTTAAATTATAAGAAATAATTTATTATAAATACTATATTTAGAACGTTTATAATTTTTCCTTTATCAAACCTGTGATATATTTCACTGATCCTTTTAAAGGAATTATCTACAAATATAGTTTTCTAAGGCCAAGCAAAACTTCCAGAAAAAGGATTTAAAATTTATTTTAAAAAACAACTGATAGAAATCTTCAGGAGAAATTAATTAAATAAAAGGAAAGATTTCTAACCATTGCTTTTAGCTTAATGCTCTCAAACACATTTCTGTCGTTATATCCTGTTTTAGCAGCACATAATAGCTCCCAGAGCATTACTTGGGTTGTTTGGCAGAGTTTAATCGTCCATAACAATTCGTTGCTTTTGTATAAATTCAAGTGCTTTTAAAATCGATAAATTGTTATTTGATCTACTCCTAATTATAAAGTAAGCATGCCTCTTGATAGAGCAAAGCCTTCAATTCTTCATTTTCTTTTTTCGGTAATTGAAATCGCTACCCAAAACCATAAAAACCTCACACCTAAATGGTTTATACAGACAGGTGTCCGCGGTCCCCCATTTTATAACCTGTGATATAAGAGTAACATTTTGCGATTTAAATATATGGTTTCTGCTTTAAAATAATTACGATCATTGTAATCATAAAATTATCCAACTTTATCATATAACGATATAATATTTTTCATATTGTATTTAAAAATTTTATCATTTTATGATGCGATTTTATCACATTATGATCCAATTTTATCACAAATATACATATATACACTTGCTAAAAATTTTGCATATTATGTTTGTTTTACAATATTTGATATTTATAAAATTAATAATATTATGTTTGAATGAATGATATTATATAATAGAATAGGATAACATGAAAAAATTAGTTCATAATGTAATAAATTCGGATCATAAAATAATAATTGTTAAATACAATATGAAAAATATTATATCATTATATGATAAATTTGGATCATTTTATGTTAACAATGATCATAATTATTATATATCTACAGAATGCCGTTATTATGTAGATATATAATAATTATGATCATTGTTAACATAAAATGATCCAAATTTATCATATAATAATATAATATTTTTCATATTGTATTAAACAATTATTATATTATGATCCGAATTTATTACATTTTGAACTAATTTTCTCATGTTTTCCTATTCTATTATATAATAATGTGGTTTTGAGCTATCATAGCAAATGATCATGATCAAATATTCTCATAGCATGCTTTAGACAAATATTAAAAACCAACATATTTTTTTTCAACCATACACTTGCTGAAAATTTTTCATATTATGTTTGTTTTACAATATTTGATAGTTATAGAATTAACAATATTATGTTTGAATGATTGACGGAATTTTTTTTTTGATAAAAATATATTATAATTCAGTTAATCATAGTAAAATAATTAATTAGATTATACTAAAACATAAACATAATTATTTTTATCATGAATACAATATTATTGAAATTAACTATATGCAAAAAAAAAGTAAAAGTGGACTTCAATTACGAAATTGCTTATATTAATTAATTTTTGATTGATTTTGATACAATCATCAAAATAATGATATGAATATCTAGAATAATTGATTTTATTATTACTGATTTTTTTATTTTTTTAAATAGTTAAAATGACCTGCAAATTGCTGAAAATTTATTTCAATTTATTTTATTTCTATCTATATTTTTATGGACAAATTTTTCATTTTTCTTTATATTTTATTAATAGCTGTTAATTTATTTAAAGAAGAAATTTTAAACCAATTAAAAAATTAATTATATTAATAAAAAATTATAACTAACTTTCAAAATAAAGTTAATTAATAATTTTATTAAAAAATAATTTGAAATATTTTTTTGTGTGTAATATGCAGCAAAATAATTCCAAGTAAAATCATCCAAAAAAATAAAAAAAAATTGCAATATTTTTTTTTTTTTTTATAGAAGAAATAGAAAACCACATCGTTTTAAGCTTTAGTTTATTTTTCACATAATATATGACCGAAATTTTTATGGGGATTTTTTGAGCAAATTTCTATATTTTCTTTGACAGCTTTTTTTTTATTTCCAACTGTTTCTGCAAACATAGAGAATACTGGAGCAAAGTGAAGCTTACTTTAATTTAACTTCAATAAAATACCAAATAATAATCATTTTAATCCTTTAATAGAACACTTTGCCAACCAACATCCAACACTTTGCATAAACAAAATTTTTATCTTTTGTTTTTTTTTTTAAATCTACTATTTTTGGATAAAATAGAAAATGTTACGGTAAAGTCGGAACAATTTAAGGGTAATTAAATTATACATCACACTTTATCTCAATATATTTTTACCATATTAGCCCAATTTAAAAAACCTATAGATTTATAGATTGTAATGTATCTAATTATTTATTATTCAAAATCAATAAAAAATACAACATTTTTTGTTAAATCCTGCTACAGAAACATAAGCAAATTGAATTGTTTGTATATACAATTGAGAAAAAAATTCGATTCAAAATCCACCACGATTGGAATTTGCGTTATCGGCTTTTTTATACTGTTCGTTAACAAATTTAATAAGAATACATAATGAAATTTAATAATTTAATGCCGAAATGGTTTCAGATTAATACCAATTAGGTTAGATTTTCGTTGAAATTTTAACACATACTGGACAGATTCACTATTGATGTAGAATGTTATCGTTTTCAACACGTATGCGATCGTTTCTTCTCTAGGTGTTGTTTCTTTAACTGAGCAATAACACTGGTCCTTCCTTTGATATAAAAAAATGCCATATTTAATTAATAAATATCCTTAAATTTATTTGCACATATAGAAAAAGTTTAACTTAATTCAAATATAAAATATTATCTTAATTTAAATTTCAATAAAAAAAATTTTAAATTTGAAATACTCTTTTGAAATATTTGCAGTATACCATAGCGTATGGGAATTCAATTTAGGAAGACCCCTCAAATAATGCATATGAATGTAGTGAATATGTGAAAAAAAACTTCAAAAATTTTTAGATTGATCTTCAGTTCTCTACCAGCGATTGAATGTCGCGAGTCTATAATATTTTGACAAAAAAAAAAAAAAAAATGTTTTGAGTTTTGAAAAATAAAAAAAAATTTTGAGCTTGAGGTCAGTTTTCCATATAATATTTTATTTTTTATTTGTCGGTGCAAAGCATTAACTTGTGTAGTTGCACTTATTTTCACAATCCTAAAAAGGTCGTCCAGGTATTTTGTCAATAATCATGGTTTATCGTCAAGTTGTTTCATAGTCGTTTCCAATAATTCTTCCATTACTATGTCTGCGACAATGGGTGACTCTGGTGAACCCATCGGCAAACCCTTACACTGAGTATACATTTTATTATTATATTTAAAATATCTGTTGTCCTTTTCTGAGTTTTATCTCAAAAAGGGTATCAAAAGATTTTAGCCAGTTATGAAAAAAAAAAAAAAAAAAAAAAAAACTTTCACAAAAATTTTGCTCGATAAACCGTATTTTAGTAGTTGGATATTTGTTTATTGCAAAATTGATAAAAATTTTATAATTGTGTATCTTTTACAGTTAAAATATTATACTATGGTCCCATAATAAATTATTAAAAAAAAAATACCAACATCAATCCCATAGGGAAATTTTTATAATATTTTTTCCATAACAAGCTTGAAATTACAAGTTTGGTTAAAATGTAAAAGTCCACATAAGGGCAACTATATGGAGACATTTGGCAATAAATCAAAAAAAAAAAAAAATGAGTTTTATGATAAAATTTCTATATGAATTTAAAGAAGACATTTTTCTACATAACGTTCCAAAGTGAAAGAAAAATTTTATACTTTTAAATAAATAAAATTTATACTTTCATACACAGAAAAAAATACTTTAAATTATTTTTTAATAAAATTATTAACTAACTTTATATTGGAATTTAATTATATTATTTATTAATATAATTAATTTTCTAATTGGTTTACAATTTTTTTTTTTTGACAAAAATTAATAAAATATAAAGAAAAGTAAAAAATTTGCCTATAAAAAAAATATAGAAATAAAATAAATTTAAGTAAATTTTCAAAAATGTTCAACTCATTATATCTATTATCTATATTATCTTTTTGATGATTGATTAATTAATATAAGCAATTTTGTAATTGAAGCCCATTTTTCCTTTTTTCTGTGTATGGCATATATTAGAGTCAAAAAATATCATCAGATATAATATAATGAGTTTTTACTATTTATGATATCAAATTTTGTTAAGAATTAGTGTAAAAAAAATATATATATTTTTTTTAATGAAATTTTTTATGAATGGTTTTTTTGACACAAGCTCTCATACAAAAATATTCCCGGGGTAGAGGTTTAATGAGTATATATGACATATGAGGAGCCGCAGAATAAAACGAACTTTTTTCATTATATGAGGTTGCTGGGAAATATAGAGATATAATTTTTTCGTTCCCTAATAAAGTAGTTTGAATCTGGAAATTGTAGGAAACATTCTCCTTTCCATAAAATGCATCGAACAGCATCAATTCACCACAATAAATTTTAAGGTTATGTGAGACAAAGGATTTTTAAATGTAAAAAAAAAATACGTTTTGTTAAAATGATTTTGGAAAAATGCATAACTTCTTTGTGTTTTAAAGAGAACATTGTTAGCAAAAAAGTTTGAACCGAAACAACTAATAAAAATTTTTGTTCTTAAGAAAAATATACCACTTAAAATATAAAAATATATGAAAAAATTTCGTTTTTTTCAAATTATCCTAACAAAGTTTTTTCTGGTAGAGTTGAACCCATTGAATACATAAATAACAAAAAAACAATTTCTGAAAAAATTCAAAAAAGTACATTTTGTTCAGCAGCTCCTCACATATATATAGTCAGATTTCGATAAAATTAAGCAAAACTACATGTTTGGTAAAAATAAATTACTGTGCCAAATTTTAAAGGATTTGGTCCACACTGGGCCACAGTTAGCGTTACCGTTGAGAATTTGTAAAAAGTGTCCAAAAAATAGGGGATTTCAAAATAGCAAGTCGCCAAAAAAGGGGATTTTTTAAAAAAAGGCTCCAACTGTTTTAAAGCCTAAAAAACTCCTTAAAATTTGTTTATTTGATAACAACAAAAGCAACAAATTTTATATTTTAAGAAAAACTAAAAAAATTCAGTTTTATTAATAACAAAATAATTAATATTTATTTTACAACAATTTCTATTATTGAAAAAATTTATTCGTAAAAATAGTTAACATACAATCCCCTTTAAATTAATTAAACTTTGTACTTTTGTACAAGTTCTTCACTCGAACTCCACATTTTCAAATCCCCATCGTATAAATTCTGGACAAAACGTGTGGATCCACAAGTATTGACTTAAGTCTGTTAGACAAACTATTAATTTATTATTAATAAATTAGTAAAAAATACGTTCCCACGAGAGATTGCTATGAGGAATGTAAAAATATAAATGAAGATATAAGTATTCATTGAATTTCTTTTTTTATTTTTTCAATCCAGTCCAAAAAGATTCGGCACATGATGATATAAATATATAACTGTTCATAAACTTTATTTTTAATTTTAGTTACTAACAGTTTCAGTTCATTTATAAGTACTCCGCGGTTTTTTATACCACTATACTGTGAAACAATCTCAAAATGACTTATTTATTTGTTGAAATAAATATGTAAAGGGTCGATATATTTGAAACAACTTAGTTTTTCGTTATTTAGCCCATAGTTTTAAAAAGTCGCCATTTGAAAAAGGGTCCAAAAAAGTGGCCAGGTGCTTAAAAAAGGGGCAATTAGAGACTAAAGTCGCCAAATGGTAACAATGGCCATAGTGTGTTTATAAATTACTTCCCGAAATTCAATTAAAGTGCATAAATTACATAATAATTTTAACATCAGGTTAAAATTTAGCACAACTAGCTTTTATTCATAAGATTATGCAATTTTAGGGGCATCAGAAACCGAGGCAACACAGTGGTATGCATGGAAAAAAATTTTTTTTCCAAATTTATAATTTCCTATCAGAATAGTACAGAATATTTCCTTCAGAATAGTACAATTTTTGACATGAATTTATAACTTCTTTTTAATTATTAAATAATAAAATAGTAATAATAAATATTAAATTCACCAAAGAACAAAATTAATAAAATAAAAAAAATATATTTTCATTATTTTTCTTTAATTTCGTTTGGTTGGTTATAATATTAAATCATATTTAAAATCAAGAGAAAATTAAATTTTCAACGATATCTATCTTTTATGTTTATTTAATGCCACGTTTGGTATACATTTGCCCCTATGTGCATTATAGGCCCATAAAAAATTATTCCTAAGGATCAGAGTTGGGGGTAGTGCACTAAATTTGCAGTTTCCACTAACACTTAGTGATAGTGCAACATTTTTAACTACAATCTTTATTTTTTAGTGGTGAGTTGAAAAATATCAGCCTCACTCAGGATAGTGGTAGTGAAAAATATTTTTTTCCACTAAAATTAATTAGTGATAGTTAAAATTTTTTCAGCTCAAGCCTAGTGCAACATTTTTTTCCTCACTAAATACTTTAGTGCAAAAAACAACCCTTCACTAATGTTAATGGAACTTCGAAATTGTTCACTAAATTGAAAGATAACCTAATGTTTTTTAAACTTTCTGCACTAAATACAAAACAAAGACTAACGCCAATTTTCACAAACCAATTTTAAACTTAAAATGTATTTTAAAATATATATTGCATACAAAAATATAGTCTCTTAAATACTCGAATTTCCAAAAATCCTTTCGCAACGGATATATTTTCCGAGAGACCAAAATTTTATCTATCTAACTTTAGGCGTTCGGTCTGTTGAATGATATATAAGTCAGTAACGTTTACGTAACGTTTTACGTTTATATATGGATGTCTCAATATACACAAATACGCTTATACGATTTCCAAAATACACTAAAAGATTTTCCAAATTATGTAATGTTGTTCTAAAAGGATTATAAATTTGATAATTGCCATCTCTAAAATAAGTTTAGTGAGTTCTGATTGATTGGAAAAATGTCATGTTTATGTTTAGTGAAAAAAATTTATTTGCAGCTTATATGTAGTGACTGTTCAGATTTTGCACTTTTGAGTGAAGTGCAAATTTTTTCACTACCACTAAATTTAGTTATAGTGAAAAAATTCCAATATCACTAAAATTTTTTAGTGGTAGTGAAGAAATGTTTCACTATAACTATAGTGGTGCCAAATAGTTAAAATTCAATTTTTTTTCACTATAGTGCGATTTAGTGAAAAGCTGAATGCACTCACAATTTAGTGCACTACTCCCAACTCTGGTAAGGATACAGTTAAAAGTCTTTTAGTGGAACAAAATCCCATGAGGAAAAATTTTAAAATATTTTTTCCTTAAAAACTGAACATTGCAAATTTTTTGACACCTACTTCGCAAAAAACTCGAACCTCTTTTTGGTTTAAAATGTAACAGGCTTGAGATTTTAAATAGCTTGTAGGGAGCTGAAAATTAATTTCCATTTTTTTCTTTCATATTCAGCTCATCTTTTTGCTATTTTCTAATTTCTAATTGAATATGAAATATGGGTTTATTAATTTTGATATGTAATCCTTAATAATGGTGTGCAAATTTTTTCGAAGATTTATTCTGGGATCATTAAAATAAATTACAGTGTATCAGCTTGTTCACTATCCCCATCATAATTTTAGGTATTTTTGTTTGAAAATTTTCTATATGGGATCACAGATATCGCAAATGTATTTGTGGTCATATGATGAACAGTAGGACTTTTAAATGCAATAATAAAAGAATTGAAAATCTCCACATAGGAAATTCAGTCAGCGCAGGTTCGAAATATACAAATTTTTACAGTAGTTTTCTTTAACAAATTTTAATTTATATATTTTTTATTAAAATAATTTTTACTTCTCTGTAATTAAACGAAATTTAAAGTCAAAGTTTTTACTATGAAATCTTTATTATGGAATATTGATTAACTTCCAACATTATTTATTAAATTCCATTTATCTTTTTTTTATTCAAAATTTTTTTATTCAAAAATTTTTTATTCAAACCTAATATAAAAAAATTTATTTCTCTAGTATAATTTCCTTCTCTTCCAGCTATAGCTGGTCCCATTAACTCTGCTTTCACATATCAAACTTTAAATGCCTGTGTTTTTTATGTTATTATATGTTGTTATTTTTTTCATATATTGTTAACAATTGTGTTCATTTTTCTTTTTTCATTCTTTAAATTGTTATTATTGTAATGAAATCCTTTTTTTAACAAAAAAAAAAAAAAAAAAAACACTGAACCGGTTTATGGTAGCCTTTTTTTTTTTTCTTTTCAAGCATTTCTCTAATGGTCATTTCGTGATTTTTGTAATTATCATAAAAAACTATACAAAAATAAAAACCTTATATTATTTTAGGTCTGATTTTTTTTCTCCACTTTATTTAAAGTACTTTAAGAGTATTTATTAAAAAAAAAAAAAAAAACCTAGAGTATAATAGCATACAGTAGTGTTTTTGTTTTACTATAACACCACTTCATCTATGCTAATTTGAAAAAAAAAAAAAAAAAAAAACAACCAACAACATCAACAAACACGTACATATGTGCATTCAACAACTAGAAAAATAAAACTCTATAAAACATTGACTTTTACTTGCCAATATGGGATTTTTGTTTTGTCGGTTGGTTAGTTGGCTTGATGTTTTTTTGGACTGTCGTTAGTTGATATGCGTGTTTTTAACCAAAAATAAAAATTATTTTGTGGAAAACCTCTATTAACACACACACATCCAATATTTACTAGCCAGAGCATACAAAGACTTGTATAGAAAAAAAAGAAACCCAGTAAAGAAATTTGTGAAAAAAAATAATAATAACACAGAAAAAATGTTTGTTTAATTAACTCAGTTGTTTAATTTTGCATCAAAATTTAATAAATATATTCAAGAAAAAATAAAATAAAAATACATTTTGGTATGATTTTATTTCCCATACACATTTTTAATTCATTCAATCATCTACTTGATTGATTTAATTAATTTATTAATTGAAAAAATTTTTCTGTTTTACATTTTTTTAAGTTTTTAATAATTGATATAATCATTTTGGTGAGAGGTGTAAATTTAAACATGTTTATAATTGAATGAATTATTTTCATATATATTTGTTAATTGGTGACTTATTTCTGTAAATATATGAAGTCTATTTAAAATTTAAAGTCCTTAACCAAAATGTATAATACCTTTTCCATAATATATATATATAATCCATATATAAGTTTATAATATAATAAATTAAAATCATAAAATGATAAAAACAAGATGAAATCGGAAGCAATATTATAAAAAAGCTTTTAATATTATTAAATCGAATTAAAATGGCATAATAATAATAATAATAATAATAATAATAATAATAATAATAATAATAATAATAATAATAATAATAATAATGTACAAATATAAAATTTTTTAACTTTAATCATATATTACAACCATAGTATGTTGCTCTTAGATTATGGTTATCAGAACCATATTTTTTCTCTGCGTGTGATAAGCGCAGGCTATATTCGGCTAAGACAAATACAATTTTTGCCTTAAAGTATGCTTTCATACTTTCACATTTATAAATCTACGTTACAATGTTTAATACACATATTTGTGTGTGTGTATTTATATTATATATATAATTTTTTTTAGTTTTTGGGCCATAATTCGGTTGATTATGAACGATTTTGGTTGATTAAAAAAACCGAAAGTTTATAAAAATATTCATTAAAATATTTATAAAAATGAAAATCTTTAGCTTAAACAAGGGCTTCAAAAAAACAAAAATGCGTTTTTCGCGATATAGTTATTATTGAACCAAAAACAGAGGCTTCAGAAACTCTTAAACCGGGATTAAAAATCGGGTTTTTAAGCATATCTCCACCATTTATAAACCGATCTTGCTAAATTTCAATAGCAAAATTCTCGAATGGATTTCCGATCGTATATATATCAGCAAGTTAATTTTTTATAAAAAAAAAAATCTATCAGAAATTGAAAGTTGAAAAAATGCATATTTGTGCATATTTTTTACATATTAATATATAACAATGCATAAATTAGTTGGTTTTTATGTACATATTCATGTTATTTATGCATATTTTTGTGCGTATTATACCATTTTTTTCGTGCTATTTCAAGAGCATATTTTCTTATTATTTTTGTTTTTTTGTGCATATTTAAACTTGACCTGTATATCAGTTATTTGTGGGCTTTATAAACGCCACTTCAACCGACACGCGGACTGTCCGTCCGTCCGTATCCTATCGTCTTCATTTCTTACAAGGATATAATTTTTTTTGCTCTCTGATGAAAATTGTGGAAATGGTAATGTCCGTCCGTTTGTCTATACAATGGGGTTAAAAAGAAAATGTGATATCAAAATTTTAATGATATCGTTTTACTTTTCTTATTTATTATTGAGTAAAAAAAATTTATTTTAGAATTCTAAAAATATTAATTTTTTTTTTTTATTTATTAGTAGGTAAAAATTTCAATTTTAGAATTTCAGGATTTTTTATTTTTTTGCTGAATAATAATGTCCGTCCGTCTGTCCATATATTTGTGTTAAATAGGTAAAAAATTTTGCTTAATTCAGGGAATGGTGGTAACAATATTTTAATATTTAAATTCCTTTTTTATATTGATCGAAAAAGTAAATAAATGTAAGTTTGAAATTTAAAACTTTTGTCTTAAGAGAATTCTGATATCCGTCTGTTTGGTAATTTTTGCAAATTGTTGGGAAAACCAAATTGAGATTTTTGAAATATTAAATGCATGCAACTCAAAAAATTTATAAGATAAATAGTATATACAAGCATGATTTACTAAGAGTTTTGAGGTTTAAGTTTGATATAAAAATCTTTGAAATCGGATAAGGAATAAAAAATCGCTAGAGCTGAAATACTTTTTATGTATTTAAGTACATAGCTCTGTTCTTGAAATTCCCTTTCCAAACATAAAATGCTACTCTCCTCTGCTACGCCTATGTGAAATTTTATGTAAAACCAACCATCCGATTAGAACCCTGCGGGAAATTTGTGGTAATTGCACTAATGGACCGGTTTCTCTGTACCAGTTGAGTACCAATTGACACCTAACTCGTCACCAAAGTTTCAATTGAGAACCAGTTGACACAAACACACTTGCTATTAACATGCTCGTTAAGTGCGCAAATAGCAACTCGCGTGCAATAACAATCAGTGGCTGAGTGGTAAGCGTTGAAGACTATAAAACATAACATACGTCAGATGAACATGGGTTCGAGCCAGGGTGCCGCTATCGACATTAACGAAAAATTACAAAATTAAAATAAACATAATTTAATAAAGATAATAATAAAAATAATGTTTAAAAAGTAAACGATTACCGAATTTTTATAAAATTTTTATTACAATAATCGTTACTGAACCTGTCCTCTTGGACCTGTCCTAGAACCTATCCTGTGACCTGTCCCAAGGGGCTAATTAGCCACCTCCAATGACAACCCCATGTAAAAGTGACAGGTTCCTCTCATATAAAGTTCTGGAACTGGGACCGGTCACTAGCCCTGAGAACCTGTCACGTGACTAGTTTTGAACCGGTTCTCTTTACTCTAGGGAAGTGACAAATTTATTTTCAAAAATGTTCGATTCTAATACTGAATCATGTTTCCCCAATATGCTCAGAAAAAAATTCATATTGTTAAACTGTGTATTAATTTTTTAAATTTTGTGAAAAGTATGATTTTGGAGAAAAAAAAAAAAATAAAGTAGAAACAAAGCATTCCTATCGAGAGAGCTTTGTTTATATCGTAATTGTTTTTACCGATTTTTTTCAAGCTCAGGACAAGTTTTGATTCTTTATTAAGAAATTGTGGACTTTTTGTTAAAATTGGATAAAAAAAAAGCAGAGTCATCCGGTTTTGAGACAACATAGTCCTGCCCCCTAAGTTCCTCCATGAAGTAGAAATTTTTTTTATTTTTTATATAATTTTATATATTTTATGGTACAACGAAAATTCTAAAATATTAAAAAGAATTTAGTCAACCGACCGTTTACTCAAATTTATACTCCTGAACATATAAAGGTTAACTTTTCTTTAAATTTAAAAAACAAATTCATAACTTCAATGATTTAAAAGATTTATATTTGTTAATTGCTATTGCTGCTAAAAATTAAATGTATTAAATTTAATATTTTCTTCAAAATAATAACATTTAAATAAAAAAAAAAAAAATATTATTGTACGACTTTTCCGATAAAGGTTGCGGTTACTGATTTCATGACATGAAAGATAAACTTTATTGATTTATTTGCATTATAATTTTTAATTAATTAAAATTTTTTACATTGAAACTCACTCAATTTCCGTGAATTAATTATAAAAAATCCTTGTGAATGATTTTTTTTTTTTCGATTTGACACTTATATTAAGAAAAAAATATTGATGTTTTGCAAAATAAAATCTTCATATAGTTTTCGAATTTAAAAGTATCTAAACCCCCATTTTACTCAGAAGTGTAATTTATTAAGAAATTCAACTGATATTATAAAAGAATTAAATTTTAGAAATGATAAGAAAATTTAAGTCAATTTCTCAAATTTACGAAGATATCTTCCAAATTATTTTGCTGGGTTATGACAGGTATTTTACCACTGTCTGCAATGTTATTTCAATACATATTTATGCTGCAATATTCCCAGTTATATAGCTGCTACTAATATTTTTTTGTTGTTGTCATACATCCTGTTGGTGCTGTTTAATTTAACAATATGTACAATGTCCACATAAGCATTTATGTAAAAACAATCGCATATACACACATACCCTTATGTATTCAAATACAGACAAATATAAAGTCATAAAAATATAATGAGCCTTAAATACCAGAGTGTGTTGTTTGTGGCTATTTTATTTGCCTGAGTGTGTATACTATCCATAGTATGTATGTGTATATTTTGATGGTCGTTGATTGTAGTTGCTGGTTTTTATTTTTGGTTTATTAACATACTGCTACTACTACTGTTGTTCGGCTATAGTCATTTAATATTTGTCGCTGTAAACAATAATAATGCCAATATATAGCAAAAGCAAAAAAATATATATAAATTGCTTACATAAGTATGTAACAATATGTATACGTATGTACGCATACAAATTCCCAGCAGGCCACATGTCCATTAACGACACTTTCATCGATGATGTCGTCTAAATTTGTCGTCAAGAAAATGCATGTAGAGGTCAAGTTTGATTAAAAGTCACTTATATTGTCATCATACCCCATTTTCGGCGACTTCAATAACAAAATATAAAAAATTGTCTTACATATTTAGTTCGGTGACAACATGAGTAAAATGTACAGCGAGAATGTCGTGAGTTAGACCAAATACACGACATGATGCATGACATTGTCATGCAGCATGTCGTGTATACCTATAAGATAAATAAAAGCATTAATAAAACCATTAAAAAGTAGAGAATTTTGTAGCTGAAGTGGTAAGTGCGCTTGACTATTCGATAAGGAAGAGAGAAATTGGTGGCCTGGGTTCAAATCTCGGCGGAACCCAACTTTTTTTTTCATTTATTTTTTTAAAATGGTTGACGAAAATATACATGACACTGTCGCTCAGGTTATCGTTGATGACTTAAGTGCCCTTTGTTCGAAAATGTCACCAATGTTTGTTCGGAGCTGTCGTACATGTGTCATCGATGACTGTGACAAATCATCAAGACATCGTCGATATTTTCTACAAGACATGGTCTGCTGGGTTAATTAATTAAATATGTATTAGTGACATTGATAGAAATATTTTTACAGTAGTGGTTATGATACTTTTTTAAATACTTTTTGGGAAATTTGTACACTAAAAAAATTTTATAATTTTAATTTAATTTATTTTTAGTTCAATTTTTTATATTAGTTATAAATCAACAAAACCAATTCATTTTTATAATTTTATTTATTTATTTTTTCATATTATTTTTATTATTTTTTCTTTAAGTGTAAAGTTTAAAATGAAAAAAAAAAAAAAAAAAAAAAAAATAAAAAATCAAATAAGTCAATTAATTTATTTGTTGTTATAAATCAACAAAACCAATTCATTTTTATAATTTTATTTATTTATTTTTTTCATATTATTTTTATTATTTTTTCTTTAAGTGTAAAGTTTAAAATGAAAAAAAAAAAAAAAAAAAAAAAAATAAAAAATCAAATAAGTCAATTAATTTATTTGTTGTGATTAAAATTATAATATTGCAAGCATTTTGTGGAACACTGATTATGGTATTAATTATTTAAAATATGTAGAAACATTTTCAAAAATTAAAAATAAATTTAAATATAATGAAATGCCAAAAATCCAGGGAATTTTATTTAAATATTAGTTTTAAAAAATTCTAAAATATGTATTAATCAAATTTGTTTCAATTAAATCCTAATTTGTATTATGTTTGGAGCTAACAGGGCGTATGAATAATATTAATTATACACCTAATAACATAACACTCATTACACAAACAATTTTGAAATATTTACACACATACATATATCTCTAGCAAATTTAAAGCTTAAAATTGAAAAGTTTATGTTTAAATCTTAAAGAAAATAATATAAGTAAGTGCGTGCTAATTTTGTGTAAATCACTTGCCTAAATACTGAAAGCAACAGCAATAAAATAAAATACTGTTGCTAATTTTAACTAAATATAATACAAAATGAAATTTTGATTGTACAAACGAATAAGTTTTGAAACAATATTAGAAGTTTTTGTTTAACTATTCTTTACTTAAGTGTGTAAAGTACTGTTTACTTATCATTTTGGCAACAAAATTATGTTTCTAGTTAAAATTTAAATCGTAAGAAAGAAAATGCTTCACATTATTACATATATACAAAGCAACTAATAGAAAGAAAATAAGCAAACTAAAGCTAGTTTTTAATGCACCTCAAACTAAGAGAAATATTATTTTAGTATAATGAAATTTCTTATAAAATTCTATTTCAGTTCTAGTTCAGTTTTAATTCAGATCTAATTCAGTATTACTTCAGTTCTAGTACAGTTTTAATTCAGATCTAATTCAGTATTACTTCAGTTCTAGTTCAGTTCTGGTTCAGTTCTAGTTCAGTTCTGGTTCAGTTCTGGTTCAGTTCTAGTTCAGTTCTAGTTTAGTTCTAGTTCAGTTCTAGTTCAGTTCTAGTTCAGTTCTAGTTCAGTTCTAGTTCAGTTCTAGTTCAGTTCTAGTTCAGTTCTAGTTCAGTTCTAGTTCAGTTCTAGTTCAGTTCTAGTTCAGTTCTAGTTCAGTTCTAGTTCAGTTCTAGTTCAGTTCTAGTTCAGTTCTAGTTCAGTTCTAGTTCAGTTCTAGTTCAGTTCTAGTTCAGTTCTAGTTCAGTTCTAGTTCAGTTCTAGTTCAGTTCTAGTTCAGTTCTAGTTCAGTTCTAGTTCAGTTCTAGTTCAGTTCTAGTTCAGTTCTAGTTCAGTTCTAGTTCAGTTCTAGTTCAGTTCTAGTTCAGTTCTAGTTTAATTCTAGTTCAGTTCTAGTTCAGTTCTAGTTCAGTTATAGTTCAGTTCTAGTTCAGTTCTAGTTCAGTTCTAGTTCAGTTCTAGTTCAGTTCTAGTTCAGTTCTAGTTCAGTTCTAGTTCAGTTCTAGTTCAGTTCTAGTTCAGTTCTAGTTCAGTTCTAGTTCAGTTCTAGTTCAGTTCTAGTTCAGTTCTAGTTCAGTTCTAGTTCAGTTCTAGTTCAGTTCTAGTTCAGTTCTAGTTCAGTTCTAGTTCAGTTCTAGTTCAGTTCTAGTTCAGTTCTAGTTCAGTTCTAGTTCAGTTCTAGTTCAGTTCTAGTTCAGTTCTAGTTCAGTTCTAGTTCAGTTCTAGTTCAGTTCTAGTTCATTTCTAGTTCAGTTCTAGTTCAGTTCTAGTTCAGTTCTAGTTCAGTTCTAGTTCAGTTCTAGTTCAGTTCTAGTTCAGTTCTAGTTCAGTTCTAGTTCAGTTCTAGTTCAGTTCTAGTTCAGTTCTAGTTCAGTTCTAGTTCAGTTCTAGTTCAGTTCTAGTTCAGTTCTAGTTCAGTTCTAGTTCAGTTCTAGTTCAGTTCTAGTTCAGTTCTAGTTCAATTCTAGTTCAGTTCTAGTTCAGTTCTAGTTCAGTTCTAGTTCAGTTCTAGTTTAGTTCTAGTTCAGTTCTAGTTCAGCTCTTGTTCAGTTATAGTTCAGTTTTAGTTCAGTTCTAGTTCAGTTCTAGTTCAGTTCTAGTTCAGTTCTAGTTCAGTTCTAGTTCAGTTCTAGTTCAGTTCTAGTTCAGTTCTAGTTCAGTTCTAGTTCAGTTCTAGTTCAGTTCTAGTTCAGTTCTAGTTCAGTTCTAGTTCAGTTCTAGTTCAGTTCTAGTTCAGTTCTAGTTCAGTTCTAGTTCAGTTCTAGTTCAGTTCTAGTTCAGTTCTAGTTCAGTTCTAGTTCAGTTCTAGTTCAGTTCTAGTTCAGTTCTAGTTCAGTTCTAGTTCAGTTCTAGTTCAGTTCTAGTTCAGTTCTAGTTCAGTTCTAGTTCAGTTCTAGTTCAGTTCTAGTTCAGTTCTATTTCAGTTCTAGTTCAGTTCTAGTTCAGTTCTACTTTAGTTCTAGTTCAGTTCTAGTTCAGCTCTTGTTCAGTTATAGTTCAGTTTTAGTTCAGTTTTAGTTCAGTTCTAGTTCAGTTCTAGTTCAGTTCTAGTTCAGTTCTAGTTCAGTTCTAGTTCAGTTCTAGTTCAGTTCTAGTTCAGTTCTAGTTCAGTTCTAGTTCAGTTCTAGTTCAGTTCTAGTTCAGTTCTAGTTCAGTTCTAGTTCAGTTCTAGTTCAGTTCTAGTTCAGTTCTAGTTCAGTTCTAGTTCAGTTCTAGTTCAGTTCTAGTTCAGTTCTAGTTCAGTTCTAGTTCAGTTCTAGTTCAGTTCTAGTTCAGTTCTAGTTCAGTTCTAGTTCAGTTCTAGTTCAGTTCTAGTTCAGTTCTAGTTCAGTTCTAGTTCAGTTCTAGTTCAGTTCTAGTTCAGTTCTAGTTCAGTTCTAGTTCAGTTCTAGTTCAGTTCTAGTTCAGTTCTAGTTCAGTTCTAGTTCAGTTCTAGTTCAGTTCTAGTTCAGTTCTAGTTCAGTTCTAGTTCAGTTCTAGTTCACTTCTAGTTCACTTCTAATTCAACTCTTGTTTATTTGTGCTTCTTCTATTTGCACTTTGTTTGCTCTTTTTATATAATTTTCTCTACTATTTATTGTTTGTGTATTTAAGCTTAAAAACACCCAATTATTGTTCATTCTCCCATAAAATGTTCCCTTTTCAAATTTTGGAAATTTGCTTTAGGCCTAAAAAATCTCTTTTCTTTTGTGCATTTTTAAATTCCTTCAATATGTAAATTACCAAATCTTTATATGGCTTCGTTATGCTTTTATTAGTATGTATTTTTGTGCACATAAATAAATATTTGTCTGTCATCAACATTTTGGACAAATGTAATTAAAATTTCAAAATTTAATAATATGTTTTGTCATGTGGAATTATACTTAAAAAAATCAAACTAACATAATTTTTGTGTAGACATTTAAATGGATATAATTAAAGGAAACCTTAAAATATATGGTGGAAATGGTTATTTTAAAGGAATTATTTTTTATTTATTTATTTTTTTTTTTTTTTAAGACAAAATAAATAAAGTTAAACAAGGTCACTTTAAATGTGTGACCTATCCATAATAGAGGCATATATATATTTGTGTTTTTAGTTTAAAAATTAATTTAAATAAATCACAACTTTAATTGAATTTATCACATGATAAACAACAATTAAATTAATAGGTAATATTTAATATTTTAAAAAATATATTAAATTTCATAGCAATATCAGTTACATAAAAAGTATTATATAAAAAATAATAATAACAAAATAAAATTATATATAAAAAAAAGGAATATAGAAAAATAAATAAAATTATATTAAATCAAAAAGAAAAATATGGCAGCAACAATAATAAATAAAGTGATTTATTTAAAAATAAGTGGTAGAAATATAAATAATTTACCCCAACAACCTACAGCAATACTTTTATTCATATTGATATTAATGTGCCACAAAAGTCATTTTCATGCAATTGAAACGGCAGCTGATGTATTGAGTAAGTAAATAAAATAATATTAACAATAACGATAAAAATTAATAATAATAAATTGTAACAATAGTAATAAAAATAATATTGATAGTCAAAAAAATAAATAAAATTTTTTTTAATTCAATATTGAAATATTTTTATATAAATGACAAATTGAAATATCAATATAGCATTTTAATTTTATTTATGTCAGGTTAAAAATTTCAAAGAAAAATTAATATAAAAATATAAATTTTATTTTTTAATGAAATGAAGTCCATTTTTTCAAGTAATTTAATTAAAATTTTACAAATTGAAAATCTTAGTTATCACGGGAAAAAAAGTATATAGATTTTTTCCATACAATGGACCAAATATCAGTAAAATAATAAAAATTTAAATTATTTAAATTATTTTTAGTACCATTTCATAATGCTTTATCACATTGATAGAAATACAAAAAACTTAGCTCCCCGAAAAAAAATGTTTCTAAGTCTTTCCAAAATTATTTATTAAAATGATATAGATTATCGTTTTAGATTCGAAATCGATTAACACTAGTGATAATTTTTATAGCCTAGATGATAGATATCGTTGTAATATTATTTGGTTTATTGGGATATTACAAATAAGCTTTGGTTTAAAAAACAAAATATTAAAAATGGGATGAAAGAAAAATATTGTTATTAATTTTAGAGAAGTTTTTAATCAACAAAAATTTAACAAATTTTTTATGGAATAATTCAATAAAGAATTAATTGTATTCAAACAAAACCCTTTGAATGAAGCTATAAATTATGTTTCTGGGAATGGTATTATGAATGAAAAACTTATATTTCTTAATTCAGAATTGAGATTTAAGGGAATTAGTCTAAGATTTAATTAATTCTTTTGAAGCTCTCTTTCTTGAAAATGTTTATATCTTTTCCTTTTGAAAGTTATATTTATGGGCCATTATCAAAAATGTTTAACCTGGCTGAAATTGACTTAAATCCTTAATAAGTTTTGTGGTAATGATATTTTAAACAAATTGGTTACAGATCTGAACTCACAAGACTTGAAACTAATAGAGTGCAAAATTTTAGCACAATAAGTTTCTTTTTATAATCATGATTGTTGTCTAAATTTCAAGAACATAGAAAAATGGCTCAAAACAACTTAAGTTTTTTCCATTCTTCAACTATGTTTGTTCGCGCGTTTATACTTTTTGATCTCATTCTATCATAAGTAAACTAATTGGACTTTACAGATAAATTCTGCACCATCTTTGTTGTTGTGCAGACTTTCAACAGTTAAAAAAAAAAAACTGACAAAATTTTTTAGTTTTTTAAATTTTTCAGTTTTTTGGGCGGGGTCTGTGCGCCCATACGTTGCCCGAAATAGTCAATGTAGTAGATAGTCTCAAAGTTTAGAAAACAAGTGCAAAAATTTCTCAAAAAGTCAGTTTTTCGCGGAGCACATGCACATTTTCATATGGAATTTTACATAACAAAATCAAAGGAGCATTAAAAATAAATTTAATATAAAAATTGTATGGACTTTTTGAAAATTATGCAAAAATTGCACTTTTTGTTCTTGTATTTTTATATACAAAATTGCATTTTAAACAAATATTGGTTATATAGATATAAGAGTGGCGATAAATATAATTGATTGGGATCATAAATTTAAGTCAAATGTCGTTGATAGTTGAAAACGGTACACTTTTGTCAAAACATATTTCGCTAAGGCATTTCGTGTGGACAGCATGAAATTAACTATAATTGACATAATTAGTAGGTGTTTGTTATGCTTAATAAAAATTCGGAGACGCATCAAAAAATTTTGAGAGATAAACATTTTATGGACCAAAAATATTTACTTGTGTTAAAAAAGGATCACAATATGAAATAGCATTTCTTTGTAATAAACTCCAACAAAATATATTTTCAATCAATATATGGAGAAATAACTTAGATACGATCCAAATTTTTCATAAAATTTTTAAAAATCGCGATTTTTATTGAAAAGAAAATTTTTAAAATTTTACTAGGAAACCCTAGAATATGCTGCACTAATACCATCAAACATTGAACATATCATAAATTTTATTTAAATAACTCAGTAGGTTTTGATATTATGTGTAATTTTGAGCATAATTGTACATAAACTTCTAGTTTGTAAAGATTTTTATATGTTCAACTTAAAACCGCTATAATTTTCGCGCCCCTCACATGAAATGATTAACGCGAACTGATTCTACATGCATTCGAGTCACTTTAACTGTATTGAAAAGGATTTTAATGTAATATTTTTTTGAAGGGCTAAAATCAAACATTTTTGACAATGGCCCTTATATATATCTTTTTTAAATAAAAAAAAGTATATCAGCCTTATTCATAATCATTTTGAACAGTTTATAAAAGGTTTTATTAAAGGTTAATAAGAAATTTTGAAAATTTATTATTCATAATTAATTTTTTGTTTTTTAAGCCTTTAATAAAACTTTATAAAATTGTAAAATTTTATTGTTGGTGAGAACCTACTTTAACAGTTTCATAAAATAAATTTTTAGAAATATATTACTTTTTTAGCAAATTGAATGCATTTATAAATAGTTTTGCATAGATTTAAACATATTACTTTATATTTCAGTCCTATTATACAGTTCCATACACTGAAAAAATTATTACCGTCTTTTTTACAATTAACTCAGTTGTTTAAATTTGCATCAAAATTTAATAAATATGTTCAAGAAAAAATAAAATAAAAATAAATTTTGGTATGATTTTTTTTCCTATTCACATTTTTAATTCATTCAATCATCTACTTGATTGATTTAATTAATTTATTAATTGGGAATTTTTTTCTGTTTTGTATTTTTTATAGTTTTTAGTAATTGATATAATCATTTTGGTGAGAGGTGCAAATTTAAACAAGTTTATAATTGAATGAATTATTTTCATACATATTTGTTAATTGGTGACTTTTTTCTGTGTAGAGTGGAATTTATAACTGCATAAATTCTTTTACACAGACTCCGGATAGTAATTAGAATTTTGTCTCAAATACAGCTAATATTTATTGCAGTTGCATTAAATACATATTTTGCTAACAAATTTATATTGTTATATTTGTTCTTTTAGCTTATTTAGAGTAAGACCAAATGCACTTGTACTTTCTTTGTTGATAAAGCCAAAAAAGTTAGTATAATTTTAAACCCACCACCAATAAAAACAAATCTACTATCTGGCTAAATATTAGAAAAACTAGTGTCCGTCGTATCTCTAGTTGATGCTTTTACGCCGACATCTCTCAAACAAAAGCCATTAAAATATTGTATAAAAGTTCAAGGATCAATGTAATAACGAAAATTAAAAGTGGGTGTGATCTGCCTACATTCCATAAAATTTTTCATTGCGTTCTTTTACTTATTGTTTATTGGAGCTATTAAAAGTGCATAGACTAATTAGTAAGTGTTATAGTCGTGCTTATAGTCTTAAATATACCCGTAAGAAAATATTCAGTCAGTTTCCATCAATTTTGTTATTTGCCACTAATGAAAAAGTGCTAAGGCACCATCTACAAAGCGGAATGTGGTGTGTTGTGCTTAATGAAATAATTTGATTAGCAATAGTTTCTTAATTGCAATCACTGTTCCTTTTTTAAAAATAACTACTTGAAAATATGTAGGTCTACCTGCAATGCAATTTTTTTATTTAAATTGGCACATTATAATTTAACATACGAAAAATTTCGTTTTCAATAATCATAGCGCTTTATATATTAAATTTTGGAATTCAGGCTTTGAATCGTCCCATTTCCTTTCATTATGATTACACCCAGTGGTCAGTTGATAGACTACGTAGGGGTTATTTATAAATAATTCATAAAATATAAACAAATATTAATTAAAAATAAAATAGAAAATTCGTGATGCACATAAAATCAAAACAAAATAATTATTCGAGTACTTAAAATATTCCACAAATTAATATACCAAAAAGGCCATGAATCCCTTTGCTTCCATAAGCTATTAAATTGTTTAAGCATTAGACACATTTTCTAATAAAAATTAATATTTTTTTTTTTTTTATAAAAAAGACATGAAATAAAAGAAAAACATAAATGTTTTTTAAATTACGAAAAAATTTTCAATGTTTTATTTATCACTAAAGGAAAATTGAGAGAAAATAAACGTAGCATTGCCAGAACAAAACAAAAACTGTTTAATAGTTATTGAACAGTTTTCAATACATTATCAATAATGTTCTTTTTATAAGAGGTTAATAAGGAAAAACAGTTTAATATCTATTTTGTAAAATAAACCCAAAATAAGAATTTATTATGAATAAGACCGTATGAATTTACTTATAAAGGAAAAAAAAATTACATGTTATATAAAGTACGCCAAATTTTAAATTATTCTTAATGTTTTACAGAATATATTATGACTTTAAAATATAGTTTTAAAGCCTTTTTTAATCACGTTATACCTTGGCTTAATTGACATTAAGTTGTGAATGTTCCTCACGAAAAGTCACTTCTTAAAGCTACTCATGCTTTTATAAGTTTTTGTAAAATTGGTTTGTATAGCATTTTAAATGATTTTTGCAAGAACGAAAGAATAATATTTATTTTACACACTAAATAAGAAATAATGGTGAAAATATTATGCTAGTATGAATTGTTTAAAAGATTTACTTTTTTCAAAAAATCTGTACTCCTGCTTTTGCTTTTGAAATGGCGCACAGTGTTCGATTCAAAAAATGAAATGGAAATTCGAAACGGCTATTCGGATTTCCATGAAATTGATGCTTAATTTCAAGCGCTATTCTCTTTTTTTTTAATTTCCAAAATGGGGAAATTTTTATTTTTTTGCTATATCTTTCCAACAATTCTCTTTTTAAGAAAAATTCAAATCGCAAAGAAAATTCTCATTATTTTCGAATTTTTATTTTTACATAACTTTGAAAATCAAACAAAAATTTGCAGATAGTCCGTTTTCCTTAAAAAAAATATACTGTTTGTAGATAGCCTAAAAACAAAAAGTGCAAAACATAGTATTAGAATTAACTTTTGGGTCCAGAATTAACACCATATATAAAAACAGAAAACTAAAAAGTCTGACGAAAAAAAAATAAAAAATTTGTAAATCTGCATGAGTCCCATTTTGAATATAAGCTCTCGATATATGTTTACTTAAGAAAATTTTATTACAACAGAAAAAGAATATAACCACCTTTTTGGGAGAAAAAAAGAAGGAAAATATCAACTTTTTTTTAAAGTTAAAATTTAAATGCCTGTAACTTTTGACTTCGTAAGTATTTTTTCAAAAATTTTTTGGGACCCTGTAGACTCGCCCCCTGTAGTTCTATATGGTATAAGCTCAAAACTTAAACCTCTACTATCACCATGTGAAATTTCATGGAGCAGCCATTTTGAAGTTCCATAATTATTTCCATTTCATTTTTTGAATGTCACACTGTGTGGCATACATTTTTAACGTCTGAGATAATAAAAATTATTCAGCACATTATTTCGTAATATATTACAAATTATAGAATATTTAAAAAAAAAAAAAAATAAAAAAAAACCTCTCATATACACAGAAAAAGTTATTACCGTCTTTTTTTCAATTAACTCAGATGTTTAATTTTGCAGCAAAATTTAATAAATATATTCAAGAAAAAATAAAATAAAAATAATTTTTTGTATGATTTTAACATTTTTAATTCATTTAATCATCTACTTGATTGATTTAATTAATTTATTAATTGGGAATTTTTTTCTGTTTTGTATTTTTTGTAGTTTTTAGTAATTGATATAATCATTTTGGTGAGAGGTGCAAATTTAAACAAGTTTATAATTGAATGAATTATTTTCATATATATTTGTTAATTGGTGACTTTTTTCTGTGTACCCTCAGGACTAATTTCCGAAAAACGAAATAAAGTCAAATCAAAAAAATCAAAGATTCTACATTCAAGCTTAAATATATTTTTAACTGCAAGAGTAATTTTTTTCTTTATCTTCCAAGCACTTCACAGAAATATAAAAAAACTATGAAATCTTACTTGATTTGTGAAAATGATTTTTTTTTTTTACACACTATTTTACATACTCGAAGTTAATATCGTGTAAAAAAATATAAGTTGTTTGTGGTTTGTGGGAAAAAACACTTCATTCATTATAAGTGACACTTTTGACAGAGAAATGTATGCAAGTGAGTACCATCAGAAAAGATTCCTTCCTATCAGTAGAGAACGCAACAAATTATATTTGGTTTTGCTTCGCCTCACAGTGTGTTAAGCTACAGCGAAAAAGGGGATTAGTTCGTGGAACCTTTAATTTAAATCAGTGATGCACACACTACTATATATTTGCGCTTGTGTGTGTATGAAGCAGCAAAAACGAAATTGAATAAACGCAGCTCAATTTTATACTGAAAAAGCTCTTCATTTGTAGAAAGTAAACACCCAAATAAGTTTTCCATTCATCATCCAAAATTTTTCTTAGTATATTTTTTTTTAAGTTGCGTAGCGAATTCTGTTGAGAGAGCAGCAGTCGAAGTAGTTTATAGTGTTCGTGTACAGCAATGCCGCGTAAGCAGAATTTGTAGTCTAACCTCGCGAGTCGGGAAATTGTCAAATTTCGCATTTGTGATTTAAATAAATATATATATTTTTATAAATATATAAATAATTTAAATGATTTTAATTCCAATCACATTAAAACAAGGGCTCCGAAAAATAACATTTTCCGTGTATTTATTAAATTTTAAAATGGCATCGTTTCGGTTCTTAAAATATCAAAGTAAATAACTCGAAAACTATGAGAGATAAAAAGCACAAGTCTTATCAAGGCCTACAGAAATATATAAATATTTTTGAAATCAGACAAAAAACAAAAAATTGCAAACGATTAAAAATGTCTTGTATATAAGGTACACTACTTGAAGCCTCCTTAGCTCCAATCCTGAGCGGTCTGTTGGGTCCCCTTGCCAAACTTAACATTCTACACTCCTCTGCAACGCCTATTATTAAGAATATCTAACCTATTAGAAGTTACAGACTCATTTCCAAAAATTTTCGATTCACGTGCCCCACTGTGCACTGTATTATAGGTAAAAATATTCAAAATTCCCTTAAAGGTGAGTAAAAAATAAAATTGAGCTTAAAAAAAGTGACAAAAACACAAAGCTTTTATTTAGTGTGTTCCATAAAATTTAATATTTTATTTTATTAAACTACAATATAAAGGAATGATCAGACTAGTCAAATACTTCACCAAAATATTTCCTATCATCTACATTTTAATGGGAAAATATTTTTTACTTATTATTAATCGTAGCTGATATTTTTACAAATCTTGTTTGACGCTATTTTCTCTTACAAAACATTTGCAAGCAAAATCAACGGCAAACATTTTTTGTAGAACTAGTGGTTACGCAAATTTGGTCAAATATTTGGCAAATGTGAACATAGCTTAAAAACAAAATCAAAAGGATTAACCCATTGGTTTAGTTTTATTAAGCTTAATTATATGCACTAATTTTTTTCGTTCGCAGTCCTTAGAATACTTCTGATGAAGTGTTATAGTCAATATTAGTAGACTTTAAAAAATGATACGCATTTTTTCTTACTTTGCTTAATTTTACTGATGTATGTATTTATAATAAAAAAAAAACAAAACTGCTTCAATAGGAAATCAAAATTTCACTAAGCACCATATTATATATTCCACACATAATTAATTATTCTGGCAATTTTATATAAATATATATTTAATTTATATATGTTAAAATATACTAAGCTAATTATAGATATTGGTTCTTGACCACTGAAGCGTACATAACACAATTAATTAGTGTTTTAAATATTAATCATGCAAAATAATCATGTTTTATGTTAATGAGTTTTCTTCAAAACATATGCATACAGACATACATATGTATGTATAAGCTAAATATTGAATTAAAAATATGAAATTTAAAAATTGATAAATTAATTGACGTAGGGGAGAGAAAAAAGTAACAAATTATTAAAATTAGGAATAAGGATTTTCAATAAAAAAAAAAAATAAATAAAATTAATTACAATATCCTTCAACTTTCAAAGTTTAATTTGGTATTGATAAAGCATTATTAGTATTTAATTTAAAACTTTATTATACTAATATTAAACTGTTTATTAATCTCTTTTAAACTTTTATTTTAATATTTACAGCTGATCCTAAATTTACATTTCCCATAGCAAATGTTACCGCTTCGGTGGGTCGTGATGCATTTTTAACTTGTGTAGTACAAGATTTAGGTTCATATAAGGTAAGTTTATAATAAGTTTCATTTTTCTTTAAAATATTTTTGTTAAATTAATACTTTTCACTTCATAAAGGAAAAAGATCCCATTTTAATTAATCTAAGTACTTAAATAAGCTGCTTTAATCTTAAAATAAGACCAAATAATTTTTATAAAAGATTGTGTTATTAGACAAAAAGTAAAGGCTTTCTTTGTAAAAATAAAAGCACTTTTTTTAAGGGGTTTACCCTTCTCATATAATAATATACTTTGGCAAGGTACTTTAATGTTTAAACATCATGTGAAAGATAGAAAGACACAAAACAAAATGTTGAGTAGAAAAAAAAAAAAAAACGAAATACCAGCCATTAAATAAAAGTATGACCATCATACACGAAAGAGAACAAATGTAATGAATGGAAAGGAAAAGTGCATAATGGGACCAACTGTCTTTCAAATTAAAAAACTTAAAATGGATCCATAAACTTCAGATATTTTAGTATATTTTTCTTTAAATATTTGTAAATTATCTTTTTCTGTTTTTATTTGCGCTAAAATACATTAAACTTTCTATAGAATACAACTTAAAATGCTTTCGAAAAACTTCTATAGCTCTCATAAAAAAAAAAACAGTTCAAGTACTGACTTTTTTCTTTGCTTTGTCAAGACAGTGGGGCAAAATCGAATATTTTTGGAAATAAATCTACAACTTCTAATCGTAAAATCGGTAAAATTTCACATAGGCGTAATACAGGAGAACATCTTATTGAGTTCAAAAGTAAAAGATTTTGAATTGGAGAATTTGTAAAAATTAACAAACAAACGCATGGAGGGGTGAAATTGAGAAAAATGGCGATTAATTGAAAATTGAACATTTATATTTTGGAAAAATAATTGATGCTAAGTAAAAATAGATACAATCAAGCTAATTATCTTTTAACAAAAAATTTTTTCACTCTATGTGTAGTGCGCCGTCAAATTTACAGACTATTTTGCAATTTTTTTTATTTTTGAATGGAAAATTGAACTTTTTAAAATTTATATTTTTGCGTTTAATTTCACTAAAAGTAGTTATTTTACAATAGACTTGTTGAGGATAGATATTTCGAAACATATTATATTCAGAAATATTTTTATTTTATTATTTTTTTTTAATGGTCTAAAAATAAACTTTACTTTTACTTAGAAATTCAAAAAGCTTTTAGACGAACTTGGGAAAAAATAAAAATATTGTATAAAAATATTGCATATGTCTAGTATAAAAATCCAGAAAAAATATTTTAATATTTTTTGCAACTTCGATGAAAAAAAAAAAAAAAAATAAAAAATACTTTTAAATAATGCAATACAGATATCATAGTTTCCTCAACAAAAACGAAATAAAATAAAATGATCCCAAGAATAATTATATAATACATTCTAAAATCATTAGTTATAGAACTGGTGTAAGCAAAACCACTTTAATAACATCTTTAAAACTAGTGACTTCACAACCATTTCTGGAACTCTTTAAGTAGAACTTTATTTTGATTCTAAATTGGTTCTAAGGAACGTTTTTGAGAACTAGTGCATAAAAACTGGTTCTGTATGATTTCTGTACTACTTCTTTGAACAAATTACTGAATTCTGAATGACTTCTTTAAACTGTTTAAAAAAATTGAAAAAAAATTTTAAATATTTTAAAATTAACAAACAAAAGGGTTAAACAAAATTATTTTCATTTAAATAGTAGCCTCCAGAATGACTCATTTGAATAAAAAAAATTGTTCTGAAATCGTTCCCCAACCTGTGTAAATGAATCATTATTTTTTCTTTTTATTTCAAAAAAATTGTGTAATAAAAAGCCTTCACTGGCCAATTAATTAATTAATTAATTAATTTAATTAATTTTTTTTATTCGTGCACTTTTTTTAATTAATTACACTGGTCAAGAAATGAATCATTAATTTTTGAATTAATTCGCGAATTATTTGTGCACTGAATTATCAAATTTTGAATTAATTACACTGGTCAACAAAAAAACGAATAGTTGGACTTGATGTATTTTTTTTTTTTTTTTTTTTTTTTTATATTTACTTTTTATTTATTTACTGAATCTGCCTTTATTAGGCCTCACAGTAAGTATTTAAATCTTAAAACTAAACTTAAAAATATCTACTCTCTAGGGAGAGCTATGTTGTAAAAAGGCCTCTCATTAGCGGGGCGGTAGGTCGGCTCTACGAAGCCTTGAATATGTCTGCAGTTCTGCAAGGAGTCTAGCGAGTGGATTTGGATGAGTTTGAAGTTTCTGGATATATTTTTCACTGCATTTTTTAAATTCTTCTTTTACTAGTGGTATCTCATTTCTTATGTACCATGGTGCACCCGTCATAGTTCTAAGAATTTTCGATTGTGCCCTCTGTATAATATCAATGCTGGTATTACTGGCAGTACCCCATAATTGGATGCCATAAGTCCAAATTGGTTTTAATATGGTTTTATACAGGATGACTTTATTGTCAAGGCTTAGTCTTGATTGACTGTTTATTAACCAGTGAAGGCTAGAAGCTTTCAACTTCATATGAAGTCTCTTGGTTTCTATATGTCAACGCCAAGTAAGTCGTCTATCCAAATGAATACCAAGGTAAGTGACATGATCTGACTGTGGTATATTTATACCATTAAGCGTGACTGGGGGACAATTACCTCTTCTTAAGCTGAACGTAACATGGTTACTTTTTAATTCATTTACCCTTATTCGCCAGTTTGTTACCATGCCATGATGTATTTTGATGTGCTAAACACGAATCTGCTTTCAGTTTTTTTTCCATCAGGTCTGGATTTTTTTTTATGGGCGTATCTAATATTTCGCCCATAGTAAGGCAATTACTCAAGTATATTTCCTCATAACTCAAGAACGGTGTGTACGATTGATCAAAGTGATACACCAAAAGATCCGAACTAAAAATATTTTCAAATTCCCCAAACTTAATTTTTTTATGTGCCCAACAGTTTTGGTGTTATTTTGAAATAAGTGTCCGAAAAAAATCAATATCATGCAAAATTTTTGATTTTTTTGTTACTAAAATTTCTTTTAATAAATGAAAACATCTAAAATGTTACAGTTTATCATCTTTATCTTAAAACTAGTAATGCTGCAAATAAAATAAGGCATGTTTCTTCAAAATTGATGCAGAAATCTAAATTTTATTCACAGTTAAGTAAAAATACCCATGTTACATATAATTGAGTAGAAAAATTTTTTGTTTTATTTTTTCTTGAAACAAAAATAGGTGGACTAGGTGGATTCTGACGAATTAAACAAGAATCTGCATTAACTTTTTTCTATCGGGTACTAATTTTTTTTTATGTGCATGACTAATATCATCACTTTATTCAGCGGTCACATTATAAAATTCGAGAATGGTTTGTCAAAATTAGGCTATAACTCATACGATTTTGATAAGTGATACATCAAAAGATGCATACGAAAATTGTCTTCAAGGTATGTGAACAATATTTTTCATTCGCTTAAGAATTTCAGAGTTATGGATCAAAATTTTCACCAATTTTCAAAAAAATAAATTTTAAAATTTTCGGTACTAATTACCGAATAATTACGGAAATATTAACTGGACAAAAAATTGTAAAAATTCAGCTCAAAGACAATTTAGGTCGCTATATATTAAAGTTCAATTTATCTTAATTGAACAAACTGTTCTCGAGTTACACAAGTGTGACTGCCTAAAGGCGGGGTCATAGTAGTCATGCCCATAAAAAAAAAACAATGCGTGATAGAAAAAAAGTAAAAACTGATTCTTATTTAGCACGTTGAATTCCATCTAATCCACCTATTTTTTTTTTTATTTAAGACGAAAAAAAAATTTTTTTGCGCACTAGTGTAATTCCACTTAGCTATAGGTATGCATGGGTATCCAAACTTGACTGTGAATGCAATCAAGATTTGAGCATCAATTTTTATGATACGTGGCTTTATTTACTCTTAGTTTTGCCAGCTTTGAGATAAAGGTGATAAACTTAAATATTTTTGATGTTTTCACCTAAAAAAAGTTTTAGTAAAAAAAAAAGAAATCTTGAATTTTGCATGAAACAAATTTGTTTCGACACTTTTTTCGAAATATCTCCTAAACTATTGAGCGGATAAAAATTAGATAGTAGTGCGATTTAAAGTTAATTTTATTTCGCATATTATGGTATAAAATTTATATAAATCGTGCATACCGTTCTCAAGTAATAGTGAAACATACTCGAGTAATCGGCATATTTAGAGCACAATATTAGACACGCTCATAAAAAAAATCCCTACCTGATGGAAAAAAACTAAAAGCAGATTAGGGTTTAGCATGCGGAATTCCATCTAGTCTACATATTTTGTTTTGAAGAAGCTCAAAAAATATTTTTTTTGTCGACCAGTGTTATTTTCACAAAAAAATTAATTGAATGAAATTTGAGTTAATTGAAATGAATTTGGTAAAAAATGGATAGCAATTAATTTCCAATTCAAATCAATTTGTAGAATGAATTGCAACTCGTTTCTAATTCAAATTTTGTTTATTTGCTAAAAGAAACTTAATTTTTTATTTTTATTAAAGGTCATTAATGTTTTGTTTAAATTTTATATTTGTATATTGTAGAACATTGCTTTTATTTTCTTTTCTTTTCTTTATTTTATTATTTTTTTTTTCATACCCCCTAGATCTGCTCTTGAATTTTATTGATTTCATTTGAATTGCAATTCATTGTTTTAGTTCAATTGAATGAATTTAAAATCCATTCAATTCAAACGAATTTAAAATCCATTCAATTCAAACGAATTGAAAATGAATTACAATTCACTTTAACAAATTCATTTGAATTAGAAACGAATTCAATTCAAGCGAATTTGAAATGAATTACAATTCACTTTAACAAATTCATTTGAATTTGAAACGAATTCAAATTAATTTCTGTCTAATTTGTTTGAATTGATTCAAATTTCATTCAATTTTTTTTTTTTTTTTTTTTTTTTTTTTTTTTTTGTTATGAAAAGAATTAATAAAAAATTTTGCTAATCCGTAACGAATTAAAATAAAAAAAAATGATTCATTTACAGCTCTGTCCCCAACGCTATTATAACATAAGTTCTGAGTGTAACAATTTAGAGCATTAAAGAACTAGTTCTAGAACAGTTTCATAGAATGGATATCCAGCAGAAACTTAACTTCTATTTTTAAAAGCAACAGATTGCTGCATGCATTACCATGTAGCCTTATTTGCCACTCGTATTACCTAATAGTACTTCAATAACTAGTATTTAGTAAATATGAAATTAATTTGATTTTTGTTGTCTAGAGCGCCTAACAAAAAAAAATTGTGCTTAAATTGAGAGGCAGTTCAACTTTTTTATAAATTGTGTTTATTAGCACATAAAAATATAAGTCGATTGTGATGTAGCGAGTAAGACGACATACTAACAAACATAACCAGTATGCGTACGTTTAAATCTCAACTGAGCCAAATGTTTTTTCTTTTGTGTAAAAAAAATCAGCATCCAAAATAACTCTTTTGGAACCCAAATAAAAACTTGTGAAATTTTGGACGTCGCTAAGAATATACATCAGTTATAGCACTAAAAGTGGAAGCTGTTTTTCATACTGATTTCGCTTATAAATCACATTATTTAGTAGTCCAAGTTTTTGCTGGATTCTGGCTAAGTAACGCTTCTGGAGGTGATAATTTCAAACAAAAATCATTGGTCGTAACGCCGAAGTAAAACAAGTACAGGCTATTTTGGAACTAGTTTTAGAAATAATACAATTTTTTCTGGTATAATATATTTAAAATTAACGAATATTTAAATTATTTACTTTATTTAAAAAGCGATCTATATAGAATTTTAAGAAAATATTGAAAACGGGTAAGAAAGATTAATACCCAAAAGTAGTATAGAATTGACATTGGTGTCACAGATCCTTTTATGGAGGCCGTGGTCAATTATGGACCTATCCTTGTGAAATTTTAATATTAGACTTTATATACTTTATTTGTACTTAATTTCATCTTTATACGAATATTTATAACTGAATTATGTGCGGGATTTTCGGGAGGGGGTCTTATATGGGAGGTATGGTAAATATTGAATCGATCCTCACGAAATTTATTAATACGACTTTTACTTGGACAAAACTCACCTACTAAAAAATTTATTGAAATACAAAATTAAAAAAAATTTACGGAGGCTCAGTGAAACAAAAGTTCGATTATAACAAATTTTAAAATGTTATGGTATTAGCACAAGAAAAGCTCTCGTACCGAATTTCAACAGGTTACGAGGGCGGATCAATATTTCCGTGATTTTTTGAACTTCCCTCGTAGTTATATGAAATGCAACACTGTTCCCATCAAGTACCACTTGTTAATGGACTACTGTCCAATTTTGAGCAAGTGTCGTCATTTACTTTGCGTTTAACAGCTGTTCAAAAGATACAACCTCGTGTATTTTTCTAAAAATGGAAAAAAGTGAATTTCGAGTGCTCATTAAACATTATTTTTTGCTAAAAAAAAAAACCGTCAATCAAACCAAGGAAAAGCTCGATAAATACTATGGGGACTCTGCACCATCGATTTCAATGGTAAAAAAGTGGTTTACAGACTTTCGTTGTGGTCGCACAAATACAAATGATTGAGGTCAGTACATCCGAAAATGTCGAAAAAATCCACGATATGGTGTTGGCCGACCGAAGAGTAAAAATGCGTGTGATTGTTGTTGCCATAGACATTTCATATGGCAGTGTGGTTTTGATTTTAAATGATCAGCTGGGTTTAAGAAAGTTGTCTGCAAAATGGGTGCCGCGTTTGCTCTCAATTGACCATAAACGTATACGTCTGACAACTTCAAAGGATTGTTTGGAATTGTTTAACCTCAATCCGAATGAGTTTTTGCAGCGTTTTGTAACTGTGAATGAAACGTGTATCCATTACTGTACTCCGGAGACCAAGCAGCAGTCTAAACCTGCTCCGAAGAAGGCCAAGGTAAGTTTGTCGGCCAATAAGGTGATGGCAACAGTTTATTGAGATGTACGCGGGACAATCCACATCAATTACCTTCAAAAGGGAAAAACAATAAATGGCGAATATTATGCCAACTTGTTACATCGATTTAATGAGGATTCAAAAAGAAAACGACCCCATATAGCCAAGAAAAAAGTTCTTTTTCAACAAGATAATATACAGGTGCACATGTGTGCAGTCTCAATGGCAAAACTCTATGATTTGGGGTATGAATTGGTACCTCATCCGCCATATTCTCCGGATTTAGCCCCTAGTGACTACTTCCTATTTCCAAACCTAAAGAAATGGCTCGGTGGAAAGAGATTCAGCTCCAACAATGAAATTATTGACCAAACAAATGCCTGTTTAAAGGACCTCGAAAAATCCCATTTTTTGGAAGGAATACAAAAACTGGAGAAACGTTGGACTAAGTGTATTGAGTTAAAAGGAAATTATGTTGAAAAATAAATTTTTGTTTTGCAAAAAACACTGTGTTTCATTCAAAAATTATAAACAATGCGGCCTACATCTCCGCTGAATTAAGTGAAATTTTTGAAGATTCTTGCACAATGTGAGACGGACGGAAGGACGGACATCAGAACTCTCTCAAAAATAATAAATAAATACATTTATTTACTTTTCGATTAATATAAAAATGTAATTATAAAAACAATGTTATCACCTTTCCTGAAATGAGTGCCATTTTCTATTCATTTAACCCCAATGTATAAACGGACATACATTTTTCAAAAAAAAAAAAAAATAATAATAATTCTAAAAATAATTTTTTTTTATTTACTAATAAATAAAACTTGATAATAGAAATACCGATGTCACCTTTTTCTGAAGTAACCCAACAAACCAAGAAACGATACAGTATCATTAATGATATCATAATTTTAAAATAATATAATTAAATATCGAAATATTTTTTACTAAGAAAATAACTTCAAACATTTTCATGAAAATAAAAATAAATTGAATATTTTTTGTAGAAAAAATAATTTATGTATGTATGTTATATGTATATTACATGAAAATTATATATTTACAGCAAAATCTAGTGGAATTTGCAACAATAAAAGAGGCTAACATAATGGAATCAATATCAGGTTGGATTTTAAAGGAAACCGTTTTCGGATCGCAGAAGTTTGGTATTACATACAATATTATTAGGAACAGGATGAACTTTAGTTTCCTTTGATTATCTTGTTTTATTTTTTGATAAAATAAAAAGGATATTACATATTGACGAAATAAAAAGGATATTATATGTTTTTCCAATATTGACATGTATATATTCTGGAATATATTGCTAAATTATCGCGCTGCTTAAATTTAACGATATCATTACTAATATAATTATTTTCGAAAATTATGATATCGTTTTCGAGTGTACCTTTTAGAAAGCAACCTATATCATTTTAGAATTATAAATGATATCATTCTCGAGCTTCTTTATCACCGAAATGATATAGTTATGATATCATTATGATATCATTTGGTTTGTTGGGAAGCGCCATTTTGGACCCATTTAATCTAAATGTATGGACGGATAGACAGACATTACCATTCTGAAAAAATGAATTAAGCTTAATGTTTTACCCATTTAAACCCAATGTATAGACAGACGGACAGACATTAGCATTATGTCCACAAAAATGTAATTCTAAAAATGTGATCATCAAAATATTGATATCACATTTCCCTTAATAAAGCTTACAAACTTGAAGCTTACAAACTATAAATTATAAATGTCTGGCGCCCCAATGGGTCTAATTACCTTAATTCAAAAATACATATACAGTGCGCGAAATAACCTAAGCATATACAATAAAAATATAAGAAAAACCACTTTATTTATTTTATATCGAAAAAGTATGTATTTTATTTTGAACTATTTGCAGTTACATATTTTGACACTGAAATTACAAAACTTAAGATCACTGTCAAGAAATATGATACAATTGAAAATAGTAGAACGAAATAACCTAAGCATACAAATATATATTAGAATGCTTTGCTTTTTAATTATATACAATGTTATAGCAGTTTAATAGTTGTTATAGCTAATTGGATTCCTTATAACTTATTCCAATCGTAAAGGCATTGATAAAGAAGTCTGTAGGCAAAATATACGTCAATATTCCATTATTATTGTCCATGAATTTTGTTAAGGCATTTATAGTGTTAAAGCGGCTCCTTTCAGCAAAAACTGTTTGGCATATAATTCCTCGCATACTCTCGAACAAATTCAGGTCTGTGAAAAACTGGCTCATGTCCTATTAGAACAGTTTTTTTCTGCAAAAAAATTTTTTTTTTTTTTTTTTAACTTTTAATTTTTGATGAATTATCATAAATTTCTGTCTTTATAAAACCCTTTAGGAATATTTTATTGTAAGTATTTGAACGATATTTTATAATAAATCCTACCAGAAATTTGGTAAGTATCTGATTTTCTCATCCCGCGGTTTATTTTGTATCAATACACGAAAGAAGCATATGGTAATACAAGTTAAATATTTTATTGTCACTAAGAACAACTTCCTTCAATTTTTTTCCAAAATCGTTTATTTACGGCGAACGACAGTCTTGGTGCTTTGTGAGAGTACAAAGATTTATAGCCTATTTCTCTATGTCGAACGAAAAGCAAAGCGAACGAAAGCAAGTCGAACGAATTCGAATCATTTTGGGTTTCTGTATTTCCTACGCTTTCGTTCGCATGGAGTTACGTCTTTTCCTATTGTTTTTGTTTTATTTTTCTTTCAGAGTAACTTTTTTTCGTAAAAATATTAAAAATACTACTAAATTGTTTGGATGTATATACAACCAATTAAATAAACAAATAAAAATAAAATAATTTAAAAAAATTTAAAAAAAAATTTTTGTTTAGATTTCTTTAGAAATCTTTGAATGATTGAGGAACATTTGCAGTATCCTGATTAGTAATTTTAATATTTTTCATTAAAAAAATCCAACCAGTCGAAAGCAAAATAGCAAGTGACTGATATTGACATTTTTGTTCTTATCGTTCGAAATACAGAAACCCAATTTTATATGAAAACACTTACGCTTTCTTTCTACTTGTCGTTCGACTCATTGTTCGCATAGAAGTGAGTTAGAGAAACCCAAATCAGTTTTCGTTCGCTTTGAAGTCGAAAGAAAGCTTTCGTTCGACATAGAGAAACAGGCTATTAAATTTTAGTATCCCTTTTCGCATACTATATGTTGGAATATAATTTTTAAATATATGAATATGACTCAATGATAATATCAGTTTAAAAATAGTTCATATTTAGCGAAGCGATATTTCTTTTTTAGTGCGAATTCCTTTTATGTCCATAATATTCTTATTAACATTTTTTATTTCTTTTTTCAAGACTGTTTTTTCGTTAACTTTTGCAATTGTTTGGACACATAAATATGATAACCTTTATTTCGGATTAGTTTTCAGATATTTGACAAAAAATCCAGCCACATATTCTGTATGCTGTCAACCTGGCGGACTATTATTTAATTCAATACGTTAAACGGGACATTTCGTTAATTACTGTTACATTAATACAATGAAACATTTTAAACCATACAGAGTTCAATTACTAGGGAAACATTAATACCAAAATGTGTTATTTTAATTTAATGCTGACTAATGAATCATGATTATCTCAAAATTTTATTTTGTATGCTTAGGTTATTTCATTCGGAGTTTTTAAAAGTTTTTATATTTTTCCAAATAAACCATATAAAATATTACATTTTCCATAAACCCTTTAATGCACTTAGATTGCAGTGTCTAAAAAGATAATTCATATTTTAATTACATTTATAGTTAGAAAAATATGTAAACTTTTACTCTGTATGCTTAGGTTTTTTCGTGCACTGTAACTGTAAGTTTGAAAAAATAAAAGAATACAGGATCTAAATCAAAATTAGTTGGTCTCCTTACTACATTTCATCCATATATTCTCTTATATTGTTGATGCTTTATATTATCAAATGTTTTCTTTCACAATTCTATAGACACCTATATTGTTGAATATTCATATATAACTATTACTGTCTGTGTAATTCTATGTGCTGAGAATTATAATGAAATATGAAAAACCATAAAATAATAATTTAAACATACTAATAAGTAATTATACCCTTGAGCCTGCTCGATTATCATTTAAGGGCTTAATTGTAAAACACATTTATATATTTTATATACATAACAAGGACTAAATAAAAGATTGTATAGCCCAGAATGGCTACAAACAAAATACTCTATATCTCATACTAAAACACTTTTGCCAAAGAAAGCAAAACACATAATGAAAACAAAAACAAATTATGCTTAATAAATCCCAAGTAGCAGCAAATAATAACAGCAACAGCAGCAGGAAAAAAAGGCTTTACTTTATTATTTCATATTAAACACTTCAATATTTATTTTCAAACAAAATAATAACAAAGCAGGAGCTAAACAAGCTTGAATAAGCAGATACACATACAAATAAACACTCACTGATTCAATCACCACCATCATTGGCAATAATAAACTTCCATTGCGTATATCCTTTATACCAGTTTTTTGTGTTTTTTGTTTGTGGGCTTTTTGTTTAAGGTGAGAATTATAAACATTTATGCCGGTCTATTAAGTTCCGTTTTGTTGGTTGTATTTTTTCTTCCTTTCTTGTTTTTATGTATGTGTGTGTGTAAAAGCTTTTCCTGTTGTTCGCTTTTTTTTCTCTTCTTTGTATTGGTTTTCCCATTCATTCATTTTTACTCGTATCACTGTGGTTTTATCTTTCATGTGTGTTTTGTTATATGTGATTGTGTGTTAATGTTTTTATGTTCATGTATTGTTGTTTTTGAGCATTAGCATTGTCGGATAACATCTGTAACCACATTTCCAAAGATATTTTTTGTTTTATACATTTTACAGGGTATGAATAAAATATAGCACTTTGAGTCAGCAATATGTACTCATTTTTTATAAAATTCAACTACAATTGATGAAATCGAAAGGATTTATTGAACAATAAAATATATTGTTATTTAATATTTTATTTTGGACATAAATATGTACAATTTTTCACAATTAATAACATTTTTTAAGGTTTGATTATGGAAAGTTTGGTACCAAAAGCAGAGGGAAGTTTTACTTTGTTTTTGAAGCAAACGTATGCGGAAAATCATAATATTTCGGTTAAAGTTTATACGCAGAAAAAAGTCACCAATTAACAAATATATATGAAAATAATTCATTCAATTATAAACTTGTTTAAATTTGCACCTCTCACCAAAATGATTATATCAATTACTAAAAACTATAAAAAATACAAAACAGAAAAAAATTCCCAATTAATAAATTAATTAAATCAATCAAGTAGATAATTGAATGAATTAAAAATGTGTATAGGAAAAAAAATCATACCAAATTTTTATTTTATTTTATTATTTCTTGAACATATTTATAAAATTTTGATGCAAAATTAAACAACTGAGTTAATTGTAAAAAAGACGGTAATAATTTTTTCTGTGTATGCTTTTGCTGAAACAACTTGTTGAGAGTGGTTTAAATACTCGATTACTTAAAAGCATTCTGGCTGACCGGAAAAGTTTGAAGATATAGAACTGAAAACTTTACTTGATCAAGACTCGTATCAAACGTAAAAAATGGGAGTAGATTAGACAATGATTTTCAGACATTTAGAAGATCTCAGATTCATACAAAAACATGCAACTAAAACTAAGAGTCGTCGAGTGGTGATTTTGCTTATCTGAAATACTGCTCCAACGTCACAAAAAAAAAAAAATCGTTTCCGCATTGAATAGTTACAGGTAATGGAAAGTGGATCCATAATACAAATACAAAGCACAAAAAAATATCAAGACTCGTATCAAACGTAAAAAATGGGAGTAGATTAGACAATGATTTTCAGACATTTAGAAGATCTCAGATTCATACAAAAACATGCAACTAAAACTAAGAGTCGTCGAGTGGTGATTTTGCTTATCTGAAATACTGCTCCAACGTCACAAAAAAAAAAAAAATCGTTTCCGCATTGAATAGTTACAGGTAATGGAAAGTGGATCCATAATACAAATACAAAGCACAAAAAAATACCAATTCAAACCAAATTCAGAAATTGGCTCTAAAGCCGAATATATCTGTCACTAAGGTCATGCTTTATATTTAGAGGGATCAGAAGTTTCCCATTAGAAAGCTTCTATTTATAAGCTCTTAAAACTTCGTGAAATGATCATTATAGACATTTACCAAATACAACTGATCCATTTTAAGAGAACATTGAACGAAAAACCGCCAAAATATGCCAACAAATACGTGTCTAAAATGTTCCATCATGATAGTGCTCGGTCTTATGTTGCGCAGCCTATTAAAAACTAAGACTTTGAGAAGTTTTGCCCACTTTTAGTTTCGTTTCTAACTTTCAGACTACTGATAAAAAGTAATACATACATTCAATATGTGTGCAAGATATTATTTAAAGTGACTACTCAAGCAATCATGTTAAAAAAGTCTGCATAAAAACGATTTTTAAAAGGGCATTTAAATAAAATCTTACATAATATCAAAGAGAAGATATGAAGATAAGATACTCGTTGGAATCATTGAGGCAATTAAATATTATCAAACCAAAATTTGTTGCATAGTCTTATTTTTTCTTGTAGAAAAAATGCATCGCAGCCGATCATAGAACTAATTGTGATAAGAGGTACGCCTTTTGTATCTTTCGAAATAGCAAAACTACGCCACTTATGGAAGATTTGTCAACAGAATCATAACATATTATATTTTTAAGGTTTTATGTTCTCAGGCATTTTTTTTATACGAGGGCTATTTCAGTATGCTAAAGTTACTTAACAAATTTCTTTCAACAAAAATTTAATTTTACAATAAAAAACGGTCATGCTATAATTGTTTTTTTACTTTCAATGTGGAATAAAAAAGGAAACAATTTTTTTTTTAAATTCCAATAAACTTTTAGAAATTAAACTCCATAGGAGGCCATCTTATATAGCTAGTATGCTGAATCTATTCATGGATACTGTTGGCTCATGAACAAAATTTGTGTAGATCTTCTAAAAACGGTAGTTTTGTTAAAAAAAAAAAAATGATCATGCTGTGATGCACTGATTATGCAACACTCACATATAAGATATTGGGTGATTAAAAAGTTCCTGGGCATTAGTTCTACTAAAAATTTGAGCGTTCAGAATAGCTTTTTTTCTATTTTAACCCCATATAAGTTTAAAAGTATTTTAAAAAGATGTTCATAAAATGGAAAGAAAAAATTCGTCTTATGTCCTTGAAGTCATGTTTATGAGATCTTTACAGATGGTAAAATTTATATCTATTCGAAAGATTCCGAAAAAATATCAGTCAACAGTATTACTCCTTCGAAGTTTGCCCAACCATATAAAAAGCATTACAAATCAAACGGTCATTTGTTTCTTGAAAAGTCAGAACACTTTGATAGTGTACGTTTGGAGTATAAAAGTACTATTAGCTGCGAATAGTATGCCATCAATCTCCGCTACGATAATACTAGATAATACTAACAACAATGTTTATTTGAAGAAGAAATATTACAGTTTTTTTTACGTTTTTCGCAAAATATAAAAGGCATCCCTGGTATTAAAATATCTAATAAAGTCTTGAGGGTGTACATAAGTCAAACGATCACGTGACGAACACAATTGATCAGCATGAAGAACATGGAGCAAAAAATGGCCACAATATGTGACCAGACACGAGTCCATCAAAACAATGCTCGGCTTAATGTTGCGCGACTAGTTAAAAAATATTTGGAAAAAAAAATTGGTAAATAAGTTAGACTAGACTTTTTTGTAATTTTTCAATTGATGCAGAATGCTGTAGATGAAATATGCTTCGCGTTCGAACAAAGTATCATAAGTTTTCACTGGTAACTGATCATGATATTTAAAATGCACAGACTCTTGTCTTTATTATACCCTACACCACCATAGTGGTTGGGGTATTATGTGTTTGTGCTGATGTTTGTAACGCATAGAAAGGTTTATCTAACACCAATCGACTCAGAATCACTTTTTAAGTCGATCTAACGATGTTCTTCCGTCTGTCTGGCTGGTTGTCCAAGTAAACTTTGTGCACAAAGTACAGTTCGCAATCTTGAAGATAATTCAATGAAATTTGACACGTAAGACTTTTACGATACAACGACATAGCCTATTGAACTTGGTTGTGATCGGTCCCTTATTTCACTTAGCCCCCCTATAATTGTCCCCCCGGAATAGATTTTAAACACTCAAAAATTCATAAAAAAATAATATTTTAATGAAATTCGGTGCAAGGAAGTTTTGTACAATTATCAACCTTTGTACCAAATTTTATGAGGTACAAATCACTTTAACGTGCATAAATCCCTTACGAATTTTAGTATCTAGTTAATGTTCAACACAAACAAGTTTTATATAAGCAGAAACAACATTGCCAAATTTTATTAGAATCGGTCCATAATTTACCATAGCTCCAATATAAACCCACTTCTGGGAATCGTCCTATAATGCTTAAAACCAAGTAGACGTTATTATTAACGCGTTATTCTGTATTTGTTTATTTTATTTTACATTTAGTAAAAGTTTTGGTCTACAATTGGTCATAGGTCTAATATAAATTATCGGATCATTGCAATGTTCTTTAAGATAATATCTCGGCCATTAATAAGGCAATAAATTGGCCTCTTGATAGTCTACTCGATATTCAAAGTGGTACATGAATACCCACCATCTCTTAATGATATGGCAGGACATTCATATCAAAAGCTGCTTTGGGTAAGGAGTCATTCTAATACCTCTGGTAATAATGTTGCGAATGAACTAGCTCAGAACGACAGACGTCTAAAGTTCAGAAGACTGATCAACTATTTTGGGCAAATATGGCATATTTACTATCAGTTGCGGTCGACATTTTTAATAGGATATACAGTGGGGTCCAACGAAAATATTTTTGGTAATAAATCTGTATATCCTAAACTACTGATCGGGTATAGAGGAGGACCTAAGCCTTCAGAAATATAATCTCGTAGTTTAAAAAAATTGTAAGTTTTACAAATGAAGTACAATTTTAAAGGTTTTTATATCTGTGTAAAGTGCTTGGCAAGATAAAGAAAACATAAGCTTAATAAGCCTAATATCTTACAGTTAAAAAGTTATTTATGCTTGAATTTTGAAATTTTTATTTTTTGCCTCGACTTTCTTTGCTTTTTCGGCAATAAGTCCTAAGATAAATGAGGTAAAAATTTTTTTAAAATATTTTGTTATTAGCTATATATTCCAAAATAATATGATAAAAGAATTTTCGAATTATCTCAATTCGTCTAGACGTGAATAATAATCATAGTCAGCACTCTGAAATTAAGTAAGGAGTGAGATCGAAAAATTCTTAACATACATAATATTCAATAACTTGGAAACGGCTGATCTTAGAGTCTTTATTATTTTTTTAATCATTTGATAATTTAGCACAGATCACAGAAATATATAGTTCTAACCACTAATTATAGAATTGTGGACCATTTTTGAAAACCCTTTCTTTGGAGATTTGATAGTTGCTTCAGTCACTTTTTTGGAACAGTGTGTACATCTTCTGTTAAAATCTTCGGTATTTTGGGACACGTTTTTTGTGCTCTTGAATTCACTTTTCACAAGAGCTCAATATCTCTCCACTGGTCTAAGCTATGGACAATTTTGAAAATTTACCTCTCTTGGTACTAAAACTATGTTATTGATTTGGTACCACTCCAGAGCTTTCTTACCGTAGTAACATGGTACCAAATGGGTCCAAAAATATGTGGACACATTGTGCTTTCTTAAGAAAAGAAGAAGTCTTTTTTGCAAATATTCCTTTATGCATACACAGAAAAAAATTACGACAAACCAATTGTTTTATTTATTACCAAATTCGTCAATACAATTATTTTTTTAATTAAAAAGGCACCAACAACCGTTTTTGTAAATTTAAAAACAACTTTTGTTACTTAAAATTGTTAACACTTAACAATTTTTTTTAACAATGAATTTGTAACATTAAATAAAATTGTTGTTACCAAGCAACGAACTATATTTCAACAACTGCTTAGTACTATTAAACAATTATGTTGTCAATATTTACACATTTTTTTTTCCAAATTTTTTATTTTGCAAAAATCATAAAATTAAAATAAGGGTTACATTACAAAATATGTATATGTTATAAGATTAAAAATAAATTTCAGAGATGAGCTGTTTAGTATTCCTTGCGACAAATGATTTATTTTTCAAACGATGTTCCGGAATATTTACCATCAATCATTTTTAAATGCTACAAGTAATGTAATAAGTATTTTTAATTAAACAGACTTTCTTATTGTTACCATTGTTAGAATCACCAAATCCCAAAGGTTCATCCAAATTGCACAAATTTGTTCTCGTTTCTGTTTATAGGAGAACTGTTAAAAATGGAATAATAAATTGTATGGAAAAATTTTGTAGTAACTTGGTATTTTAATACTTACCTTTCATGGAGATAGAATTTATTTTTTAGCTTTTAATATACCACTGCTTCATCTGCTATAGAAAATTTATTCTCCTTCCAAATATACAACAATTTTAAAACAATATTGTAAAAATATTTTATAATTTAAAATTTTTTGACACATATTTTTATTTTTTCAAAACGAATTTTTAATTCAAATGTTAACAACTGAAATAGTTGAGAATCAACTCGTAAATTTGTAAATACGACAACGTACAATCAAAGTAATAAAAAATATTGTTAAAATTTTTGGATGGAAGTTAACCATACTTTTTAATTACTTCTTAAGTTTTGATATTTTTTTCTGTGTATTTTGGTATTTATAGATCCGAATATATCAAATGACTTTCCTGTTTTGCCGCAACTGCAAAAAGCTTGTCATACCATGAATTTTTACTGCTTTTGGGTCTTAAACTTATCTCCAACATTGCTTCGATCATTAGAAATAAAAATTTTTGAGACACAAGCTGCGAAGATTCTGCCAGCACCTACGTTTCTTAGTCAATTATACAGCTTGAGTACTTTTGTATGAAATTTGGTTTTAAATTCCGAGTCCTATTTTTGGCTTGTATTTTTTTTTTTTTTTTTTTTTTTTTGCAGAATTCCAGTTTGGAATTTTTTGAACTTTATATGTTATTAACTTTCCCATTAGCTTTAAATTTTTGTACCAAATAGTCGAAGCACCGAGAAAAATTAGCTGATTTTCTACCAGATATGTTTGGAGTTCCTTTCAATATGCCTTCAATTTTCTGGCCTTCCCAATATCATGTGGTCCTTTTTCTTACCGAACTAGGTTTCACATCAATAGTCAAATTCTCCTGATACTGTTTAATAACATTAGAAACGGTTTTACGGACAACATTTAATTCTGTGGCCAATTATTTGTAAAACCTATTTGGATTTTTTGACATTTTTTAATAACTTGTAGGACGTAAATCTTTTTCTTCACTTATTACTGAAGTATTTTTCCATGATAACTAGATCAAAAAAAATTTTGAATATTGATTCCAAAAAAAAATGATGAGGCAAAATGTGTGTTAAGATTTTTTCGATCTCACTCCTTAGTATGAAAAATGGCAATTTTTTAACAAAAATATAATTCAGTTTTTAACTTTTTTCAAAAGATAATACTTCATAAAAGGTTAATATATAAATTTTGAACTGCTCTATCAAAAAAAAGATTTGGAACCGTTTGACACTTAACTGCTTCCCGCCTGTCTTTAAAATCGGACTTCATTTGTAGAAATCACATTTGTAGAAAAACAATTTTTAAACTTTTACATACTCGAGGTAGTCAATTTTGCACCCTGTAGCTTATTTTTTGTTAACACAGGATGAATACAAGATGACTTTTTTGAAAGCTTAGATCCTCCTCTACAAATTTGCGTTTGACCCCACTGTGCGACATGGGCAACATAATATGGTATTTAGTAATATAAGGAAGTGAGCTGTTCATGAGTTCTAACTCATATATAACCTAACCTAACCTAAAAGTTCCTCTATATACTTATATCCGGAATTAAATGAACGCTCATCACTTGAAATTTCAAAAATATTAATTTGATTTCCCATAAACTTTTTATTTTTTAAACCTTATAAATCGTCTGCTATATTTTTCCTCTCTTCTATTACATTCTCTATTTTCCCTATCCCTATGTTGTTTATTTTGTTGTCCTTGTTACTGATATCATGGCAGACAATCATTTTCATCTCTACAAATTGAAAATAAACTGAGTTGGATTTTTTTTCCAGTTCTATTGTATTCGATTGTTGTTATTTTATGTTCTGTTGTGATTTTTATCAAAATGCTTCAGTTAGTTAACTGTGGCATTTGATTTAGCCATGTTTTTTTTGTTCCGTAATACCATTTTTTTAAAGTAGACTTTACTGAGTTTATGTTGGTAGATAATCTTATTTAACTTTTGTATCATGGTATTGTTAACATACTCAAATATTTTTCAATTAATTTTAACGATATTTATAGTTTTTTTTTTTTTTGGCTTGTTAGAGGTGTGTTTATATTTTCTAATAAAAATAAATTGTATTCTGATTTATTACAAATACTTTTTTGTTGGTTATTAAAAGAATAAAGTGATAATTGTTGTTTGCTGATCAAAATTTATAGATAAATTAACAGATTAATTAATACAGTATAATTAAAGAAAATAAAATAAAAAATATAGTAAATTGAATACAAAATAAAAAAATGTTTAAGTAAGGATAATTGCAAAAACTATGACTAATTTTATATTTAAATTTAGATTTTTAGCCATTTATTCAAACTACAACTCGATAAACTTCATGTCACTTTGTTATATTTATCTTAGTTTCGATATGAATTACTTTATTTCTTCATTAACTTCAGAATGCAGTTCTATGAGTGAATGTGTTTAAAAAAATTGTATTTTAAAAAACAATAAATTCGCACATTCATATGCAAATCCGTAGCATAACTATTTCATACACACATATTGTGGTATGAGTGTTGGCTTATAGTGTGAGTTTGAATATTAAACAACCTTCATAAACAGTTACACTTATTAGTTTATTGTTTATGAATTATGTATTTATTGTTGCTACAACTACTATTCTTATTGTGCTACCTTTACCGCCACACGGAAAAGCACACGCATTTTTTACTCGCATGTATTTTTTATATTTTATGGCCATAAACAGAAGACGTTGTTTGCATGAAAAAAAAAAAAAAAACTATGTGTGTCTTTTAGTAGTTTTAGACACGCACAAATGATTAATTGTACAATTATACTAAATTTATTTGCGATAAATCAGTCCGATACATCAGTTTAGTTTAATAAATGATAGTTTATTTTTAAGAAATATGCGAGGGTGAATTTAGAAAAAATTTGAATATTTGATTTATTTTTCAAAAAAAAAAAAAAAAATACGGATTTTATAAAAAAAATGCTCTCCCAGTTAAAGTTTTGTCCTGATGGAAACCAAATTTGTTTAAATTTGAGAAATCGTTTTTCTAAACCAATGAAGTTGAAATTTTTTCAAATTATAAGTTGAATCAATTTCAACAACATCGAACACAAATCTTCTTCTACAACAGTGTCTCAATTCGGCAGTTCATTTTTGGTTATAGTTTAATAGTTGTGTAGAATCTTTCTCATTAAATATGGTTTGCGATTCCTTGGAAATGCTGCATATATTTGTTTTATTTTATTTAAAACCAGCTAATACCCGGTGTGCTTCGCCACCCCCCGAAATGAACAACATAGTAATTAAAGAATTAAAAAAATATACTAATTTTTGTATTTAATTTTTATGGGAGGGACCATACCCCCATAATCCGCTAATTTATTAGACAAATGTTTTCATGGATGTCAAAATTCTTTGTGCAAAATTTGAGCATTCCAACTCCAATAGTTTCCCAGATATACGAATTTTTGCATTTAATTCATATGGGAGGTACCATGCCCCCTATTTCTAGTCCGCCCATATTTCTCTTAAATATTAATATTGATACCAAAGTGGCTCCTACCAAATTTTAGAACTCTAACTGTTATATTTTCTCAGATATGTTAATTTAATATTTTCTTTATATGGGAGGTGCCACGCCCACTATTGTTAGTGTACCAATTAATAATATTCATATTGAAGCTAATGCTAGTCGTACAAAATTTGAGCTCTCTAACTTTTACAGTTTACCAGATATAAAAATTTTGGTATTAACTTTATATGAGAGATGACACTCCCACTATTTCTTTTCCGCCCATTTTTGCACAAAATGTTCACATTGACACTTAAGTTTATTGTACAAAATTTGGGAAATGTAGCTGTAATATTTTCCTAAATTTATTAAGCAATATTAGGCATGAGATGTGCCACACCCCCTATTGCTAGTTCGCCTATTTTTTTTTTCCAGAATGTTCATATAGGTGTCAAAGTTGTTCGTGCAAAATTTGAGGACTCTAGTATTACCAATTTCCGAGATATACTACTTTTAATAGTTATTTAGTAAGTGGCCCACATGAAATTTCAAAATAAAAAGTAGCCTATTTTTCCTTTCAGGCATATAGGAACACACTGTGAAAAATTCAAGAAAATCGGTTTAGCCGTTTAGGCGGCTATAGACTTCAAACAAACATACATACATACAAACAAACACACATTAATTTTTATATATAAAGAAGATCATAATATATTTGCAGATCTGCTGAGATTGTTATTTCTTAAAACAACTGAACGCTACTGGAAATAAATTTTTTTTAATTTTTTTCCTAAGTTTTATTATAAAATCATGCTCCCATATTCAACTAAAAATTTTTTGTATTTTTTATATAAAATACAAAAATAAATATTTATCATTTTGGGAACGCAATTTACAGTTCAGTGTTGGAATTAAAGTCTCACTTGTGTATTAGTTATATTTCAAAGCTGCGGAGAAGCTGAAAGTGGCGATAAATTAAAAACGGAAGCAGATGCAACAAAAATTCTACAACTATTGCCGATGATCCTTCTGTGGCAGCCAGCGTTACCGTTGAGAATTTTGAAAAAGTGTCCAAAAAAGGGGATTTCAAAATAAAAAGTCGCCAAAAAAAGGGATTTTTTGAAAAAAAAGGGGTCAACTGATTTGAAACCCCAAAAAAACTCCTTAAAATTTGTTTATTTGATAACAACAGATACAAAAAATTTTGTATTTTAAGAAAAACTAATAAATCTAACTTTGTTATAACTTATTTATATATATTTTACAATAATTTTTATTATTGCAAAAGTAAAGACTTATTCACAAAAATAGTTGACATACAATTATCTTTTTATTAATTACACTTCTGTATTTTTTAACGAGGTCTCCACTCGTACTTTCAAATTTCCGTCAAACACAGGTATTGACTTATGTCTGTTGGATAAATGATCTTATTATAATTTAGTAAAAAGTCACGTTCCCCCGAGGGATTGCTATGAACAATGTAAACAAAATATAAATTATGATATAAGTATTCATCGTATCTGTTTTTCAATCCAGTCCAAAACATTCGCAAATGATGATTTAAATAGCTGTTCATAAATTTTATTATTATTTTTTGTTCTTAACAGTTTCAGTTCATTTAAAAATACTCAGCGGCTTTTTATATCACTATACGGTGAAACAATCTCAAAATAATAAAATGTATTTGTTTAAATTGATATATATGTATATATTTCAAATAACTAAGATTCCCGTCATTTAGCACATAGTTTGAAAAAGTCGCCATTTACAAAAGGGGCCAAAAAAGTGGCCATGTTGTTGAAAAAGGGGAAATTGACGACTAAAGTCGCCAAACGGTAACACTGGTGGCAGCAGACAAAAGTTATAAAAAGTAGCATTAAAAATGTATCCTGATAAGACTTCCCATTTCCATGGTTTTGATGCCTGAAGAGGAAGTAGAGCATTTAGAATGAAAACCGGAAGAAAAATTAGCTAAAGCTGCATCAAAGCTACTGCAGCAGAAAAAGAAATGTGATTAGAAAAAGGAAATGAAGAGGAAGACAATCTTAAAAGACGTGAGCAGATATGAAGAACTAAAGAGATAGAAAATATGACATGAAAAAGAGATACGGAAAGCTGTGGAATAATTCAGGATTAATTTGTACAATCCTATAAATCCAACTAAAAAATGTAGCAATAGTATATAAAAATACACGTTTGATATTACATGATAAAAATAGCTTCCTTATTGAGCTAAAATGTTTTTTTTTTTTTTTTTTTAAATAAATCATTCATTAAAAAACTCATTTCGTTTTCTTTTCGAAAACTTAAATGAATGTTTTATTTATATATTTAATAATAAATTACACATTTTTTTCTTAAAAATTTCTGTGAATTTTTGTTATTTTTCTCAGCGTGGCAACGTCTTTTAAATTGTTTAAGAAGAAAATAAACCAATAAAGCCATTTCTTGTTAAATAATTTGAAATGGAACTACCTTGTATTCTATATATAATGCAGATAATTTTATATTTGTCATATATTTTCGGTAAAAGTTCTGCTCAGTGGAACATTTTTGTAATTTTCTGTTCATATGTCGGTAAATGGGGATTCACACACGTTAAAAATTGTACAGTCTTAAAATTCAAAGTACAAGTTCATTGATTCAACTTATTCGTATTTTGTTTTAATGAATGTATTCGTTGAATTAAATAAATAATTTCGGTGACTTAAAGAACTTGAAACTTTATTTCAATTAAGTTATACGTTGACCCAATAAACCTATACATTGAAAATACACAACAATAATAGTTCTGTTTTGTCTTTTGCTATTCAATTTATTAAGAATTTAATTACTATATAAATTAATATAGGCTTAAACTAAAATTTTTGTTTTTATTACTAGCACAACTAAGATTGTAACGTGGTTTTCTCGTCGGCTGAGGTAGTTCAGTCGCGACCAGGGTCGACTTACGGGATCCACGAACCTAAAGTGATGAATTTGTTTACTCTTTCTGAGGATTAATTATACAATGTATCTTTATTTAATAATTCAATGTTTAAGATATCGGTAACGACAAATTATAGTTAATACTTTTGTGTTGAATAAATTACTAGCAGCACGATGATATGCAGGGATTCCTAATCCGAGTCGGTTACTTCTCAGGTGATTCGGATTCTACTGGTAGATGCGGAGTTGAAGATGCGGTTCCCTCGGGAATTATGCAGCAAGCAGGATCGTTGATGATACTTAAATACAACTTGTGAATACTAATGTAATAATACGATTTCTTAAAGCTAGATTACAAAATTCAGACTTAATCTAATGGGTATAACAGACGATACAATTCGCTGTGCCAAAACCGATGACCGAAGTCACGGTGCCAAAACTAACAACCGGAGTTGCAGTGACGAGACAGACGATAGTTCGCTGTGCCAAAACTGATGACCGAGGTCACGATGCCAAAACTTACAACCGAAGTTGCAGTACCGAGACAGACGATAATTCGCTGTGCCAAAACTGATGACCGAAGTCACGGTGCCAAAACTAACAACCGAAGTTGCAGTGTCGAGACAGACGATAGTTTGCTGTGCCAAAACTAGCAACCGAAGTTGCAGTGCCGAGACAGACGATAATTCGCTGTGCCAAAACCGATAACCGAAGTCACGGTGCCAAAACTAACAACCGAAGTTATAGTACTGAAACAGACGAAGCAAAGCCGCTGTGTCCGAAACAGACAGAAATGCTGTGCAAGGTATCCCCCTGACGCTCGGACCTAATCCGAGTACCAGATAAACAGTGACTGATGTTACGATATCAAGTGTCTTGGAATAAGGCAAGTTATATCGTAATGTCAGCTGTCTTAGATTTTGGCAAATTAAATCGCAACTACTTCATCCAAACATAGAGTACTTATGATAATAATTATTTAAACTTAATGAGAATTATTAAATCTCAATTCTTAGGACAACAATAAGGGTGTTCACAAGTAATGTAGAATAATAATAGGGTATTCAAAGATGTGGTAATGTTCTTAAATTACTGTTCATAAGATGAACATTGCATTGAATTTTTTCTTTTTGAAACAACGAGTACAAATTATTTGCCAAAATTTTTAAAGACGGGAAAAGCATACTTTCTAAAATGTGTTAATTATTTGTAAAAAAAAAATCAAATATCATTAATTGCGTCTTATATTTTAGGAGAGTTTTACTAGTTGAAATTTTTCAACATTTTCTCACAATAGTTCATGATATGTAAACTACAGTAAATTAAAAATTATAAAATATTTCAAAAATATTTTTGATCAGCTCGTAAGCTAACATTTCCTACAGTAGGCTTTCTATTTAAAAAAGTTTGTAAATATTTTTAATGTTTTATATGAAAATTAATACAAATTTCCAATACAAGAAATCATTATGACTTAATTTTATTAGACGTTAAAAAGGTTCGTCGCTAGTTTCTAAACATTTTGATTGTCCTTTGATATAATTGGGAAAAGTACTGTATTTTTGATTTTTTTACAATGCACTTAACCTTGCTAATTTTTTTAAATTAATTCGTATCCAGTAAGATTCGTTTAAATTAACCTCTGAACAGTTGACATTAGTTTATGCATGTTTCCGTGTATATAACATTCATAAACATAATAATAATATTTTAAATTATCTTTGAAATTATTTTCTATAATTCTACGTAAACTGAAATAAAATCCAACCATCAAAATAAGATTAGTCACGTCAACATCTAAAGTTGTTATGATAGAATATTCCTACCAAAAAGCTAGAATGCGGAAACTAGAACTCAATATATGCGGAAACTAAAAATCAATATAATTTTTATATTTATTGTTATAAAAACTTGAATTAAATCATAAAATAATATCTTTCATTCGAAATTAACATATCGGACTCAAAAAAAATCCAAACTACACAAGTATTTGACTCAATCTCATAATAAAGGGTTTGTGTCCTGGCTATGACCACCTACATTTTTGAAATTTTATTAATATTTTATTTAAATTTTATTTAAAATGATTTTTCGCAGGAACTTTTTCATAACATTTAATAATAAATATAATTTTGATCACAATATGGCAATATTTTCCGTTAAAAAAATAGGGCATATTTGGTTGTCCGGTCTCATAGACCAGTACGCGTATATAGAAAGGTTAATATTTCAAGAGCTTTTACCCCTAAAATCCTACTTAACATTTTCCCACATTTTTCATTTTCGCCCCCAAAAAGTATGCTCTAATTAAAAAAATAAAATAATTTGTCTTAAAAAATATAAACAATTTATTGACAAGTTTTAGAACACATTTAAAGAAATTTTTAGTTAATAACTGATACTAAGGACATAATGACATTTTAAACTATGAAAATATATAGTATCATTTTGACTCATTAGTCATAAATAAGGCGATAACTAAAACTATTAAACTTTGAAGTAAAAAAAAAAAAAAATTTAAATTACCAATCTAATGTACATCAACTCTATGTTTCTTATTATAATTACTTATAACTACACCCTCGTTATTTATCGTATTTATAACAATAAATAAAACGCAGTTACTAATACTGAAGGAATGGAGAGAGTGCAAATAAAGTTGGCAAATAAGTTATTGTACTCGTTTTTTTGTAAGTTAATTGTAAGCTATAGCAAAATTTATTTTATGATTGCCAGACTTGAACTAGGATGGGTCAAAGTACTTGTGTGTTTGACAAAATGTCACGTAAAATAGGAAATGCGACAAATTAACACTTTGTATGCACAGAAAAAAATATTTTCGAAAAAAATTTCAAATAAACTATTAACAGAATTTTAAAATAATTTCAAATATTTTTATATTATTCTGTAACAAAGTTCTATAATATTAAATTAATTTATACAATGAAACTGTTGTATACATTTTACTATTATTCATGCTTATTTTTTAATTAATTTGTTATATATAAAACACCTCATCTGTGAATACCCTATTATTATTATTATTATTCTAACTTATTTGTGAACTGCCTTATTGTTAATCTAAAAATGGTATTGAGATCTAATAATTCTCATTGAGTTTATATAATTATTCTCATAAGAACCACCGTTTGAAAAACTCCAACTGCTATACAATTTTTTGGATTGGCTAAAACTACAGCTACCGAAAATTGTCAGTATTGGTAGCCAAAGCAATTATAATTTTTTGTAGTCTAACACTTTCTTTAACTACTGCTATCTGCAAGAAAATAAAACCTAAAAAACACGTAGTTAAAATGAAGCAGTAGTTTTGAAACCAAAATAATTGACTACCACTTCATTTGTAGTTTAATTTTTATAAAAACTTCCCTTACAATATTTTTTATTTTCACAGGCTTTATATTTAAAAAGGTTAGTAAATATTTTTAAAGTTTTATATGAAAATTAATACAAAGTTCCAAGCAGCGTTGCCATAACGGCATTTAAAGTGCAATTCTAGCACTTATTTTTCGGGTACTGCACCTTTTTGCGAAAAAAAGGTGCTAGATGCTGTTTAGCACCTTTTTATACTTTTTTATAAATAAAATGAATTTTTTAGCATTAAAAGTTCATTTCTAGCATTTATTTTTAGCTTTTGCACTTTAATTTTAATTTTGGATAAATAAAGCACAAAATAGCTAAAAATATCAAGCACCCGAAAACATTTTATTTTTAATTGAAAATAAATATCTTTAATGTTCAAAATGTTTTTTCATTTGTTGAAAAAAATATGTGAGGGATTTTTATTTTTAAAATAAATATCCATCAATGATGAAAAAAATAAATATCTTTAACGATAAATATCTTTAACGATAAATATCAGTTCGAAAAAAATTTCAAATGATTGTTTTTTTTATTCATACTTTTGTTTTCAAAATATTTTTTTTTTTATTCAAATGAAATTGTTGTTTAGAATTTTTTCCATCCGATGAAAAAAGTTCAAAATAATTTTCAACTTTTTAAATAAATATCACAAAAGATATTTATATTTTTATTTCCATCATGATGAAAAAAATTAAAATATTGATGAAAATAAAAAAATCATGATGGATTTTTATAATTTTTTGAACATTAAAGATTGTTTTTCGATTGAAATAAATATAAAAATATTGTTTTTTTTTAGTATTAAAATCCGGTCTCTGAAAAATATCTTTTTATAGTTTACCGATCAAATGTTTTTTTTTACAACTCCAAAACTAATAGCCATACTAACAACCATACCTTAGGTCAGACTTTCAAAATGACGTAACTACTATAAAAATATATTCTGACCTCCATTTTAATGGAAACATTTTTTACTAGTTATTATTCATAGCTGACATTTTACCAAATTTAGAACGATGCTGATTTCTTTTACAAAACATTTGCAATATTTGTCAAATATTTAACAAATGTGAACATAGTTTTAGGAAAATACCTACGAAAAAATAAAAGAAGTAAACCCATTCTCACAAAAATGTACCCGAAATGCAATAAAAGCTCTTACATAGGGAATAAAATATTTTATAAATTTACGAGTTGTGTAGATTTATCCGGTTGAATGAAAATCTTCCCAGCAAAAACTTTGCTTTCCTGGTAAGCTAGCAGGTATAATTGGAAATAAAAATAAACTACTTATTTTTTGTCACAATAACTAGTTATTTTTGTTCGAGTTGTCCATGAATTCTAGTAGTTATTTTTAGACTCTAGTGATACTAAAAAATATGTACCTAAACAAAAATAAAAAAACGAAAAAATTTGCCGTCAGTGAGTTTTGAACCTATTAATTTGTCGTTTTTAATGACTAACGTCTTACTCAGTACACCATCTCGCACTTAATATTCAAAGCTAAAAAGCTTGTTTTAGCATAAAATATATTATTAAAACATTTTGTTGAAAAAAACGGATAGCATCAGAATGGGGTTGAACCTGCAACCTTCTGGTTGCTAATCCTGCGCTCTAGACAACTGATCCATGTGATTGTAACTTACTCTGCAATTATACTATTGAGTACTTATTTATGTAATGTAGAGAAGGCAAATAATAATGACGACTACTTTCCAGGAAAGCACTTTAATAAGTAGTTGTCATTACCGAAAACCAAAAAGTTTTTGCTGGGTTAATGTTCTTATTTTAACAAAATTATTTAAAATTATTTTATACATTTTTCAATATGAAATTTACTGTGTTCCAAAATATAATGTGAATACGTTAATAAATATGAAGATGGGAAGTTATTCTGAATTGATTTGTTCCTTTGGAATTAAGAATATGACCAATATAATGTGCGTAAACCATACAAATTTAAAAAAAAAATATATATTAAAATAGTGAATATATGCATAAATAACAAAAATGTTTATTCTAATTACTTTATTTAAAATTTAGCACTTTTTTCTAAAGAATTGCACTTTTTAACAATCATTTAGCACTTATTTTTACTAAATTGCACTTTTTTAATAGCCATTTAGCACTTTTTCTCAGAGAAGTTCTGGCAACACTGGTTCCAAGACAAGAAATCATTATGATTTAATTTTATTAAACGTTAAAAAGGTTCATCGCTAGTTTCTAAACATTTTGATTGTCCTTTGATTGGGAAAAGTACTGTATTTTTGATTTTTTACAATGCACTTAACCTTGCTAATTTTTTTTTAAATTAATTCGTATCCAGTAAGATTCGTGTAAATTAACCTCTGAACATTTGACATTAGTTTATGCATTTTTCCGAGTATATAGCATTCATAAACATAATAATAATATTTTAAATTATCTTTGAAATGATTTCTTATATTTCTACGTGAACTGAAATAAAATCCAAACTTCAAAATATGATTAGTCACGCCAACATCTAAGGTTGTTATGAGAGTACATTCCTACCAAAAAGCGAGAATGCGGAAACTAGAACCAATCAGCTGTATAAATTATTTTAAAGTTGGTTGTTATCTCTTCAGGAATAAAAAGTTATAAAAATTTGTTAACTATCAAAATTTTTTATATGTAGATTTTTGTTATAAATATTTCTTATTTAGCCTTCGTATACCCGCTCCAAAAATATATAGTATCATGTGTAGTTAATACTTAAAGAAGAGGTAGCAGTAACAGTAAACTAGAGAAGGTAGTCAATAGGTAGCAGAAAAAGTAGTTTTAGGAGCAGCAATAAACAAAGAATAACAAGAAAACATAAGTGTGCACAATGCGTTGTTTTTAAAAGACTTAAATCATGAGCTTTTATTTGTGTTTTGATTTTACAAGGTTACCATTTTTATAAAATGTGTGTGTATAATTTAATTTATAAAATTTCTTTTATAATATAAAGGAAATTTTTTCCACTTTTTATTACATTTAAATGCGTTTTTTTTTTCTTTATACATTTATAAAATTCGAGTTTTGGATTATATGCCTTACATGGGTTTTTTAAATTTTGTATACACTACACCACTATTGGCACATTATGTTAGACTAATACTTAAACATACTTTGTACTTATTTTATCTTTAAACGAAGATTTATAAAGAAATTATGTATGGGAATGTTAGTTTTGGATCGATCCTCACGAAATTTATTGGTATGATTTTTGCTTAGACAAAATTTATAAAAATACATACATATTTAAGACATTTATGAGCGTTTGACCCATTTCCGGAGAAAATTTTATATGGGGGCACAGTAAAATAATGCGTCGATTACAAGCATTACAACGGGGAACTACAGACTATATCTCAAATGTCTGTTATTGATGTACAGACAGCCGGACGGACAGAGGTTTAGGCTAAAAGAAATATTTATAAATTCAAAATTGGAAAAAAGATTACCAATCGACTCAGGATAATTTTCTGAGTCGATTTATCGTCCGTCTGGTCGGCTGTCCATGTAAAATTTGTATCGCAATTTTGGAGACAATTTGATGAAATTTGCTACACATCATTATTTTTACACAATGACAAAGACTATTGAATTTGATCCTCCATAGCAGAGTTTTAACATATAAAAATTCCTTAAAAAAAGAAAAATTTTAATGAAATTTGGCAGAAATAAGCTTTTTATAAATTTAAATATGTTTACTAAATTTCACGAAGATCGGTTCATAAATAGATGTTAGCATCGTGTTAATATTTTACAAATACACATAATAGTTTTAAAAAGTTTCTTACAAAATTTAAAGTTTTATAAATTAGACTGGAAATTACATAAATTAAAAACAAAAACATTCTTTTTTTTAAATGTTTTCCGCCAAAGAAAATAATGCTTTACAACTGAAATCTACTACATTTTGTAAGTAAAGAACAAAATCCCGTATTTTTTTATTTCTGATTGAATATTGTTTATGATATATTGGCAACCCGTATGACAACTCTAAAATATTTGTAAATGGAGGGCAATATACAAATAATTATAAAAGCGCAGAGAAGAAATAAATAATATATTTTTACACTACTTTTAATTTTTATATTTTAAGCTACTACATTTTTTAGTAAACTACTTCAACTGCTACCTTTACTGCTACCTTTACTGCTACCTTTACTGCTACCTCTGCTTTTTATTTACTACTTTTAAAACTAAACAAAGAATGTAGCAGTTTTCTTTTATGAATATAAATAAAACTATAAATACTTATATGTGAAGGTAGCAGCAGTAATAAAATTGTGAAAACTACACTACTTTCAGAATTTAAGTTTTTGACTACAACTAACAACTGCTACCAAAAAGTAAAGGTAGCTGAATTTTAAGCAAATGAACGACTACAAGTTTTAAACATTTCGTAAACTCCAATTTTAGTAATATTTTGCTGCTACGGCTACTTGGAGTCTAGTTTTTCAAACACTGATAAGAACTCTAAGTTTGTATGGTATAGTTGCTATTAAAGCTTTAGAAAATTTTTCTAAAAACCCAAGACAGCTGATATTACTATATAATTTTCCTTATTTCAAGACACTTGATATTGTAACATCAGTCACAGCTTCTCCGGCACTCGCATTAAGTCCGAGCGTCAGGAGAATATCTTGCACAGCATATTAATTGACTGTTTCGGCGCTACAACTTCGGTCGTCAGTCCCGATACCACAACTTCGGCAGTTAATTACGGCATTGTGACTTCGGTCGTCAGTTTTGGCACAGTGAATTATTTTTTGTCTCGGTTTTGGCACATCAAATCGTATCGTCTGTTATTTTCTTTAGATTAATCCTGCATTTTGTAATCAAATTTTCAAGAAATTGTATTTTTTAAATCAATATTCGTAAGATATCTCTAAGTATCTTCAACGATCCTGGTTGCTGCATAATACCCTAGGGAATTATGTTTTTAAAATCGCATCTACCAGTATTAGAATCCGAATTACATGAGAAGTGACGACGGAATCGTTACGTATCTCTTGATGCTAGTAATTTGTCACAATTTATTGTTATCGATAACTAAAACACTGAATTATTAAATAAAGATACACTGTGTATTTATGCCCCAAAAAGGGTAAACCAATTGTGTTCGCACTTAGTATTCATGGATCCCGTAAGTCGACCCTAGGCATAACTGAACTACTTCAGCCGACGATAAATCCATGTTACAATTCTAATTAATTAAACTGAAATTTTACATAGAAAAATCTAAATTCCAATTTCAATTACAAACAATACTTATTCAATTATGTTATTAATTGAAATTCTACAAATTGAAAAAATGTACATTCAGTTATTGAAATTTGTATCTACATTTGATTAATAAATTAATTGATACAATGAGAAAAATAATTGTAAGCCGATAAATTGTTTTATTTTTAGTAAAAAACATTAGAAAGTTTGAATTTTGTTGACTTGAGTAATTAATACAATTAAAAAAGTAATTGGACTGATTTTATGTGGGATAACGTTAGTCAATACCCGTGGTACACGGGTACCATAGTGTAATTTTCGTTGATTTTATTCAAAAAATATATAATTTTATTTGAAATAATTGTATGAATTTTGGCTTTATAAGATGCAGACACGTACTCTGTTAAAATTAGTTCTTAAGGGTTACCTATTACCATCAAGTCCCCATACAATTTTTCTCCTAGAATCGGGCGTTGACGTCCATAATTTTTTTAGCAATGCATAATATAGTACATATAAACGTCTTATGGACGTTAGAACCCTTATTTAATTTTATAAAATAATTTTTATTAACGTAAAAACTAATCTATAACATTTTTTAATCAGATTCGCACCTCGAAAATCCATAGCTCCCATATGTGGCCCATTTTCGAAAATCATCATAAAGTTCATAAATTAGTATTGGTAAACATCACTTTTTTTTAACAAAAGATTATAAAAAGTGTAAATTTAAATTTTAAACTTAATAACAAGACTTGAACTAAAATAAAACACACGTTCCATATAAACTGAGAAAATCGGTCAAGAAAGACTATAACGTTCTTACAGTCCTAAAGAATATTAGCACTGACTTCATCCACAATTAAGCACAGGATCCATAAAATATTCTGACCGAAAATAGATCACGTCCAAGAGTAACCTTTTTTACAACACTAAGGAATGTTGTCAATGTTGTCATTGTATCTCCAAGCGTCTTATCATGCTTGGAGCCATAGAATAGAACAAGAAGTTTATGTGAGAGCCAGCCTATACTAAATTTTCAAAAAATTTACTCATTTTTTTGAAAATACAAAAACAAAATATATGTGACTACAATATAGAAAGCTTACGTTCCTTAGCACGAATATAGGAAATAATTTCAATATCTTGAGCACATGCGTGATATTTTGGTTTAAAAGTGTTTGATATTACTACATGATATTGAGAAACTGAAAAGAATTAAAAAAAAAACCAAAGTCAATGCGGTGAAGGATTTAAAAACGGGAAAATTTGCGCTATTATTGTCATATTCATAAACCTTTCACATATTAAACTTTATTTCTTTTTCTGAAGTTCCTAAATAAACTAGAAATTTTAAAATAAGCTTATTTCTGAAACTAGTTCTCCTTCAAATCCTAATGGAGTCATTACTTATAATTTGGTAATTTTGCCTGTCATGGACATGCTTATTCCCTAGTTTAGACAAAAAAATAGTAAAATTTTAACTTTATATGAATCAAGGGACAATAAAAATAAGATTTTCAATAATAAATTGCGTAAAAAATATTAATTATAGTGCAAAATACAGAAATTATATGTTGGTACCCGAGTACCATGGGTACTGACTCCCGTAGGTATCAACTTTAAAGCAATTTTACATATAGACCAAGTTAACAAAATTTAGTTTTTTTTTTTCAGTTTTTATGCTGTATAAACACCTTAATCAGGATGATCTTAAGTTTCGTGACTATATCTTTATTAATAAAGAAATGCGAGCACTTTAAAATTAAAAATGGTACCCGGGTACCCGGGTATGTATCGTAGGGTTAATAGATTATATTTTTTCTGTGGAGGTATATAATTCTACTTTATATTAAAAAAGCTTTACTATTATAATATTATATAACATTTTCTTTTAAATTCCTTTTATACTTTTAGGTAGCGTGGCTGAGAGTTGATACTCAAACAATTCTTACCATACAAAATCATGTTATAACAAAAAATCAACGCATAGGCATAACAAATTCAGAACATAAAACATGGACAATGCGTATTAAGGATATTAAAGAGAGTGATAAAGGCTGGTATATGTGTCAAATAAATACGGATCCAATGAAATCACAAATGGGTTATTTAGATGTAGTGGGTAAGTTATAATGATATGATTACTAAATTATCTAAATATTAGCTAATGAATATAATAACTGTTTAATGTAAAAAATATATGAAGTAAAAATTTTTTAAAAGTTCCAAAACTCTAAAAATAACACTTTTTTTGAAATACGTCTTTAAAGCCAAATAATCCCCATATTTGCTTTCTTCTTTTGAAAAAAAAAATACGTTTATATACAAAAAAAATAAAAAATATCTCCATTTATGACTATGTTAAACATATTAAATTTTGTTTTATATTTCATTTTCACAGCAGGTATTTAACCATATAGTTTATAAAGATTTTTTTATATTAATTGTTACCATAATTGCCACTAAAATTAAATATGTGTTTGTGTTTGCTGGTTTTTTTCCACACTCTTTTATATTATTTAACCTCAAAATTGTGGTTAATTTTTTATAAACGAAAAAACAACAACAATATTTTAAAATTAACTTTATTTATTATCATTGTTATTTCATGTTTCGTTTGTCCTCAGGTTTCATTTTTCCCCAGTGATCTTCTCTCTCTTTCCTCTATAAACTATTATGTCTGCCACACCATAACGTTATGACATTCCTTTTTCACTTCCTATGATATCCGGCTTTTTGTAGTTGACCAAGTTTGTTTTTTATATTTTATTTTGTTTGTTATTATTGCTGTTTTGTGTTCTGCTGGCACATTTGTTTAAATTCCTTTATTATTTTATACACATATTCATTATAATGATTCTGCCACTTACTCTTGCTCCCCTCGAGCCGCAGTACAAGCAGTGTTGATAGACTCTTTATTTAATATGAAAATGGCAGCTAAATGGTTGGCAAAGTGTCAACATGTGTTGAGTATTTAATAAATTAAATCACATACTTTTTTTCGCAATTTTTTGTTTTTTCTCATGTTATTCGCTTTTGAATGAAATTAATTCATAAAAATTTTGTATATTGCATATTTTATATGAGTCAATTGTCTGCAATATTTTTAAATTGTCAAAAATTCATAGCAGGAGAAAAAAGTTTTTAATTTTGGCAGATGAAATGAAGACAGTTTGTATATAAATATATACGCTTTGTAGCGGAAAAGAAGGAACTCAGTTGAAAAATTGCTTAAAATTCTGAATAAATCTACGAATAAGATATTCAGGAAAGTCCAGACGGAAACTTCAATTACAAATAAAAAAAAAAAATTACATATTTAAAAACACAGAGATGCGCTAGACGAAGACATCTTTATTGCTTATAACGCCAAACTGTTGTCCAAAGCCAACTATTTGAGCAACAATTAGCTCAGTACTTTGAATGTTAATCTTTAATTTCTACAATAATTTTTATAGCTTCATCAATTGTTGTTAATCTATCTATATATATAAAAGTCCATACGTCTGAAGTAGTGACATACAATTTATTCCATAGATTCCTCTACCGGCAAATAGAACCACTAAAAAGGGATTTTTTGAAATTTGAATATTTAGGTGGTAGTTTAGGTTAGGCTAGTTTTAGACGGGATGAACAGATTTCAAAAACCCGTATAACCACTAGAAGACCTATTAGTTTATTGTGATTCCTTTTAAAAGAAGAGAAAATATGGAATACATGGAAAGAAAGAAGAAGAGAGAGAGGTTAGGATAGATTACACATACATAAAGATAATGAGATAAAAACAAAAAATAGAGAAAATAGAAAGAAAATTTATCATACAACTAGATTACTTCTAAGTGAACGAACATTCCTCAAACAACCAATTCCTAAGGTGAATGCTATTAAGCTTTCCGATAAATTTTGGAAACATCCTCCAATCCGTCGATGAATCGAATGCCTAATCATTTATGCTTACGTAGTTGTATACACAGACTGTGACTCATAATATGTTCCACTGTTTTCATTTCTTCAACACCCTTCATGCCATTTTCTCTAAGTGCCTTTCTACAGTCGCAAACAAGATTATACTTAACAAAGCCTATCACCGGAGCCCTAAATGGTGTTAGGCTATTTACATACAGAATCTATGCTCCTTTCAACGATCTTATATTAATCCCGTAAACTAAAATTTCTGCTTGAAACATACTAGGGAGCATGTAAGATTTCCTGATATCACTTAGGAAATAGAGATACCATCACGCCATCCAAAACCGCCTGAAGTGTACTTCTAATGGAACCAACAATTCCAATTGATTCATATCTTTGTGCTTTAGACAAAAAATTAATACGATTTCTTAATCTCATTGCATTCATACCGAATAACCATTTGGTTTTACTACCAACGTGTTCCTACAGGCTGACAAAATGGATTTCCATAAGTAGACTTAGAGACTCAAATGGGGTTTGAATCCAAAATTGACAAAATGGCTATACACTGCAATAGTACGGCCCATTTTTGTACATGGATCTCTTGTTTGGTGGATCGCTACTAGTAAGAGATACGTGGTGGATCAAATTTACAGGATACAAAGATCCGCTTCCATTGGCATTGCAGGTGCATTACGTACTAGTCCCTCAGAAGCTCTGAACACTATATCGCACCTAAAATCCATAGACCTACACATTATTGAATCATCAGTTAATAATGCGATAAGATTATCTGCAACTGGGAGCTGGAGATCAAGAACATATGGACACGTGAGGATATTAAGCTTAATTCCCACGCAGCTCAAACAGTCTATTGACTATACGACTCCCCAGATGGACTTCAGAAATATCATTAAAGTCCTATTCTCCACCAGGAGTTAATGGAGAAGGGAAAATCTTCTTGAACAATATGGAATTAAAGTATATACTTAGGGCTCAAAGATGAATGCGATGACGGCTCTGGTGCCTTCTCCAACGACTTTGAAATTAGACACTGATATAGACTCCCTGATGAGGCAAGGGTATTTTAAGCGCAAAATCTAGCGATCATGCAAACTAATTCGGGATAGAAATATTCAGGGGAATATTGGTTTATTCGTCAACAGCCAGGTGGCAATACTATCGCTCAGATCACACAGACCTACCTCTATTCTAATCAGACAGTGTAAACAGGAACTGTTACTACTAAATCGTCTTGGGTTCCTGCGCATAGGCAATAAACAGCAGACGAATTAGCCGGGACAGGCTCTGCTTTGATGTCGCATAAGTCAAAAACAGAATCCAAAAACACTACCTCGAAAAGGCGAAAAATAGATGGCGAAATCTGGACAAATGTAGAGTCGCGAAGGGAACGTGGCCTACCTACAACGATAAAAGCTCAACGCAACTCATTAGCTACAAAAGCAAAGATATCTCGAGACTAATAGCATTGTTTATAGGACACTGAACGATCGGAAAATATGCAAGCAGAATTGCAATGAATACTGTGCTAGTTGTGGTAACCAGAAAGGTACCAATTAGACAACCTCTGTGAGATATCTAACACTAGACTCAAAAACATTATTAAATATCTCAATGCTACTGGCTGGATCTAATATAATTTATGTTCTCATTTTTCTTCCCTACACTTTTATTTCATTTCGGACACAATCCAACTCATTCACCTGGCGATTAGTGTGGTCTATTGACTCACAGTAGTCCGTCTTTCCCCTCTTTATGTTTTCCGTATACTTTTTAAATCCTTCCCCATAGTAGCTAACATTTGGTCTTTAAATTCCTAGGTCGGCTATTCCCACCTACCCTTAAAGATTTCTGGAAAGTATAGCTCATAACTTTTTCTACATTTCTTTATCATTTAAGTATTCAACTACATTCTAAATTTCATTTGATGACAATTGCCTTCCCTGAACGATTTTTAGATCCTTAGCCATAATAGTTCTAAAGGAATACCAATATTTTTTTTTTTTAATCCATTATGGTTTTCCCTTAGTCTACGTAAAATTCAAACTTAAGACTGCTATGGTCTAAAAAGCAACATTCCTTAACTACCTTCTAAATTTTCGAATAGGGATAAAGGCGGGTGTAAGAAGTATTTTTATGTCTTCTAACCTTTTAAATAAATAAACAAGATTTAAGTATTTTTTTTCTACCCAAAAGAAAAAACCAAATAGATAATTTCTTTTACATTTTTAAACTTTAACGTTTTGGGAGATAAAAAGTATTAAAATTAGTGTTGTAATATAATCTAATCTAAAACTTTTTAGTGTTTTTTTATTTTTAATTTTGGTCGTTTATGGTTTAAAAGCCTTATTTTGGTAACATAAATTAGTATCCTTTCGATATAATATAAATATATATCGTTACTTAAAACCAGAGAAACCTAAACATAAAATTTCGTCAAATTCAATTCTTACAAAAGTAATGAATGTCATTTGGTATTTTTTGAACATTCACATATTAATCCAGTGCTCTAGCCAACTGATCCACGTGATAGCAAATTACTGTGCTATTATACTATTGAGTACTTATTTATGTAATGTAGAGAAAGTATATAATAATGACGCCTCATTACCAAGAAACTACTTTAATAAGTAGTTGCCGAAAGCCAAAAGATTTTTGCTGGGTATCTTTAAAAAATAAATTTATTAAAAATTCTCTAAAAAAAAATTTGAATTTAATAATTCTAATATTTGATCGCCTTTCCGAAACTCTTCGGGGTCGGTATTACATTGTTTGTAGCTTCAAAAGGATAGGCTAATATTGTATGAAAATAAACAGAGACTATCGCACAATTTCCTACAATGATTTTTGATATTTTTACGAAATTTAAGTCGAAAGTTCTAGATAGTGCCCAATAAACCAAACGATATTATAACTATATCGAAACGATATTTTCTTGGTGATAAAAACTATCACTAGTGATAATCGTTTTCGAATCTAAAACGATAGTTTTTACGGACTAAAGTGTACCTTTCTTTATGATATCGTTTTTCCATAAAATTATGATATCGTTTTCGGTATCGTTATTTCCAAAAATAACGATAGTAAAATCGTCATGAGCCAAATTTTTTTCAGAATGCCATTTAATACCAAAAATTATGTTTTATTTCATTTAAATATTCTAAATATAATTATAAAGTACTCTAATCAGCTAAAATATGATTAAAATCAAGAACCGGAAACATTTTTTATTTTGTTTTCTACAAAAAAATATTTTCATTGAAGTTAAAAATTATTTTATAACATACTAAAACAAAAAATATAAAAAAAAGGTTTTAAAAAAAATGTTTTTCTTCAAGTACAAAATAATAAAGTTCTCAAAAAAAAAAACGACACAAAAAAACTTTTTTTTTTTTTTTTGTACAATAATTTTTAATTTCAAAGAGTGTGTGCTAAACGGCAGCAAAGTATGTAGAAAAGTAAAATTTTGAAGTATATGAGGTGAATAAAATTTCACTAGCTCATAGGGCTACATGAATTTTTGACAAATGTATAGGAAATATTGACAATCATAAATTTTAAAATAAATAAGAACAATAATAAAATATTTCTCATTTTTTGTGTGTTTTAATATTTTTAAATTAAATTCTTATTTTATAATAAAAACAAATTGTATTAAAAAATATATGTTGAAAAATTCTATGAAATTGTGTGTATTTTTGTTTTAAAAACTTTCAAAATTTACAATTGAAAAAAGTTTTCATTTGGCAAAGCAAATTTATAAAATTTATTCACCATACGAAAATTTTAAATTTCCTTAGAACATTGCTACCGTTTGGCACACGATCAAAGTCAAACATTTATGGAATTGAAAATAAAATATTGATAATAAATGTAAATTTTTAAGACAAATAATGAAAAACATATTATTTTCAAATGATGTTTTTCATCTTTATCAAATCACAAACTAAGATATATTCTGATCTGATAAAGATGTTCTCATCTCAAATAAAAATTTATTTCATTTTAAGGTACCGCTTCCCAAAAGTTTGGTTCATATTTCTGCCAAAGGAAAAATACGAAAATATAGTATCGCAAGAAAGGACTTTGGGGCTCGCATTTAATAACATAACAAAAATTTAGGACTAGGTCCAAATAATTCCAAAATTTTGCAATTTTTTACAAAAAACAATATACACAAATATTTAAAAAAATTGGGACCAAAATAATACAATATAATCCTATAGCAGTTATACCGAAACGAGTTTTTCTGTTTTTATACCTTAGGTAGTTGAGGTACTATTTGTTTGTTCAGAAATTGTAACGCAGAGAAACAATCTTAGGACCCTCACCTTAAAGTACGCAGTTCGACTCAGAACCACTTTCTGAGTCGATTTAACGATGTCCGTCCATCTGGTCGGCTTTCTTGCTGGCTGGCTGGCTGGCTGTCCATATAAAGCTTATGCGAAAAGTATAGGGCGCAATTTGAAGATAATTTGACGAAATTTGGTACATATGCTTTCTTCAACACAAGGCCGAAACAAAATTTTGGACTTATTTGGATCTGGTCCTAAATTTTTCTTACGTCATTAAATGCGCTCTCCAAAGTCCTTTCATATGATACCAAATTTTTATATTGTTTCTTTGGCAGAAATACGAAAAAATCCGAAAACCCCGAAAAAAGAACATATTTTCATTTTGATCTACCTCACGAAAGGATAATTTCAGGACAAAAATTTTTAGAAACGGTACCTTAGAATGAATTAAATTTTCATTTGAGATGGGAACATCGATATTTTTCATTTCGAAGCCACCCTAATAAATACCATTTAAAACGTTACTTTTTTCGATAATCCGCAGCGACTTTGGTCATTTATTATATTCAAAGTACAATATGATTACTAAGCAACTATCAAATTTCCAGTTGTTTAAAATGTATTTATTTCTAAATTGATATTTTTAAAATATACAAAGAAAAAGGTTTTTCGTACATAAAAAAAAAAAAAAATTAAAACATTTTTTTTTAAAGTACAAAATTATTTTGTACTTCACTTAAAATGTTTGTTTTAATTTTTTTATTATTTTGTTTTTGAACAGTTAAGAAAAATATTCTATTTTGAACGAAAGTGTTTTTTATTTTTTCAATGAAAACTTAAAATTTTATCATCATACATGACATATTTTATGCAAATATTATCAATAATATCTGCAAGCATGATAATCCCTTAGGGACATACAGTGTCTCACTAAAGTATTTGAATTTTTTAAATTAATAATTAAAACGGTTTAATTACTTGATTTTAAAAAATGAATTCTAGATTTATTAAATAAATTCTGTTTGTCTATTTGTTAACTTTATAATGCAAAAAACTGCAATCAAAAATATTTCATTGTATCCAAGTTATTCCAGAAAGAGTATGAAAATTCATCGAATTTACCTCACAAAAGTATTTGAATTTTTATCACCTTTGTATTTAAAATTGTCAAACAAAATACAAGTTGCAGAAGTTCATGTATTTTTTATTAATAATAGGTCATAGGTATCACAATTAAATGTTTACTAATTTATTTCCCCAATTTGGAGTAAAATTTTGGGGGATTTTTGGTCCAATTTTATATTTAATGGACTTAGAAGGTTGATTTAGGAAGAACACGCCTATTTTTCCTCTATAAATGACCAAAACAATAATTTTTTTTTTTTTTTTTTTGTCATTATAGGAAAAAAATAATAAGGTTTTAGTTCCTTATGAGTTTTTTGTTAAAACCCCATATACGAAAGGTCCAAGTCGATAATTATGAGGCATGGCACCATTAACCCTTCGTCATACAGATGTTTTAATTGTCACATTCGTAACAAATATGGTCTGGCCAGACCAGTACGTCATTTCTATATATTCAAAAGAAAATTTGTATGAATTTTTTATATTATTACATTCATATAACTATATTCTACCATCACTACCACAAAACTTTCCAAGATATAACTTTTCTCGATCGTTACACTTAATGCTTTTCTCCCTGTTTTGGGTCTTAAAACGCATACAATATTTCTTTTCAAACATTTGATGTTTTATAGGTATTGCTCTCATAAGATGAAATATGAACGAAAAGGTGGAAAATAATAAAATAATTTGTGTAAACTGATGAGATTTCAGTTTAAAAGGTTTTAATAGAATAATTTAGAATATAAAACGAACGGATAACATCGTTGAACTACAAAATTTTTGTACAAAATGTAACTGGTCCAGCCAGACCATATTAGTTACGAATGTGACCAATTTATCCTTATAACTATCTTTGTGTTAGTTTTATCATTCTGGTTTTTTCACAGAACGTTAGAAAACAAAATTGTAGGAGGGTACCTGGAATTTCAAATCTCTAGCTTAATTTTAAATATATGAAATTTACATTTAAATCTGCAATTGGTCTGGCCAGACCAGTTTGTAAGACGAAGGGTTAAAAATAGAATACCTTAAATATCAAGCCCATTTTGGTACCCTACGTATCAAAAATTTATTTAAAAATGTTGGGGAATATCTTCCCGATATATAGCTAATTATAAATTTGAAGGCTAAAATACCTGACTTTATGATATAACTCCAAAATACACCCCGACATAATTGTACTTCGGTTTATTTTTCTAATTACTTAGCCATATTATTTTTGGATCAATAACTTGCACTCCAGAAATGTTGGAGCGAAAAATTTTCAACTTTTTTTTCATCAACATAAGTAATATTTACAGAATAGTAAACTTTTTCAGGTATTTTTACCTTTTTATAGTTTCCCGTATACCTTGAAAGTCATATAATTATGTATCTTAAAATAATTACTTAAATTGATTTTTAGATTTTCGTCATTAAGGCTCGATATGCACGCTACACTTCGATTATTTCAACAAGCAATAAACGGAGGGTTAATGGTGCCATGCCTCATAATTATCGACTTGGACCCTTCGTATATGGGGTTTTAACAAAAAAACTCATAAGGAACTAAAACCTTATTATTTTTTTCCTATAATGACCAAAACAATAATTTTTTTTTTTTGTCATTATAGGAAAAAAATAATAAGGTTTTAGTTCCTTATGAGTTTTTTTGTTAAAACCCCATATACGAAGGGTCCAAGTCGATAATTATGAGGCATGGCACCATTAACCCTTCGTCATACAGATGTTTTAATTGTCACATTCGTAACAAATATGGTCTGGCCAGACCAGTACGTCATTTCTATATATTCAAAAGAAAATTTGTATGATTTTTTTATATTACTACATTTATATAACTATATTCTACCATCACTACCACAAAACTTTCCAAGATATAACTTTTCTCGATCGTTACATTTAATGCTTTTCTCCCTGTTTTGGGTCTTAAAACGCATACAATATTTCTTTTCAAACATTTGATGTTTTATAGGTATTGCTCTCATAAGATGAAATATGAACGAAAAGGTGGAAAATAATAAAATAATTTGTGTAAACTGATGAGATTTCAGTTTAAAAGGTTTTAATAGAATAATTTAGAATATAAAACGAACGGATAACATCGTTGAACTACAAAATTTTCGTACAAAATGTAACTGGTCCAGCCAGACCATATTAGTTACGAATGTGACCAATTTATCCTTATAACTATCTTTGTGTTAGTTTTATCATTCTGGTTTTTTCACAGAACGTTAGAAAACAAAATTGTAGGAGGGTACCTGGAATTTCAAATCTCTAGCTTAATTTTAAATATATGAAATTTACATTTAAATCTGCAATTGGTCTGGCCAGACCAGTTTGTAAGACGAAGGGTTAAAAATAGAATACCTTAAATATCAAGCCCATTTTGGTACCCTACGTATCAAAAATTTATTTAAAAATGTTGGGGAATATCTTCCCGATATATAGCTAATTATAAATTTGAAGGCTAAAATACCTGACTTTATGATATAACTCCAAAATACACCCCGACATAATTGTACTTCGGTTTATTTTTCTAATTACTTAGCCATATTATTTTTGGATCAATAACTTGCACTCCAGAAATGTTGGAGCGAAAAATTTTCAACTTTATTTTCATCAACATAAGTAATATTTACAGAATAGTAAACTTTTTCAGGTATTTTTACCTTTTTATAGTTTCCCGTATACCTTGAAAGTCATATAATTATGTATCTTAAAATATGCCTTTTGTCGCGTTTTACACTATGGCTCCAATTTATCTGTATTTTGTAGCCGGTATCTAAATCTCCCATTTAATAACAGCTAATACCTACAGAAACACAATCTGAAAGTTTTGTTAAATTATTTGTACCAATACTTCAGTAAAATAGGCTCAATGTTGAAAATTTTTTAATTTGTAACAACATAATGAAACTACGTACTCCGCTTGGAATGTCAATATTTAGAATTTTGTAGTAAAAACTATTTTTCGAAGACATGAAAAAGTCCATTTATATTTCCTAATAAAACTAATTAAATTTAAGAAATAATTTAGGAAAAATTACCCGATTATTCCAATTTTCCCTTTTGTAAGATACATGTAAAATTTATAAAAAGAATTAGTAAACGCTTAACACTAATAATTAATAACAATTAATATAAAAAAACATATCTTTTTTTTGCCTTTTTGTATTTTGAGTATCTTCAAATATAAAAAAATTAAAAATTTTGTGAGGTACCTGAAATGACTGCACGTGTTATTTTTCTCAATTTCTCGGAAACGATTCAACATTTTGTGCTACTTTTTGCAGCATTTGGTAGAAGACAACTCAGGCAAAAAAATTCCATTCATAAAAAAATATTGTTTTTTATTTACCTACTTTTATAACTAAAAATAACAAATTTTTTTATTTAAAAATTAAAATTCACTAACTTATGTGAGACACTGTACATATTTCGGCAATTACATACCTAAATAATATGGTTTCACCACTAAAAATCTGTAAACTATTGATTTTTTTGTATTTGATTCCCAGCATGTTTTTGTTTGTTGAAAATTTTTTTGTTGAATAATTTAGTTTAATTTTTCTTTAAATATTACTAAAGCACATAAGTTTTTGTTAAAATTCACGCAGTTCTTTTCCATCTTAGTGCTTTAATAACTCCCGGGATTCCCGGACGAAATTCCGGGGGAAGTGGGACAAGAAAAATGGCAAATTTCCGGGGAAATCCAGGATTGCATTTCCCATTTTTGACACAAAATATAAATGATCATTCATTTTCGTTATTTGGCTTTATCATTCTTTGTTTTGCTTTAAAATCCATTTTTTTAGGTTTTTCACATTCAAATCTGCTGTTTTTATCTGAAGAAATATTTTCAGATAAAAATATTTTTTTTATAGAAAATATGAGTGATCACAGATTTACGTTATTTTTTCTCTGTCCTGTTCCGGTTGGGCTATAAAATCGACATTTCTGCTTTTGGAATAAAAATCAGCTTTTGGTAAAAATATGAGTGATTTTCGTCCTTTTTATCGCCTTTGGTTAAGTATTAAAAACAATTTTAATGCTCAGCCAAAACTATGGCTGAACTTTAAAATCGAGTTATTTTTCTTAGTATAAATATCGATTTTTGGTAGTGGTAATGCTATCAAATCGACTATTATGTTTTTCATATATGTATAAAATAACTACTATTGCTATGTTTTAAATGATTCAGTAAGAAATCTTGAAGAATGTTTTTAATATTGTTTAAATTTAGAATTTTTCCCACTTATGTAAATAATTAAAGATTTTATTAAATATCCAATTTTATGTTTTTTTTTTTTTTCTAATAAAGTATTTTTTCCATTTCTCTTTTCATATTTTCCTCAACAATGACAAACTTTCAACAATTTTCACCTAACCGAACAATAACAACAATAAAACAACGACAATTACAACAAAAATAAAAACTAATTACTTTTTAAATACAATGGTTAACACAATCATCAACAATCGACAATAAAAACAAAAACAACAATAATAATAATTACAACAACAAAAATCATTAAAACAAATGATGGCGGGTAATGATGACGGCGGCGACAACAAAAATGATGATGATGATGAAAATAATAAACCAACTTCTAATGATGGTGATGATGGCTGTGTTTTGTGGACAAAAAAAAAATAACAACAACAACCTAAAAATATGTTCTAAACAAAAAAATCTGTGTTTAAACAAATAAACAAAAACGACGAAATAAAAATACATCATGCAAAAATGCCATTAATTTGTTAAAAAAAAAAATTGTTTTCAATGAATAAATTGAATGAATAAACGAACCAACAATATTTGATGATGATTTGTATATGTATGTGTGCATATATTAATTAAATATTTTATTTATATGAAAAACATATACATATGTGTGGGTGTGTGTCTGTAAATTATTGTAATAACAAACTTAACACTTCCTGTATGAAAAACAAAACCAAAAAAAAAAAAATTCTCAATAAAATATAAATTCTCTTGAAATTCAAACTTTTAAAAAAATTGTCCAATTTTATGGTGTGATGATAATAATGCTGACTGACCACTTAAATGTGTTTGTGTTTGTGCGTTTCGCTCTTTTTCCTATATCAACTGACATTTAACAAACAAAAAAATTCATATAACGACAATAACAGTGCCACCGGATATACTAGATTATCCTACTAGTACGGATATGGTGGTACGTGAGGGTAGTAATGTGACGCTCAAATGCGCTGCTACCGGTTCACCGGAGCCGACAATTATATGGCGACGTGAAAATGGAGTGGCCATTGAATTGGCTAACGGTACCGAGGGTAAGTAAAGTTTTTTTTTTTTTTTCAAACAAAATACAAAAACATTTTGCAAACATTAAACACGTACGTATGTTTTAACGTAAAAATAAACATACATATGTTTATACATATGTATAAAGTGTGAGTGTTTGTTATTTACAACAAACATATGTCAAGCACATCGATTTTGTTGTAAAGCTTGAATGAAGTTATTTTTTTGCAGCTGTTATTGCAAAAAAGTTGTAGAATTTTTTTTTGTACCAGAGTTTTTTATTTCAAGAGTTTTATCCGCGTGATTTTGGTTTGGAATTTCCTGTAGCACGTAAAACTGAAATCATATGCTAGTGAGTTTTTTTTTCGCTGTTTGTTTGTAATGTTTTTGCTATGAAAATATATTTTTAAGGGAAGTTTACCTTAAACTGCATTAGATTGATTTTTATGAGTAATTAATTTTTGTTTTATATCATAAACATTTTAAAAGTGTTTTTAGATATAATTTTTTATACAATATAGTTTATACATAGTATATTTCCAATTTTGATGCTAAGTGTTCTACCCAATCTCACTCGAGTCTTTAAGTGGGTTCCATTCTGATGTTAAAAATGTAAATTGCATCACAAGTAAACTTTCAGTACTCACCCATTCATAGTAGAGAAAGAAAAAGTCTTTTCAGCGAACAGCCGACAATCAAAATATTTTCCAGTTCGTTAAATGCTGGGCAAGTATAGGGAATATTAAACCAATTTAATGGGAATTGAAATTTACTGTCTATTTATACAATAACATAAATTCTAAAATATCAAAGAAAGGACATCCCTGTTTGGTAACCTTCAACGGATTTATCTTAAGTACAAATATTATATACGTCCAGTGGCTCAGAATCGTTCTTCACCGGCCAAAACCCTGTAACTTTTGAATCAATAGAAATACCCCAGTCAAATAATTATTTGTGCATACCTATAAAATAATTTGTTTTTTTCAAAATTAGGATTTTCAAATTTAAATCTTTTTTATACTTTTTATGTTTATTAGAGCTTTATAAGTAGGGTTTGGGGTCCGAGAATTCCCGGGCGGGAAATCCCGGGAATTCCCGTAAATTTTTCATCGGGAATTCCAGGGAATTTTTTTAAATTTTCCCGGGAAAAACGGGAAATTTAATATTCATGTAGTTTTATAATCCTATAGGAAAAAATGTTACTGTTTGTATCGCCTAAGTGAAAAATGTACATTTACTAAAGGAATTTTTAGATGCTAATACGAAATATAAATAAAATTAGATACAAGTGATATTTTAGATTATTGAAAAACATTTCATCGGTGCGCTAATGAAAAGTCCTATTTGACTACTTTTCACTAGGAAACAAACGTTTTAACGTTTTGTCCAATCACATTTCGAATACACGAGTTTTTAACTTTATATTTCTACAATCTTTTAAACATTTAATGATGATGTACCATTTTAAAATTTCATTTAAATACTAATTTTTCATTCCATAACACCATTCACAAAAGTGAATGGGTGAAAAGGGTAAAAATTTTTCAAAAATGCATCCAAAAATTGCATTTGCATTATGAATGCATTTTTAAATTGTAATATTATTTCTTAACTACTATAATAAAATAGGACATATTCATCTTTTACATGCATTTTAAATCATTAAAATCCGTTAACAACTTTAAGAGTTATTGATGTTTAAAGCTACACACTTTTCCGATTATTTTGACTTTTCGAAAAATTTTTTTGAAATTCAAAAAAATAAAAATGGGGATATTTAAACGGCTCCATAGGAAATATGCTTGCCAAATAAGAACAATATCGGATGACCCTCCGTCAAAAAATTTACATTTTTTATAAATCTTTCATGAAATGGACGATATATATATATTTTTTTAGTTTTCAATAAGTTTGTGCCCGTACTTTTTGGGTGAAATGAGAAAAGGCTGATATTTCTCTAAAAAATTTACAAAAATACGGGAACACGAAAAACAATTTATTTAGAAGGTAAACATCAAACTATTTGGAAATTCATGTGTGAATGTTATTTTATTTTTTGGCATATATCAACGTTCTTAATTTTTTTTTAATTGAAACTTTCTTCTTAGTACCAAAAACTAAATATTTATTATTTATTTTCATTCAAAGTTTTTATTTGTATATTTTTATTTTTTGTTTATTTGACTATTTACTATGTCTATCCAAAGATATAGTCTGGGCTGTTTCTTAAAATCTCTATTATTTCTCAATTTTGGAGTACGGGAACACTTTTCGGTAAAATAGGGATCCCGCGTGGTCCAATTTAGGTACATGAACAAAGCTAATATTTTACAAAATGAACAAAAAATATTTTCTAAATCTAATTCGTAATAGATTTTTAATCATTCAAATAGAAAAAAATTTTAATGATTAAAAATAATTTTTGGCACATTTTTTTATTTGGAGTCAACTCTGTTCAATTTTTCGTTTTTAATGGTATTAATACAATGTATTATAGAGTAAAACCACCTTAACTAATCATAAATTTAATTTAAAATGTTGTTTTATAGTACTGAATAGAAAAAATTACTTTCTTTATACAAAATCATTGCTTTTTTCTTAGAATTTAAATTTCCCGGGATTCCCGGGAATTCCCGGGAAATCGAATTTTTTATTCCCATTTCCCGGGAAACAAAATATCACGGGAAACCCCAAACCCTATTTATAAGTCAAATTAAAAATTTATTTCTTTTGTGTATTTTGTGGCAAAATTTAATTGATTTTAAAATTGTTCATAGAAAATAATTATATGTGCACGACAAGAATTTTATAAAAATCCTTTATTTAAATAAAGTTAATTTTCAATATTCATGATAGTTGTTAAGGAATTGAGTTGTCCTAATATAACGTTACCAGATGCATCCTTCGTTGTACCGATTCGTCCTTTTTGCTTTAAATATATAGGTCAAAACTGCAGTATACTAATACAAAATCAATTTGAAACATTTAATATTGTCATATATGTATCTCTGAATCTAAATATATCTCAGCAGAAAGTATTCTTTGGAAATCCTTATGTCATAAAGGTCTGAAGATCATTGCTGGTCGCTGCAGAAGTATAATATTTTGTGACTTAAAAACCGATTTTGAGGCCCGACATAGTAACATCGTCACATTTATTTACTGAAAAATCTAATTTAAGTACGAAATTCATTAACGAAGCTATATGAATTTTTGTCCAGTAAATTTATGTTGTGCTGAGAATTAAATTTGCTACATCTAATAAATATTTTCAACTTCTATCTATAACTAAAATTGACATACATTATGAGCGATTCGACACTATGATTACGCTTCAAGCATGTCTTTTGTAGACGTCGAATACCCATGTAATATTTATGATAAACACTTGGATGATTTAAGTATAATATTTTTCATCTCTTATACACATGAACTCATGGTGTAATTAAAGTTTTTAACCAAAAAAGTATATTAATCATAAAATCTTGCTTGTATATTTTTGTACCGCTCTATAAGTTATGTTTTTGCCACCCAAAAGTTATAATTTTAATCTAAAACCTCTTTTATTAATTTATGCACACATCCATTTATTAAAAACATGTTGTTTTTCTTCGAAAAATGTCCTTAAGCCCCGCTAATCAGCAATTGATTATGGGTTACCGCTCCTAGAATGTTAGCAATTTCTCAGATTTTTTGAAAATTTTCAACAGTATTATGATAAACATTTTCTATATACACCATTTTTCGGAATTTTACATAAATATTCGTCTTATTTTAATGATTTCAGCACTTCAACTGACAGTTCACGACCTGGTGACTTGTTTTTGCTATAAATTTAACTAAAAAAATAAAAAAATTTGAGTTTTTTAGGTGCAATCGTCTTAAATATTCCCCAAATATCTTTAATTTTAATTGGTAAAACGGTTCAAATTGTGAACTTTATGTCAGTCTTTTGAGTAAAAAAGTCAATTTACACATATAATTATTTTCTATTAAAATTTAGAGAATGATTTGTTTATTATAACGGTACTTCGAATACAATGCCAAGAGGAACCTAAAATTTTGCAAATAGGGACAGTAGATAAGAGTGAAAAAAATTATAAACGAAAAAAATGTTTATCACTCTTGGAATATATAAAAACCAGAAAACAAATATTGCACATATAATTATTTGACAGGGGTATTTTAAAATTTCCTTGATTGAGTGATATTTTCTTGAATTTTTCTCCAGTTTAGAAAAAAAAATCGGTTCAGTAGTTATGTTCATAGTAGCATAAAAAAAAAAACTAAAAAGGGCTAAAAATAGGTAATATACGCAAAAAAAAAAAAAAAAAAAAAAAAAATAGTGATAAAATAATAATTATATAATAACTTAAAATATCTATCACAATTTATAAGGCTTGGTATATCTAAGTATGTTTGAGTCATATGAACAGGTAATATAAAAGAAGACACTTTCGCCTTTCTTCTGGTAGTAAAATTTGTGTAACATCTTTTAACTCTCGAAAGTTCTATTCCACCAAAATTTAAATTGGACTAAAATATAGTGTTGCCAGGAGGTGAGAAAAAAAAAAGAGGCTAAATTGTACTTTAAAAAAGGCTAGAAAAGGCTAAATGCTCCAAAAAATAAAGCCAGAAAAAGCTAGTATACAGGCCTGTCACAGAAAACCATTCCGATCGAAAGTGGAATTAATTCTTCTTCAAAAAACATGAAACGAAGAGATCTTTCGGAATGAAACCACTTTAAATTTTCAAAATGGAGTTGATTTGTGGTCTCCACCCCAAAAAATGTCTTCGTTTCATGTTTCTTAAAGAAGCAAAGTACGGAATTAATTCCACTTTCGATCGGAATGGTTTTCTGTGACAGGCCTGATATTTATTTAATTTTAACATTGATATTTTTGAAAGATTTATATTTTATATAGATTATAGATTTATATACTTATAAAGAGTACTGTGACTGACTGACTGATTCATAATCCCACAGCCCAGATAGGTTTTGGGAAATTCGAATGTTTAGGGGGTAAAATAGGTAACCTTATATCTCCCAAACTAATAAATATACAAAAAAGTTGAACAGTTATTGCTATTCATTTTAAAAATAACCGGACAGGTGTCTGGTACTTTTTTGAAAATCGTCACTTTTAGGGAGAAAACGGGTAAAAACTGTATTTTGGTACTTTTTTGGCATCATATGTATCTTTTAAACCAGTCAACATACAAATAAAATCTACATCGCATTCTTAACTTATCGAAAAAAGACATATACAAATTTGATACTTTTTCGAAATTCGAATATTTAAGGGGTAAAAATCGTACCTATTTTTGTACATTTTTCATATTTTTTTTTTCTTTGCTGAAGTACAAAAGCTTTAGCCTTTTTAAAGCAATTTTAAGAATAAAAAAAGGTATAAAAAAGCTAAAAGCTAAAATGAGCATTTTGAGGCAAAAAGCAAAATAAAAAGACTAGATTTTGACTTAAAAATACTAAACTGGCAACACTGATAGTATCTGAGAAAAATCTTAATAACACAGCAAGTATAAACGGTACAGTGACATATCGTACCATTTCTTAAAGACTATTATCCTACCAATATAACAAATACAGCCAATTATCGATAATAGTTTGCACTCGCAATGATAATTTACTTCAGATCAAATTTACAAAATTTATAATTTGTATAAAATAACATAAAATATTTATCTTTAACAGCATGCCACGCCCACAATTGCCAATTTTTAATTGATTTTTTGTCTACCTTAGTTTCAATATATTTACAATTGAATGGCATACAAATTTTGGAAATTTTGGATTTTATATATTTGCTATGGATTATTTCATTTCGGTGTTATTATTATATTTAGTCCATGTCACTCAGTTTATCAATATCTTTAAAATATTTTATTTCAGCAAAGGAGCGAACGAATTTTATCCACGAAGTATATCCAATCTACTGAATGTAAGGACCCTTATAAATATTTATAGAATATAATAAACGAAGTTAAACTTTTCTTCTTCATATTTTCATTAAAATTGTATATTTTCAGAACATATAGTTGGTCAATTCACCGTTATACTGCCATTTATGGACATTACTTCTCTACTAGCATACTTCCCTTGGCCAATATAAAAAACCTCATTCACAACATTAGCCCGATACCTTTGCTATGATATTTCTGTTCGAAAAACCTTTTTTCCATTATTTTGTTTGAAAACAATCCCCACTACTACCTTTACCATCCACCAAATATGTTACTCCTTATACTTTGCATAGTAAATGACCTTTCGTGGCTTAAATGTCTGGTGTATACAGAAATGTTTTTCTCTTTTTTTGGTTGTTTGATGTTCAGCTCAGTTCAGTTTGTTTATAATAAAGAATAACGTTATAGCTACACTAAATATAACTCCAACAATCTACCCACTCAACTCCTTTAATGTTCCTTTTACTACTTCTTCCAAGCTGATTGTTCTTTTTTTATAAATTTGTTGTTCTTTTTTTTATTTCTTTCTTGTTTTTGTATTATTGACCGCGAGTATTTTTATTATTTTAAAATTATTATTTGCTCGAAAAAGTTTTCATTTCATTGCTGTTTTCTGTATTTTTTACTTTTGAATTTTATTCTTATTTTTCTGGATTATTATTTTTTATTCGCTTGATTATTATTAGCCACTTTTTGTTAGTGGTTGGTTAAATATTTGTTGTTTGTGGTAAAAGGGAAGGAAAAATAAAAGTTTAGTTTTATTCGACTTTTTTCGCTTGAGTTTGTATTTTGTTTGGAATATTAACAATAATTTAAATTTCTTTTGACTTTGTTTTTTTCTCCAGCCATTTACTTAAATTGCAGTTTTGTGATGCGATTATTACAGAAAATTACCCCCATTATTAAGGCAAATAGTACAATTCAGTTGTTTACTTAAGTTAACTTTGCTGGAAATCAAAATAAGAAAAAGTAAAGCGAGTTAAAGAAACTAAAAAAATAAACTTTTGAGTTTTCTGAACATTTTAAATTGAGCAATTATTTTAATATTAAAACTAGAAATTTACAAAAATATTTCGTTACACTTCTAGTTCAGTTCTAGTTCTTCTAGTTCTTCTAGTTGAGTTCTAGTTCAGTTCTAGTTCAGTTCTAGTTCAGTTCTAGTTCAGTTCTAGTTCAGTTCTAGTTCAGTTCTAGTTCAGTTCTAGTTCAGTTCTAGTTCAGTTCTAGTTCAGTTCTAGTTCAGTTCTAGTTCAGTTCTAGTTCAGTTCTAGTTCAGTTCTAGTTCAGTTCTAGTTCAGTTCTAGTTCAGTTCTAGTTCCGTTTTAGTTCAGTTCTAGTTCAGTTCTAGTTCAGTTCTAGTTCAGTTCTAGTTCAGTTCTAGTTCAGTTCTAGTTCAGTTCTAGTTCAGTTCTAGTTCAGTTCTAGTTCAGTTCTAGTTCAGTTCTAGTTCAGTTCTAGTTCAGTTCTAGTTCAGTTCTAGTTCAGTTCTAGTTCAGTTCTAGTTCAGTTCTAGTTCAGTTCTAGTTCAGTTCTAGTTCTAGTTCAATTTTACTTCAGTTCTAGTTCAGTTCCAGTTCAGTTCCAGTTCTAGTTCAGTTCTAGTTCAGTTCTAGTTCAGTTCTAGTTCAGTTCTAGTTCAGTTCTAGTTCAGTTCTAGTTCAGTTCTAGTTCAGTTCTAGTTCAGTTCTAGTTCAGTTCTAGTTCAGTTCTAGTTCAGTTCTAGTTCAGTTCTAGTTTAGTTCTAGTTCTAATTGAGTTATATTTCAATATCTTTTATATATCAGCAAGATATTTGTTTATTTACTTCCACAAAGTTCACTCACTTTTGAGTTAGAATTAATGAAATATAGTTTAATTTTGTAATTTCTGCATGGATTACTAGTCTGAAGAATAAAAACCTTTTTATCTCACCCATAAATATATTCATATTTATTTCTAATACTTCAGTTCTCCACCAAATATATATATATATTTTCAACCATACAAAATTGCTTTAAAAATCTTCAAATCCTTCCTATTTCCTTAATGATAGTAATGATTGCAACTAAAATATTTTATATATTTTTGTGTTATAGTTGTGTTGAATAAAACTTTATATCCTTTCCTCATCTAACTATTTCCTTTTATGTTTATCATTACGACAAAATAGTGGCATACAACCAAATATGCTTTGGCTATTTTACGCTTTATTCGGTATTAGAAAAACTACACAGAAAATATAAACTGAAAATGCTTTTTTAACTTTTTAATAAGTATACTCGTAACATTTTATTTTTTGACCTAAACAGTCTATATAAAAACAAAAAAACAAGCAACCGACAAATGCATTTTAGGCCAAACAATATTTTTTCTATAAGTATTTCTGTAATAAATACCATAGTTTTGTTAGTCAGACAAAACAGTAAAATGGGCTGTTAAAATATACTCACACAAATACACTCATGTGATTACATGTAAATAACATTTGAGGGGTAGAGTTTAGATGCAGACCTATATTATTTCATAAATAGTACAGTTCAAAAGTATTATAATATTAAAATATGCCTAGCAAAAAGCGATGAAGTGGAACAAAGTGAATATCTTAAATTTTTTAGGAAGTTCTTAATAATTACAAAAAAGTGAAAATAAATTCATTTTTACCGGGAAAAAGTGGTAATAACTTCTAACAAAATTCCAATTTTAATAATTTTAATGCATTTTTATTATTATTTAATAGGGCAAAAACAGGATTTTTATATAAAATTTGATAAACATGGTTTTAAGTTAAATGCTTCAAAAGCAGTGAACAAGAAGTATAAAGGAATAACATCCTACCAATGCCAAACATGGGTTAAAAAAGAACTTCTGCAGCTCTTTTTCACCACTAAGTACTTCTTTCCAATGACAACACAATCATGACCATTTCAGTTCTTTTTTGCTGGGTATATTTAAAATGTATGTTTCTGCTTTAGAATTTATTTAAAATATACGAACACTTTTTCATTTAACTGTACCCATACAAAATTTAAATAATAACTAAATTCAATCCTAACATATGTAACAAAAAATACTTTAGTTTTACCTGAGTGTATGCACATGTTTTTATGTGTTTACCTGTGTGTTTGTGTTATGTATGTATTTGCATTATGAAGTTGAATCATATGCCGAGGTAATGTAAGCACATTTCCGTTACCGGTTTTTATGTCATTTTACATGCCAACACAAATATTTTCCATAAAAATGTTTTTCTACCGACAAATATAAGTATTTTGTTTTTGTTCTGCGGGTCCTAAACGTACTATTGCAGAGATTGTTAGAGGAAATTTTAAAGTAAAGGAAAACATTTTATAAATTTAATAGAACACAAAAAATATGTTTGCAAAATGTTTATTTTAAATTTACCTGCTAAACCAAAAAAAAAAAGGAAATTGAAGTCTACTTTTAGGCTTTAAGAAAAAATATTAATTTACTTTGTTTATAAATGATTCAAATTTGTTAAATTTTAAATTTCTTGCTCGTCATTACAGTTCTGCATGTAGAAGGTACTAATTTGATTTTACCACGTGTAAAACGTCAACATATGGGAGCATATCTGTGTATAGCATCTAATGGTGTGCCGCCTTCTGTGAGCAAAAGAATAACTTTAATAGTGCACTGTAAGTTAATTAACTTCAATTCATGATAATAAAAAAAGAAAACAAATAAATATCAAACAAAAATCAGTAAAATCCTACAGAAAAGAAAAACCTTATTATAAATTTATTACCGCTGACTACTTATTAAACTTTTATATCTAAATAGTATTGATTTCCATTATATAAACTTCCTTTTCATGATAAATCACATATTTAAACTTATTTTTAGTCCCGCCCATGATTACTGTGCAAAACCAACTTATTGGCGCAGTAGAAGGCAAAGGCGTAATACTTGAATGTCAATCAGAAGCTTTTCCTAAAGCCATTAATTACTGGACAAGGGAAAGAGGAGAAATTGTACCGCCAGGTAAAAAAAACAACTTCGAAACTGAAGTAGAACTAAACTACAACTAAACTAGAACTGAACTAAAACTAAACTTTAACAATACCCATAACTGAACTAGAATTGAACTAGAACTGAACTAGAACTGAACTAGAACTGAACTAGAACTGAACTAGAACTGAACTAGAACTGAACTAGAACTGAACTAGAACTGAACTAGAACTGAACTAGAACTGAACTAGAACTGAACTAGAACTGAACTAGAACTGAACTAGAACTGAACTAGAACTGAACTAGAACTGAACTAGAACTGAACTAGAACTGAACTAGAACTGAACTAGAACTGAACTAGAACTGAACTAGAACTGAACTAGAACTGAACTAGAACTGAACTAGAACTGAACTAGAACTGAACTAGAACTGAACTAGAACTGAACTAGAACTGAACTAGAACTGAACTAGAACTGAACTAGAACTGAACTAGAACTGAACTAGAACTGAACTAGAACTGAACTAGAACTGAACTAGAACTGAACTAGAACTGAACTAGAACTGAACTAGAACTGAACTAGAACTGAACTGGAACTGAACTAGAACTAAACTAGAACTGAACTAGAACTGAACTGGAACTGAACTAGAACTAAACTAGAACTGAACTAGAACTGAACTAGAACTGAACTAGAACTGAACTAGAACTGAACTAGAACTGAACTAGAACTGAACTAGAACTGAACTAGAACTGAACTAGAACTGAACTAGAACTGAACTAGAACTGAACTAGAACTGAACTAGAACTGAACTAGAACTGAACTAGAACTGAACTAGAACTGAACTAGAACTGAACTAGAACTGAACTAGAACTGAACTAGAACTGAACTAGAACTGAACTAGAACTGAACTAGAACTGAACTAGAACTGAACTAGAACTGAACTAGAACTGAACTAGAACTGAACTAGAACTGAACTAGAACTGAACTAGAACTGAACTAGAACTGAACTAGAACTGAACTAGAACTGAACTAGAACTGAACTAGAACTGAACTAGAACTGAACTAGAACTGAACTAGAACTGAACTAGAACTGAACTAGAACTGAACTAGAACTGAACTAGAACTGAATTAGAACTGAACTAGAACTGAACTGGAACTGAACTACAACTGAACTACAACTGAACTACAACTGAACTACAACTGAACTAGAACTGAACTAGAACTAAACTAGAACTGAACTAGAAATGAACTAGAACTGAACTAGAACTGAACTAGAACTGAACTAGAACTGAACTAGAACTGAACTAGAACTGAACTAGAACTGAACTAGAACTGAACTAGAACTGAACTAGAACTGAGATAGAACTGAACTAGAACTGAACTAGAACTGAACTAGAACTGAACTAGAACTAGAACTAGAACTAGAACTGAACTATAACTGAACTAGAATTGAACTAGAACTGAACTAGAACTGAAATAGAACTGAACTGAACTGGAACTGAACTAGAACTGAACTAGAACTGAACTAGAACTGAACTAGAACTGAACTAGAACTGAACTAGAACTAAACTAGAACTGAACTAGAACTGAACTAGAACCGAACTAGAACTGAACTAGAACTGAACTAGAACTGAACTAGAACTGAACTAGAACTGAACTAGAACTGAACTAGAACTGAACTAGAACTGAACTAGAACTGAACTAGAACTGAACTAGAACTGAACTAGAACTGAACTAGAACTGAACTAGAACTGAAGTAGAACTGAACTGGAACCGAAATGGTTCTAGAGCTTAAATAGAACTGAAGTAAACCTAAAATAGGACTGTTGTGGAATTGAGTTAGAACATTTTAATTGTGTATATTTTTTGTTTTATCTTTCAGGCGGTAAATTTGTGTCAAATGTTACGGAAATTGGTGAATATCGCAGTTCAATGAAGTTGCATATTAATACTTTGACTATGGCAGAATTTGGAGCATATCGTTGTGTAGCCAAAAACTCACTGGGTGATACAGATGGCACGATAAAATTATACAGTAAGTCTTTTTTATTTAAGATATATAATTTGAAGCTTTAATAAAAATCTATTTAAATATTAAGAATTGGATTGTAAAGGTGTTATTTATTACTGTTTTTCATTTTTTTTCAAAAGGAATACCTTCAAGTACGGTTAATTATGTGGATGGCTATGATAGTCGATATAAAGGTGAGTGGGTTACAAATTTATTAATTTTAGTCTTTTGTATAACTGCTTAGATCGCTAGGTATTTATTTATTTATTTATTTATTTATTTAGTTATTGTGTTTGTCCTCAGTTCAATTAATTAGCTGCCAATTGGTACACATAAGCTGTCTCCTGTTTTTATATGTATTTTTTTATTTTTTTATTTCTTTAAAGTTTCCGACAGTATTTAATAAATTTAAATTAAACAACCCTCATATTTGCCAACAATCTAAAGCAAAAAATAAGTTTATAATTTTATTACTAGTCATAATGCTTACAATTTGTTTTATTTTATTTATTTTTCATTATTTCCTTGTTTTCTTCCAAATAGGCAAAAAACGTGTAAAATCCTCTGAACTTTATCATCAATCGAAAGTTACCTCCAGTGAAAGTGAAGAAAATGAAAATCCTGGTAAACGGAAAGGTAAGTTTAATACTAAATAAAATATAAATATTTTGTAAAGGAAAAGAAAAAACTACTTTGCCATTACCAAATTTCCTAAACAAACCATTAAATTTACGTTTCAAAGAAATCTGCAAGATTTCAACTGTAAATGACAAAATAACAAGTCTCTAGAGTACGATTAAATAAATAAAAACGAAATATTATGAAGCAATAATATTGTTAATAAAAAAAAAGGTAAAAAAAAGGGAAAGAATTTGTAGTGAAAGACATGTTCATTTTTTCTTTTCTAAATAAATAAGGCAATATAAGTTTAATAAGGTGCAAATAATACTGACACTTTACAAATAAACGAATATTTTTTTTATTAATAAGGGTGAAAATATTTAAGAAAAGGTTGAAGAATTTATTTTGGGTATTTGCATTTGAGTATAAATGCTATGTCAACATTGTTATGGGTTTAATACAAATAATTTTCTTTTTCTTGAGTTTAACACTAGGAAATTAAATGATAAGCAAACACTCAAAAGTTTTATATTTTCTTGAAGTATATAAATGTTTTTATGAACAAAAATTTTAGGTATTTGGAAAAACTTTTTAAATTGAATTAAAAAATATGAATTTGGTTTAAGAAAGTTAAGTTCAGAATTATAAAAATACAGTTAGGCTTTAATTTAGTTCTTTGTTATACTAATATTTTTTTATATAAATTTTTTTTAATTTTATTTTCCTTTCAGATCTCCTTATGATTAGTGAATTTGAAGATTATTATCCCAATTCCTCAACAACAGACTTTATTGTATCCTGCACATCACTAACAACCTTCAGTATAGCAGTCATTCTACTTAATTGGTATCAGCGACATTGACAGCATTTAATGACGTATTATGGTAACATTTAGAAATGGTTTTGTCATGTCATCATCATATATTCATCACATAAGAGGCAGAAATGTGTTATAGCATTTGTGGTATAGTGAGCAAGTAATAGTTACATAAGATTTTTATTTTAAGTTTACCTTGATGCAATTTTTTTAAAGGGATGTAATTTTTATACTTTTTCTATTTTTACTTAATTTTTATTTCCTAATTTTAAAATTTAAAAATTCTAAAATGATTACGCAACTAACAGATATTTTATTTAATAGAAAATATCAGGTATTTAACAAAAAATGAAAATAATATATTTGTTCTTTTGTTAAATAGTACAAATATGTTTAAAAATAATGTAATAAATACAAACATTTATGGATAATAGAAATATGTTTCCTTAATTTTCTCTTTGAAAAGATCTAAACAAATTTCATAAAGTATTTTTATTTAACTGTTAAATCATCATATTTTTACACCCAATATACAAAAAAGTGGAGGGTATATTGAGTTTGTCAAACTTCATAAAATAAATATGTATATTCTGGGTCCTTAATGAAATTTTAAGGCGATCTAGCTGTGTCCGTCCTTCTGTCTATTAAATGCCATACAGAGTTCGGGGTGGGTCAACTAGGGAAATAAAATTTGGCCAAAATATTTCTTTTATATTTGTTTGATATTAAAAATGGATAACATTTTTTGAAAAAGAAGGGCCAAATACTAGAAAAACTTTGTATTCGCAATAACTCCAGTTCATACTTTTCCGCCGATATCTCTTAAATAAAAGCATCTATGATTGTGAAACATCGTTGTTTAAAATATATTTAACCAAATGTGGTTTTAATTTTGATTATCTGCATATAATTTTTCAAAGATTTAAAAATATTTTATTCCGAGAAAACAAAATATTTCGTGATTTTTCTTTTTCCTTTTAATTAAAGTTCAACGTCAACAAAATCTTTAGGTTTTATCAAAGAATATTCATATATAGAATGGGCATCATGTAGAAGCAAAATTTCTTATGGCGGGTTTTAATCATAGAACCCGCTCTCATGAAATTCTCGCTCTCAACATTTTTCATTGATGAGGGGGATAAGTAAGTAACAAGGGAAAACAAAATCCACCACCAAAACAGAGAGAGAGAGAGAGAGAGAAAGAATAAATATATGTGTTTGTACATGTGTGTATTCCTTATAAAAAAATGCAAATAAAAACACACACACATATATAAGTGTACATGTTATAAAGATCTTTATTTCAAATTGAAAGAAACAATATTTGTTTCTTTTATTTTGAAATAAAAAGTGCCAACAGAAATTTTAGTTGTTTATTTACTAATGGAAATATATGAACGTTAATATTACTGTAGGGCTAGCATACATGTTTTGTTGTTTTACAAGTAGAAATACTTTGATCTGCACCGACGTGCTTATACCTTTCTTTGTAACATGACAAATATTTGTATGATTTCGAAGTTGTCAATTTATATTTTATAGTTATATTTTTGATAAACTATTAGTTGTTATTTTTTACTTTTATATATATTATATTTTTATATATTTCATAAAATTGCAGATAATTTGCTTTTGGTGTTTTTTTATTATTATTTAAAAAAATGTTTTTTTTAGAGAAATTTTAATTTTAGAGGAAAGTACATATTTTTTCCAATTTTTAGAAAAAAAAAAACAAAGTAAATAATATATAAAAGTTTTTCCTTTTTTCGGAAAAAAACTTATTTTGTGATTTTTTCCAAGTTTTTGAGTTGTATTTTATTTGAAACAAGAAATTGTTATTAAAATATAAATTTATATATATTTATTAATATTTTAATTTTAAAACTTTTTTTTAAATTATATATATTTTAGAAATAACATTTATTTTGAAAAATAAAGAAGAGTCATTGCATTTAAAACCATCCAGCTGATTTTCTCGCCTCTTCCTAATTTGATAATATTTGGTAAAATCATGGTTCTTGTCAAAATTTCAGATAATTTCTTCAAGTGGTTCGCGAAATATCGCTATTTATTAATTTATTTATTTTTGTCATAACAATTTTTTATATAGTAGGTATATAAAAATTAAATATTTTTTACAAAAGATCTTTTTTCAATAGAATTCCAACTTTTTTACAGAATAAAACAAAATTATTAAAGAAAAATCTAATTTTTGTGGTGACAAATTCGATATGAATAAAAAAATAAAAATATTTTTTATTTTTTTCAAGTGGATAGAATTTTATATTTTTGTTTTTATTTATTTAATTAATATACTTAACTTTAACATCTGTTACTTTGAATACATAAGTAACAAAACTACACAAATCAAATGTTAAAATATAAATTTGATATTCTGAAAGTAAATTTACATAAGCTAATATGACGTTAAAAAAGGCATAACTAGTTCGGTGCTGATTAAAGTATTTCTACTTTTAAAACAACAAAACACATATGCTATGCCCTACACTAACATAGGCGATCGTATTTTATCTCCTTTTGTAAATAAACAACCAATTTCTTGTTTCTACTTTTTTATAGGCACTACACCAGCGATCGACACACACATACATTCACAATTATGTTTGTGTATGTTTTGTTTTTCTGTCCCATTATGAAATTATACACCAAAAAAATAACATCATTTTTATGGTAATTTCTTCGTCAATTCAAGATTTTTAAGGGGAAATACACGTTACTAGTTTAGAATATGAATAGTAATAACCAGGGATCGCAACGATTACCATAGTAATCATAAAAATTACGATTTAATGTTTATTGTTTATATTCTTTGATTAAATAAAAATAGCGATAAATTATTAATTAGGATTTTAATTTCTTATTAAAAAATATCGAATAATACTAAATTCAATTCACCATCTGTATTTTATAATAAAAAATTAAAATTAATTTTAGTAAATTATTATTTCTTAATTAAAAACAGATAGTTGTTTAATTAAGAGATAAAAAATCATATTAATTACTCCTACTTAACATCAAATATTTTTCATGAGTGTATCTCAAGCAACAAGCAGTAACACAACATTCTTGCTTGAATGCTCGTGCGAGACTGACTTTCTTGTGTGTTTTTTTATTAATTTCAAGAGCATAACAAAAGAGATAAAAAACACGCAAGCTTATTTTCCTTTTTTCTTCCCTCCCGCATCATGAAATACTTTTAAAAAATATTTCAGTTTCCATTGACATGCGCTTTCTATATATTGTATATTCTTTGGTTTTATTCAATGATTATTATTCAATTTCAGCATTACAACAGTCCTGCAAATTAAAACTAATAGGTGCATAATTTTTTTAATCCATTATATAAAAAAAATACTCATAAATATTCGAGAAATGCATACTTTTGAAGTCATTTTAAAGCAATACATAAATTTTGACTCAGTTTTTCTATTAAAAAGTGGCGTATGATTTTCTTTCTCATCTACGATAGGACAAGCATAAGATATGCACATATGAATCATCCTCATGTGAGCTCAGTGGATCTTGCTCATTTGTGAAAAGCATGTCGCTTCTAATATATACCCAAGTATCTACTTGTTCTACTCAATTTATCATAAAGTGTCCAATCGGTCTTTCCAAAACCCTTTGCATCATGGTACAATCATTAATAAGTTTCCTCAGAGGCCTGTACAAATCGCTGGTGCCATACGTATTCACTGAGTGCCATAAATAGTATCCCTATAGAGATCAGAACTTAACAATTTAATTAAGCGCCAAGTCCCATTTAAAATCCATTTCCTCCTTGTGTGTTCTTTATAGCCAAGAATATTACCGACAGGGTCGATAAATATAGATAGCAGGCTTGAAATATTTTTCTAAGCCCATTTCAAATCTTCGGAATAGTCAGCGACTACTATACATGTCGATGGTACTTATGCTGTTGCCTTTGTTCCAAATAGAAGCTAGTTTTATACGTTATTACCAAATGATGATCGCTTGCCATATCGGTACATCTCTCGCCACTTATTGATTATCATCATATAAATGATTTGATTCCCTGTACTCTGATCCGAGGATACTAGAGATCACAATTTCCCGGACTTTTTGATTTCCTGGAATAGCGGGAAAAATTATTTGTCTTCTCAGGATTCTCAGACTAAAAACTATAATTATTAGTAATCTCAATTAAATAGCTGAGACGCAAATAAGACGAATTTTTGTCTTAACAGATCTACTTACTAATCAACTCTAATGAAGTCTGACATATATGTGGGGAAACAATTTTGTGGATATCGACACAACATTAAGCAGTATTGTTGTTCATACTTAAAAGATATGTACCATAAATCAATTTCATATTTTCGTAGAGATATCAGAAATTAATTAACATAATATTTAGTCCGAAGTAGAAGTTATTAAAAATTTTTTAAGCATGTTTTGTAAATCTCCAAAAATTAAATTTATTAAGAATTTACTAAAAATATAGAATTTAATAATTATTTAAATTTCACAAAGATGTGTTATAAATGATGTCTCCTTTCATAATTTTAAGTATTTTAACCATCTTATATTCTGTCTGTTTTCTATTAAATTTCATTACAATATCCTTTATAAAACATTCGTTTTCATGTTATAGATCCGATCAGACATTCTCCTTCATAACAGAGAATATGTTTTAGGTTTCCAGTTACAAATTTATAGACATATTATAACTTGTCGAACTCACTACTTACTTTTTCTCTTAACTTTCTCAATTTTTTGTCAAATTTCTATAAGATAAAATCCACGTATTGTCAGAACAACTGACAAATTTATAACGTATATATATTTTAAATATCTATACTTATACTTCTTCACTTCCTGGTTATGGGAGTTGACATTTTATTAAGATATTTAATTGAATTCATGCCATAGAATCAAACACCTAACAAATTGTACATAAAAACTTACTTATGAAATTGTTGTTAAAATATAGTTCCCAGTAGTGCGATTCAGTAACTTTTAACAATTCGACAATCGCAAGACTTGTCAATAGCATTTGTTGTTTGTAGTAACGATTGTATGATTCACTAAGTATTCTTAAACGATTTTATATAACTATTGTTGTCATGTGGCATCTCTCTACAAGGAAATACTGAAAAAAGTAAAGTTCCAAACCAAATAAAAAAGAAAAACAAAAAAATTGGAGACAAATCGAAATTTTTTAAAAATTTTAAGACGGCGATTGATTAAATTATGTCTTTGATATTGATTAAGATATGTTTCAGTTAATGGTTTTCTTCAAAATGATCACTACTCCCAAAAAACGTGTAAGCACGGACTATAACCTTGGAAGCACATATTTCAGCCACAGAAGGGCGAATAAGTCATAGGGTTGACTTCTTGGCTACTTTTTGTTTTTAATATAACAACACAAAAATTTTTGTCTTTAAGTTAACCCAAACAAGTATCGTTAAAAGTGTTACAGAATAACGAAATCGACAATTTTGTTGTTTACTATTTTTAACGATTCGATTATCGTTAAAACAAGTTACTGAATCGCACTACAGCTATATTTTTTGCTGCATAAATATTCCTAATAAATGTTTTTGTCATTCTCAGTCCTACGACCATATCCATGGTTTGTTGGTTAACGTGGTAGCCCGTAAACTTGCGAGCAATCAATTAGAATCGTTAGATTACGTTTTGATGAGACCACACTACTCACCAGGTGAATGCGTTGGATTTAGTCTAAAATGAGATAAAAACCACGTCATTGAGTGCCCATTTTTTTACTTTAAAATGCTATTATCATCGTCATTGTCGCATTCGCCAATTGCCTTATCAAGGGGATTGAAAATTTTGTCCTTCTTATCAAGATCGAATATGACATCGGAATATGATAGGTATTTTCGCTTCTTTATAAGAATAAATCCAATACCAATACTGCGTTTCATAGTTTGATAAAAACTTGTGTTAGCCAATTCTTTGAGTTGAGCTAGACGTGGTGATTTTGAAAGCATACATACATGCATGATTCCATATCGGGTTTAAGTTTACACGTAAAAGATTATAATAATTGTTATGAAACTTTGTTAATTGTGGTAACGCAAAAGACTGTTATGAAGTTTTGTTAATCGTGGTAACCAATTGTTCATGTTACACATTTCTCTAGCGAACCACTTTGTTAGAGTACAGAAGCTATTCTGTATACATAAAATTAAAATATAATATTTTGCAATATTCTTTCAGAAAATAGGCTTAATATATCCATAACTATTGACCGTATTAAAAAGTAATGTAAAAATAACTTGAAGTCAATTTTAATTAGAATTTTTTGATATTTGTTTGAATAAAATCAAACATTCGTTTTCGAGATATGCTTTAATATACGATGCAACCTCCTTAATTTTACAAATTGCTAGAGTCAATTTAAAAAAATGGATTTGTTTTTATACCCACCATCAAAAAGATGAGGGATATATTAATTTTGTCATTCCGTGTGTAACATGTCGAAGAAATCATTTTAGACCCCACAAAGTATATATTTTCTGGGTCCTGGTTAGATTCTGAGTCGATCTAGCTATGTCCGTCTGTTGAAAGCAGGATAGGGCTCGAAAGGGACAAGGTAGAGGGATGAAATTTGTCTTATATAAGGTTTTTTTGGGATTGATAATGGGAAAAATCGGTTAATTAACAAAAAAGTTATGGGCTAAAAACTAGAAACACAGGGTGTCCGTTTCAAACTTTTATGCTGATATATCTTAAACAAAAGCATGTACAACAACGAAATTTTGTACATATAGTTTGGGGATCGATATAAACTCAGAAATTAAAAATGGGCGTGGTCCACCCACTTTACCGCCCACCTCCCACATATAAGGTGAAATTGTGTTCAAATAGTTCAAGGACCAATGTAAACTCGGAAACAAAAGATAGGCGTGGTCCGCCCACTATACCGCCCACTTTGTCGCCCACTTCCTATATAACGTAAAATTTGAAAAAGTTGATGGTGGGTATATAGATTCGGCCGAGCCGAATATTTTGTTGTTCATTTCTTAAACCTGTATTATTTAATCTAGAGGAGGATTTATAGAGTTTATATCTATTACTTTAAGCGAGAAGGAAGATAACATATATTTTCAATACTTTTGAAGATACATTAACAATATCTTTTTATGTCACATATAATGCTATTTACATATATTTCTCTCCTAGTTTTATGAATATTTATTTTTAGATTCATTCGGAACTTTCTTTAAAATTGTCAAACTTATTTATTTGCCTCTATATTTAGCCTCTTACATAATATATATCTAAGAGGAAAAGAGGTGACCTTTGCTCTAATACAAAAACAGAAGTCTTTTCAAAGCATAGTCAATGTTCATTTTACATAAGAAACAAAAGGCATTGAAGGTCTATGACTTTTCTTTAAACTTAAATTTTGCAAAAATATATAAAATATCGAACATTTTTAATATTAATATTTTTCACGACTATTATAAATAAAAATATGTTATGTATTTAATTATGTAATTATACCAGCAATATGTATTTGCCTAATAAAAAAATTTATTTTTAAATTTATTTAAAATATGTTGACCCCATATTGTCGATATATATAATTTAATTATCATAATGATTTTTATTGTATTAAGATTTTATTAATTTTTAAATGTATTTTATATATTTAATGTACATACTCTTGATAATATTTGCTACACAATGAGAGATGATATTTTCAGTTAAAGGAGCAAATGGTACTGTTTTGAAAAAAGCTATGAAATTAAAGAAATTTTATATAAAAATGTACAAATAGTTAAAAATTTACAAATATTTCTTTTATAATAGCTGACATTTCTTTATAGAACAATATCGACAGCTTTTGTAACATTTTTGTGTATATAATTCCACTAATATCAAGAAAGCTCCATTTCATATATTGTCTAAAAATGCTTTGCTATAAATATTGATTTTTTAAGACTTCCCTTATATTATCTTTCAAATTTGTTTTCAATATATAGCGCCCTTTTTATATTCTCCTCAACCGATTATTTTCATCCCACACTCAACATTTATTTGTCCATTCAAGTCATTGACTGCTCCACTAAGTTCATTTTATAATCTTTTTCCGTTTGATGATGTTCTTATATAGGTTTTTGTTGCTGGTATTAATGTTGTTGTAAGGTAAACAAAATTTTCTTATCAGTAGCAACAATACTGTTGCTTGCTGCCTTGTGGAGATTTCCATAATCCACAAATGTAAATCATTATGTATTTAGTTATGTATATTAATCTAATGTAAAGTATATCTGTCAGCTGGTCATCTGACTATCTGTCTAGTCTAAGTCTACGTGCTAGTTGTAATATTTTATAGTAAATACTGATGATGAAATTACACTGGATTACAATGAATTCATTTATTAGAAATTCATCAATCAACTTTATAAAATTACGTACCCAAAAAAATAGTCTTTTACATAAAGTGTTTACTGTACACAGATATTTATATTTTCATATTTTAACTTTCACCATTCAAATCACATGAGAACTCAGATATTCTGCAAGCATCCTTAGATGTCAAATTATACATCAAAACAACAAAAAGAAAAATATTTTACCAAAATTTCTAGAAAATTTTAGTAATTTTCACTTATATTCACAAACAACTTTTAAATTTAAAAGGTATTTTTACACAAATTTTTTATTAAAATTATGTCTTTAAAATATATTTTAAATTAAAAATTTGTTTTTGAATGCGGAGGTTAATATTAAATTTTTAAATTAATATTTTAATAATTTATTTAATATTTTTGGAAAATAATATTTCTTTGAATACCCTTAATAATTTTAATGATGATTTCTATCTCCTTAATGCTATTATTTATTTTCTGAAAACAGAGAATTTAGCATTATGTATCAAATAAAACTCTTACTTTCTCTTTTCTTTGCTCTTAAAAGCCTTTATTTTTCTCTAATAAACAATATCCCTAATCAATATTTCTGACGATCAATTAGCAACTGATTTAATTGATATATTTTTGACATAATATTTTTTCAAGGTTAGAACACTATTATTTATTATTTTTTTAAATACTAAAGCAAACGTATATAGAGCATTTACGTATACAGCATTTAAATGATATACACGATTGTATTAGAATAACATAATAAATCTTTCTCGATTTTTTTTTTAATTATTTAAAAGTGAAATTAATTTAAAAGAAATTTTGAATACCTTACACAAGATAATATAAAATTTTTTTATTATAAAATAAACATTTTAAATATGAATATAAAACGATTTTCTTAAATTTTTATCTTATTTATATTTTATTAAATTAAATAAATATGAACAGTTCTGATCTTTGGTCGACTTTTAGGATTAAAAATTGCTATTGCTATATATAAATATTGAACAACATTCGGACAAAATTCGATCAAAAACGAGAGAGAAACTATAGTCGGTCAAGACCGACCATATGATACCCTACACCATTGTGTATGAGCTAAAAATTAGACCTGTGACCAATAGTAGACCAACACGTTTACTAAATGTAAAATTATACAAATACAGAACAATGCATTGATACTAACATCTATATGATTTTATACCCTTTAGGGCGAATCCCGGAAGTGGTATTGAATGGGAGCTATGGTAAATTATGTACCGATTCTTATATATTTTGGCAATGTTGTTTCTACTTATATAAAACTTATTTGTGTCGAATATTAACTTGATACTATCATTCGTATGGGATTTATGCAAGTTAATCTGATTTTCGGAAGAGGGGTTTATATGGGAGCTATGGTCAATTATGGACCGATCTTGATGAAATTTGGCACAAAAATTGACACTTATACAAAACTCCTTGTACCATTAAAGTCATTAAAATATTGCTATATTTAAGGAATTTATGATCGTTAAACCCCTATTCCGGGAGGATATTTGTATGGCGGCTAGGTGAAAAACCGATCACAACCAAATTGTACTTTGTTCAAAAGGTTTACATGGACAGACAGACAGCCAGCCAGACGGAAGGACATCGTTAAATCGACTTAGAAAGTAATTCTGAGTCGAAAAATATACTTTAAGATGGAGGTTACAAACATCAGCACAAACGCATAATACCCTAACCACCTATGGTGATGTAGGGTATAAATATTTTAAATTTGCTAATGTAAAGATTCATATCCTGTTTGAATCTCAGTTTTTCGAATAATAAGAGTAAAGATAATTCAAGTTTTTAATCCGAGATCTCGAGATTCCCGACTTACAAGTATTAATGATAGCTTTCTTTAGATTAAAATATATATATATATATATATATATATATATATATATATATATATATATATATATATATATATATATATATATATATATATACATATATATATATATATATATATATATATATAAAATATACTTTAAGATGGAGGTTACAAACATCAGCACAAACGCATAATACCCTAACCACCTATGGTGATGTAGGGTATAAATATTTTAAATTTGCTAATGTAAAGATTCATATCCTGTTTGAATCTCAGTTTTTCGAATAATAAGAGTAAAGATAATTCAAGTTTTTAATCCGAGATCTCGAGATTCCCGACTTACAAGTATTAATGATAGCTTTCTTTAGATTAAAATATATATATATATATATATATATATATATATATATATATATATATATATATATATATATATATATATATATATATATATATATATATATATATATATATATATATATATATATATATATATATATATATATATATATATATATATATATATATATATATATATATATATATATATATATATATATATATATATATATATATATATATATATATATATATATATATATATATATATATATATATATATATATATATATATATATATATATATATATATAAAAATGAAATTAAAAAAGATTCGGCCGTACCGATTCATTTTTTCAGAACAAAAATTCAAAAAAAAAAAAAAAAAATCCGAGCTTTCTTTGCAAAAACGAAGTCCGTAGTATATACAGAGGCTTCAGAAACTGGAAAGCATATCTCCGCAATGCTTAAAAACCTGAATTTCAATAGCAAAAATCTCGAAAGGATTTCCGATCGGTGGGCTTTATAAACGCCATTTCAACCGACACACGGACACACGGACGGACATGGTCCTATCGTCATCGCTTCTTACAAGGATTCCGAAAATATAAACTTTTTTGCTCTCCGACGAAAATTGGGGAAATTACAAATGGAATGACAAACTTATATATACCCTTTACACCTGTGGTGAAGGGTATAATAAATTTATAATCAAAAAAATGTAAAGAAATCTAAATAAAACAAAAATTAAAATAACATACTCGTATAAGGTAGTTTTCATAAAAGTAAACAAAATGAGGGAAATGTTCGTATGTGTTTTAAAAAGAGAGACAGTACATAAACTTATCAAAATTTTGTTTATTTTCACTTGATTAATTATGAATTAGAAATAATATGTGGACTTTCGTGATTTGTTGGAACTAAATAGTTTAAAATTGATGTGTATATATGTTTGTATACCCTATAAAATGAGAAGTATACCGTGCACTTACATTAATAACACTAGTCAACAAAAAAAAAAAAAAAATTTCCTGCTCCTAAAAAAAAAAAAATGGAATGGACTAGATGGAATTCCGCATGCTAAACTCGAATCTTCTTTCTTTTTTTTTCTCATCAGGTCGAGATTTTTTTTATGAGGTATGCACAATTTATATAAATAAAACACCAAAATATGTGGAATAAAATTGACGTTTTATTTGCTCAATAGTTTAGGAGATAAAAAAATTTGTATGCTGAATTCAAGATTTTTTTTTATACCCACCATCAAAAAGATGGGGGGTATATTAATTTTGTCATTCCGCGTGTAACGTATCTAAGGAATCATCTAAGATCAAATAAAGTATATATTTTCTGGGTCCTGGTTAGATTCTGAGTCGATCTAGCTTTGTCCGTCCGTCTGTCTGTTTGTTGAAAGTCGGATAGGGGGCAACGTAGGGGGACGAAATTTAGCACAAATATTTGTCTTATATAAAGTTTGTTTGGTATTGAAAATGGGCAAAATCGGTTGATAAACAAAAAAGTTATGGGCTAAAAACTAGAAACACAGGATGTCCGTTTCATACTTTTTTGCTGATATTTCTTCAATAAAAGCATGTAACAACGAAATTTTATACGTATAGTTCGGGGGTCGATATAAACTCGGAAACAAAAAATGGGCGTGGTCCGCCCACTTTACCGCCCACCTCCCATATAAGGTGAAATTGTGTTCAAATAGTTCAAGGAACAATGTAAACTCGGAAAGAAAAAATAGGCGTGGTCCGCCCACTTTACCGCCCCCTCCCATATAACGTAAAATTTTAAAAAGTTGATGTTGGGTATATAGATTCGGCCGGGCCGAATATAACATTCTCACTTGTTTATTTTTATAAAACTTCTTTTTAAAAGTGGAAACATCAAAAATGTTTCAGTTTATCATTTTTATCTCAAAGCTGGTAAAACTACGAGTAAATAAAGCCACATGAAGATTCATGCCTTACTTTATTTGCAGCATTACTAGCTTTAAGATAAAGATGATAAACTTGGACATTTATTTCAAAATAACTCCGAAACTATTGAGCACATAAAAAAATAAATTTAGATGACTGGAAGATATTTTTATTCCGCAGCTTTTGGTGTATCACTTATGTTAATCATACACACCGTTCTTGAGTTATGAGGAAATATACTAGAGTAATGGCCTTACTATGGGCAAAATATTAGACCTGATGGAAAAAAACTGAAAGCAGATTCGTGTTTAGCACATCAAACTGCATCAAGCTCTACTATTCGCCTTTGGGGGAGGATTTTTTTTGTCGACCAGTGTAATAATTATACTCGTAATGACAGCAATTTCATATTATTTTTGATTGATTAGAACAAAAACCGTATTAAATAGCATTGTAATTTACCTGCATGTATAAATTCATAAGCAATAATATTTAAATGAAAATTATACAATTTAGCATTTTAAAAACTAAAATAAAAATTTCTAGGCCAAAAGCCTATAAATTTATATTAAGGAATTTAGAAATATGAAATTCAAAATATAAATATGAGGTTTAATGGTACCTTCCTTTTTTATATGCATAGAAAATGTGTCTGAACTTTTTTAAACCATTTATTCCAATTAAATTTTACAATAAATAAACCCGCAAGTAATCATAATATTCATATAGTTCTGAGCATTTTCTTAAACAAAACTTTTCTCGGCGAACAAAGGGTTTTTAAAAATAGAAATAAAACTTTCTTATCACGATCAGAATATAGGTAATAAGCAGCAGAGGATGGCAAACAAAAGCCAAATAAATAAATAAAGGCATTCAGAATGCACATATTAAGAATTTTTCAAACAATTTGACAGAGGGACAGAATCGAAATTTTTTAGAAATAAATCTGTAACATGAAATATGTTATATGCATAGCAGAGGAGTGTGCAATGTTAAGTTAGGAAGGGGGACCGAACAGACCCCTCAGGGGCGAAGCTAAAAGCACAAAGTTGGGTACCTCTGACATACAAATTTTTTAATCGCTTGCCAAATTTTTGTCTCTCGTCCAATTCCAAATATGTTTATACAGTATAAGATCTACAAAAAACATGCTTGTATGTCCTATTTATCTCTTATAGTTTTTGAGTTATTAGCATTTGAATTTTTAAGTACCTCTATTTTGGATGTTCTTGGTCCAGTTTTTTTTTCATATATATCATATTGTTTCCGACCGATTTCATATCTTTTCTCTTTAGCTAATTAAAAAACAAAAATTCCATTTTTTGTGTATTTTTGCACAAACACACATTCGAACACTGGCTACGGGAACAAATTATTTATGTTGTTATGGCTTTTTCACATCCACAATAGTACAATGTTTTTGGAATTTTACGCGACTTATATAACTTTAAAGTGGCATAGTTGCGGTTCTGTAAAAGATATTGATTTCAATCTTTTTTTTTTTGTAAAACGAAGAATTATGTCAGCTAAGCAATGTAATTTAGATGAAAAAAATCGAGTTTATACTTTTTCTGATTTTTGAAATTAAAGTAAAATTTTTTTTAAAAAAGTGCTTTTTTGAGAAACTATAAATATTTTATCTGTAATAAAATCTTTGTTATCAAAGATATCTTAAGGAAATTTTCGATGGATGTAGACTTTATTGAGTAAAATAAGAAAGTGAAAAAAAACTTTAAGATTTTTGTCAAAGGAATCCCACAATTCCCAAAAAAAGGCCAAAAATCCCAAAAATGGGTTTTTTTTCACATTTTCGGCTATAAAATCCACATTTTTTCGAAGTCCCGTAGGTTTTGATTGAAGACTTTTAACAACATATTACAGATTCTTAAACTTTATTCCGTTGGCCGAGTCGTGCTTTGGGATTTGAGAAAATATAGACTAAATTCAAAACTTTCATATAAAATGGGTCGAATTCGGGAGGGTGTGTACCTTGATTATTTGAGTTATTGGGCCTGCTTTTTATTTTAATGTCTTCTCTGTGAAGATGCATTTCACAAAAGTATAACGTTATTATATGTTGTTAACGAAAATTTTATTTTAGAGAAAAAAGAGTGTAGATACTTTTTCGGCCAAAAAAAACACAAAAAGTGGTCATTTTTGCAATTTTAAAATTCAAAATCGTTTATTTTTGGACTCGGTAAAGATATCAACTTGAATTTTTTTTTTATACAATAGATAATTTTGTTGTTTAATTAGCTAAAGAAAAAACAAATGAAATCAATCGGAAACAAAATATTTGGAATTGGACAAGACACAAAAATTTGGCAAGCGATTAAAAAATTTGTATTTTAGAGGTATCCAAATTTAAGCCCCTTTAGCTCCGCCCCTGAGAGGTTTGTACAGTTCTCCTTCCAAACTTAACATTGGACACTCTTCTGCTACGCATATACCTAATTTCATGCAAATCCAACCAACCGATCAGAAGTTACAGATTTATTTCCAAAAAATTTCGATTCTGCCCCACTGTGGAATCCAACACATTAATTTTATTAAATATTGAATTACTTGGCTTAAAAAACTGTCTTATAAAGTACTCCACTGTCGACTTTTACCCATAATATTTTTGTATATAAAAAAAATCATTGCATTTTTGTCAACCTTTCACTTCATTGATAGTTTTTTTTTTTTTAATTTCTCACATATAAACAAATATTTAAAATAAACTAAATTATTGATGAACTTTAACCTCCAGTTATCTGTTATCAAAAATTATATATTATTATTTATAAATAAATGAAAGTCATGACTTTTAATTCATAGTGTTTAATTATAATTGTTTATTTTGTTTTTTTTTAATACATATCATAGATGATTAGTTTACTTATCTTCATCATGAATCATTAATACTATTTTTGGGTATATGTAAAAGTTTAAATTAACAATTAAATACTTTTTTTTAATAATATTTTAAAGATTTTGTTTGATAATACCAGCTGATTTTAATATTCTTCTAAAGATGACTATTTCCGGTTTAAATTATGTTAATTTCTCCACTTTTTCTAAGCTTCCATTAATATCATTTCTCCTCTTGAAGCACTCTCTCCAGAGATTTTATATTCTTGCAGAGATTTTTGTTCTTTATGCATCATTTCCTTTATATGACGACGAGCCATATGATTATTCAAATTACCCACACTTTGATAGGATCTATTACAAAATTCACAACCAAATGGTTTTTCTCCGGTATGCACCAATTGATGGGAGGTTAAATGGCCTCGTGTAAAGAAACTCTTTTCACAACGATCACATTTAAAAGGCCTTTCCATATTAGGATCATGAGATCTCATATGTGTTCTTAAATCTGATCTTGTAGGCCATTTTTTACCACATTCTTGACACTCAAATATGCGTGGTTTAGTTTCTCCCGTATGTATACGCATATGAGATACTAATTGGGATTTAAGAACAAATTGCCTATCACACTGGGGACAAAAGTGTGGCTTCTGCTGATAATGCACTGACTTTTGATGATAGCTGAGACTATGATTTGAGGCAAAAGTTTTGCTACATATTTGACAAGTGTATTGCAAACCATCACCAATTTGATGTACTGATATGAGATGTAATTTAAGCTGGAAATTACGTGTAAATTTTTTATCACAATGATTGCAGGGAAAAGGTCCTTTATAGGATTTTCTTCTCGTAGAAGTATCAGATTCTGAAGAATTAGTAGATAATGAAGAAAGTTCTGCAGAGTGATTTGGTTGATCAGAACTTTGTAGAAAATTCTCAAAACTATAAGAGTTTTGTTGAGAAAAATCCTCTTCGAATATGCCACTATCATGTGAGGAATTATAAAAATCAAAATCTGAAGGCAGTTGAGAGAATTCAAAGGTATCTATTTAAAAGAAAAAAAAAATATATTAAAAAAATATCTACATAAATAAATTAAATTTTCTTTAAAAACTTACCAAACTCATTGAAGTCTTGTGTTTCTTCATAAAAATCAAAAAATTCTTTATTTTGCCAATTGTTTACCACATTATTATCCTCTTGCCTTAGTTTCTCTATCAGACCCAAAACTTCTTCTACTGCCTGATTTTTATAATCCGCATATCGATTTCTTAACTCTTGATCGGCCAACAAACACTGCTGCCTAAATTTTTTAAATTGTTGTATTTGCATACAACAACTATCACAGATTATTTGCGGTAAACCATCATTGTATTCACATTTTAAGGAGACCGGTAAACATTCTTTTAAATCCTCCCACAAATTGGTAGAACTGTCAAAAATTTTATATGTTAGAGGAGGATTTTCTTTTAAGCAACAACGGCACACATTTTGATTCATCATATTTTATTTAATAATTACTTTTTTTTCTTTACTTTTAATTTTATTTCACTTTTTTTTCTTAATTTAATAATTCTTGTTTACACATTGAACTCCAGAAACATTTTAAAATATAAATCTTTAAAGGTCTTTTGTAGAGCCTTCAATTTAAAATCTTAAACTAGACTTTCTCTCACTCTCATCTTCTTTAGCATTTAAAAACGCTCTTCAATTATTTTATAAAAATAAAAGTCTCCCTCTTTAAAACAAAAGGTTTTATAAAATACAAATACAAATCTTTAAGAATAAGCAGAATATAAGCGATAAGCAACAGTTAAATTATATGTTTAATAAACATAATCCTTATAATATTAATGCCAAAAAATATGCTTAACAATTTAAATTATTAAGCATTTTAATTGTGTTCTTAAACATTTTAATATTTTCCCTTAAACAAAATTATTTTATTTAACGCTTATTTGCCACCTCTTCAAAAAACCCTTTATCATAATCTCTATTCTCTCTCTCTATCTCTCTTAATTTTTTCTGCTCTCAATGTTTTCCCTTTAAAGCAGAGTTCAATTAAAATAGAGTTTCATTTGCTACCTTATCAGCAATCAAGTATCTACACAGTTTTTTTAAGTGTCTTGTCTATAATTTGTTTGTGGCACTTTCATATTATATGTTTGCCACTGATAACAAATAAATACATATTTATTATCTCTCGTTCTTAAGTCGAGTTTACATGTACGTGACGACCTGTGTGTGCTGAATTAACATTATTGTCAGCGTTAATCTTATCTTAAGAGGGAAACCCCTAAAAATAAATTAAGACAGATTATTGTCATATCTTGACAAATAAGATTTCGGTTGGTCATATTGGTTTATTGATACTTACTAAGTTCAATAAGAACGATTTTAAACATTTAAGTAGCATTACAAAACTGAGGATTGGAGTAAACAAAGTAGCAATAGAAAAAGTAAATATTAGTTCTAAAACCCAAAAAAGGTTTTAATTAAATTGATAAGAATTAAAAGGAAAATATAGAACAAATTTCGTTTATAAACAAATCATATCAGTTCTAGGTCAGTTTTAGTTCAGTTCTAGTTCAGTTCTAGTTCAGTTCTAGTTCAGTTCTAGTTCAGTTCTAGTTCAGTTCTAGTTCAGTTCTAGTTCAGTTCTAGTTCAGTTCTAGTTCAGTTCTAGTTCAGTTCTAGTTCTGTTCTAGTTCAGTTCTAGTTCAGTTCTAGTTCAGTTCTAGTTCAGTTCTAGTTCAGTTCTAGTTCAGTTCTAGTTCAGTTCTAGTTCAGTTCTAGTTCAGTTCTAGTTCAGTTCTAGTTCAGTTCTAGTTCAGTTCTAGTTCAGTTCTAGTTCAGTTCTAGTTCAGTTCTAGTTCAGTTCTAGTTCAGTTCTAGTTCAGTTCTAGTTCAGTTCTAGTTCAGTTCTAGTTCAGTTCTAGTTCAGTTCTAGTTCAGTTCTAGTTCAGTTCTAGTTCAGTTCTAGTTCAGTTCTAGTTCAGTTCTAGTTCAGTTCTAGTTCAGTTCTAGTTTAGTTCTAGTTCAGTTCTAGTTCAGTTCTAATTTAGTTCTAATTTAGTTCTAATTCAGTTCTAGTTCAGTTCTAGTTCAGTTCTAGTTCAGTTCTAGTTCAGTTCTAGTTCAGTTCTAGTTCAGTTCTAGTTCAGTTCTAGTTCAGTTCTAGTTCAGTTCTAGTTCAGTTCTAGTTCAGTTCTATTTCAGTTCTAGTTCAGTTCTAGTTCAGTTCTAGTTCAGTTCTAGTTCAGTTCTAGTTCAGTTCTAGTTCAGTTCTAGTTCAGTTCTAGTTCAGTTCTAGTTCAGTTCTAGTTCAGTTCTAGTTCAGTTCTAGTTCAGTTCTAGTTCAGTTCTAGTTCAGTTCTAGTTCAGTTCTAGTTTAGTTCTAGTTCAGTTCTAGTTTAGTTCTAGTTCAGTTCTAGTTCAGTTCTAGTTCAGTTCTAATTTAGTTCTAATTCAGTTCTAGTTCAGTTCTAGTTCAGTTCTAGTTCAGTTCTAGTTCAGTTCTAGTTCAGTTCTAGTTCAGTTCTAGTTCAGTTCTAGTTCAGTTCTAGTTCAGTTCTAGTTCAGTTCTAGTTCAGTTCTAGTTCAGTTCTAGTTCAGTTCTAGTTCAGTTCTAGTTCAGTTCTAGTTCAGTTCTAGTTCAGTTCTAGTTCAGTTCTAGTTCAGTTCTAGTTCAGTTCTAGTTCAGTTCTAGTTCAGTTCTAGTTCAGTTCTAGTTCAGTTCTAGTTCAGTTCTAGTTCAGTTCTAGTTCAGTTCTAGTTCAGTTCTAGTTCAGTTCTAGTTCAGTTCTAGTTCAGTTCTAGTTCAGTTCTAGTTCAGTTCTAGTTCAGTTCTAGTTCAGTTCTAGTTCAGTTCTTGTTTAGTTCTAGTTTAGTTCTAGTTCAGTTCTAGTTCAGTTCTAGTTCAGTACTAGTTCAGTTCTAGTTCAGTTCTAGTTCAGTTCTAGTTCAGTTCTAGTTCTGTTCTAGTTCAGTTCTAGTTCAGTTCTAATTCAGTTCTAGTTCAGTTCTAGTTCAGTTCTAGTTCAGTTCTAGTTCAGTTCTAGTTCAGTTCTAGTTCAGTTCTAGTTCAGTTCTAGTTCAGTTCTAGTTCAGTTCTAGTTCAGTTCTAGTTCAGTTCTAGTTCAGTTCTAGTTCAGTTCTAGTTCAGTTCTAGTTCAGTTCTAGTTCTGTTCTAGTTCAGTTCTAGTTCAGTTCTAGTTCAGTTCTAGTTCAGTTCTAGTTCAGTTCTAGTTCAGTTCTAGTTCAGTTCTAGTTCAGTTCTAGTTCAGTTCTAGTTCAGTTCTAGTTCAGTTCTAGTTCAGTTCTAGTTCAGTTCTAGTTCAGTTCTAGTTCAGTTCTAGTTCAGTTCTAGTTCAGTTCTAGTTCAGTTCTAGTTCAGTTCTAGTTCAGTTCTAGTTCAGTTCTAGTTCAGTTCTAGTTCAGTTCTAGTTCAGTTCTAGTTCAGTTCTAGTTCAGTTCTAGATCAGTTCTAGATCTGTTCTAGTTCAATTCTAGTTCAGTTCTAATTCAGTTCTAGTTCAGTTCTGGTTCAGTTCTAGTTCAGTTCTAGTTCATTGTAAACATCTCATGAATTATTAAATAAAAAAAAAAAAAAAAAAAGTTCTAGTTCAGTTCTAGTTCAGTTCTAGTTCAGTTCTAGTTCAGTTCTAGTTCAGTTCTAGTTCAGTTCTAGTTCAGTTCTAGTTCAGTTCTAGTTCAGTTCTAGTTCAGTTCTAGTTCAGTTCTAGTTCAGTTCTAGTTCAGTTCTAGTTCAGTTCTAGTTCAGTTCTAGTTCAGTTCTAGTTCAGTTCTAGTTCAGTTCTAGTTCAGTTCTAGTTCAGTTCTAGTTCAGTTCTAGTTCAGTTCTAGTTCAGTTCTAGTTCAGTTCTAGTTCAGTTCTAGTTCAGTTCTAGTTCAGTTCTAGTTCAGTTCTAGTTCAGTTCTAGTTCAGTTCTAGTTCAGTTCTAGTTCAGTTCTAGTTCAGTTCTAGTTCAGTTCTAGTTCAGTTCTAGTTCAGTTCTAGTTCAGTTCTAGTTCAGTTCTAGTTCAGTTCTAGTTCAGTTCTAGTTCAGTTCTAGTTCAGTTCTAGTTCAGTTCTAGTTCAGTTCTAATTCAGTTCTAGTTCAGTTATAGTTCAATTATAGTTCAGTTCTAGTTCAGTTCTAGTTCAGTTCTAGTTCAGTTCTAGTTCAGTTCTAGTTCAGTTCTAGTTCAGTTCTAGTTCAGTTCTAGTTCAGTTCTAGTTCAGTTCTAGTTCAGTTCTAGTTCAGTTCTAGTTCAGTTCTAGTTCAATTCTAATTCAGTTCTAGTTTAGTTCCACTTTAGATTTCATTTCTGGTTTTATTCGTCGTATAGTGCACATGTAATTCGTCCAATTTCTCTTAAACAAACTTTTACTTTTAGCTTTTTTTACGAACGAGATAACAAGGCTTCAGCCAATGATTTTGAGATGCAAATTTTGCTTATAAGTAATTAATAGTTTGTTTGTGTGCTTTTAATGCTCCGTTTTCTGGTGTTCTAAAACTGGTAATAAATGGAAAATATTTATAAGCACTTTATGGAATTATATTATATATTATGTCAACCATAATTATATTCAAAAATATTATTATGTTGAACTTGAAAGATGTTTAAAGTGATAATAGAAAGTTTACTATAAGTTGATGAAATAATAATAAACATAAAAGTCATTATCAAGCTCAAATTCCATTTAAACATAGATTGCCAAATAATCATAATATAGACAGACATAAGACCAACAGCAATATATTATCAAACCGGGGATTATATAGAAAATAGTGAAATTAAAAAAATTTAGACATGATTGTTTGTTTATTTAAATATATGCAATAATATTTTTATATATTAAAATGCCGGAAATGCTTTAAATATATTAAGGAATGTTTGCATAATTTTTTTTATTGATTTTTATTCATTTAAATTTTTAAATGCTAAATTGCCTCTTGAAAAAATAAAAAACAAATTTGTAAATATGTATGTAGAAAATTATAATCCATTAATCCTTTCATTTATTTATTTTTTATTTTTTGTATATAAAAGACTGTTATATATATTATTATCATAAGAATTAAGACAAAAAAAAAAAACGTTAAAGTAATTAGTTTATATTAAAAAAATAATAAAAAAATATTTAATTATATAAAAAAGGCAAACAAACTGTTTCATATTTATATATATACAAAAAAAGTACATATCATTTCAAAGCAAAATCATATAAATTTATATTTATAAAAATAATAAAAATGTATTGTTTAATTGATAACAATTAAAACAAATTATAAAATTAAAATTATATATACAAAAAGAAATATATAAATAAAATTAAAGCTTGTTAATTATATTAAAATATATAACAATAATTTTAAAAAGTGCATAGAAAGTTAAAAAATATTATAGTTTAAAAAATGAATATTTAAAAATATATTACAAACATACAAAATGGAAAAAAAGCTTAGCTGAAAAAATAATAATAATTGTAGATTATGAAAAAATTAAATATTTAGTAATAATTTAAAAATCAGTCATAGTGAGCACAAAAGGATTAAGTCTCCTTTTCATACCATAAACTATTTCAAAGAAGGCTACAAAAAATACTCAATTGTAAATTACATAGATAATTTTCTGAAAGTGAACTTATTACATTTTTACTACTTACTAATATTCACTTTTTCTTTATAAATTAAGCTGCATTTACTTCAAGTAAATTCCTGTTTCAAAATAAATAGTAATAATATAAATTAATCTTAAATTATAAAGTCTAAAATTCTACTTAATCCTTTTGTCTTTATTAACGACTTTTATCCATAATTAATATGATAACTATATTAAACCTTGGTTAATTATTATGTAAAAAATAGTATAAAACAAAAGTATTAACATAACAAATGTAAATTTTTAATATTAAAATATAAACTGAGGAATGCATAATATGTAACGGAAAATATGTTTAAGTTAATATATATATAAACAATATAATAAATACAAAAGAAACCAAAAATATATAAGAACAACTGCGAATTTTTATTAATGTTAAACAAAAAGGAAAGGTAAGAAAAGTATGTTTTTATACCCACCATCAAAAAGATGGGGGTATATTGATTTTTTCATTCCGTATGTAACATGTCAAAGGAATCATTTAAGACCCAACAAAGTAAATATTTTCTGGGTCCTGGTTAGATTCTGAGTCGATCAAGCTATGTCCGTCTGTCTTTCCGTCTGTTGAAAGCAGGATAGGGCTCGAACGGGACAACGCACGTTGGTGTAAAAGGGGTCGAAAGTGGCGTTTAATTGAATTTTTAAAATTAATTTTTTTTAATAAAATTGGGTACCGAATAAAAATAGACAGAATTATGTATCAATAATGATAAAAGTCATTAACGTAGGTTGCATGGTTTATGAGTACTGAGCTGTCAAAGTTCAACATTTTTTTATATTTTAAGAAAAGAACAAAAAATTAAATTTCCATGAACTTTCGGTGAATTTTTCTTTAATAAAAAGTGCTTTAAAGAAAAATTTTAAAATGGAACCATCAACTACAGGTATTTGAGTTTACTTTTATGTAAGAATTTGTAAATTATTTTTTGTCCTGGTATTTTTTGTTATTTTTTTGAAAATAGTCCAAAAATGCACTAATTTTCAAATTTCATGGAATGCAACTAAAAATATAACAAGACTTTTGTTCTGAAAATTTGTCTGAAAAATATTACATATTGTCTACTAAATATTCTGAAATAAAATCGTGCGCATATTTTGCCCGATTTTAGAAATTTACATTTTTGTGAACACAGAAAAAAATATTTCAAGTAATTTTTTAATAAAATTATTAATTAACTTTATATTAGAATTTAATTACATGATTTATTAATATAATTAATTTTCTAATTTGTTTTCAGTTTTGCTTTTTAATAAATTGACAGCTGTTAATAAAATGTAAAGAAAAATTAAATATTTGTCTATAAAAGTATAGAAATAAAATAAATTTAAGTAAATTTTCAAAAATTTTCAGCTCATTGCATCTATTTAAGGAAAATAAGTAATAATAATATAAATTATTCTAGTTATTAATATTATCATTTTGATGATTGGAGCAAAATCAATTAAAAATTAATTAATATTACAAATTTCGTAATTGAAGTCCATTTTTACTTTTTTCTGTGAAAAAACTCAAGTTGCTCCAAACCAAAAACAGGTTAAGTGCAGATTTTTTTTATTTTGTTTTATTTTTCGTTATTTCACTATTATTTTTTGTAATTGTTTTGTACAATTATTTTAAATAAACAAAATAATTTTACTGCTTAATACAGTCGAACTCAGTTAAAATGAACATGATTTCATGTAATGTTTTTATATTCTACAAAGCGATGTGTCTTATATTGGTACTTGGTATTTAATATTGAAAATTCAGGAACTATGCGAACAATACATCCAGATACTACGTTGATAAATATCCATAGTATTGTATGTTTCCTATCCTCCACAAGTTTTTTATTCACGGCCCAGAAATTATAAAACATGCTCTTCTACGAAATGGCCAACTTTCTGAGACACCCAAGAAGCAAGAAAAAAAGATTTCAAAAATTACCGGAAACATTTTTCACGAAAATGTAGTAGACAAAAATCAAACGAAGATATATTTAATAAACTTTTGATAAGTTCCGATCCAATCAAGTATGGGGAAAAAGTATAAAATAAAACATATAGACCTACCTCAATCCGCAGTTGATTATTCTCACTGATGACGATTTTTTTTTTTTTTTTTTTTTTGTATGAAAACATTACCATTCTGCAAAGAAAGCCTTAGAATTCTAAAAATGAATTTGTTTACTTACTAATAAGTAATAAAGTCAAAAGTGATCACTAAAGTACTGATATCACTTTTTCTGAAGTATGCTTGGTTTTTGACATGTTTAACCCCAATGTATAGACAGACGGACGGACATACATATCAGACAGAAAAAAATTGTAAGATTTTTGTAATGCATTTTTTTACTAACTAGTAAAAATCAAACAAGTTGTGAATATAAAAATATCGATTTCACTTTTCCTTGAAGTAAGCGCCCATTTTAGATCCATTTTTTCACAATGTACAGACAGATGGACGGATGTTGCCATTTAGCCAAAAAAGTTCGTAGAGATATAATGGTGCATTTTTTTACTAACTAGTAAAGAACAAAACAAGTTGTAGTATTAAAATATTAATATCGCCCTTCCTTGAATTATGCGGCTTTCTTCTAGCCAATTAATCCTAATGTATAGACAGACGGACGGACACTACCATTCTGCCAAAAAAATCGAAGTATTTTTAAAGTTTATATTTTTTTAACCAACTAATAAAAAACAAAACATGATGTGATTATTAAAATATTGATATCGCCTTTTCTTGAATTATGCGGCCATTTTAGACCCATTTTTTCCAATGTATAGACAGACGGACGGACATTACTATTCTGCAAAAACAAATTCAAGAGTTCTAAAAATATCTTTTTTTTTACTAACTAATTGATAAAATATTAAATCATGATCATTTAAATATTCATATTATCTTTCTCTGAATAATGCGGCGATTTTAGACCCATTTAATCTTAAGGTATAGACGGACGGACAGACATTACCATTCTGCCAAAAAAAAAAATCCTAAAATTCAAAAAATACATTTTTTTTACCTAATAATAAATATAAAAATAGATCCTCATCATTAAAATATTGATATCACCTCTCCCTAAATTAAACGCCATTTTCGACCCCTTTCACCCCAACGTGCAACGTATAGGGACGAAATTTGGCCCAAATATTTATCTTATTGTTTGGGACTGAAAATCGGTTTATAAACAAAAAAGTTATGGGCTAAAAACTAGAAACACAGGGTTTCCATTTCATACTTTTCTGCTGATATTTCTTAAACAAAAGCATGTACAACAACGAAATTGATAAAATTGTGCACTCTATTAGTTTAAAGTCTTGTAAGTTCATATGTGTAATCAATTTGTTTAAAATATCATTACCACAAGACTTACTAAGGACTTAAATCAGTTTCAGCCAAGTTAAAAATTTTGGATAACGGCCCACATATATTTTTTATTATTATTTTATTTTTTTTTTTGTATTGAAAATGCATAATACCCTCCCCAACTATGGTGGTGTAGGGTATTATGCGTTTGTGCTGATATTTATGACACCCAAAAATATTAGTCTAAGACCCACCCTAATTTACATCAATCGGCTTAGAATCACTTTCAGAGTCGAATTAATCATAATAAATCCCATAATTATAAGTCTAAATTTGTGTGCCGAATTTAAAGAAGATCGGTCCATAATTGACCATAGCTTCAGTATAAACCCCTTTTCAGTAAATGAAGTTAATATTCAACACAAATAAGTTTTATATGAATGTAAATGATAGTGCCAAATTTTACGAAAATCGGTTCATAATTTACCATAGCTCCTAATAAAGTACCCTGCGGGAAATTTGTGACAATTGCAGTAATGGTCCGGTTCCTCTGTACCAGATGAGTACCAATTGACACCTAACTCGTCACCAAAGTTCCAATTGAGAACGTGTTGACACAAACACACTCACTATTCAACAGTTGAGAGTTAATTTATAACATGCTCGTTAAGTGTACAATTAGCAACTCTCGCGCAATAACAATCAGTGGCTGAGTGGTAAACGTTGAAGACTATAAAACATAACATACGTCAGATGAACATGGGTTCGAGCCGGGGTGCCGCCATCAACATTAACGAAAAACCCTGCGGGAAATTTGTGGTAATTGTAGTAGTGGACCGGTTTCTCTGTAGCAGTTGAGTACCAATTAACACCTAACTCGTCACCAAAGTTCCAATTGAGAACCAGTTGTCACAAACACACTCACTATTAACATGCTCGTTAAGTGCGCAAATAGCAACTCGAGCGCAATAACAATCAGTGGCAGAGTGGTAAGCGTTGAAGACTAAAAAACATAACATACGTCAGATGAACATGGGTTCGAGCCGGGGTGATGTCATCGACATTAACGAAAAATTATAAAATTAAAATAAACATAATTTAATGAATTACCTAATTTTTATAAAATTTTTATTACAATAATCGTTACTGAACCTGTCCTCTTGGACCTGTCCTAGGACCTATCCTGTGACCTGTCCCAAAGGGCTCATTAGCCACCTCCAATGACAACCCCATTTAAAAGTGATAGGTTCTTCTCATATAAAGTTCCAGAACTGGGACCGGTCACTAGCCCTGAGAACCTGTCACGTGACAAGTTTTGAACCGGTTTTTTTTACTCTAGGGTAATTTTCGGGACTCACCCAAAAGTGAATAAATTCATATAAATGTTAGTAACGACGTAATATTTTGTATTCATATGTTTTATTTTAAAACTAATATAAGTATCAGTCTACAATTTTGATGTACACAATGGTGTACGGTCAAGCCCGAGTATATGACACTCTACACCTTTCTCTTCTTTTCTTTCTCGTTTTGTTACTGAGAATTTTGAACGCAAAACTACTGATAAGTATACTTACATTCTTCAAAGTGTCTTTTCACCAATAGGTACATAAATATTTACATTTGAAAATGTATAACAAACTTCGTATGCTTGGCGCTTTTATTTCTTGTGTAAAGGCAGAGATGGCATTACTCAAGCTCAGTCAGATACTGATAAAACTGCAACCTTCTCGATTGCCATTATTCAACAAATCGATAAGTCCATACGTAACTATCAAGCTCTGATTTTGGCTCCCATCTTGAGTTACGGTCGTGTATCCTATATGATTACCCGTAAGATTCTAAGAACGTGTAATATTAATTTGTTCGTTTTGAAACAAGCCGATGAAATTTTGTCCCGTGGTGTCAAAGATCAAATCCAAAATGCTTCGTACTGAGTGCAGGATATTCCTCTTTTGGCCACTAAGTTTCCAGATATACCTATTAGAAGTAAGTCGTTGTTTCATTCGTGAACCCGTCAACATTTCAGTTAAGAAAGAGGAAATTACCTTGAAAGGTATTAAGCATTAATTACTCAGCCAGTAATCTTTTGCAACATGACACGTAGGGTCAATCAAAGATTACCAACCACAATTCCATCGTTTCTGCTATACATGGTATTATGGAACAACGTATTTGTGAATTGATCATGAAACAATTCCGTTCTGGTTCTTCTCGTGTTCCTAGTACAACTGATTTACTGGCCCGTGGTATTGATGTCCAGCAAGTGTTGTTGACTATTAACTATGATTTGCCTTTAAATAGAGAAAACTATATTCATTGAATTGGTCGTGGTGGACCTATTGGTCCTACAGTGTTGTTATCAATACCATTACTGATGATGATCATAGAATCCTTAAGCATATTGAACTGCTAATATTTATAATTTATTTTAAACATATATTTATTTTATTATTTCTTTGTTTGTTAATTAGCACGTCATCAGCAGAAACTGCAACAGCAACAACAATAATAGCAAAAAGACAACTACTAGAAGTTATAAAAGTTATACAGATTTTATAACTTCTATCAAGTAGAACAACATTACACCATGAAATGAAAATGCAATTATCTTCTGAAACAAACCCATTATTACAATAAGTTTAAAATAATCCAACAAATAATCCTAAATGTAAACAAATAATTATTATGTCATAAACTTTTACAATTTATTACTTCTATATTTTGACCATTCAAAAAGTAATTAAACCAAAATTTTATTATGTTTTCCAAGGTTTTAAGTAAATCAAGTTAATTGTTTTATAATATTTTTTTGCTTGAAATAACAAAAATTGTATATTCCACACTGTGTGGCCAAGTAAAATTCTTTAATTATTCATGGTCATTTATAATTTGAGTTGTCGGTTGGTTTATGCATCAGTAGTCCCTATATGAACGAATAAATTGTAGGATTTTGATGATGTTTACACCATGACGTTTTAATAGTAATAAAATTGTTAAACGAAAAGTTCTAGAAAAAGTAATTAAATAAACATTTTTTATAGCAGAAAATAAAGAATATAAACAGAGGAGTAATAATAATGCATTTGCTGATGACCACAATGATAGCGGGTTTTATTATTAATATTTTATTAGTCTAGGTAATAGTTACAACAAGAAATCATAAAAATAATTGTAAATAATTGTAATAAAAAATACAAAATATAATTAATACATTTTTATGGATTTAATTAAAATCAAATTGAAAATTCTATTAAAATTTTACAAAATTATTTTTTTTACAATCCTTTCGAAACCAAAATCTATAAAGTTGTTTGACATGAATCTAAATATATAAATGAAAATTCCATTTAACTAATTTTCCGTTATCAATCTCCTACCTCCATTCATGCAGCACTGTGTAATAGCGCCATCTGTTATTGTTAATCCATCTACATACTTTTAACAAATCCTTGCTGATATTTTACTTCCTAGTCATGAGTACGTTTTGCATTTTTTTTTATCCTCAAGTACTTTTAACAACTTGTTTTGTTTTTGTTTCTGTACTTTTTGTTATTGTTGTAGGTATGTTCCTCTTCCTAGTAATTTCGAATTATTTGTCGAGTTTGTTTTTCATTATTTCTATTTTTTTCTGTTCACAAACAACATTTTCAAAAACATTGGCGTAAATTAAAATTAAACTAGCGAAATTTTTCGCTTTATGAAAATAAGCTTAATTAAAGTTTTTTTAAGTACTTTTCAGCACGCGAATCTCATCACTTTATTATTTGTTTTGTTGTTTGTTCTATATGCATTTTGTATTTTTGTAGCATTTAGTGATGGTTGTTGCAAGGTGGTTTGAGTTTAAAATTGTTGTTGTTGTTTTTTTTTTCAATTTCGTTAGAAGTACCGCAATTTATAGCAGACAGTTAGACTCACGTGTGGCGGCGCATTGTGTTGAATTACCCTTTAAAAAAAAAAAGAAAAAAAGTGAAGAACTTGAAATCTGTGAGGGACCAAATTAGGCACAAGTGTCCAACTTTACTTTTTTAATTTTATTATTAAGTTTTAAATTAAATTAGTTTTTTTTAAATTTAATAATTTTGATAAAAGTTTTATATTAAATGTTCATATTTTATTTACTCTTAATTTACTTTATAAACGAAATATTCAACATTTTAAAAACGCAAACTATGTGTAAACGTTAAATGTCGTTCACTAATTTAATATTTAACCAAAATATAAATTCATACAACACAGTTTAATATACAACGAAATTAACTGCGCATGTTCCCAACACTTGTTTTACTTTAACAGTTTACAAATCAATTCTTTTAACCAACAAACGTATTTATACTAACTCTTTGAACGAAAAATTCAATGTTAAAACTTAAAAAAAAAATACTAAATAGATGTTGATGCAACCTACATACATGTTCGTTCTTTGGATAAATGCTTTTTAAACAGGTTTTTGTTGTTTACTCACATGCGCATTGTATTGCATCCACGTTTCCTTCGTAGTTTTGTCATAAGTTTGAACCTAAATATTGTTAACTGAAAAACAAGCGCGAATGTTATATTCGGCCCGGCCGAATCTATATACCCACCATCAACTTTTTCAAATTTTACGTTATATGAGAGGGGGCGGTAAAGTGGGCAGTAAAGTGGGCAGTAAAGTGTTTCCGTGTTTACATTTGTCCTTGAACTATTTGAACACAATTTCGTTGATTTTCACCTTATATGGTAGTGGGCGGTAAAGTAGGCGGACCACGCCCATATTTGGTTTCCGAGTTTATATTGATCCCCGAAATACACATACAAAATTTCGTTGTCGTACATGCTTTTGTTGAAGAAATATCAGCAGAAAAGTATGAAACGGAAACCCTGTGTTTCTAGTTTACACACGGAATCATAAAATCAATATACCCCCCATCTTTTTGATGGTGGGTATAATAAATTTGTTCTTCCAATGATTTAGTATAAATACAATTGTTTACTAAAATAGTTTAGCATTTGATTGGAACAAGTGGTAGAAACATGCGCAGTTTGTCTGGTTGGGTATTAGATTTTTTTTTTATGTTTGACGTATGTATATAGTGTTTTCTAAATGTTGAGTAATTTGTTTTTGTAAATGAATTCAAATGTAAGGCTCACTTCACTTTTTTTGTGAAAAAAAAAGTGCTAGATGCATTTTAGCACTTTTTTATAATTTTTATACCCACCATCAAAAAGATGGGGGGTATATTGATCCATATCTAACATGAAGGAATCATTTAAGACCCCACAAAGTATATATTTTCTGGGTCCTGGTTAGATTCTAGTCGATCTAGCTATGTCCGTCCGTCTGTTGAAAGCAGGATAGGGCTCGAACGAGACAACACAGGGGGACGAAATTTGGCACAAATATTTATCTTATATAAGGTTTGTTTGGGATTTAAAATGGGCAAAATCGGTTAATAAACAAAAAAGTTATAGGCTAAAAACTAGAAACACAGGGTGTCCATTTCATACTGTTCTGCTGATATTTCTTAAATTTTGTATAAATAGTTTTGTATAAATAGTTTGTGGATCGATATAAACTTGAAAATTAAAAATGAGCGTGGTCCACCCACTTTACCGCCCACCTCCCATATAACGTAAAATTTGAAAAAGTTGATGGTGGGTATTTAGATTCGGCCGAGCCGAATATAACATTCGCGCTTGTTTCTAAATAAAATTATTTACATTTTAAGAGAAACATTGTGCATTTCTAGCATTTATAATTAGTTTTTGCACTTTATTTTTATTTATGGATAAATAAAGCATAAAATTGCAAAAAAAAAAACCTTTATATGGCTTATCATGCAAATCTTTTTTTGTCAACTCCAGAACTAATTGTCTTAGGAAAATATCGATTATAAGGACAGTGTATGAAAAAATACGTGCACATTTTAAGGCTTATAACTTTTATTATACGTGAAAAAAATTAATACTATTAACCTGTTTACCTGTCTTAATATTCTAAGTATCAACGCACTAAAGTTTGTCGTAATAGGGTAATTAGTTTTTCTTAAGTGAAAACTGGACAAAGTTCGTTCAAACCTATAATTTATATTTTTTATCGAAAGACATGTTAAACATACATATCGAGGGCTTATATTTAAAAACGGCTTATATTTATTAATAATACGTCCACAAAACCTCACACACTGAACCAAAAAGGTACATAAATACAATTAAAAAGTTCATTGTTACAATGAATTTGTGCACTAATTTTGACCCTATGTACAGGTTCATTGAAACAATGAATTGTCATACATTAATATTATAATTCAATGTACAAGTTAATTGATTAAATTTATTCTTACATTGAATGATTCATTAAATAAAATAAATAATTTCAATGAACAGTACATTGGTTTCAATGAACTCATATTTTGTCCCAATGAAACTATATATTAAAAATGTATTATAATAATAGGCGTGTTCTGTATTTCCGGTTTTTATTTTATTTTATATTAAATGATTAAATTATATGATATTGAGTTAATATAAGCAAAAATTAAATATTAATATAAAAATATTACATTTCACTAAAAAATTTAAATAAACAAAATGCATGTTACAGATGTGATCGTGTAATAGTAATTCCTGTTGTCCTCTATATTGCTCAATGATGGTATGGAATATCCATTTAGATGCCACATTAATATAACTACAGCATTATCCTTAACAAAGAAAGATTATAAATAAAATTTTTAAAATTTGTTCAATTGCTTAAAATATTTGAAATAGTTACCTTTAAATCTTTATGGTCTATAGAAATTTCCTTATTTTGACGATCACCGGATGTAGCATTCAAATCTTGATCAGTCTGTAATATATTTTTATTAAGAATTCAATTAAAATATTTCAGGTATTTGAGGTATTTGAGGCTAATAACACATTCTTCTGCATCTTAGTATTTTTATCTACATAAATATAAATGAAATGTAATATTTAAAAACTGTTTAAAATCATAAACGTTATTAAACTTACGTGTTATGAAGGCAAGTCTCCAAATTCCTTCTTTTGGGTAATTAATTCAATTTGGTGTATTCAATTATGCTATTATACTTCTCCTTATATTATATTTATGTATTTTAATATTTCAATTTATCTTATTTAGTTTTAAATTATTTTCGTTTTTAACATAACACTAATTTTTTACTTTTTGCTATTGTTTAAAACGCGTCATTTCTTGTTAAAAGATAAAAGAAAACTGAGTTGTATTTGTTTTCATTTTACTTTATTTCCCGTTAGAAATCATTTATTTTGATATAATTGAATGAAATTTATCATTGGCTCAATGCTTTTGTTCATTGTGTAATGCTTCTTCTTAATTAAATCAATGTATTAGTACATTCAATAAATTAATTCAATGAACTAATACATTTAATCAATTAACTGGTTTACCTATTGTAATAAGAAATAAATTTAACGAATGGTTTCAATGTAATGTTCATAATAGCGTTAATAATTTCATTGAATATTTTCATTGAAGCAATGAATTTGTACATTAAGCTAATAAATTTATGGAAAAAAATTAATGAATTTGATTTAACGTACTACATTCATTGAAATTACTTTTTTCAGTGCATGTAACGCAGTTAAATTGGAAAATACAGTTTCTTGAGTCATAAAGCATAACGAGTTTACAGTCACCAAAAAATCCTGATAGTCGAAGGAAAAGTTAATTAACAGACTTAAGGATATGAGACATAATCTTAAGACAAAATCTTTACGTCTGAATGGAATGTGATTCATTATTAGATTTTCCCTGTTAAAGTAACTTGCCTGAAGATCCTCGTAACAAAAAAATCCTAATAAATATATGATTTTTTTTTTAAATTATAAATATTGCCTTAAGTATGGAAAAAAGTAGATACTAGTTATGGGAAATATGTCAGATAAATATCGTATAAAAAAATTTAACTGTCGAATAAACTTTTGGTCTAGCAAGACATTTGCACAAAGAAGTACCCCCATTCTTACAAAATGTACCCGAAATGCAACAAATGCTCTTATATAGGTTAGAAAGTATAAAATTGTTTATCAAATACACGAATTAAAAAAATAAACTTTCATTTTAAATTCTTAAGTAGCAAGTCTTTTAACCTAAAAACTCTAAAAAGATAAAGCCAATAATTTAATTTGTATAAACTAAAAACATAAGTATGGACAGATGAATACAGAAAGTTTTTCTGAATTGATTTGTTCCTTTAGAGGTAAGAGTAGCACTATTACGATGTGCGTAACGCATAAAATTTTTCAAACAAATTTAAAATAGTGAATATATGCATAAATAACAAAATTTTTTATTCTAATTACATTTTTTAAAATATTTGCACTTTTTTTTAAAAAAAATTGCACCTTCATTTGGCACTTTTTAAATTCTTAATATGAACTAGAATAATTATTTTATTCGAATTTTTCATTATTCGATTAGTCAAGTAACACAAAAATGCTGTCTTTAAATTAATCGAACAATCGAGTAAAGCTTCTAAATTAAGTTATTCTAGTAAATTATATCTTAAAATTTTGCTCATATTGTCTTAATATTTTATTAAAATATAAATCAAAAGCAATGCTAAAAATTATTTTAATAAATATTATTACATTTCAAACGCTCATTTGCTGCAACAACGTGATAATTCAAAAAATCGATTTTTTCTCAAAACGAATTTTAATTTTTAAAGTTCATATGGGGAATTCTTTTTTTAAGTTTACCATTATGATATGATATGAGATATATATCGTTAATATGGCGTCAATAGTAGCGCTATGTGGGGTGCCCAAACTTGGGGAGAATAAAATGTGAATAGTTCAAAAAAAAAAAATAAAAAATAGCGTATCTCCGCTCCCTGATAGAAAAATTTGGCTTGGTTAAGACTTTTACGATGAACAGTTTGTTAGGTAAGTCGATTTTTAATTTTTGAGTCATCTGGGAACTTCAGAAAGCTCTGGAATGGGAAAAAATGCTTAAAAAGATACATAAATCCGATCATATCCGCTCCCTGATAGAAATCTCAAAATCTGGCTCCATTAAGATTTGCAAAGTTTTATAAGTGAGCCAAATTTTAATTTTCTACATTGTGTGGAAGCTTCAAAATGCTCGGTGTTAAATTGTTATACTAAAATAGTGGTGGGTCGTTACGAGGAGGTCGTGAAGCTAGTGCTCGTGAGAACCCCTGGAAATAGCTGCTATTGAGTTATTATGCTGACAGATTTTTGGTGGTTCTTAGTATAACAACAAATGAAAACTAATACTAATTTAAAAATACTATTATTGTTTTTTTTATTTTATTTTATTTTATTTTATTTTATTTTATTATATTAATTTTTACCCAGCAAAAACTTTGGTTGCCATGTAATGAGTTAAGAAGCTAATATAATGGCTCTCCACTACTTACACATCAGCTGAATAACTCATTATTTTAACACGGTGATGACATTAGAGGCAACTACTTACCCTATACATCACTTAGATGTCATTACAATAACTAATTACTTCCAAGCTGTTAAACAGTGCATTGATTTTAAAGCATTATTGAAGCCATGGTTAGTAATAACAATAGGAACTAGTTATAATTTAGGTTATAAATAAGTAATGAAATGTTAGGATATAAAATATTTATTTTTTTATTTTTTAAATTTAATCAATAAAAATAAATATTTTTAAAAATTTGATCATAAATAATTATTTACATTCGGGTTATTAATAATTAGTTACTAAACAACTTCTATGTAATGCAGACAGTATGTTGTTGTCATTACAAAGTAACTACATCCGTAACTACATGTCATTACCAAGTTTTTGCTGGGTATATATTATATTTATTTTTTAATAAAAATTTGCTTGATTTAAAAAGTCGGGTTTTTATTATATCGAAATTTAATCTTTTTGATAATTGCAAATTTTTTTTAAAACGTATTAATACTTACGAAAAATAAAAATGTTTTAACATCATCTGTTGAAAAAAAAATTCCAAATACTTGTAAGAAAACAGAAGTATTTATTTTAGTAACCCATAATTAATATCGCAGAAATTACTTATCTTTCCCGTTTTATCTTTTTTTTTAATTTAAATTAATGTATTGATATTTTTAAAATACGGCACCCAACCTCATATAATTTTCACCTGCCAGTTTTAAGTGCTTTAAACTTTTTTTTTTACACAAACTCTTGATAGTAGATTTCTAAAAATAGTAATAAAATTTTGAAGAAATAAAAAACCGAATCAACCAACAAACTTCTATAAAAACAAAACAAACTATTTTTAGTTTGAAGTCACGAAAGTGATTTTATTCTATTTTTCTTCAACCTGTTAAAAAATAAGTTTTGTTTTCTAGAGAAAAATTAAAAATACTTGCACAAACACTCATAGTAACATGTGAATGATTTAATATTTTTGTTTAAAAAAAAGAAAAATTTATGGTTTGATGTTTAAGACATTAGTCACCATGTTGAGTGAAATGTATTTAGGGTGAGAAGGATATAAAGGGATTGCAAGGAAATATAATTGAAATTTAGAATAAGAGCATTTTAGTAACAATTTTTCTTTTTTTAAATCCATCAAATATGTTTGTACTTATTACATGAAAATATTGAACTCCATTCTATTGATTCAAGTGTCATGTTTAATATTTATAAAAAAAGGTAGAACATAAAAATCGATACAAAAAGTCATTTATTATGTCTAAGTTTTATTTATACAGTAATACAAACTAAAGGCTCATACATATCATATAAAATTAACATTAAAAAAATGTGTAATAAAACTTAGACAGTATAAACTAGTTAGTTAAATTTTAAAAATATAAAAACTAAGATAGAAGACGAATAGTAGATACCTTTTGAATTAAAATTGTAAATATAAAACTTAAAATTTTCTTGATTTAGAACTCATTTACATTGGGGATTTTTTTCCCTGGAAAAATCGCTGCAAATTTTACGTTTACGGAGTAAGAATTCAAATGAATTGGAAATTAATTATAATTCATTATAAAAATTCATTTGAATTGGAAATGAATTGCAATCCATTTTTATCAAATTCATTTGAATTGACTCAAATTTAATTCAATTAATTTTTTGTGTGAAATGAATTAATTCAAAATTAACTTATTCAGTGCATGAATGATTCGCGAATTAATTCAAAAATTAATGATTCATTTACAGCTCTGGTATAAATGTAGAAGGGTTTACGAAGCAACTTCAAAACAAAATATCATGAAAAAAACGCAGTGATAATCCCCCGTGTAAATAGGCTCTTAGTTTTATAAAATTTAATACCCATAAAACTATACCTAAATTTTCCCTCAGCCTTAAATTATGCTTTATTTCTTATATATGTATTAGGTGTTTTATTCAAACTCATATAATACCAAATGAATAACCCAGATTTAATAGATTTAATTTATAATTCAAAATGTTTTCTATAATATTCAAGACTTTAGAAATGATTTAAAAATAATTTAAGAAAAATAGTTCTAAACAAAAAGTATAATTTTAATGAAGATTCTTAAAAATTTAAAATCAATTAATAAATAAAATTTTAAACTTTGTACACAGCGTTACCGTTGAGAATTTTTAAAAAGTGTCCAAAAAAGGGAATTTCAAAATAAAAGGTCGCCAAAAAAAGGGGATTTTTTGCAAAAAAGGGGCCAACTGCTTCAAAACCTAAAAAACCCCTCAAAATTTGTTTATTTGATAACAACAAAAACAAAAAATTGTGTGTTTTAAGAAAAACTACTAAATCAAATTCTGTTACATACTAAGAAAATAATTTATTTCTAATTATTTTTAAATTATTTTTATTATTGCAAAAATAAAGATTAATTCTCAAAAATAGTTGACAACAATCCTTTTTTTTTTATTAATTACATTTCTGTACTTTTGTAAGAGGTCTTCGCTCGCACTCCAATCTTTAAAATCCCCATCGAACCAAATTAGGACTGAACGTATGGCTCCACAGGTATTGACTTAAGTCTCTTGGATAATTTAGTGAATTTAGGAAATCAATCCAGACCAAAAAGATTCGGCATATGATGATTTAAACAGCTATTCATAAACCTTATTATGTTTAGTTTCTAACAGTTTTAGTCCATTTGTAAATATTCCGCGGCTGTTTATATCAGCGTTACCGTTGAGAATTTTTAAAAAGTGTCCAAAAAAGGGGATTTCAAAATACCATCATCCTTTTTTAATTAGTTAAACTTCTGTACTTTTGTAGGAGTTCTTCACTTGTACTCTAGTCTTTCAAATTTAGGATGGAACGCATGGATCCACAAGTATTGTCATAAGTCTGTTAGACAAACTATTTCTTATTTTTGATAATTTAGTAAAAAAACACGTTTTCCCAAAGGAATTGCTCTGAGGAATGTAAAAATTTAAATTTGGATATCGAATCTTTTTTTTATTTTTTCAATCCAGTTCAACAAATTTGGCATATGATGATATAAATAGCTGTTCATAAACTTTATTATTATTTTTAATTACTAACAGTTTCAGTTCATTTATAAATACTCCGTGGATTTTTATATCACTATACTGTGAGGCAGTCCCAACATTATTAATTTATTTGTTGAAATTAATATATAATGGGTCGATATATTTCAAACAACTTAGTTTATTGTAATTTAGCACATAGTCTTAAAAAGTCGCCAATTAGTCGCCATTTAAAAAAGGGGCCAAAAAAGTGGCCAGGTGGTTGAAAAATGGCGACTAAAGTCGCCAAACGGTAACGCTGTTTGTACATGCCGGGTATAGCTCCAAAATGTTCCTCCCTCTTAGCAGGATACAATAGTTTTCCTTATTCCCCCCATATAAATTTACAAAGTAGTAGAAAAAAAACTATCAAAATTACTAAAACAATACATTAAAAGTAACATGCAATTTTATACTCATAGTATTTGTATGTCTAGAATTTTTAATATTTTATTACAACCATATATACAGTGTCTCACTAAAGTATTTGAATTTTTTTAATTAATAATTAAAACGGTTTAATTGCGTGATTTAAAAAAATTAATTCTAGATTTATTAACTAAATTGTATTTGTCTATTTGTTAACTTTATAATGCAAAAAACTGCAATCAAAAATATTTCATTGTATCCAAGTTATTCCAGAAAGAGTATGAAAATTCATCAAATTTACCTCACAAAAGTATTTGAATTTTTATCACCTTTGTATTTAAAAATGTCAAACAAAATACAAATTGGAGAAATTCATGTATTTTTTATTAATAATTAGTCACAGGTATCACAATTAAATGATTACTAATTTATTTCCCCAATTTAGAGTAAAATTTTGGGGAATTTTTGGTCCAATTTTATATTTATATTTTTCCTTTATAACTGACCAAGACTATAATTTTTTTGTCATTATAGTAAAAAAATAATAAGGTTTTAGTTCCTTATGTTTTTTTTTTTTTTTTTTTGTTAAAACGCCACATACGAAAGATCCAAGTCGATAATTATAAGACATGGCGCCATTAAAAATAGAATACCTTAAATATCAAGCCCATTTTGGTACCCTACGTATCAAAAATTTATTTCAAAATGTTGTGGAATATCTTCCCGATATATAGCCAATTATAAATTTGAAGGCTAAAATACTTGACTTTATGATATAGCTCCAAAATATACCTCGACATAATTGTACTTGGGTTTATTTTTCTAATTACTTAGCCATATTATTTTTGGATCAATAACTTGCAGTCCAGAAATGCTGGAGCGAAAAAATTTTTAACTTTATTTTCATCAACATAAGTAATATTAACAGAATAGTAAACTTTTTCGGGTATTTTTACCTTTTTATATTTTTCCGTATACCTTGAAAGTCATATAGTTATGTAACTTAAAATATGCCTTTTGTCGCGTTTTACACTATGGCTCCAATTTCTCTGCATTTTTGTAGCCGCTATCTAAATATCAAATTTAATAACAGCTAGTACCTACAGAAACACAATCTGAAAGTTTTGTTTAAATATGTTGACCAATACTTCAGTAAAATAGGCTAAATTTTACCCCCAAATTTATAAAAAGAATTAGTAAACGCTTAACACTAATACTTAATAACAATTAATATAAAAAAACATATCTTTTTTTTGTCTTTTTGTATTTTGAGTATCTTGAAATATAAACAAATTAAAAAATTCAAATACTTTTGTGAGGTACCTGAAATGATTGCACGTGTTATTTTTCTCAATTTCTCGGAAACGATTCAACATTTTGTGCTACTTTTTGCAGCATTTGGTAGAAGACAACTCAGGCAAAAAATCCCATTCATAAAAAAATTATTTTTTATTTACCTAATTTTATAACTAAAAATAACTCATTTTTTTATTTAAAAACTAAAATTCACTAACTTATGTGAGACACTGTATGTATGTCTGTAATAAAAAAATACCACAGAAAGGAAAAATACAAAAAAAAAAAAAAAAATAAATAAATAAAATCTAAAGTAAAAATATAAAACAATTTCTAATTTCATATGCAATTTATAGAAAATAAGTAATCAGTTTTAAAACAGCTGCAAAGTTTCACATTTCACTAGATATGTAGTACCTTCCAAAGAAATAAAATTTACAACAAAAATAATTTATTTTTAGTAATATATATGTAGCAATACAATATTTATTTATTTATAAATTTGATTTAAAATATTTTGTATACATTTGTATATTTAATAAAATATACCACATGAGTAAAGTAAAAGATTTGAATATATCTATAAAATTAAATCATATGCATAACTTAGAGAAAATATAGTTTTTTAAAGGAGTGAAAGTTGTAAGATATTTTAGGCAGTATTTATTGAGCAATAATATACAGTATTGTTCAAAACATTAGGATCTAAAATGATATTTCACATTCACATTTTTTGATGAATCTTAATTATATTTTTAGAATTTGTAAATTACCATCTATTAAATCACAGAAAAAAGTCACCAATTAAAAAATATATATGAAAATAATTCATTCAATTATAAACTTGTTTAAATTTGCACCTCTCACCAAAATGATTATATCAATTACTAAAAACTATAAAAAATACAAAACAGAAAAAAATTCCCAATTAATAAATTAATTAAATCAATCAAGTAGATGATTGAATGAATTAAAAATGTGTATGGGGAAAAAAATCATACCAAAATTTATTTTTTATTTTATTTTTTCTTGAACATATTTATTTAATTTTGATGCAAAATTAAACAACTGAGTTAATTGTAAAAAAGACGGTAATAATTTTTTCTGTGAAATGTTTTGTTTTTAATGGTTTTACTAAAAGTTATTTTTTAAACATTTTATGCAAAAAAAAAATTCTAATTAAAATATTAATAACGATTTTCACTTTTTAAAATGATTAATTTCAAATTTTACATAAAAAAAACTAAATTCTAATTTTAAATACGAATAATACATACTCAATTGTTTTATTAACTGAATATTAAATTATTCAAATTATCACTTAATTTTATTTATATTTTATTAATTTATTAATTGTTACAATAAGAAATATACGATAAGTTCAAGCCAATAAATTGCTTTTCTTTTTGTAAAAAATATTAGAAACTTAAATTTTGATCAATTCTAATAAAAAAAAAAAAATAAATAAATAATTTATACAATTAAAAAAGTAATTACATTAGTTTTTTAAAAGTCAAACAGAATTAGTTCTTAAGCACTAGTTACCAAAAACATTCCTTAAAACCAATTTAGAATCATATGAAGGTTCTACTTCATGAGTGCCAGAATTGGTTGCGATATCACTAGTCCTAAGGATGTTATGAAAAAATCTGAATTGGTTCTGATTACACCAGTTCTAGAACTAATGATTTTAGAACATGTTCTAACATTTTTCCTGGGTTGTTTTATTGTTTTGGAATTTTTTAAGTTCCAAGGAAGTCATTTAGGAACCATTAATTTGTTTAGTGAACTTATGTTGATGTCATACAGAATTACTTCTTAAGCACTAGTTTTCAAAAACATTCCTTATAACCAATTTAGAATCACAAGAATTGGTTTCGACACCACTAGTTCTAAGGATGTTATTTAAACATCTTGAGTGGTTCTAATTAAACCAGTTCTATAGCTAATAATTTTAGGACGTGTTTTGAAATTTTTAATGGGACAATATTCAAAAAATTATCTGGAATTTCAATTACCCAATTCACAAAGTATATTATTTGAGTTATTGTGCTATATGTTATTTAAAATAACACATTTTTAAAATTTTTTTGAAAATTTATATGAAAATTTAAAATAACATTATAACATTGTGAAACCTATGTTTATGAATTATGTAAAAAAAATATTTTGTTTAAAAATTTTTTGATTTTTTAAATAAATACAATTTCTTATAAATTTTATGTTTTTTAAAATGTATCACTAAAAAAAAAGTACATAAAAAATAAGATTTTTCATCCGATTATTCACTAAAAAAACGATTTCTCACTAAAAATTATATTTTCCTCTAAAAACTCGATTTTTAATTAAAAAATTTGGTTTTTCACTAAAAATTAAAAAAAAAAAAAATCGACTTACCAATAAAAACAAGTCCAAAAGTATAGTTGGTTAAGTCTAACAAAATATTGACCACAAGATGAATTTTATGCGTGTTAGAGTAATTTTCTGGTCTAATTCTGATTCACTCTTTTATAAAATTAATTTGTACCAAACTTTATTGAAATCGTGGCATAAATAATGTATTTATATAATAATGGACCGATCATAACCAATTTCAGTAAACTTTAGCGTTATACCAAAATAGTCCCATTTTTTAAATTAGATCAAATTATCTTTAAAATTAAAACTTGTTCTTTGTGCCCAAGTTTTACATACAGACAACAAGCTAGCAGTGCAACCAGACAGTATGTAAGGCGGGCGGACATCGTTAAATTGACTTGGAAATTGATTCCGAATCGAGATTTTAAGATTTTATCCAACATTTTTCATAAAAAAATAAAATAAGATAATTATTAAATTTTGACATTTTTCAAAATAACAATATAATAAATCATTCGAAAATAACACACATATTCACAGTGTATTATTTTTTAAAAATTATTATTTTTCTTCATATAAAACTTAAACAAATAACTCAATAACGGGGTTGTGAATTGGGTAAATATTTAAATATTTGTTATATTATTTGTATCCAAATTTTGACAAAATAAAATTAAAAGAAAATAAATATGAAATTTTTCACAAAAACACCAAAAATTCAGTTTTTAAATAAAAATTCAAATTTTTGCCGAAATTCCTTTGGTAAAAAATAATAATAATAATGATAATAAAAAATCAAACTTTTCACTAACAATCGGCTTATTGTGTATTTCGGTTAGAAAAAAAAAAAAAAATTCGGCACAAGAATACCCTATGAAGCCATTTAAATATCTCCATTTTCATGTTTTTGAATTTTGAAAAATTCGCGAATTTATTCACAAACATAATAATTATACCCTACACCACCAAAGGTGGTTGGCGTATTATGCGTTTGTGCTGATGTTTATAATGCTCAGAAAAAATATTCCAACACCCACCTTAAAATATCAAGCAATCGACTCAGAATCACTTTCTGAGTTCAACAATGTCCGCCCGTCCGTCTGGCTGACCGGCTATTTGGCTGAACGGCTGGGTGGCTGGCTGGTTGTATATCCATGTAAACTTTGTGGACAAAGTACAGGTCGCAATTTTGAAGATAATTTGATGAAATTTGGTACATATGTTAAGCCATTGAAATTGATCGTGATCGGTCCATTACTTGACTTCGACCCCATATAAATGTTCTCCCGGAATAGAGTCTTAACACTTATAGATACCTTAAAAATAGGAATATTTTAATGAAATTTAGCACAAATAAGTTTTATATTAACACAAATCCGTTTGCCAAAAAATTTAAAGGGTAGACATTTTTCAAAAATGCATCCTTAAATTGCATTATGAATGCATTTTTAAATTATAATATTATTTTTAAATTAATACATTAAAAGAGGACATGTTCATCTTCTACATGCAATTTAAATCATTAAAATCCGTTAACAACTTTTAGAGATATTGATGTGTAAAGTTACACACTTCTCCGATTTCTTTTTTATTACTTTTCGGAAAATCAAAATCGTGAATAAATTGAGGAATTTTTTTAAAAATAAAAAAAAATAAAAAAAAAAAAATAAATAAATAAAAATAGAGATATTTAATGGCTCCATAGGTTATATGCGCACCAGATATAATCAAAATTGGATGACCCGCCGTAAAAACATTACCATCTTTTCAAAATCTCTCATTGAATGGACGATAAATAAAATAAATAAAAAATAAATGTTTCTGCGGAAAGTATTCCGAAAAATACTAAATATTTTATGAAGAACTAATAAAAAAAAAAAAAATATCATTTACGTGTGTAGGTACATTATTTTAAAACCTTTTACAAATTTTTAATAAATTTTCTTTGATTTATATTCCTACTAAAATTAACTAAAAACCAATAAAACTATGTTTAATATTGAAATATAAAAAAAAAGTGTAAATAAAAAAATTTAAATTCACATGTCATAGATTTTCCATTTCTCTAAAATAACACAAAAACTTAATTTCCAATTGATTTTATATTGAAAATTATTTATTAATAGTTTATTGCTTTTGTTGTTTTTTCTTTCATTTATTTATTTAAAACTGACCCATATATACTGAAAAGTTTTTGACTTTTTAACATTCAATAATAAAACGTCAAATCTACTAAAAAACAATAACTTGTATGCATATGTATATGACTATGTAATTGTTTGTGTCTTTAAAATAACAACAATAACAAAAAACAAACAAACAAATAATATGAATACAAGAATAAATTCTCACATATTTAAACTTACAAACTAATGCATATTCATATGTATATTGGATTAGATGTGTGTTGTGTATATTAAACTACTCTCCGTACACACATACTCTATTCTATATTACTCATACTTACTGTTGTACTCTTTAGAAATATACATATAGTATATACTCAGAGTAACATGAATTCGTATACATGTTGGTATGTACACAGTATGTATGTGTCACAATTTCCCAGTCGGAAATAGAAGGGCTAGAGATACATTCCAAAATGCATTATTTAGGATCTACAAGGCCTGCCACTCGCATTGCAACACTATTTCTTTTTTACACGGCGTGTCATTGGAGGCAAGGCCTTCCCTTCTCCCTTCCAAAAAGAAGCGTAAAGACAAGGACACGTAAATAAATAAATATGCTCTCTTATATTTTTAATGCTACTAAAAAAGAGTATGAAATATATTAAAACAAAAAGATATGCAGACTACCTTCTTTATCGACACTTGAAACAAGACTAAATGTGTTTGAGCTTTGTAAGTTTTGCAGTTACTATTTTTTCTGTTTGTAATGAGAAAGTTAGTAGGTGAGTGACACCTTCTACTTCGCATCTAATGAAATGGAAACAAGAATTAGTACCGGACTTCTTTTTTAAAGAAATCGAGGCATTCTTAAAGGAATTTTTACAGAAGGCAAAAAGGATTATGTTTAAAGTTTGTTCGGAGGCATTCAGAAAGGCCTGTTGGGAGGAAGCACTAACATATTTTCCTGCTGGGTTGTTATAATCCTACTAACAACAACAATTCCTTTATATTTAGTATTATACAAACTTGTTTTTTTGTTATTTTCTCTATGATAGTTTTGTTATTGTTATTATTATTTTTATTGATATTGTATGTGTACTCGTGATAGAAGTCAAAGTTTTTTTTTTTTTTTTTTTTTTTTGTTGTTATTTTTATAGTTGTACACTAATAAAAAATAAGGTTATTTTTTCTATGTTAAATTTTCTTGTAGTTTCTTTATTATTTTATTCGATTTACTCGATTATTGTTGGGATTTCTCATTCTCATTCTCTTTTTCTTTTTCTTTTTAAACATTGTCATTTTATTATCCTGTGGCCTGGATGTTTTGTTTAGTTTATTTTATATGTTTATGTATTAACCCTGTATGTTTGACTATAGAATAAGTAAGTATTTGTTATTTTGTGTGTATATCCTTTGCAAAATCCACTGCAGTGTTAACAGTTTATAGCCACAGGATAAATATTAGTTTAAAATACAAAAAAAAAATAATACTTATCTGACTTCTTTGATAAAATGTGTATACTGTTCAGTAGTTTCAAACATAATATTTATAAACATTTTATTGTTGAGATTTGAAATTTAGATTTTATTCAGAAACAAAACTCTATTAATAGTTTAAATAAAAAAAGACAAACTGAAGTAAAATTTTTAATATTTAAGTGAATTTTAAAATGAAAAACTACACAAGAAATATAAGTACTTAGAAAAATAATTATTGATAATATTTTTTCTTAAGGACTAAGTATATTATTTTAATTTTCATTTTCCCACAAAAATCATTAAAATAATAAAATCATATTATTATGTTAATAATGGAAAAACTACTTAAATTACTGAAACTACTCGGAAGTAGTTTATTTATTATTTTTTTTTTCACCCTAACCTTTATTCCGTCTATCACTTAATTATCATTGCTATAAGAAAAACAAAACATAGCCATAAGTAATTTCTCATTTAATTACCTTTATATCAAACATACAATAAACAAGACAATTTAGTTGAAAACAACTTAAATAAAAAAATTTCATTAACAAGACTTATATCATACCTAAATTAACTATAAACAACCCCCCCACCCTGGGGAATGTTTCTTCTCATGTGTATGTAGACAAAACATAGTTTTGTCATAGGTAAATATTTAAGAACATTAATTACTATCATCGTTAAATAAATACTAAACAAAAACTAATACAAAATTATAATAAAGACATGGTCAAATAGTTATTTCCATAAAAAAATAATAAAACATGTTGTTTTGGTTTTTATGAAAATGTAGTGGAAAATTAATTTGTAAATACACAGAAAAAAGTCACCAATTAACAAATATATATGAAAATAATTCATTTAATTATAAACTTGTTTAAATTTGCACCTTTCACCAAAATGATTATATCGATTACTAAAAACTATAAAAAATACAAAACAGAAAAAAATTCCCAATTAATAAATTAATTAAATCAATCAAGTAGATGATTGAATGAATTAAAAATGTGAATAGGAAAAAAAATCATACCAACATTAATTTTTTATTTTACTTTTTCTTGAACATATTTATTAAATTTTGATGCAAAATTAAACAACTGAGTTAATTGTAAAAAAGACGGTAATAATTTTTTCTGTGTATATGGAGCTTAATTAATAGTATTTTCTGTAAGGGTATTATCTATAAGTGATTTTTTTTATACATATTTACTGGAATTAAATTTATATCTTTTTTGTTAGCATAATAAATTATGTATACGAGAAAATGCATTTTAGAAATCCCTTAAAAAAATAAAAATATTTTTTCCATGACAAGTTTAATATTTCGAAAATTTTAAATCTTATTTCCAGAAAAAATATATATTTTTGGTGGTTTTTTAATATTCACTAGATTCCCCAAAAAATTCTAAATAAAATTGCTGCAAGAATCATATAAATATATGATTCCGTTAAAAAGTTATATGAATCTGAATTTGTAACTTTAAAAAAAGTTAAATTTTTTATAAAAAAGTTGGATTTGTTTATTCACTGATAAAATTAGCTTTTTGCTCTGGGCTTGATCATTTTTTAATGTTTTCAAAGGAAATCTTAATGCAAATGCGTGTAAATTAAATTTGGACGAGTTTGGAGCAAAGATCTGCCCACAAGCCCTATCCAAACTTTTTTTTTAATTTTTTCTTTTTAAGTTTTCATATTTCGAAGCTAGGATCTACTTAAAATTATATTAGTTATATATGTCCATATGTAAGGTAAATACCCGAAAAGTATTTTCTCTCGGACGCCCCCTTATAATGACAGGGTGATCACTTCAATGAAAAAAAATATTAATTTATACGAATTGGAATTTTGGGTATTTTCATATAAAAAAGTGGTAGTTTTTTAAATTCTATAATTTTAAGACTAGTTTGTACTACATATTATACTGAAATTTCAATAAAATATCATTAAATTTTTTTAATGTTTAAATATTAACTTTATTTTTGAAAAAAAAAAAACTGCAAAAATTATAAATTTTAATTCCTTCGAGAAATTCTGCGATCAAATTACATTCCACTAACTTTTTTCATAAATTATCAATTTCCGTATTCTAAAATTTTCTTAGATATAAAACTTTATAGAAACTAGACCTCCTCTAATCAAATTAAGCAATTTGTCATACATACATTTGTACGGCAAATGTATGCTGCTTAAAACTGTTTGTTATAGATGCAAGAAGCAAGTTTAAATAACTTCTCCAACTAATTTCCTTCTATTGTTTTCTTTTTTTTTTTTTTTTTTGATACAAAATTAAAAAACTTAAAATTTCAATATCGTTTATTTGTGGACTCAGAAGAGAAATCGATTTCAAGTTTTATTATTCGATAGATAAATAAATTGTTTGTGAGTTATTTAAACAAGTGAGTAAAAATTTTACAACATTTAACAAATATATTGGGAGATATGTTGAAAAAAAACTGAACCAACATTTTGCAAAATTGAGATAGTTGAAATTTAATATGAAAATAACTTGAAAACCATAAGAATAAAAAATCGAATAAGCAACAAAAATTTTGAAAGCGATGAAAGGTTTTTTTATGTCAGAGATACCCTATTTGAACCCCAATAGATCCGCTCCTGAAAGGAATGTGGTGCCTCGCTTCCAAACTTAATACGTATTTTACACTTCTCTGCTACGCTTATGTAAATCCCACCAGAATATTAGTATGATAGTTACTTATTTATTTCAATCAATTTTATTTATATAATAATTTATTTTCATACATTATACAGGTTGACAAAATGAAGAAGCGCGAATGTTATATTCGGCTCGGCTGAATATTGATATTGAAAGATGGCTCAGAAAATGGAAAATAGTAATGATAATAATAATAATAATAATAATAATAATAATAATAATAATAATAATAATAGTAAATGAACAAAAATGCATATATATATAACATTTACCTTGCGTAGGGAATCATACCCAACTATTCTAATAAATAACCAAGCAATACCTCAGAAATCGGATGTTAAATACCTCAAAATACATCTTGATCGGCGCCTTACTTAGAAATTTCATATTGATGCAAAGTTGACCCAATTGAAATTGAAAGCACTCCAAATAAATTGGCAGAAACTTTATGCTAAGTCTAGATTGTAAACTATTTCCCCATAATTCTCAGCTTTAATGCCAATATGGAGATTTAAATATTGAAAAAAAAAAATACAGAGACACCCAAAAAAAAAAAATATTGCGAACTATAACCGCAGCCCCCTGGTAAGTGAGAAATACTAACATACATAAGGATTTAAACGTTCCTTTGGTAAAAAATGTAATAAAAGAATAATAACGAAATAAACCCTAACCCACTAGCTCGAAATATACTAAGAAGAATGGACACATCCGATTGAGAAGAATAAATACTAGGGACATGAGCCGAAGTTAAACCATATGCAATAAAAACGCTTTTAGTCTGGCGGTGGTTAGACCAAATAGATATTAACATTTAGATTTAAGATTTGATTAAAAGTATCCGGAAAATCATCCCAATTACCAGAAACATTTCGGTTTTTTCCATTACGTCACATTTTTAACCCATTGAGGACCAATGGGTTAAAAATGTGAGGTTATACAATTTTCCAAGTAAAAGGTAGAGCAGATATTTTTTTTTAACAAATTATAAAAATTATTGAATTATAAAAAAAAAGGTTTTTTAAAAAAATATTAATTTATAACATAAAAATATTATCTCCAAATTTAAATGTTAAAGTAGAAAAAAATAAAGAGGCATTTTTTTTAAGGCATTTTGATGAATAATTTTTTTAAAAAATCTGTAAAATTATATATTATCAACAGTTATTACTACAATGCAAATTTTAGCCTTAAGAGGAACAAAATTATAAAATTCTTATCTATTTTTTTTTAAAGAAAAATATCGAAATTTGTTTTGCATGATGACGGTTTTTGACGGTTTTTGGATCAAAATTTTTGCGAACATTTTTTTAAATATATTTTTTTTATAATTGGCTTAAAACTACCAACTTTTTGATACCCTTTTCAAAACAAAACTCAATACTTTTTTTTGGACGAAATATTCTGTGACATTCAATCGCTGGTAGGGAACTCAAGATCAATTTTAAAAATTTTATAAATATTTTTCCCGTATTCAGCTAATTTTTACGCATCGTTTGAACAAAATTTTTGTCTACGGGACACCCTAATATACATTAAAGTGTCTCACGAAAAAAAGTTGCAAATGTATCCCTCTAAAAATGAAGATTAGTATGTTCTTATATGATTCCCAAAATATTTCATCTCAATGTTTAAATTTACGTGAGCTGGACCATTTTCAAATCACCTCTACAGATTTCTTTCAATTTCATTATCAAAATTTTAGTTATAACAAAATAAACTATATTATAATTTAATAGAGGCATACTACGACTTTGAATTTTCATTTACATAAATAATTATTATGTCTCTTTTCAGTCACAGCATATTATGACTTTACTAATGTTTTTTATCATATTTTCTTTGTTCAAACATGTAACTTTATATATTTCGAAAATTTTTCAAAATTTATTAGGTTATATACTATTGCTATTGAATATAATACGTAATTAACCCAATAAAAGCTGGAAAGCAATTTTTGCAAATAAGTTGCATGGAAGTACTTAATTACTGAAATTTTGCTGCTATTTTAAACGAATTTACAGCTTTTTTGATCAATTTTTGCTTTTGGGGACATTTGTATCCTTACCTAACCATTTATTTGTCATTAAATTTAACTTAACCAATTATGGACCGGGAATCCCAAAATATTATTTGTGGAACTTAACGGCTAAATGAATGCAAATCATTAAAAATTTTACTAACATTTTAATTTCGCCAAATTGAAAACAAATTTTAAATTTTTTTTTACTCAATACTTATTAGACGTTGCACATTGGGATAAAAGGGGTCGAAAGTGGAGCATAATTCAGGGAAAGGCGATATCAGTATTTTAATGATCATGGTTTATTTTTTTATTGATTATTAGTTAAAAAAAATTCAGTTTTAGAATCTTAAGATTTTTTTTTAGCAGAACAGTAATGTCTGTCCTTCCGTCTATACATTCGAGTTAAATGGGTCGAACATTATGCATTATTCAAAGAAGGGATGCATCAACACTTTAATGATCACGTTTAATTTTTTTATTTATTAGTAAGTAAAAAAATTTACTTTTAGAATTATAAGGTGTTTTTTGGCTGAATGGTAATGTTCGTCCTTCCGTCTATACATTTGTGTTAAATGGGACGAAAATTACGCTTAATTCAAGAAAAGGTGATATCCAAATTTTGATGATCACTTTCTATTTTTCTATTTATTAGTTAGTAAACTAATGGAGTTTTAGAATTCTAAAATATTTTTTGGCAGCATGGCAATGTCCATCCGTCCGTCTATACATTTGGGTTAAATGTGTCGAAAATTCTACTTAATTCAGAGAAAGGTGATATCAACATTTTAATAACTTTATTTGGTTTTCATATTAATCAAAAAGTAGAAAAAATATATTTTTCGAATTGTAAGAATTTTTTGAAAAAATTCTAATGTCCGTCCATCTGTCCGTCTGTTTGTTAATTTTTGCAAATTTTTCAGTTTAAAATCTTTTAACTTTTGACTCAATAAAGATAACGACTCAAATTTATTTTTGTTCAATAGACAATTTTGTTTTTTAACCAACTACATAAAATTTAATAAAATGGGTTGAAAGTAATTGGTTAAATATGGAAAAATATCAACCAAGATCTTGTAAAATTGAGATTTTTGAAATTTTAAATGTATATAACTCGAAATATATATAAGATAAGTAGCACATGCAAGCATGTTTTCTAAAGGATTTATTAAGAACTTTAAGGTGATATAGAAATCTTGGAAATCGGGTAAGAAATTCGGTAGTGGTTAAACATTTTCCATGACACTAGTACTCTATTTTGAACCCCTATAGTTAAGCTTCTGATGCGAGTATTGGATCCCGCTTCTAAACTCAAAATGCTACTGTTCTCTGCTATGCCTGTGTAAAATTTCATGCAAATCCAACCAGCCGATTTGCTACAGATTTATTTCGATTCTTCCCCACTGTTTAATGTTTGTTAAAGCAAGGAAAATGTCTGACACTTAAGCTGTTTTTTTTGTATGAAATCTATTGGAGTTTTTTTGAAAAAAAAAAATATATTTTCTCAAATCGGTCTATATATGTGCACGATTTTTTTTCATTGTATTAAAGTGGACAATATGTACTATTTTTCAGAAAATTTTCAGAACAACCATCCTGTAACATTTTAAGTTACATTCCATGAAAGTTGAAAATTAGTGTTTTTTAGGACAATTTTCAAAAAAATAACAAAAATATTGGGACAAAATAAAATTTACAAATACTTGAAGAAAAGTACATTTAAACATCTAAAGTTTATGGTTTGATTTTAAATTTTTACCTTAAAAGACTTTTTATTTAAAATAAATACACTGAAAGCTGATGAAAATTGAATTTTTTACTGTTTTTCAAAAATATAAAAAAATTCTTAACTTTGACAGCTCCTTATAAGAAAACAACACAACCTAGCTTAAAGATTCTTATTGATATTGATACATAAATTTGTCTGTTTTTATTTGATATCAAATTTTGATGATTTTCAAAAAGCGATTTAGATTCTTAGTACTTATTAATACCAAGTATCCAAATTGACTGAGATATTCCGTGCCATAGAATTAGTGTTTCCCAGCGTTATTATTATTGTTTTTTGTAATTTATGTACACTGACCTTTATATTTGAAAACTATGTTAAATAATTATGAAAATAATTAACTATTGTTAAATTCAGTTTTTAATTTCACTACAACTTTTGTTTAAGTTGTATCATTACAGTTTACCACAATTATTATGTTTGGTTATTGTATAACCAGTCATTTTCATATCTAATGAATATCGATTTATTTTCTTTAAAGTATAAAAAAAAATATTTTTATAATGAAACAAAAAAATAAAAAATACTAGCATGTAAATATAGAAAAAGTGAAGAACGGTTTTGTTTTAATGTTCATTTAAAATACAAAAATGTCTGAATTTATATTTTATGATTGACTTTGTATCGATCTGAGTATTTATGATTATTAATAAGGTGCACGAAGGAAAATATTTATTATCAACATATAGGTTGCCATATGTTGAATTTCTCAAGGTTATAAAATTTAAATACATACATATATTTATAAAAACAATATTTTGTCTGAGTCTAGGTAATATTTTAAGTAAATCAATTCTTTAGAAATGAATTAAAAATTTGACATTAACTAAGGTCAAACATAATTGAAAACTTAAATGCAATATTTATTGAAATAAAGTTATTTAAAAGCATGGGTGATAAAAATAGAAGGGTTATTTTGTTACTGAAAAATTACCCAAAATTAGAACAAAATATGCAAGAAATATTTTTCAGAATTAAACTCATTTGATTCTAGTTTATACTAATTTTTTATAAAATTATTTTATAAAAATATTAGAATAAAACAATTTTTTGTGAATGAATTTTTATCTTTAAATACATATATTTTGCAGCAAAATATAAATTTTAAATCGATTTTTTCTTCACTTTTATCTCTTAAAAATTTCACTTAATTTATTTTGGGGTTAAAAAGAAACTCTAGTAAACTTTACATGTCAGTTTATTACTTAATTTTTCTTTACTTCTTTTACAGTTTGTTTTTATTGTGCTCTTTTATGTTTTTATACGTATGGAAACTTATACATATAGCAAAAGGTCACGTGACAAAATTTAATCAACTGTTAAATTGCAAGAATTCAATTTAACCACTCAAGTACTTTAGGACATTCGCTTGTTCTCACATTTAGTCACTTACATATACATACAAACATATAGCCTCATATACTCATATAGTTGCAATGAAAACCTCAATATATAGAGTAACACTAGTAGTTGTTATTTAAACCCATTTAAACACTTGATTATGTGTGTAAAATGAACATATACACAAGGATACATAAATGAGAGTAATATAAAGGATATACACACACTCCCACGTGTTAAATAGATATATGTATGTATGTACACATACATGTATTTACACACTAACATTGTTAAAGTACTTAAAAGATATCAGTACATATCAGATTTCATATTGTATACACATTTAGTTTAAACACAACAACTCGAGTCACTGGTAAAATAAAATATACTGTGCAACAGAAAGGACTATTGGGGGTGGTCGAGTGTGTTAGTGAGTAATATAACCGTAAAAACAAACTGACCACAATATGGTTAAAATTAATGAAAATTTTGTTTGAAATGGATTTCAATTTGATTAATACTCATACATATATAGGAATTGCAACAAATTGGTGCAAGTAAGTGTGTAAAGGGAATAATTAAATGGAAAGAAGTTTATAAAAACATAAAATAAATAATACTTATCTTGTTTAATGAAATGAATCGGTACTAGGATATTAATGGAATAAATTTTTAAGAACAAAATGTTTAAATTTTCCACATAAACATAAAGGGTGCTAAAAAAACGGTTTATAATTTCTACTGCTATAATTATAATTTACTTTATGAAAACCACAAAACTGAAGAAAAACAGAACAAAGCCTCTTGTTTAGATTTATATATCATCTCATATAAAACGTCGGAGTAAACATTAGGGACGTTCAGACTATTCGGATGAGGAAAATATCAAAACGCATACAGAAAACAAAATCTGCACAAAATTCTAAGAAAACTACTTTCAGAAACTGGGGGCCTAATATTAATACTTAGCTCCCAAACAAAGATTGATCTACTTCTTAAGGCAAACGAAAAAGTGAGGCCTTATCCCGAAATTGGTCTCAAAAAATTCGTAATTTTGTGTTTGTTATGAAAAAAATGTTTTGAAGTTTATCATTACCATACTTTGGTCTTCCAGAAGAATATTTAATTAATTTTTATGTCTCTCTGCAGGAACTAATTCACTTGCTGTTAAGTTTTCGTTCAGTTCTAATTTTAGTTTAGTTCTAGTTCAGTTCTAATTCTAGTTTAGTTCTAGTTCAGTTCCAGTTCCAGTTCCAGTTCAGTTCTAGTTCAGTTCTAGTTCAGTTCTAGTTCAGTTCTAGTTCAGTTCTAGTTCAGTTCTAGTTCAGTTCTAGTTCAGTTCTAGTTCAGTTCTAGTTCAGTTCTAGTTCAGTTCTAGTTCAGTTCTAGTTCAGTTCTAGTTCAGTTCTAGTTCAGTTCTAGTTCAGTTCTAGTTCAGTTCTAGTTCAGTTCTAGTTCAGTTCTAGTTCAATTTTTGTCAGTTCAGCTCCAGTTCAGTTTTTTTTTAACTTTTTTTCAGCCCATCAAGTGCTTATTCACCTTTGACTTTTATCACGAAAACCTGCTTAAAAAAAAAAAAAAAAAAAAAAAAAAACCTGCAAAATTACTATCCATAAAAATAACCATAAAACATGAAGTTGTAATTTCAGTTGTTCTCTAGAGTGGAGTGACTGATTGTATGCATTTTTATTCCTGCTGACAAATAGTCATCAACTTTTCATTGTATTTCTGCACTAAAAAAGGCAAAACTAATTTTTATGCAAACATGGCAATTTTCAAAGAATTTTATTGTCGAATCTAATAACCCCCTACTCCATGCGATACCAGCGTTTCACTGCTATATTTAGTACAAGTATTTAATTTTCTCTTAAAGATCACAAAACATGCATTACCAGAACAACGTCAGACGTTTAGCGGAAAATAACCAAGTAAGTAATAATTTGATATTGGCATGTTTGTTGTTATTGAGTGGCTGACGCTGTTGATATTTGTACTATATTTAATGCCCTAAGTGGTGTTTTTAGTTGAGTTTCTGTTGCTATATTATTGCAACTCCCCATTTTATAAATGAGTGGCATGTTCCTTTTTTGTATTTACATAAGAAATATTTAATAAATAGTTTTGATTTTATTTTTTTTTATGAGTGTTGAGCTGATTTTAAGTTAGAATTTTACAAGTTGTATAATTAGCTTTAGAACAAAACCCGGTAGTAAGCACATTTTTTTATTTTGCAATCCAACACAAAAAGTCTGGAAATAATTATGCATAAAAACTACATATTTATGGAGTTATTAAACTATAATAGGTTTACCTATGTATAATTTAACAAGAAACTAAAAATTTTTATTGTTCTAATTTTAAAGGTAATAAAAATTTTAAAGGTAATAAAATTTTCCAGGTATAGAATAATATAATTGGCTTTAATAAAGTTTAAATTGAAATTCCTAATCAATTTATTATTTATTACCAAAATTAGCATTTTTATATATATAAGTACTTTCTACTTTGTTGAACTTTACTACTAATTCAGTTTTATTAAACACAAACCACATTGGTGTAGTTACTGATGAAGCTTTAACGGATTTTCTCATGTAATTAAACATCATGAAAAACATAATAAAACATAAAAGTCAATATATCACAATAACTATTACCTACATATATGTTTGCAAATAAATACAACTACCAGCAAAATATTCAAACTCAACTGAAATAGGAACTTTCTATGCATACACAGGCACTAACACACATATACACAGATGTGGGTAGACATAAATACCATAACAAAATTTGTATATGATGATAAATCCATAGATAGTCATCATAAAGGTAACCTGAGTAAATATGCAAAAAAAAAAAGAAGCTAATGTTTATGTATCTGTATAAGTTTGCAAATGGCACATACATCGACATAGTAGATTTTAGATGTTTATCTAAAGTCAAATAAATACAAACATAAAGTTATATCCTTTGCATTTGTTGATAAATGTAAATTTGTAAAATAAATTTACTTATTTTGACTAAAACTTTCAAATGCACTTCTATTCTTATATTACTTCAAATACACACAAATCTCTGGGATTATGATGGAAAAAATACAAAAATGAGATCAACATGAGTGGAGTAAATAACAAACATATTGAACAAATAGACTTTAAATTAATCTATATGGAAACGAAAATAGGTAGTTGATAACAAGAGGTGGAGAAAAATTATCCAAATTCTATGGACTATAATAGAATGTTAGTCTTTCTAAATTGCAATAAAAACGTAAACTTCCTTCAAACCCCTTTATTGATGCATGACTCTGGAAGTTTTTTGCAAAAAATATTATTTTCCTTTTCATTAAATAAAAGTTTTATTTTTATTTATTCATGAATTAAGCTTGACTAGACACTCACTCATACATACGTACATGGTGTACGAAGCTCATGTTGTGAATAGTGTCTACACGCAAAGAAAAAATATGGTTCGGGTGACTATAAACTAAGAGCAACATACTATGATTGTAATATATGATCCCAGGTTACAATAAGTATATTTGTACGTAATCATTTTTCTGTTTCCATTTAATCATTTTCTCATCATTTAATGATTTGGTTTAATCATATTTATAACTTTTTTTTATAATATTTCTTCCGATTTCACAATTTTTTTTATCATTTAATTATCCCATTTTATCAGATATATAAACTAATTTTATCATTTAATAATCAAATTTTATCATATATATAAAACAATTTTATCATTTAATATTCCCATTTTATCATATATATAAAAGAATTTAATCATTTAATATTCCCATTTTACCATATATATAAATGAATTTAATCATTTAATAATCCCATTTTATCATGTATATAATCCAATTTTATCATATATATAGTCCCATTTTATCATATATATAATCCCATTCTATCATATATATAATACCCGTTTTTGTAATACTGAATATATTTAAAATAAAGCACATTTATCTGTAATTTTTATTTATTTATTGAGAATATTGAAAAAAAATGTTCAGGTATAAAAATTGATTAATTTTTAATTATAAAATTATAAGTTATTAATAGTTTTTTATATAATATTTATACTCTACATATTAATTTTTAATATATATTTACATATTCATTGTTTAAATATTATTTAATTTTAATTTTATCATTTAATAATCAAATCAACAGTTTTATGTTTGCTTTGGTAATGCCAATGTAGCCAATAAATTTAATTATAATGATTTAATAGATATTAAAAAATAAAAATCCTCATAATCCTGCTGAAAGGCTTGAAAATCCATGGTTTGAAAGCCTTTGACCGTAAAGATAGTAAGATTCATTAAAGAAATATATGTGGTTTATATGACCAAATAATGGAACGTCATCTTCATACATTTCAATATGGAAAGCCATTCCTGTATATCTCAGAACAGGGCATATTTTTCATTTATTTTTTTATTTTGTGGTTTTATTTCACAATTTTTTATAATTTTTTAAACTTAGAACACAAATAAATTGAACACTTTTCTAAAAACACACAGCTATACCGTTTGCCTTCTAACAAACTACTGAACTTATACACAAAAATGTGTATTCAATAGTTATGCATAAAATAAATATGATTAACGATAAAAATACAATAGTTGTGTGAAAACAAATTATAGTCTAAAACAATTATTTTATATTTAAGGAAAACATAAACATATTCAGAAACAAACATTCAACAGTTGTGCATAAAAATACAATAGTTGTGTGAAATCAAATTATAGTTCAAAACAAATATTTTATATTTGAGGAAAACATAAACATTTTCAAATACAAACATTCAACAGTTGTGCAAAACAAAATATGACTTAAAATCAAATAAAAATATTAGGTAAATGATTGTAGAATTAACTAAATTTGTAAAATTAACTTAATGATTATAGAATTAACTAAATAATTGTAGAATTGACTAAATGATTGTATTTATTCATAAATATGATTTCATATAAACATATTTAAATACATATTATAATTCAGTGAATCATATTAAAATTTTGATTGTGGGTAATCATTAAATGATTAAACAGAATCATAAAAGTTGCTATGATGATCACAGTATATTTAAATCAACGAGAAAACGGCTATATAATCATTGAATAGTTGTGGTGATCATGCTGTAACCATGTTTTTTCTCTGCGTGTAACCTTGCCAGAGGCTAATTTAACTAACCGAGTAAACAAAATAATTTTTGTAGATATATAGGTATTGAAAACCTAAAAAAATATATATTTTTTTTAACAAACTTATTCATCATCATTGTATTACAGCTTGTGAATTTTTGAGTAACTATAGGCTGAAATGATACAAATCGAAAAAAAAGTTAACAAAAAAGATTTTGCCACTTATAAAAAATCTGTCTAAAATAAAGAAATTTAAAAGACATAAGTATGCACGTATTCACATGTTGTATAATATCTGTCCATTACCTAGAAAGTACTTAAAAACAAGAAAATATAAAATCATTTAATGAACTTTTTACTAAATTAACCAGCAAGCAAGTAATAAGTATGATAAAGCTTCAGTATATAAACGACAAAAAACATGAGATTATTAAGGTGCCTTGAAATAAATCTTCGTTATGTATAATCCGCACCATGGGAGTCTAAACTTTTGCACGCTCCTCCAAAAATGATTAATTTATGTGGTAAATAAAACAAAAATTAAAGTGCTTTTGACTTAAAACATAACATATTTTTCAGGGTCATTGTAAGTGGTTTACAATTTAAATATATTAGTAGCTAAAAGAACTGAAATAAAACTGAATAGCAACAGCTAAAAGAACTGAACTAAAACTGAACTAGAACTGAGCTAGCACTGAACTAGAATTGAACTAGAACTGAACTAGAACTGAACTAGAACTGAACTAGAACTGAACTAGAACTGAACTAGAACTGAACTAGAACTGAACTAGAACTGAACTAGAACTGAACTAGAACTGAACTAGAACTGAACTAATAATTTTGAATAACTTGGCTATTTCCTTGAACTGAACTAGAATTGAACTAGAACTGAACTAGAATTGAACTAATAATTTTGAATAACTTGGCTATTTCCCTGAACTAGAACCGAACTAGAACTGAACTAGAACTGAACTAGAATTTAACTAAAACTGAACTAGAACTGAACTAGAACTGAACTAGAACTGAACTAGAACTGAACTAGAACTGAACTAAAGCTTAACTAGAACTGAACTAAAACTTAACTAGAACTGAACTACAATGCAGCTAAGATTTAATTAACACTATCTCTTTCTTTTTTATTCCACAAAATTTCTTAAATTTTAGCAGTCCTATGTAGTCTTTAGCATTTCTACAATCATTCTGTATGTTTTCTAATACCAAAAAAAAAATTTTGCAATAATTTGCTCATTTAATAAAATTCACCTTAATTCTCTCAACATTTCTCACATTTCACCTATAGTTCACCTCAATTTTAGAAACATCCCCTTGGTATTCGTCGTTTTTAACAGCTACTCACCACTAGAAGTTTCCCCTTTCTTTAAGCTGTGAAAAATAAAAACAAACCTTAAGTTTATCTAACAAAAGAAAATATTTCAAAGAAATTGTAGGAAACAAATTTAGTAAGAGAAATGAAGAAAAAATCAAAAACACAGTTGTCTTATTCGTTCAAAGTCTCATATTAAAAAAAAATCATTTCTCCCTCTTCTGACTTTTGTAATTCGTGTTGTAATTGTAACGGTATTTCATAATAATACTAAGGAAACTTGGAACCACCCCACCAATACTCATTACTAAACTCAAACTGTAGGTTTTTTGTGCTCATTTTTTGTTTTTAATTTTAGCAAAAACATTAATGGTTTCTTCGTAGGAAGAGCAAAATTTTAGTGCTGTATGGATTTTAGTCATGGCGTGTTGTTAAGGCGCATAAAATGAGATTAAAATTTTATTTTATAATTTTTACAAATTTACGTGGATTTGTGATACTGTTTAAAGGACTAAAATAATTTTCAAATAAAACACTTTTTTAATTTTATATATTTTAATATTCTATTGTAAATATTTCATTTTCTTTTAACACAATTGATTTGGAGAACATCTATTTCTAATTAAACAGCGACAATTCATAAGAGTTCTTGTAATTACGTTTTCATCATTTTCTTCTGGCTGACCAGGGAACGATATTCCTTCCAAAATTATGCGAACACTGTTTTTATTATATTTTGGAAAACCAAAAGATGTGGTTGTAAGCAAAATTAATAAAAATATGTTTTCATCATATATATCTGTAATATTTTCCACATTCACTTCTATGCCTAACAATTTTTAATATAAAACTGATATGATGGAAGTCAATTCAATAGGTTTTATTTTAATTTATATAAATTATAATTTTTGTGCAGCACAAATATTAAGACTTGTTTCTTTTCTTATCAAATAAATTTATTATTATTTGTTATTACTCTGTTTAAACCCAATACCAAAGCTTTTTTATTATTTAATTTAAAATAATTAAGAAATTAATAGTCGATCAAGTCCGATTAAATAATAGTCTACACCATCTTGGAGGTGCAAAATTATTTGTATTAAATATAGTTAATATATTTCAAAATTGTAATCTGCACTTTGGTTACAAAATTTGCATATACTCACAACTAAGCAAATGATGTCCGTCCATCGTTAAGTCATTTTAAGGTATGTTCAGACTAGTCAAATATTTGTCCAAAATGACGTAATCACTACATAATGGGAAAATATTTCTTACTTATCATTAATCATAGCTAATATTTTACCGAATCTTGTTTGACGCAGTTTTCTCTTACAACACATTTGCAAGATCAAACAACGCCAAGAATTTTTTTGCAGAATTAGTGCTCACGCAAATTTGGTCAAATGTTGGACAAATGTGAACATAGGTATTGAAAGTTTTTCTGAGTTGATTGCTGTACATTAATGTGGAACAAGATATTGTGTTTTATGTTATAAACAAAAAAATAAACTTATAATACCCCAAACACCACTGATGTAGCGTACACAGCTATTGATCGTTCAAGAGTACTCATCAATTACTAAAAATTATCATTGGGTTTCCCACATTGTTTCTATACATCAGAGGTTCTCACAAGACCTCGCTTCGCGACCCCCTTTTGACATTGTAATGGAAGCGCGACCCACTACAACTAAAGTAATAAAGTAATTTTAAAAAATAATATTAATCATTTTTACATTGTTTTCCTTTAATATTAAGAGACTTTTTCGTATAATATATCTAATATTCTCTGCGTCCACAAAAGATCGAATCTCAGTTTTGAGGGACAAAAGAGTAAAAAAGATATTTTTACATAAAAATTTATGTTGAAGAAAATTTGCTTAATATTTTTAGGGCTTCGGAGCCAACAAGCGGATATACTTTGCTATATTTCAACTATTTAAGATGCTTTTAAATCTGTTGATTAAAAATTAAATTCAACGAACTTCAACTCTTTTTAAAATGAACCTGGTGCTTTCTTAATACTAACATTGATAGTACTTTCTGTTTTTAAATTATAAAGTTGCTTAAGCAATTTTTCTTCATATAGCCGGGAAACTTATCGATGAAATAAAATTTTTGTGTACTGAAAAAAAAATATATATATAAAAAGATAAAATAAAAGTAGAATTTCATGTGAAAAAACTATAGTTTCAACAAATTTAAGTGAACTACATATTTATCTTCTTAATTAATTATTTTCCCTGCCACATCGTAAAGTTTTTTTTATACTGTGTCATTGGACAGAAGTGTCCCATAGACAAAAATTTTGTAGGAAGATTTCTCAAACGATGCGTAAAATTTTTCTTACCGTGGGAAAATTATTAAAAAAATTTTAAAATTGATCTTTAGTTCCCTACCATCGATTGAAAGCCACAGGTCTAGAAAATTTCGTCTAAAAAATAGTAGAGTTGGATCATGAAATAGGTATCATTTGCCAATTATAAAAAACAAATATTTTAACAAATTTTCGCAAAAATGTTGGTTTCTAAACCGTAATAAAATTCGATGTTTTTTTTTTTTTAAATTGATAAGAATTTTATAATTTTGTTCCCTTTATGGCTAAAATATTAAAAATTAGCATTATAGTAATAAGTACTATTGATAATATATGATTTTCTAAATTTGTCCAAAAAATTGTTCATCAAATGTCTTAAAACGTCTTCTAGGAAACAAAATCCCACAGAAAAAAATTTTAAAATATTTTTTCCATAACCAGCATAAAATTACGAATTTTTTGATACCTATTTCGATTAAAAAATCTAAAAATTTTTTTGACTAATATGTATAGGACCCAAGCAAATTTTTACGTATCGTTCGAGGGGTGTTCCTATATCGACACTCTATTGATTTGATTATAGTTTTCTTTTTGAAGCATAATATTTTCAATTAAAGGTCTCTTCATTGCTAGTTTCTAAAAAGAACTCATTTTAGAAAAAACTTTATATTTGTCTTTAATTTCGATATATTTTGTAAAAAGATGTATTTAAATTTTTAAATAGTTTCATGTTTTTATTGAAATTTTAATTTTAACTTGTAAATAATAATTATATTAAAAAATTTTATGTTTAAGAATATGTTTCAGGAACTCTTCGCGACCCCCCACGAATGTCCTTACGGACCCCTTGTGGGTCGCGGACCCCCATTTGAGAACCGTTGCTATACATTATAAAGTCATATAAGTGAACATATTACAAGTTTACACTAATGTATTTAACGTACACACAGTAGGACAATTACAAAAAGCAATTAAAATGTATGTTTTATTGAACGGCTGGTCCCATTGAAAGCAATTTATAGAAAAGTAGTAGATGAGGAGCTAAAGCTTCGGAAATATAATTATATATCACCATATTTGCAGTAAGGGCTAAATTACAATGTGTCAACATTTACCACCTCGTAATTTATTAAAATAATTAAAAAAGTAGATTTGAAAACAAACTGAGTTTTTATGCAAAAAATTAAATTTTAAGGAAAAATTAAATTTTTAATGAAAAATTATAATAAGAAAATAATGTTTTTAAAGGAAAAATTAAATGGAATTAAAAGAGAAAAACTATATTGTAGATGGAATTTTTAGAAACAACAATTAAACTTTTAGTCAAAGTTTAAATTTTTACTAAAAAATTAAATTTTAGGAAAAAAAATAATTTTTTAAGAATTATATTTTTGCGAAAAAATTAAATTTTTATTAAAAATAAATTTTTTAGTGAGAAATTAAATTTTTACTGAAGAATTTAATTAAGAGAAAATTTTTATTTTATTTTAATAGAATTAAAACAGAAAAACTATATTTTAAATGGAATTTTAAAAGAAAAATATAAGAGAATAATATAAGAGAATAAAGTAATTAGTGAAGAATTAAATTTTAAGTGAAAAATTCAATTTTAAGAAAAAATTAATTTTTTAAAAATAAAATTTTTAGCGAAAAATTAAATTTTTGAATTTAATACAAGAAACTATAAAATATATTAAAATCAATGTACGTGGAATACTCTAAGTATTTTTTAAAAATATTTGCATCCATATTGCGATTCTATCAGAGTTAAAAACTTTTTTTAGTATCCCAACTTTCTATTTAAAGGTTGTGATTTGTTAATTCTTCATTACATCACACAGTGGTTCCAAAACGATTTTTTCTTTTGGAAATAATTCTGTAATTTTAGAACTACTAGATGTATTTTAATGAAATTTCGCATAAATAATACTGAGGTGTATTCCAATTGATGTGGAGGAACACAGGTTCTAAGCTGGTCAGGGGGACGGGTGGTTAACCTCCAAAGTTGGTCACCTCGGGTATGAAATTTAAAAAAAAAATCTCCAAAATTTTATTTATGATTTGATTGAAAATTATATATATGTATATATATTTGTAGAAAATTATAAGGACTATCTATGTGCTAAATTTTTTTTCAATCAAATCATAAATGAAATTTCGCCGAGTTTTTAAAAAATTGTCATACCCAAGGTGACTAACTTTGAAGGTCAAGCCCTGCATCCCCCAGACCAGCTAAGAACCTGTGCTCCTACAAAGTCAATTGGAATACATCTCAGGATCATTCGTGTGAAATTTCATTAAATTACATGCAGCAGTTCCAAGGTTACACAATTAATTCGCAAAAAAATCGTTTTGGAACACTGAGCGCTAGCAGAAAACTAAAGACAAATATGAGTGATTCCATGTGAAAACGGACAGCAATCGGATTTGACGACTCCGATTTCAATGAAAATCACTATAAGCATTGATCATTGGAAATGCTTCCGAAAACATGAAATTTCAGATCCATGTTTCTTTTCGGTCCGGAAATATGGAAACGACAAAATGTTAAAAAGTTTACAAATGAACTTCTTAAATATACACGGTAGATCTCTAGTTGTTGCTGCATATAAAAGACAAACACATTACCTTCATAACGACATATACAAAGTTTTTTACATCAAAAGTTCAAAGGTCTAAGTTGGACATAAAAAATTCAAAATATTATATCTCAAAAACCGGTATTTTTAAACTTCTTAAAAAATTATATATTGTTGACATAACTTTTCTCCATATGGATATAAAATTTCAAGTTGGAGCCTTATTTAGTATAGGAGTTATGGACAAAAATAAAATCCAATTATTAATAATTTCTAAGCTATAGAAAATAAAAAGTTAGTTTTAGTATAATTTTTAAAACAAGGACATTAGCTTAAAAATAATATATAGTGAGTTACTTTAGATCGAGAGTTCAAAGGTCAAAATAAACTTTTGAATAAACTATATATATCTGAAGATGATATTTTTAAAATGTTAAAAAAAATTATATATATAACTCTACTTCATGCTTGTGCAAAGTTTTATGTTGGACTCTCATTTAGTTCAGAAGTTATGTAACAAAATATGTGCTCACAAAAAAATATTTTCAAAATAATAATTAAAATTTAAAATATTTAATTTTACATACAAAAAATATATCGTCCATTCCACTAAAGAACGCCCAAGAATATTTTGTATGTCTTCCGATTTTAATAATATTTGGCATACGCATACCCTATGGAGCCATTTAAATATCTCCATTTTTATTTTTTTGAATTTTGAAAAATTCGTGGATTTATTCGCGATTTTAATTTTTCAAAAAGTTAAAAAAAATGACAAAAGTGTCTTACTTTAAACACTAATATCTCTAAAAGTTTTTGACGGATTTTAATGACTTAAATTGCATATTTAAGAAGAATAAGGCCACTATAAATGTAGTAGTTTAAAAATAATATTATCATTTAAAAATGCATTCATAATGCAAATGAAATTTTTGTATGCATTTTTGAAAAATTTCTACCCTTTAAATTTCTCTCTTCTTCTGATATAAAAAACATTATTATATTTGCTACAAATTTGCAATATAAATTGTTCTGGGACAAATAGGTTCACTATTTTAAAATATTTTTTTTTAATATTTCTTCAAATTTTTTCATATAAAATTTTTTATTTTTTTTTTTTAAATTTTTGTATTTTTTAATTTTTGTGAGCTTATTTTAAAATTAATTTTAATCATAATATTTCATAATTTGTTATTTGTGATAGAAAACCTATTTGTCCCAAATTAAGTGCTTATGTTTTATATAATAAACATATTTGTCTTCAATATTAAGCAAAAATATTTAAAATCAAAAGGGTAGAAATTTCTTAAAAATGCATCCGAAAATTGCATTATTTTCTTGAGTGCATCTTTAGCAAACAAATTATTTTTGATTTATACAATATAATTTACAATATTTGTTGTAATAAGCTTTACGCTAGTTCTTAAATCAATAAAATCCCACGTATACCTAAGGAGTTATAAAAATTTAAAGTTACATATTACTAAAAAAGTATAACCAAAAAAATTTAAATTTTCGTATGAAAAATATGATTGAAATTTTTTGAAAAAAATATTAAAAATAGTAGATTTTATTGTCCCAAAACAGTTATTTTTGCATTTTATAGTAAAGATATTGCTTTTTAACATATTAAAAGAAAATTAAAATCAAAAGGGTAGAAATTTTTCAAAAATGCATCCTAAAATTGCATTTGCATTATGAATGCATTTTTAAATGAAAATATTATTTTTAAATTACTACATTTACAGCAAACTTATTCTTCTTAAATATGCAATTAAAATCATTTAAAGTCAATGTGTTTTTCTATTAAATGAAATACAAATATAAATTTTGCAATGTATGTTATGAGCAATAAATTGTGATTACTTTTGGAAAGAATTCAACCGCCTTTTGATTTTTGAAACATCATATTTTTGGACCGAGATGATTTTTTACTCAGAAAAATTGTGATTTGAGCAGCATTTGCAATATTTAATATCTGTAGCGAATTTCATTGAAATCGGAAATATCAAATCCGAAAATGTCCGTTTTGATATGGAATCACTAATATAATTTTTTTCATATTCAAGATTTTTTTCTTCTTTTTTTCAGTTAAAAAATTGAACTATGAATACTTAAGATTCATTGTTGTATCATACTCAACACGATCGTTGATCATTAACGTTATGTTCGAAGAAGAAGGTGCAAACATGTTCGCACCATATAATATAGAACATAGTCTTTTAATTGATTTCGTTTTTTCCGAAAATTATAAAGCTTTTAACATGTGTTCACTGCACATGCAGTTGATTAGGAAACAATGTTAAGTTTAGATATTTAAAATACTTACTATATATGTTTTGATTGAATCAGTTTTGCTCAATAATTCAACAAACTCAGACGGTTTTCTAAAAGTTTAAATTAAAATTTAAAACAACAAATTCTAAAAATAAAAATAAAACATGATTAAATTTTGTTTATTAATATTTTTATTAATAAATGTGGCTTTTGGTTTTCCCCATATTTCGAGAGAGAAAAGAACAGTTGAAGGGATAAATGTGAATTGTGCTTGTATAGTGTTAGGAAGATGTGCGAAAAAGGAAAAATGTATGAATTTAACAATAAATAAAAGAAGCATAGATTATGACCCACTATTGGAAATAAAGTGGTTTTAATAAATAAGAAAATTTGAGGCTTTATAAAAGCATTAAAAATACACTCAAGGTAATTAAGAAACTATTATATTTTATGCTATTTAAATTAGGAATATAGATACATATAAAGAATACGAAAATTTTTTAGTAAACATTTTCTTTTTTAATTATATTTTCAGCAAACATAACTTAGAGGAATTTTGAAAACTTTAAAGCACCTTTGGACGTAATACCGCTTAGAATTAGATGAGAATAAAATAAACAACTTGTTGGAATTTTAAATAAAAATTTAATTTTTAGTTAAACAAATATATTAATAAACAGTTTTATAATTAAAAAAGTTAGAACAATTTCGCCTGTTAATATATTATTATTATTGAGGTTATAAAACTAACCGCTAGTTTTTAATATCTAAACAAATAAACCATATAAAATAAAATGATGGATTACTGATATAAATGCATCAAATTGATGTCATTTATAGGACCTTCACTAAATGTTCCGACTTTTAAATTTATGATTTTTAAATTTTTGGAACAGAAAGTTACCGAAACGAGAAAAAAAATTGCCAAAACCAATAAGTAAATAAATGAAACGGAAAAAAATCCAAATGTAAAAAACGCAAAAACGAAAGATTTTTATAAAGAAGGAAAAATTCTAAATTGTAATTTTATAATAACAAGAAAAAGTTGCAAAGTTTTTTTTATGAAATTTTGTATGATTTTAGGTCCTAAATTTATATTCAACATTTCCTCAAGCATTAGCAGCATAGAAATTTCCACCTAGAAGCTGCGAAAAAATCTGTCAGTACATATGTTTCATTGTAAACTATAAAACATGAGTTTTTTTTGTATGAAATTTGATTTTAATTTCCTTGCCCTATTCTTGGCATCTGAATTTTTTTGCAAGAACTTTTTGGACTTTGTATGTTTTCAAGCCTTCATTTGCTTTATAATGAATTCCAAATTTAAATTCTCCTGGTAAAAGTCTGACTGCAGAAATTTTTTTGTACTAAATTTTTGTGGGACCATTTTGGATCAGACTCATAACAAATCAACATGGTTTTCATTAAAATAACTGATTTATTTTCTAACAATAAATAGATCAAAAATAAAATAAAAAATAATTTAAATATTTTAAAGAATGATAATGTCCGTCCGTCTGTCCGTCCATCCATCTTATCTTTGGAGTTAAATGATAACATTTTATAATGGTTCGAAAATTGCGCTTAATCCATGGAAAGGTGACATTAATATCTTAATATTTAAATTGTGTTGTTTTCTGATAAGGAGCTATCAAAGTTGAGAATTTTTTTACATTTTTGAAAAATAGTAAAAAATTAAAATTTCATCAGTTTTCAGTGTATTTATTTTAAATCAAAAGACTTTAGAGTAAAAATTTTAAATGAAACCATTAACTTCAGATATTTAAGTGTACTTTTCTTCAAGTCTTTGTAAATTTTATTTTGTACCAATATTTTTGTTAATTTTTTTTTTAATTGTCCTAAAATACATAAATTTTCAAATTTCATGGAATGCAACTTAAAATGTTACAGGATGTTTGTTTTGAAAATTTTCTGAAAAATAGTATATATTGTCCACTTTAATATTATGAAAAAAATCGTGCGCATATATAGCCCGATTTGAGAATTTTTTTTTTTTCAAAAAAACTCCATTAGATTTCATACAAAAAGCAGCTTAAGTGCCAGACATTTTCTTTGCTTTATCAAACATTAAACAGTGGGGAAGAATCGAAACAAATCTGTAACTAATCGGCTGTTTGGATTTGCATGAAATTTCACACAGGCATAGCAGAGGATAGTAGCATTTCGAGTTCAAAAGCAAGATCCAATATATGCATCAGGAGCAGAACTAAGGGGGTTGAAAATAGGGTACTAGTGTCATAGAAAATGTTAAACCACTAGCGAATTTTTGTTTCTTACCCGATTTCCAAGATTTTTATACCACCTTAAAGTCCTTGATAAATCCTTTAGAAAACATGCTTACATGTGCTACTTATCTTATATATTTTTCGAGTTATATACATTTGAAATTTCAAAAATCTAAATTTTACAAGATCTTGGTTAAGATTTTTCAATATATAGCCAAATATTTTCAACCGATTTTATTATATTTTATGTAGTTTGTTAAAAAAATTATCTATCGAACAAAGAAAACCTTGAGTCGTTATCTTTATTGAGTCAAAAGTTAAACGATTTTGAATTGGAAAGTTTGCCAAAAGTAACAAACAGACAGACAGATGGACGGACATAAGAATTCTCTCAAAAAAATCATAAAATTCGAAGAATATATTTTTTATTCTTCCTAATTAATATAAAAACTAAATGAAAATATTAGAATTTCGATATCACCTTTCCCTGAATTAAGTGGCATTTTCCCAAATGTATAGACAGACGGACGAACATTGCTATGCTGCCAAAAAATATCTTAGAATTCTAAAAATGAATTTTTTTTAATAACTAATAAATAGAAAAAATAGAAAGTGATCATAAAAATTTGGATATCACCTTTTCCTGAATTAAACGTCATTTTTGTCCCATTTAACCCAAATGTATAGACGGGCGGACATTATCATTCAGCCAAAAAACATCTTATAATTTTAAATTCAATTTTTTACTTACTAATTAATAGAAAAATTAAATGTGATTATTAAAGTGTTGATATCACCTTTTCCTGAATTATGCATAATTTTTGACCCATTTACTCTAATGTATAGACGGACGGACAGACATTACCGTTCTACTAAAAAAAATCGTAAAATTCTAAAATTGATTTTTTTTACCTAACAATCAATAAAGAAAAAAAACATGGTCATTAAAATATTTATATAACATTTCCCTAAATTAAGCGCGATTTTCGACCCCCTTTTACCACAATGTGCGTTCGTTCTTTTATTAATTTTTGCAAATTTTCTAATCCAAAGACCTATATTTGTGGATCCAATAAAGATATCGACTTATAACTTTATTTGATAGGTAATTTTAATTAACTAATTACAAAAAAAAAAAGTTAAAATGTTGGGCTATATATGAGAAAAGTAGACTAAGAACTTATAAAATTGAGATTGTTGATGTTTCAAATTCATATAACTCGAAATATGAGACAAATAGTACATGCAAGTAGGACTTATCACAAGCTTTTTGAAATCGACTAAAGCTACATTTACATTTGTCAAATATTTGACCAAATTTATTTATTGCAAAATATGAATTTATACAAAAAGAGTTATCAGTATCATTAAACAGTTAAAATAAAATATAAGTCTAAAGTCATTTTTTATCATTTTGATGATTTAACCCTTATGTTGACAACCGCATACCAGGGTATGTTTTTCATTTTTAAAGTAGCATAATTGGAGTTCTGGTTGTCATATTAAATTGAAAATTTAGATGTTTGTCAAAAATATTGTTAGCTATGATATTCTGAAGAAAAAAGTTAAAAAAGTTTTTACAGCTAAAGTTATAAGCGTTTTAGTGACGATACCCCTTACGTTTACAACCAGCATACCCGGATATGTACAGAGCAATTTATGGAAATATTTTATTGAATACAAGTAAAATATTTATTATGTTTCATTTTTTATAAATAATAGATACATTAGCTTATAATAAATTAAAAAAAAAATTGTATTTTAGGCTGCGCAGTCCTTACATTCCGTAATATATTCTGAATATTCAGCACATACTGGTTTATGGCATTTCCTACATGCCTACAGTATGTCTTCTTCTAGAACACATAAAACAATTCTTCCACTAATGTCTTGAACTTTTTGACCTCAGATAAAAAAAATATTCATCTCTTAATCTAATTGGGCCTTCGATTCCACTTCCAGAGCAAAAATGTAGCAAATTTGTACATTTTTTTTTTTTAAATTTCCTCTATAGTTAGTTATTCGCTCAGCTGCAGCAGGAATTACCTTGTACGATTTGTTGAAGTTTTTAATTGTGGATTGTTTTCCATATATGTATATAATATTTGTAGCAAAAGTAGCCACATTCGAATGTTCTCCTCTTGTTAATTGTAGTCCAGCATCAAATTAGAGGCCAAATTGTATCTTGTGAAGAAGTTATCACTTACAACGTTTTCGTTCTCCAGAAAATGACATATCTTCCTATATATGTGTTCATTGAGGCTTCAAGTTCATTTGCATCCATTTTTTCATCCGAATCAGTGTCATATGTAGGATCATTTTCTGGTTACTGTATTTCCTTTGCATCTGAGTCATCTAAATTTCCCACGCAATCTTAAGTATCTTTATCTATTGATAAATGCTCCTGCTCATCTTCACTTTCTGTATTTCTAACTTTCTCCAGCATTCGACTTATATACTCTACTTTGTCTTCAACATTGCTTTAGCTTCAAATGATTGGAAAACCAACAACAGGTGCATCTCAAAAGTACCATTTCATTTGAATTGGAAAAACTTAAAATTAGGAACCCTTTTTAGTCTTGTACTTGCATTTTATTATCATTCATTAAAGATTAGGTTTAAACGGCTATATAATAATTAGTAAATTATCATAAAAATGTAAAAGTCTCAAAAAATTTCATACAAAAATAATTTGAATGCGGAAATTCTTTAGGTACTTAGCAAAGATCAATAAATGTATTGCAGAGGTTTTTAAATGCACATGGAACAAATAAAACCGTTATACTTTCGAATAAAGGGATAACTGGATTATTCTTGAATAGGAAAAAACTCAAGGGTACTGTAAAACCTTGTAGATCTTTCTTTTTGTATTTTTAGTAACACTCAGTCAAAATTAGGTAAAAACGGTTGTATAATAATTCGCAAATAATCATAAAAATTTTAAAATATCAAAATCCTATCATAAAAAAATATTAAAAACGTGTAAACAAATCATATAGGAATAATTTCCATGAGTAAAATTTACATGTACTTTTCAAAGATCAATAAATGAACGCGAAACCCAATTTGAAATTTGAATGCACGAGGAACAAATAAAACCGTTATGCCTTCGAATGATGAGAAAGTCTGGTTTTATTTAAGTGGGAAAAACTCAAAGGTTCTTAAAAAACTCTTATATTTTTAGCTTCACTCAGTCAATATTAGGTAAAAACGGTTATATTTTTAACAAATGATAATAATGATAATAAAAATTTTAAATTATATAATTCCTTACAGGAAAATATTATTATCAAATACCACATGTTTTTCCTTCTATCCTAAAAACACTTGAAAACATTAATGTGTCAAATATTGCATACAAAATGTATGACATACCCAGGTATGTTGGTTGTAAGGATACGTATAAATTTTTGGTTGTAAACATAAAGGTTAAATAAAATTAAACAATAGCACTGTGTTACAAAAAGAAAAAAAAATAAATATATTTTCAGTGTGGTTTGTAGACACATATTAATACTTATAATTACTATAAATACAAACACGATAAGCTTCTAGAATTTCTATAAAAAATTGGAAATATGTCTAAAAAAATATTTTTTACATTTCTGTGGAAATTCCAAAAGGTTATCATGAAACTTCTGTAAAAATAAAACAGATTTTAATCATTAGTCTGACTTACATATTGTACACATCATTGCTAAAGAAAATTATTAATTTTTCTTAATTTTTTTTTTTGAAGAACGCCCTAAAGTATGCACACAAATTAAGACTACAATTAAAAATGTGTATAATATTTGTTTTTACTTTTTTTTATAAACTAGACAGTTTTGTTTCGATTACAATTTTTGTTTATAACAAAAATTTAATTTTTAATAATTTCTTTACTAGTGTTTATAAAAAACCGACTTTTCAAAAAACCGGTTTAACGGTTAACCGAAAATTGGGTAAAATTAAAAAACCGGTTTTTCGGTTAACCGTCTACTAAAAACCCGGTTAAACCGGTTAACCGACATTTTAATAATTGCTCTAATTTGAAGCATAATAATAATATTTTTGGTTAAAAAAAGTGTTTTTCAACTTATTGGTTTAACCATGTGCCAAATAATAAGCAGTGCACTGCAGTGTTATTTATAAATCGCGATTGATTTACATCGCAAATTTATAAAAATATTTTTAAAAACAACTTTTTTGACATCTTTTATCCTATAAAGTATTTTTTAAGATTTTTTTTCTTCTAGCTTAAAAATAAAATTTTGCAAAAAGGAAGCTTTAGACCTAGGATAATGTACTTTATATTATGATTTATATTCTCCGTTTTTAAAGTTTTTCTCTTAAGGAAAAGTTTTTATAAAAAAATGTGATAAAAATATCTGCATAAAATTGGCAAAATAATTAATATTTTTTCAGCTAAAAAGGGATTTGTTTTTAATTTTTAGAAGATTATTAATCATTTAAAAGTAATTTTCTTTACTTATTTAGATCTACTTTTGAAGTCTTTTTTCCCATTATATTATACAAAATCTTATCTTTCACTAAAGCTATACATTAGTAGGTTATTTTTTCTTTTGGAAAATTTCATTCGCATGAAATTAACGTTTTTGTAAATGGAATGCTTAATAATCTATATATTTATTATACATACAGTTTTAAAATATATTTAGCTTTCAACAAATAAATATATCTATCACCTGACTACTTGTTAACTCAAACAGCAATAATTTTTAGTAGTTTCGAAATATTTTCTTATATTTTAAATTCAGAAAAAAGCAACTAAAGGACGAAATTTAGTTATATTTTTAGCAAATTTTTGAAACCGGTTAACCGACACATAAAAACCGGGTAAACCGGTTAACCGAAATTGAATATTTCAAATTAACCGGTTCGCAAATAACCGAAATTTGAAGAAAAAACCGTTTTTTCGGTTAACCGGTTAACCGGTTTATAAACACTATTCTTTACTTAGGCATCTAATAATAACTAAAAGCCACGAAAAGCTGCTGACTAGAATTATATTGAAATTATTATTACATAATTTTAAACTACTTAATAAGAAAAGAACTATTTAAAAATTAGTAGTGAAATATAATATTTTTTCATGCAAAATTGAAAAAAAAATTTGTTTTTAAAAGTTCTTATAAAATAATTTCTTCTTAGGCTTTTAATCTTTTAGCTAATTTGTATATACAAATCTCCTTGATTAAACAATTAAAAATTTCTTTTTCCATATTAACACTTTATTAATTATTTTTATGTAACATACTTTAATTTTTTTTTTTTTTTTGTAAAACTTTCACCGTCACTTTTTCAAGATTTTAATCTGCTGTCATGATTTTTTCTCGCTAATAACTTTAAAGCACCAAAAGCGTTGGTCTTGACTTCGAGTATAAGTATATGTAATATTTTTGTTGATTTTTTATTTTAATTTATTAGAAAGTATTCATCCTACCGTGCTTTTAAAATTCAAGGTAGTTTTTTTGCACTTTTCTGGTTACACCTTATGTTTAAACATTTTCTTAAGAAAAATGCATGGTGTTTTTTTGCAGCAACATGCATATTTAGGTTTTTGATTTATTTGTAATTTATGCAGATTTTTACCTGTTAGTTTAAAGTATGTGCTAATTTTAAATAGGAGTATTTTAAAATAATTATTTTTTATTTTTTTAAGAAACAAATGCAATAGGTTAGTTGGCCAAAAAGGTTTAACAAATTTTTAAAAAATTATAAAAAATTCAAGGGTAAAATATATTTATATTTAACTTCAAACATATTTAGTATTACATTTTCTATAAATTATTTAATCTATCGGACTGCAGAAGATTCTACAATACTAACATAATATTTTTGAAAAGTTTTGAAATTTAACAAAATGAGTGTCTCTATTGATTGACCGAAGATTTGAAATAAAATATTGTTTGACTTGAAACTACAACAATAAAGGCATCATATTCCCATCTTAATTTTTTCTTTTTTCTAACAATATATTATATCATTTGTGATGAAGTTTTGTCCAGATATGGTTTTCCGTGAAAGCTTCAAAGAATTTAAATTTGTATAATAATAACGTCCAAGATATTTTGAAAATACATCTTTTATGCTACCTTAACTTCTGTGCTTAATTCAAAATAATATAAAAGTTTGATACATTATACTATAAGCGGTTTATAGGATTTTATCTACAGATGTAGTTAGGGAATAATAAAATATTAACATTAACTTTTCTTTGTACCACACATACAGACAGACATTATTATGCCATCATTAAATTTAGTATGGACACCGAAAAATAATCACACGTTTTTTATGTAGCCAATAAAATTTTCAACTCAATTGGTTAGAGTAATTAATAAAATTCTTCTGGTGTATACAAATCTGTATTTCATACACAAAGACAACAGTTTTATTGTGGCAATCGAATTTTTTGCCAATCGAATTTGGTTGGTTAAGTATATTATCCCATATTTCGGTTGGAATATCTGAATTTTATGGTAGCCACAATAAAATATTTCGTTTCAAATATTTTCAAAATATGTCTATATAGTAGTATAGACGTAACAAATAAAAATATAATAATTAAATTTCTTAAATATTATATATGTATTAAAATTACACAATCAGTGTTAGCCAGGACTTGACAAAAAAGAAGATAAATTAGACATTAGAAAAGGCTAAATGTTCCAAAAAAAAAAGGCAGAAAAAACTAACATATTGTTTTATTTAAAAACAAATTAATTTTTTTGTTCTCCTTAGTTTTTGATTTTTTTAAGTTATTTTAGTGAATTTATAAATATAACATAAATAATTCCTATGAGTAATAAAGTTTGTTAAAAAATAATAAAAATATTATTGTAGAATGAATTGCCGCAGACGAAAAAAACTTTTGCAGACAGCGGCACTGAATAAGAACAAATCAAATTTAAGAAAATCCTTATCGGAAGGTGCACTGATATCTTCAGAATTATGACCTCTGGATAAACGAAAAGAGGGATAGCTGAGATCGACTTAGTATTATTGATCGACATAAATTTAATATAAAACCAAACATACTATAAAAACCGTCCAAAGTATTATAAGGTAAAAACAATCACAAAATTTACAATTGAAAAGGACTTCATTGCAACATTTCTTATAATATATTCCAAACAATTTTTTTCTGGATGTAATAAAGGAGCACACAACATACAAGAAGTGCTATCAGAGCTTTTGGATTAGATCAATTAACAAAAAAAAAATACAGAAAGAACAAAATGACAAAATTCATTAAATTAAATGTAGAAAAGGGAGCATTCGCCACTTTCTTGTTTAAAATGCTGTATTTTCAAAACGGTTTATGATATCAACAAACTTTTTTTAATAATAGAAACTTTGATATTTTGGCTTATATTTAGCCCTTTTGATTTTTATTATGAATTTATTAAGTGACCAAAAACGTCGAACCTTCCCCATCCCATGGCACAGTGTCACATTTAGACAAATTAGAAGGACAAAAATAGAACTGCTGAAATATGAAACTGAAATTTGGTACACAGTTGGCACATAGTCCAATAAATGTTCCAACAAAAAAATGGGCGGACTAGATGGCCATTTTTTACACTATGATTTTTAAACGATGTTATAAATGTTTCAAATGATTATATCTCGAATTTAAATATGCATTAAATAAAAAAGTAATATTATATATTATAATTGCAAAATTCATTACTTTTTTTAAATAAGTCATAAGACAATGTCATTTATATGCATTTTTTAATTGCACTTAGTCAAATCTCTAAAGTTGCATTAAATGAAAAATCGTACTTTTTTTCGAACGCCATATTGATTTTGATATATGGTATTAAATCAGCTACAGATTGACATATATCATCGCTAATTTCGATTAGCGCCTTGGATGTGCCTCCACGATTAATGTTAAACTAAAAACATCGCGTTCTTAGCCTATGAAAACCGCTGATGAATATTTTTAATAAAATTATATTTCTTGCGCAAATAAAATTTTACATAGGAACTTATTTGAGTTTAAAATTGATTTATAACACCAACATCCGCTATAACAGAATATGCAAAATTGCTGAATTCTTTAAAATAGCTATATACGTTTAGCAGATTAATATTTTAAAATGCCTCAATAATTTTGAAATGTCATTTGGAAACCTTCTGTGATAACGCTATACTCTAGCTTCACTGAAATAGCGTTGGGATTATGCCTCGCGAAAAAGGCACCTCTTGGAGCCGTTCACGTTTTTTCTCTCCAAGTTTGGGTACATCCTACAGCATTTCTATTGAGGGCACGTTAACGAGATATATGTCAAATGATGCATAATTTTAAGAGCTATTAGACTCTTTTTTGAATTTTGAAATATCCGAAACGGCGTAAAACCCCAGTGAAAAAACTGCAAAATTTTAAAATTTTTTAAAATTTGGTTTCACGACTTTTGCAGAACACAATTTGACACTTGTTCATCGCACGCTAATTAAATCCATGCTGGTTCTTTTCTACAAGTGTTTATAATCTACATTAGAAGAATTGGACATTTAAGTCGCGGATTGACTTCAGCAATAAAAAGAAATACAAAACTTGTTAGTTTCAAACACTTTTTTTGGAATTTTTTACATTGTGTGCTTACCGGCACCACATGGAACAGTTTCAGGTCTTGAATTTTTTTTCTGTTACAGCAAAAAGTGTTGTTAACACAATTGCATCAAAAGTTATTTAAAAAAGTCAGAATTTAAAAAAAAAATATTTGAGGTCGAAGGTCGGTTTCATAAAGGCAAACGTAAAAGGAGAATTGCTCATATATGTAACGGCTTACAACTTCCTTACTAAACCAGATGTAAAAAATTTTCCACGTCAATGGATTTATATGTCGCAGTTAACATTTTGCTCAACATTTCAAGTCTCTACCTTGGCAAGATCGCCGTAGGCATTAATGGGTTAAGTAAAAAAAATTTTATTTTTTTAATATTACTAGCTTCATATAAGGTAAATCAAGAAATTTTAAATTGATTTAAATTTGCATCCTACATCCAGAATTCGTCGAAAATATCGAATTTTAGAAAAATATTTCATGTTTATCGATCAATAAACAAAATGTCACCATTTTTTTTTTTAATTTGTTCTCGTTGGTTAATTTGAAAATACATTTAGATCGATTTGGTACTAAAACACTTGCCGCCAGACCAAAAACAAACACAAGATGCAGCTTTTGTGAATAAATCAACAAAACTTTTTAGATTCCATAAAAAACATAAGTATCACATTTATATTATTATTTCTTATGTATTATATAAAAACAAATAACAATCTCTTACTCGTTCAAAAATAATTTAACAAGCTTTAACAAAAAATTTTTTAAACTTTTCCAAATTAGAAAATAATAGTTTTTTAAAAAAAACTCAGAGTACTTTTCAAAAACTTTATTTAAATATTATAAAAATATACTTACTTACCCATTCAATGATATATAACATGTGTATTAGAGTGTCCCGAAAATAGTGTTTTTCGAGATTTCGATATAGGAACACACCTCAAACGATGCGTAAAAATTAGCTGAATATGGGAAAAATATTAAAAAAATTTTTAAAATTGGTCCACAATTCCCTACCAACGATTTTAAAATCATGGGTCCTATACATTTCAGTAAAAAAAAAAGTTTCGATTTTTTTTATCGAAAATGGTATTAAAAAATTCGTAATTTTATGCTGGTTATGGAAAAAATATTTTAAAAAAATTTTCGAATGGGATTTTCGTTCGCCAGAAAACTTTTTAAGGTATTTATGATGAACAATTTTTTTAAAAAATCTGGAAAATTACATATTATCAACAGTTCTTACTACAATGCAATTTTTTAAAAATTTAGCCTTAAAAGGAACAAAATTATAAAATTCTTATCTATTTTTTTAAGAAAAATATCGTATTTTTTTTTTTTTTTTTGCATGATGTACTAAAGTTACAGTTTATGGACCAACATTTTTGCGAAAATTTTTTTAAATATTTTTTCTATACTTGGCTTAAAATTACGATTTTTTTGATACTCATTTCAAGACTAAACTCAATACTATTTTTTAGGCGAAATATTCCAGACCCTTAACATTCAATCGCTGGTAGAGAACTCAAGATCAATTTAATAATTTTTTTATATTTTTCAAATATTCAGCTAATTTTTACGCATCGTTTGATGGGTGTTCCTACAAAATTTTTATCTACGGTACACTCTAATGTGTATATAAGCCATTTTATAAAAGCTAATATAATAGGCTTAAAGCTTACAACTCGTGTCAAAACTCACTAAATTCACTATTTAAAAAAATAATACTCACTGTATAGCCAACACATCAGTCTTTCTAACCACTATTTATTTAGTTCCATTCAGGATTTCCTTGAGGGAATACGATTCACTTCAGATCAAAAATTTGCGCTTCTGGCCTTCAAAAATATTAAAGTATTTTAGAGATTATATTTCCAAAAAAAAAATAATAATAAAAAATATGGTAACAGTGGTAGCTTTTGATGATTAAAAAAAATTAATTGCTCTGCACAGTGAGGAAGAATCAAAAATTTTTCAAAATAAATCTGTAATTTTAATCAACAGCATATATTTATATACAGTGTTGGAAACAATAATAGGGACACTCTAATTTTTCAATATATTCTTACTTTGTTATTTACTATTCCACAAATATTAAAAAGTATATACATAAAATTAAATTACTCCAAATATTTTAACTTATAAAGCAAAAATAAAGAACTAGTTCTGCCAAAAAAAAAATTTTTTAAAAGGCCTGGAAAAAAAATAGGGACACTTAATGTTTTGGAAAAAATATTAATTTTTTTTTTAAACATTACCATAATTTCCAAATACGTTTTCAATACTTGGTTGAAGATCCTTTCATTTTTATAAACTTCTGACAACGGCGATTCATAGATCCCACAAGATTCGCACATAACTCGGGCGGAATTGAGTACCAGATTTCTTGAATTTTTTTCCACAACTCTTGTCTATTTTTTGATTTAAAGGTACCAATTTTATTTTTGAGGACTCCCCAGAGATGCTCAATGGGGTTTAAGTCCGGTGACTGGGACGGCCACTCCATTACAGGCACCTCATTCTGCTGAAACCACGTTTTGACGTTTCATTATCCTGCATGAATTCCCATTTTAGTGGCATTTCGACTTCAGCAAATGGAAGAATTTTATTCTGGAGAATGTCTATATAGTAGGGTGATCGACTCGGTATTCCAACCGGTTTTTAAACCGGTTTTTTCAGTCAATGTACTGTGGGTTTTTTCAAAATGTTCAATTTACGAATGTCGAATAAACCGGTTTTTTTAAACACAAAAAACCGGTTTTAAAAATACCTTTTTATTTAAAAAATTATGCACTAAATATTGATATTTGAATCGAAATTTATGATTATTTTTTTAATATTCATAAAGTATGATTTTTAATGTCTTAAAAATATAGTTTAAGATTAAATACGTAATATTTATTCTGAATGAAATTTATTTTATCTATTGTAACACCTGTCTTATTTTTGCACCTTATTTCAATTTTTTAGTTTTTTTTTTTTTTTATTTAACGAAGAAATTGTTTTTCAAAGATTTTGTTTTAAAAAAATCACCTGCAGAATCGTTTTAATAAAATTGATTCTGGCCTTTTCAAATTTGATATAATTTTTGATGATTATTTTCTTACAATTTTTATACCCTACATGGATATTGGTCTAAGACCTACCTTTATTTGTTTTATTGAAGATTTATTGATTTTTCTTTAAGAAATGTAGTCTTTTATTAATTTCTGCAAAAAAACCGGTTAACCGGTTTTTTCTAAATTTAAAAAAATTCAACTGGTTTTTTCAAAATATCAACTATTCGAACTATTCGAAAACCGGTTTCTCCAAAAAGTCGAATAATCGATCACCCTACTATATAGTCAGCAGCATTCATTTTTCCCTGAATCCAAATTTTGTAGGAACACCCATTCAGAGTCCAAAAAATATCCCCATGGCATTATAAAACCACCACCGTGTTTGACGGTTTTTTTTTTTCTTTTTTTTGGTATATTTTGGATCAAATTCAGCATTTGCAGGACGACGTAAAAATGATTTTCCGTCAGATCCAAATAAATTGTCTTTTGTTTCGTCTGACAATAGTACGTTGTTCCAGTTTTTACAGCACAGGTGTAGCCTGGCAAATTACAACCTTTTTTATATGTTTTTCTTGCTCAACAGTGGTACTTTTCTCGGACTGCGTCCGATTAATCCGACTTCCTGCAGCCTATTTCTTATTGTTCGACTTGACACTGAAGCACACAATTTACTTTTAAGGCTACTTGATGACATAAGGGGGTTATTTTTGGAAAGTCAAACTAAACGTTGGTCAAAACGCGCTGACGTTTTACGCTTTCTACCTCTAGTTTCATGACTTTTTTTCGAATGAATTGCATTGAATACTTTATTATCTGTGCAATTTTTCTAATTGATAACCCGTCCAAATTTAATTTAAGAATAACATTGTTTTCAGATTCAGTACAATGAACACCACGACCCATTTTCAAATTTATTTACCGAAGACATAAATCATAAACACGAAATCAATATGATTAAATTATTCACATAAACTTTGCTTTACGGATTTTTAATATGTTTATGTTAAAAATAATTTTTATTGACTCATGGTAATTTTTGAAATTACAACTTCACTGATTTATTTTGCAAATAAATATAAAATAAAAGCGCAAAAGAGAAAAATTAAACAAATAATGAAATCCCGTTATTTTAGGAACAGTTAAATAGTGGGACCCCAAAAAAAGAACTTAATATAAAGAAACTGTTTGCATCTGTTTGCGAAAGTAAGGGTCGTCCCTATTATTTTTTCCAACACTGTATCTTCTTAAAGGCGTATCAGTTCTAGAAAAAGGTGTTGACAAACTCTAAGTACCTCAGTTTGTATATTTATACTTTGGAATCTTAAAATTTGAATACAAAATATTTAAAATTCTAGAGAATTTGTACTTAGCCCTATTGGCAGTTTGGTCTCATTTATATTTTGAAATCAAAAATGATATCGAATTAGAACTTTCTGAATTCCATAAATATTTTTGTTCCTAAGCCATCTGAAAAATATTTTACAAAAATCGGACACGAATATTAGGATATATATTGAAAAAAAAGACTGGATCATCACCTTGCAAAATTAAAATTAAAGTTGAATATTTAAATGCAATAAATTTATAGGCAAGCCATTAAAAATGTCCTACTTGGGAGATACTTTAAACCTCTACTCATAAGGTGTTTTCTTAATTATTTTCATATAGATTAGTTTTCATTTTTTCTTTACAAACAAGAATATGGAAAAATATGTATTCAACTATATTGATTGTAAAATAAAATACTACCAATAGTATACTTTTTAAAAGTCCCACTTGAGTATAAAAATTAAATTTATATATTTCATTATATTCTCAATGAAAAAGTTTGTTGTTAAACATACAAAAACTTCACATATTCTGTAATTTCATTTAATGAGAAACGTGATTGTTATTGATTTTTTTTATGTAATTTTTAAAATATTATTTACAGCAGTCTATAGTCTACAATGGACTTTATTTAACTAAAGGAAAAAAATATATTATTAAATTGTAAAAAAAACAATGCAATAATAGTGCAAATAGAAACAACAGTTATAATATTTATTTTTAATTAAAAAAAAAAAAAAAAAAAAAAAAAAAAAAAAAAACAACTTTATATGTATGTGTTTTACATAACTATGCGTGTTCCCATATACTTAAAATTAAATTAAAATAATAAATGAAGCGGTTAACCATATGAAAGTATTTTCATACAACAGACTTTTTGGTTTATGAAAGTTATTGGTAACGTATGAGCAATATATTTGTATGGTATTATGTATTACTCATACGTCACATATGCTAACATTTAAATAAACATCAAGTATACGCCACATATGTATTTTATTCCATGATAATAAAACTGGTGGCGTATGATTATTATTTAGGTGAAAGAAAATTTTACTTCACGAGCAAAACAAAATAATAATTTTCTTTAAAATATGCAGTCAGCCATTGCTCCTAATTACACTTTAAAATATATGACTCATATCAATATTATTTCCATTTCTCTCAAATACTCATTATTTTTGTGAATTTTAAAATGGTCATTATAATTGTTCAAACGTTTTCATTAAATTCTCTTAATTTCATTTTGAAAACATTAAAATGTTGTTCTAATTTCATATTTACTTTTGTTATACGTTTTGTTTTCTCATTTTCCCCCCTTTACTTACCCCGTTTAATTTTTTGCCATTAAAAGTCAACATATCATTTTAACAATACATTTACAATTTGTTGATATTCAACAAAAACAACAAAAATATCAAAATAAAACAAAACTTAAAATTTAAAAAAAAATTACAAAATTGTATCAGTGACACATAAAATTGTAACAATTTTCTGAACATGAGATTGTAAATATTTGCCATACAACATGCATTTGTTTTTCTTTACTTGCACACACTTAACTACACTTAGTCATTGACTATATGTACTTACATGTTAAATATAGATGTATGTATATGTGTATAGTATATCATTTTATTTGTTGAAGTGCACTAGTGGTAGTTGAACTCATATTATATTTTGTATATTTACAAATATATTTATATAGAAATAGTATACTGATATTGTACAGACAAACAAATAGACAAACATTGTTTGTACTTATAACAAAATAAATACTCTAATGGTTATTGGCAGTAAACAGTAAATACTCATATATACCACAACAACAACAACAGCAATCAAAACACAATAACTACAACAAATGTGAATTTGCAATTTAGAACAGCTGCATTAATTCACAAACTAAATATAATAATAGACGAAATTTAAGTGATATGTAGAATAAGAGTATAAATACAACTTTAGTGTACATTAATTACAAAAGAAAATATTTTTAATTTGATATTAATTAATAGTTCGGTAAATTTTAAGTTGAAAATACATCTCTGGCTTGGATGTATTTTATTAATAGACGTTAAAATGTTAAATTAATTAGTTAAAGCCTATTTAAATATAAAAGCATTTAAAAAGAATTTTGGTTATTATTATTGAATTTGAACTTTGTTAAAGACTTTTACAAAAAATAACGCAAAAGAATCGATTTGAGATTTTGTGCATATTATTAATTCTCAATTATAGAATAAAATTTTTGTTAGTGGATATTTTATACTTCTTTTTTCTATATCTTGGAACCGATATCGGGGACAAAACTTTCTAATACCAAAAACTTAAAAACTTATTAACTCAAATTGACCGGGAATGCTTTTTTTCACTTATTTCTCTATGGGGCATAATAAAATTTACCTATGACATAAAATTTCGTTTCAGACCCTAGGTTGGGCATAATAGGCGATTGCGCCAAGCATTACATAGACATTTTTTTGTAAGAAGAAAGTGGGGAAAATTTATAAAAAAAAATAATAAGAAAATTTCCCAAGAAATTTTACACATCGAATATCCACCATTATGTATGACCACTTAAGTCAGGGAAGTCACCAAAATATCATCTCATTTTAGCTGCTGGATCTGAAAGTTAAAATTCATTATGATTATCAAATCTTATTGTTTTAAAAGTCCAGTTTTGGATATTTTAAGATTTTCATAGTAGTAAATGGCTTTTGGACTCCTAAGCTTAAATATTAGTAAGAATTTTATAGAAAATGTAAATAAGGAAATCGAATAAGAGTTATAAAAGCGGGATTTCTTAATAAAAAGCCGGAAAAATATTTTAGGCGGGATCGAAGTTTAAAAAGCGGGATAATCCCGCCAAAAGCGGGATGTCTGGTCACGTTAACTATATTACATATATTAGCTTTTCGTATTTCCTTATTTTATGTATGGCCACATTTTTTTAAACACAACTTTTATAAATTCATCTAAAATATTTTACGATTAATTTTTCTTTTCTTTATTTTTGTATAAAATTTCAATAGAAAATAAAAAAACATATCGTCCCTGCGCTGACTGAATTACCTATGTAAAAATTTTGGAAATTTTTTTTATTGCTGCATTTAGATCCCCTACTAATTATACATATGACCACCAAAGCATTTGTCGATATCTCTACTAGTTTAGGATTTCCAAATTACCTATGTAAAACCATATATAAAATGCTCCAACAAAATTACCTATGTACATAATTTTTCATACAAGTTAATATTATTAATATTCTTAGAGAAAATGTTAATATTAAAATATTTAATATTGTATACTTATGATATGCCGCCTAAAAGTGTACATTCCAATACTAGTTACACCAAAATTAACTGGTTCAGACTTACATCAACTAAAGCTTTGATGATATCTGTCCGTCTGTCTGTCTTTCAGTTTCAGATTATTATAAAGTTTATTATTTTTTTTAATAATCAGAATAGGAAAAAGCTCGGGAGACCATACTGTCAATGTCATCTGAGCGATACCTATTATATGTTGGATTTCTTTTAAACAAAAATTAAAAGTTGTGTATAGTGTTGATCGAAAATAATATTTTTGGAGGTACTTTAAAATTGGTCCAGCTCACGAAAGTGAAATAATTGATTCCTAATATTTTGGGAATTAGTTTAAGACACATAAATCATTAATTTTAGGAGGGTACACTTGCAACATTTTTTGTCTTCGCACAAATTGAAGCACTTTACTGAGTTCAGGAATTTTTAGTAAATCGTTAATTTTACCTTATTTAAAATCTTTTTTCTGAAAATTATGAAATACGGGTTCATTAATTTTTCTTTAGCTATCGTTTGATACATATAACATTAATATTGGTGAATTTTCTTTTTTATTTTTTTTTGAAGATTTTTCTGGGATCATCAACAAATTACCGTTTAATAGCATGGTCCAATTATCTTAGGAAGTTGAAATTTGACCAAGATATTACTAATAATACCGCCTTCCATAGTTCAAACTTATATTTAAATGAACTTAAGAACCTGCAAAAAGAAAAGCACAATCATATATTAACAAAAAAATTGCTCCACAAAATTACTTATGTAAAGTTTTCGTTGATTTTTCCCAAAACGCGCCAAAAATTTCATTATTTTTCATAAAACATAATTTGTGTTACTAAGCCTATTCATAAACGAAGAAAATTTTTAAAAATTTAGTGAAGTAACGAAGAAACTGCAAAACTAAACAGTTTTTTCAGCTTTCCTGAAAAGTTATGAAAAATTACATAGGTAATTTAGTCAGCGCAGGGACGATATGAATTCGTTTAGGGCAGCCAATTATTTTCCTGGAACTCAAAACCAAGGTTGGCAACCGATACCGTTATAAATACTGATACCGATTAAATACCGTTTAAAGTTGGTTACCGTAACTGATACCGATACCGAAATTATTATTTTGTTAAAAATACCGGTATTCAAATACCGTTTCCCTCTGTACCGGTATATACCGGTAATTTAGTTTCGGTATTTTAAAATATATTTTTTCAACATAATATGGTAATGTAAGAATAATTTCTCATATAATTTACTTGAAAAAATAAAAAGGATTATTATTTTTAATAATAAGAGTTTATTTCATGTAATAATTATAGAATTTTATTTTAAAGAGGACTTTTATTGTTTGTTTCTTGGTTATATCATTTGCAATAAATATGTTTAAATCCCTTAAACCTAGTGCGACTTAATAACTTTGATAAAAAGTGCGAACACAAAAAATATATGGGCATTTCAACTTACGATATGCTCTCAATTATTTATCATATGGCGGCCATGAACGTTCTGTTGAAATTGCTTCTATGAAGTTTCTCTTCTTAATTTTGGTTTTTCTAAAATTCCGGAAATTTTGACAGTGATTCTCGGGAATTTTAAAAGCTCTTAAACGAAAAAAAAAAAAAAACCGCAAGAATTTTAACAAACGAATATATATTTTCTAATTTTTTAACGAATATAATATTCTAAATCCAGCTGAGAACTATTTCTATAATTTTATTATTCTTTAAATTTCAAGTATCATGTCAGCACTAATAAGCAGCAAGTTAAAAAAATAAACTCATTGAAAGAATCTTGTAAGCATCTTAAATATACGATATCAATTTATAAGTATGAACAACATCCGGAATTAATCTCTACAAATTTAGAAAAATAAAACATTAAGATAGTTAAGAGAAAAAGATAGTCATGTCATACCATATAGCATCATGTTCCAATCATCATAGGAAGTTGACATTTTTCGAAAATAATTTAGGTACATTTAAATATGCGATACACATTGATTATTTCAATAACGTTGATGGACTACCCAATTGAAGCTACAAATAATGTTATACTATTTGAACTTACATTTTTAAGTAAAATTCCGAGAAATCGAAAAGTCTGGAAAATTTTCTTCTGAGCGACTCCAAAGTTTGAATTACATTTAAATTTCTCACTCTCATTTAATCATGAATATGGCGCGTCGAATTGAAGCTGCAACTTTAAAATTTACTAGTGAGTAAATGGGATAATGTGGAGTTATGGACATAATTAGTACTTTTTTGTTTGAGTACTATTTCTTCTTCTTGGCTGTAATTGGTACATTAGCTCTTAATCTTACCTAAACAGTTTTCATATTTTCTTTACAAATTTTTATTGAAACTAGTATTTCTACGATAACCGAAACGCATTTTCCATATTTTTGTAGCGTTAATCTGTGATGAAATAAAAATATGTTATTTATGCTATTCTGTTTTTTTCTACTACTTCACGGTTTAAAAAACTGTTGTAAAATTTTACTGCAAAAAATTATACCAAGTTGTCTTTAAAAAGTCGAGTTTAATATTCTTAAATGTTGCCATAAAATAAGCATTTATAAAAATCGTATGAAGTTCTCTAACGAAAAATATGTAATTTAATAATTTTTTTTTTTTTTTGCGAAATTCAAGTAAAAATTATAAAAAAATTAAACTTTTTTAAGTTTTTTTAATAATAACGTTATTTACCGGTATTTTAGTTTCGGTACCGATATACCGATACCGATATAATTTAAAATATCGTTATCGATACCGTTACCGAAATAAAATAAAATTGAATACCGATACCCTTACCGATACCGTTATTCGTTTCGGTTTCCAACCTTGCTCAAAACACATAATGTAGTTGAATTTTGATTGTTGTTTCCAATATATGTTATATTTAGGTGCATTGAAAATAATTAAATTTGGTTATATCAAAAGAATTGGAAAATTACTAAATAATAAATCTTAATTATATTGTTTATTGTGGTAACATATATTCAGTTTTGAGCTTATTAACATAGTTATAAACATGGAAAACAGATATACATATTTTTAATACCAGAATTAAAATTTTATTTATATTTCTTAAATTTTCATAATAGTAACCATTTTCCAACAAATTCTTTTTCTGTGTGTACAAAATAGTATTCCTTCTAAAAAATACACTTAAACTTATTGGCAGGTTATTGTACAAAAAAGCACTAAAAACAAACATACAACCTACAACATGTGGCAGAACATAAAAATACACAATAATATGTCTATAGACATTCCAATAAACCAAACATGTTTCTCAAAAAAACAAGAAATTTTAAAGCAAAAATGTGTTAATTTTTTGTTTTTATTTGTTTCGCGTTGTTGTACGATTTCTGTTTGAATATTTTAAAACTCAAAATACGCTAAAGATACTCATATCACTATAAACAGTTTGAAAAACTATAAAAGAAAACTTTAATACACAAAAATTTACGGGAAAAATCACACAAATACTTCGATAGAAATCGAATAAAATTCTAGCCAAACGTTGTGGCTACTCTTCTTCTGCTACTGTTGCATATTTGCATTTAACGACTTTTGAAAAATCATTTCATACCGGCTGTTGTTTTGCACTAGATTTATACAATTCTATTTAGCATTTTTACTCTTTTAGTGGTCGTTGTTGTTAGTTTGCGCTAAGTTTTGGTTTTTGCTGTTTGGTTTTTATAGAGAATTTAAGCATTTTTGGTTTGGTTGATTAGCATAACATTTGTTATTAGCGTGTGCATTTGCTTGTGAGAGTGTTTTAGGTTTTTTTTTTTTTGTATATACATATGTATGTGTGTATGTGTACAAGGCTTGTTTGCAACTTACCGTTAAATCATGCTAAATTGTTTTCTAAGAGTTTAACGATATTTTTGGTTTTTGGGTAAAATGTTATAAAAGTGAAAGGCTTTCGAAAAATAGTGAATAATTGGTTGCGGAGTTGAAACTTAATGGGGGTTGTTTGATGTTAAGTGGCGAACGAAATGAAGGATGACTTTTTTTGCAGTTGCTGAAAATTAGTTTGAGGAAATTAAGAAATCAGCTAAAAATGCAAGCAAATAATTGGAAAAAATCACATACAAAGGGACAAAGTCTTGTTGTATTTTTTTAAGCTTTTGAAAATTAATTTATTTTAAAGCGAAATAAATTATTTAATTGATTATAATGAACATCTGTATGACGAAGGGTTAACACCACGAATTAGATAATTTATAAAATGTCAATAAGCTTATAAGAATGAAACATCGACTCGAAGCAAATGTAGACCAACAAATTCAGAGAACACAGCATACGTTTTAAAAAATGTTACACAAAGAAAACTTTTTTAAAAATAAAAACTTAAATTTTGTTAAAATTAATTGACATATACTTCTTTCCAACACTTTTAATAAAAGACAACTGCGGACAACATAAAACTGTCAATATACCAGGAAATTAACTACTTATATCCTTAAATTTTTATAGTTTATTTTATTAAATGTATTATAAGGAGTGAGACTGAAAAAATCTTGACACACGTTTTGCCTCTTAAATTTTATCGGAAGCAATATTTAATTTTATTATCAATATTCTTTTATTTTTTTTTTTTTTTTTTTTTTTTGGTCTAGTAATTTTTGAAAAATATTTCAGTTATTATTTTTAATGACAACCATAGCTTGATCAAAATGAGCAACAAAAACGAAGTACGTGCTAAAATTTTTAAAAATTTTCCAAAAAATCCATATTGGGAGTACAAAAGAATTAAAGGAATATTCTTCCTCTCAAAAGAGAGCACAATGTGTCGAAATATTTTTGGCTCGATTTAGCACCATGAGAGCCCAAACACAACCAAACTGATTTCAACGTTGTTTTCCGCTCTAAGAGAGAAATGCAAATTAAATGAAGACGGAATCCAGCAACGGATTTCATATATATTTTATTTTTGTTTCCTTATATTTTTTGTGTTTGGCAACACAAAACTACATATTTATAAAAAATATTTATCTTTCTCTCTTAAATTCCATACATAAAAAGTAAAAGGCAAATCTATCTATCTCTTTCTTTCTTATATAAATTTAATGTAAACTTATGTGATTCATTTTGCAACAACGGCCACAGTGACACAGAGGGAGAGTGAGAAAATGAGAGCTTTTGAGAATCCGTTGTAAAATTAAAATAGATTTTAATTTCCAGCGGATTCCGCTGTGTTGTTTTAGTTGTCAAATCTTCATATCAAAAAAATAATCCGCTAGGTTGTGTTTGAACTCTGACGCTACGGTAAGAAAGCTCTGGTGTTTTACCAAAAAATAACATAGTTTTTGTACCAAGAGAGGACAATTTGAAGAATTGTGGAGAGATATTGGGCTCTTGTGAAAAGAGAATTAAATAGCACAACAAATTTCCCAAAATATAGAAGATTTTAATAGAAGATGGGGCAACTTTTCCAAAAAAGTGACTGAAACAACTATTAAATCTCTAATGGAAGTGTTACCAAAAAGGTCCATGAGTTCATAAATAGTAGTTAGAAAAGTAAATATTATATTTTTCCGCGTTGTTTAATATAATATTAATTAAATAAAGAAAATAAAACTCTGAGATCAAGCGTTTCCAAATTATTGAAATTTATATTAATTAACAGTCGTATTAAAAAAAAAATAAAATAATAACACTGGTCGACAAAAAAAATTGTTTTTTGAGCTCCTTCGAAAAAAAAAAAAAATATGTAGACAAGATGGAATTCCGTATGCTAAACTCGAATCTGCTTTCAGTTTTTTTCCGTCAGGTTGGGATTTTTTTATGGGCGCGTCTAATATTTCGCCCTAAATAAGCCGATTACTCGAGTATATTTCACTATAACTCGAGAACGGTATGCACGATTTATATAAATAATACACCAAAATATGTGGAATAACATTGGCTTTAAACCGCTTTACTATAAAATTTTTATCCGCTCAATAGTTTAGGAGATATTTCGAAAAAAGTGCTGAATTCAAGATTTCTTTTTTTTTACTAAAACATTTTTTAAAAGTGAAAACATCAAAAATATTTAAGTTTATCACATTTATCTCAAAGCTGGCGAAACTGCGAGTAAATAAAGTCACGTATTATAAAAATTTATGCACAAATCTTGATTGGATTGGAAATACACTAGTGGACAAAAAAAAATAATTTTTTTTTTTTTATAGGTGGATTAGATGAAATTCAATGTGCTAAAAAAGAATCAGCTTTTATTTTTTTTTTTTATCACGCATTGATTTTTTTTTATGGGCATGATTACTATGACCACGCCTTTAGGCAGTCACACTTGTATAACTCAAGAACAGTTTGTCCAATTAAGATAAATTGAACTTTAATATATAGCGACCTAAATTATCTTTGAGCTCAATTTATATAATTTTTTTTCCAGTTAATATTTTTGTAGTTATTCCGTAATTAGTACCGAAAATTTTAAAATTTATTTTTTTGAAAAGTGCTGAAAATTTTGATCCATAACTCTCAAACTCTTAAGCGAATGAAAAATATTGTTGATATACCTTGAATACAATTTTCGTATGCATCTTTAGATTTATCACTTATCAAAATCTTGTTAAGAGTTCTTGAGTTGTAGCCTAAGTTCGACAAACCATTCTCGAATTTTATAGTGTTTCCGCTGAATAAGGTGATGATATTAGTCATGCACATAAAAAATCAGTACCCGATAGAAAAAAAGTGAATGCAGATTCTTATTTAACTCGTCAGAATTCACCTAGTCCACCTAGTTTTGTTTCAAGAAAAAAAATTTTTTTTTGGCCACGACTGTACTTCTACTTAATTGTATATAACATAGGTATTTTACTTAACTGTGAATAAAATTTAGATTTGTGCATCAATTTTGAAGATACATACCTTATTTTATTTGGAGCATTACCAGCTTTAAGATAAAAATGATAAACTGTACATTTTAGATGTTTTCATTTATTAAAAGAAATTTTAGTAACAAAAAAATTTAAAATTTTGCATGAAAATTATTTTTTTCGAACACTTATTTCAAAATAACTCCGAAACTCTTGAGCACATAAAAAAATTAAGTTTAAAGAATTTGAAGATATTTTTAGTGCGCATCTTTTGGTGTATTACTTTGATCAATCGTAAACACCGTTCTTGAGTTATGAGGAAATATACTTGAGTGGCCTTACTATGGGCGAAATATTAGACAAGCCCATTAAAAAAAATCCAGAAATGATGGAAAAAAACTGAAAGCAGATTCGTGTTTAGCACATCAAAATACATCAAGTCCAACTATTCGTCTATGGGGGAGGATTTTTTTTTTGTTGACCAGTGCAATTTATGTTTGATAACGAGTTACTAACTTTTTCTTATGGAAATTTACATACAAAAAGTTAGTAACTCGTTATCAAACATACATAATTTTTTGGTGAATAGGGCTGTAAGATTTTTTCGATCTCACTCCTTAGCAGTGTTGTCAGGACTTGAGAAAAAAAGAAGCTAAATTGGACTTTAAAAAAGGTCAGAAAATGCTAAATATCCCAAAAAATAAAGCCAGAAAAAAAGCTAATATATTGTCTTATTAAAAAGCACATTTATTTGTTAGTTCTCATTAGTTTTTGGTATTTCTCAAAGATATATTAGTAAATTTATAAATTTAACATAAATAGTTCCTATGGATAATAAAGTTTTTAAAAAATAATTATAATTTTCTCCTAGAATGAAGTATATCAGGCGAAAATTTTCGCTAAATATAAAAAATTTATATTTTTTGTGCGAATTAATACACAAAAATGCTTAAATTTGTGATTTTTTTAAAATAAAATTTGAAAATTGTTAGCCTTTTTAAAGCTATGTTAAGAATCAAAAAAGGCTAGAAAAAAAGCTAAAAGCTAAAACGAACATTTTGAAGCTAAAAGCAAAATAAAAAGGCTAGATTTAGCCTTAAAAAGGCTAAACTGGCAACACTGCTCCTTATCCTAATTTACATAAGATGACAGAAATGTTACATATTGACCACGCTACGCAAGTAAGCGTAAATAGCGTGTTTACAGCGTTAAAATTGATTTCGATTAAGGTTCCTGGCTGGTGGGAAACTGAAGATCATTTTTAAATAAGTTTTGCATATTCATCACATTAATAGGCATCGTTTGAGGAGTCTTTCTACCAAATTTTTTTCTACGGAACACTCCAATGTATATGCACAACTAAGAACTGCGCACAAAAAAATCCATGCATGCAAATCTGCTTATAGAGACTAAACCAAGAGGCGATTTTTTTTTAATTTTTAATATTTTTATTAATTATTCAAGTTCTAAATATACTTTTTGAAGAAATAAATTATTTTCTGTTGGTTTTTAAGAATATATCTGATATTTTCCAAAATTCTTCCAATTAAAGGTTTTATTGTGTTTCCGTCACTTTTTTGCCCAAATTAGTCCACTTATTTTTAAACTCCACTTTATTTTAAGCTAAGCTTTTAATATTCCTTTAATTATTTTTTACCAGAGCCCAATATCTTTTAACTGTTCCAGACAATTTGATGGATTAGCCTCTTTCGGTACAAACACTAACAATTTCTTTATTACCACTCCATTGTTTTGTTGCTGTAATGAGAAGAAACGAGACCAGGCCAAAAAAAAGTGGATACACTGTATTTTCTTAGGAAAGGGATAATTCTTTTCCAAAGACACTCATTCACGTATATTTCTGTGTAAATGGAACCATTTTTTATGAATGAAGTGCTTCTTTTCCGCATATGCATATGTCTTCCCAAAACAAAAAATTTCTTGGGAATTTTGATTTCTTTGATACACGATATTTTTCTGCCATATTCCCTCTAGCATCTGCAACATAGAATTCCTGGCCAGGAAGTTGAAAAAATTTAGACTCTACAAACGTTTCATCGTCTATTACACCCTGATCATAATTATGGAAAAATTCGTCTGAAGAACTTCCACGTTATTTTTTTTACATCCAAATTCTTGCTTTGCGTTTCTATTAAGATTTTTTGTATTTTATACGTCTTCAGGCTAGATTTCCTTTCAAATTTTCTAATAAAAATTCAAAGCAATAAACTTTTTGTGGCATTTTTCTTTCAGAGATGAGGGGAATTTCTCTGAAAATCCTTTCTACTTTGTCTTAGTCCTATAGCTTAAAGATACTATTTTTCTTGCACTACCTGATTTCCATTCAGTGACCATGACTTAAGATTTCATGAAAAATTTTTATTATGTGTTTTGGTATTTTTTGTTCAATTTCCATTTCAAGGAAAACTAGTTTCGCTATAACCGTGAAACTTAGCACATAGCTAGTGAGCATAACGACAAATGTAAGCCAGTTAACAGAATTATTTAATTTTCGCCACATCAAAAGTTATAAGCCCAAGAGTAAGCACGGATTTTTTTGCGCAGTCCTTACTTTTGCCGGCTTCTAATGGCATCTCCTTTAATGACTAATTAAATATTAATATTATTATTTTTTTTTTTTTTAATGCCAAAATATTTTAAGGTCATTTAAAATACCATTTATAATTATCACTTCTTGTTAAAGTTAATTGAATTCCAAATAATTACACCACCTGTAATAATTAATACTCATTTAAATATCTACGTGATTGTGTTTCTAAGAAATTTGCTTAAATATTCCTAAAATTTTTAATTAATATTATTAACATACTTTTTCTATACTCTACAATTAAATATTAATAATTTCAAATGATATTAATGCCCATTATGCCATTTAATTTTTTTGAAAAAACACCCCAAAGGGTATTAACATTACAAAATAACAATAAAAGCAACAAGAAATAACAGTAGAAAATAAATATACAACAACAATAAGCAAACTTAAAAGCAAGAAAATAATAATTGAAATAAATTGTACACTATAATTTGCTTAATGAGCAGTTGAAGATTTATTATTTTCATACCATATATTTAACTTGGTCATTGTATGTGTATGTAAACGTGAACTGTTGTCTGTATGTGTAAAGTATATTTTATGGATTTTTATATATGTGTATGAGAATTCTAAGGGGAGCCTTTTGTAGTTGTAAGCTTTTGTTAAATATTTATGTTTACAGGATATAATTTAAGATTAAGTGCATTTTTTGGTGTAAAATTATTGTTTTTCTTTTTTTTTTTTTTTTATTTTATTAATTGCTATTTAATTGTTACTTAAAATATTTAAATTTTATGAGGTGCTTGCTTTCAAAGGTTAATGTAGCTTTTGCAAAACTATAAATTACCTAATTAACTATAATTTAATTTAATTTTAAATAACTAAATTCTAAGGATTTTTAATAAAAATACATGTTTAATACTACATATTTTCTCAATGTTTAAATTGTGTAATAAACTCCTTCATTCATCTATTCTATATATAAAAAATAAGACGGGATTTTTGGAAATTCGAATGTTTAGGGGGTAAAAAAGGGTAAAAACGGGTAAAATCGGTAACTTTATATCTCCCAAACTAATAAAGATACAAAAAAAGTTGAATAGTTATCGTTATTCGTTTAAAAAATAATTGGACAGGTGTCTGGTACTTTTTTAAAAATCGGCCGTTTTAGAGAGAAAACGGGTAAAAACTGTATTTTGGTACTTTTTTGGCACCATATGTATGCTTGAAACCAATCAACATACAGATAAAATTTATATCGTATTCATAACTTATCAAAAAATGAGAAATATAAATTTGGTACTTTTTAAAAATTCAAGTGTTTAAGGGGTAAAAATCGTACCTATTTTTGGTACTTTTTTTATAAAACCTTTTTTTATATTTATTGAAATATTCATATGGGTATTTTAATATGGGATACCACTACAATTTAGAAATTTATTGGAATACAATTTTTGATACCTCGATGGGTGAAAAAAAGTACCAAAAAAGGGGTAAAGCGGAAAATTACATTTTATTCAAACTTAAGAATGAATTTTCAATTACATTAAACATAGAAACATGAAATTAAGAAAATGTAGATAGGAAATCACAAGAGTGGAATTTGTGGTACTTAAAGATACGTGGTCCTGTGGGTAAAAATTCAAGAGGATGGACTTTGTGGTACTTTTTTCTTCATCTATTGGTACTTTTTTTCATTTTCTGTAATATTTAAACTAGAAACATGAAAATAAATACGCATGGTCCGATGTCGTAAAGAATTCACAAGGGGGAACTTTGTGGCAATTTTTCGTTCTTCTAATGGTACTTTTTGAATTTTCTATAATTATGAACCTAGAAATATGAAATTAGGGATATGTGGTCCTTAGTTAATGAGAATCCATAAGAGGGGACGTTGTGGTACTTTTTTGCTATTTTAATGGTACTTTTTGAATTTTCTATTATATTTAACCTAGAAATATGAAATTAAGGACATGAAGTGCTAAGTAATTGAGAATCCATAAGAGGGAACTTTGTGGTACTTTTTCGTTCTTCTAATGGTACTTTTTGAATTTTTTTATAATATTTAACACAGAAATATAAAATTAAAGATATTTGGTCCTAAATGAATGAGAATTCATTAGATGGGACTTTGTGGTACTTTTTTGTTCTTCTAATGGTACTGTTTCTATAATATTTAACCCAGAAACATGAAATTAAAGATTGTGGCCGGCCTTAAATGAATAAGAATCCATAAGAGAGGTTTTTGTGTTTTTTTTTTTGTTCTTCTAATGGTACTTTTTGAATTTTCTATAATTATGAACCTAGAAACATGAAATTAAGGATACGTAGTCCTAAATGAATGAGAATCCATAAGAAGGGAGTTTGTGGTATCTTTTTTCGTTCTTCTAATAGTACTTCTTGAATGTTCTGCAATTTTCATCCTTAGAAACATAAAATTGAAAATGTAAGGTCCTAAGTGAATTTATTCTAATATACTTTTTCGTAATTCTGATATTTATTTTTCATTATTCTAAGATTATAAGCCTGAAATTAAAGAAATATTGTTATCTATGGATGACATAACACCATTATTAAAAATGTTCCCAAGGGAGTTAAGAATCTTAGTTTAAATTTATTATATAGTATAGTTTTTATAAAAAATTTCCGCTGACGAAGTAGCGGGTTTACAGCTCATTATAAATATTTACTCAACTGCTTTTATAAATAATTTATTAATCTAATTGTTTTAGTTTTTAACCAACTACTAACACCTTATTTACACTTCTTACATTTTTATTTATTTATTACAATTAAAACTTTTCACCAGGGCTTTCCTTTCAGTATTGTCAGATTGGGGATTTTTTTTTTTTTTGGAAACGGGGATAAAAAATTTGGTTTGGGGATGAGGGGATTTGTTGGGGATTTATTTTCTACTTTGGGGATTTTTTGAACTTTTTTGGAGATTTTTTAAATACTTGTATCTGCTAAATTTTTAAATATTTACAATTTTCTTATATTATAATTCTTCACTTATATGAAGAATTTGTTAATGGTAACATTTACATTTTTCAAATAAAATATATGACTGGCAAGTCTTCGTTACAACTATTAAAATAATCAGTTTATGCTGACAAGTCTTAACACTTTGTTATCATTCTTTGTGAATGTTTACTTGGAAGAATAAGCTAAAGTTGAAATAAAGTGTTTAACGTTGAAAATGGCAAAAAAATATTGAAACCGGTCAAAAAAAAACATAACTATACATGAGAACTTGAAGATTGGGCTAAAGGTAAGAAAATAATAATCTAGAGGCGTATTTATACAAACAAAAAAATTAACAAACATGACCATATGTAGTTTAATTTTTCATGTAAAAAATAGCATAAAAAATGTTTAAAGTTTGTTAATTGTTTTCATAGCTGTTCATTGTGAATATTTTCAATCAAAATATTTGTTAAAAATAAATTATTTTAATATTTTATTCATATTTTTAGAAATAAATTTCTTTAAAATTATTTTATACTCTTTGTAATATGATTTTCAATTACTTGAAATTAATTTGAATAAAAATTATTTAAATATTATTCCATTTGTTAACAAGTTAGATAAAATAATATTTCCACAAAAGTATTCGAATATAAATTTATAAAATATAAATCAAATTCTTAAGTCTTTAACTAATTTTAAAAAATATTTTATTTCTTTAGTTTGAATACAATTGTTCTTTATTTTATTTTCCATTTTAAAAATAAAATAATATCTGTTTTAAAACATTCAATTTTTTTTATTCATAGAAAACTTTTGAATATTTTTATTCAACATGAATTTGTTTGAATAGTTTTAAATTTACTTTGAAAAAGAAAAATAAGGAAAATATTTTTTTTATACTTGAATATTTGAAAAAATTTTATAATTTTTTGTTATTCAAGCCTTTTGAGGCTGAATATTTTTATTTTTTTGGAGTTTTTGTTGAATAAAATAATAAAAATATTTATTTTAAATGTTTCTATTTGAATATAAAGTTTTTGAATAAAAATCAGAAAAATTTGTTGAATTTTTTTTATTTAAATAAAATACATATGAATATTAGTAAACTTTAAAATAGTCAAATAAAAAACTTTTGATTATCTTCTTATAAAAATATATTTGTTTTTCTTTTGGTTAAATAAAATATTTTAATTTTTAATTTTTTTTGTTCAATCAGATACAAATTTATAATAAATTCAATTGTTTTAGTATAAATAGAAATCCTTAATATTTTTATTAAAAAGATAATAGATTGATTAACAAATATTTTTTAATTAGAAATAAGAAATAGAAATGAAATAAAAAGTATTTTATTTTTTATTTCATTTATAAGTTACAGCTATGATTGTTTTATACTGAATACGGGTATTTTGAAACTAGAAATTAAAATACGTAATTTTAGGGTGGCTTAAGTCTATTTCATCAGCTCCAGAACCAATACAAGCGGCCAGCAGTTCATCAAATAATTCATGATGCGTTAAATGTAAAACTTCATTAAAATATCAAAAAAAGGGATTTAAGGAGACATAGCGAAGCTGTAAAATATAAGCAAAATTTCGAATCGCTTTTTGCTAAAAATACTTTAGAAAGTTACGGTAATAAACATATAAAGCAAAATATTACTATAAAAAGTTAATAATATAACTTTTAATTTTACCAGGAGTTACCGCAGTTTCAACAGAATCCAAAACTTTAGATATTAAAATAGCGATTTTTATAGCAAAGCATGCATCAATATCCTGCGTTGATCATTTAACAAATATGCTGAAATCATTCTCTATCAAAGAATTTGATAAATTGAAATTGCATATAACAAAATGCAGTGCAATTATAAAGTATGTTATCGCTCCTGTTTTACTATCTGACTTAATAAATGATATTGGTAATGGTAAATATTCGCTAATTGTAGACGAGTCAACCGATATCGCTAGAAATAAATGGATGAGCATTTGTGTTCGATATTTTAGCAAAAAAAGATTAAAAATAACGACAGAATTTTTAGGATTGTTTCTTGTGGAGGAAGCGACAGCGGAAAAATTATTTGATGGTTTAAATGGTTATATAAAAAAGGTAGGACTTAAAATTGAAAATATGCTAGCCTTTGGGATTGACGGTGCCAACAATTTATGTGATCAACATAAGAGCTTATATACATATTTAAAAAACGAAAAGCATGATTTGATTTTAATGAAATGCACGTGTCACTCTCTACATTTATGTTGTTCAGAGGCATCAAAGGTATTTTCGCCTGACGTAGAGTTTTTGGTAAGAGAAATCTATAATTATTTTAGCAGCAGCCCATTGAGGACAATAAAAGACAAACGTGTATTCGATTTAATAAAAACTGGATTCGATACTATAAAGTTTAAAAAATTAGTTCAAATCTCTGCCACAAGATGGTTATCACACGGCTTGGCTGTAAAAATAGTTCTTGAACAATGGGTGGAAGAATCCGAGAAAACAGCCCAAGTTATACACGAGTTAATGTGTAATGAAGAAATAAGATTTTACCAACTTTTTATGTATCCTATATTAAATGAAATGAATAGGCTTAATTTTGATTTTCAAAGCGACAAAATTGATGCTGGTAGTATTTATGATAAACTACATTTGAGCCTTCTTTCACTAGCAGCCAGAATTTTAAAGCCTTCAATTATTGCGGATTTGAAAGATGAAAACGATGTATCAAAAATAATTGAATTTATGGAACTTGATTCATCGTTCTTACCTCTAGATGCAATGGATTTGGGTTACGATTTTGAAAACGAATTAAACATGCAACCTCCAGCTTTTTCACTAAAAATAAAAAGGACTTGTTTTCTTTATTTAAAAAGTTTGCTTCTACAAATATTAAAACGATTTCCATCAAATTTTATATTTTTCAAGACCTATAAACAATTCTTTCCAAGTAAAGTTCAGTTCAATTTTGAAAACACTTCAACCCGTGTTAAACAAAAGTATTTCAAGAGATATATATGAATCACAATGGAGAAAAATGCCCTTCGTAAAGTGGAAAGATTTTCTTTTTTAAGCATATTTTGGGCAAAAGTATATACATTTCAAGATGCTTCAGGATCAAGGCCTTTTGAAAAACTCGCAGAGTTGGTACTAACTTTGCTTTGCATACCAACAAGCAATGCTTGTGTGGAAAGAGTATTTTCTGCAATGAATTCAATAAAAACCAAAATAAGAAACAAAATACAATACGAACTACTTGAAGCCTTATTGAGAATTAATACTAATTTTAAGAATAACGAAATTTGTTGCGATACGTTTGAACCATCTTCAAAGATGATTAAACTGTTTAGTTCTAAAAATATGTACCAAAAGACTAATTTAGAGGACGATGCTGAAGATTTGGAATCTTTGATTTTATATATCAAATAAATTAATGTTTAAGTTAAAAATATACAATAATTTGTATAAAATAAAATGAATTGAAGTACAAATAAAATATATTACAGTATATAATAATAATTAAACTTTAATTATGTAGTATTTTTAGTGGGGATTTTTGGGGATAAAATAAGTACTAAATTGGGGAATTTTGGGTATGAAATTTTTTAATTTGGGGATACGAATCAAAAAAAAATCTGGGAACCCTGTTTCCTTTACCTTATTGCAGCAATTATTTTACACCATTTTATATATAAACTTAAGTATATTTTATATTTCTTTGCTAATACTAGTACTACATTTCGAATTAGAAAAAAATAAAAAGAAAATACTTTAACATTTATTATAACATGTAGAAAAGAAGAAACCATTATAACAAGTTTTATATAAATTATTCTTTTACCTACTTGTTCTTAGATTTTTTAGGAGTAACTACTTTTTCTTTTTTTTTTAGTTCTATGATTTCCAACACGAAACATAACTTTACATATAAATTATGCAAAATTACAATGAATTCGACAAGTACCATGTACTTTGAGAATAAATTCAGTAACAGCATTCGATAAAATAAAACATATTTGGCCAGGTGGAAAATTAAAGGACCAAGAAATTAGAACAAGAATTTTTCTAACTAAAAAGAACATTTTTCGTAATTGAATTTTTATTAAGAAAAGTGATTTAATGTTAATGTATTGAATTATTTGTTTACATGCCCTTTAGTTACTCAAATATTATTATACTTTTAGGAATTTTAAGAAGTTTAGTATAAAAAACATTTCTATAGATGTCACCTTCCAATTGGGTCTTATTTTTTACATTATTAGAGGAAAGTTCTACATTAAAACTTGTAGTATATTTAAGCTGTTGGACAAAAACAAGAAAAATATTTAAGGTAAGATATAGTCGACTACTTGATTTCCTTTCTTTTAGATGACATTGTACTAAAATCTTAAATACAAACCTTCAGGATTGATGCACTTTTAGCGGTAAATACAGATGTAGTCGATATTATCTTGGGTATAGTATTTTCCAGGGGTGAAGGACGATTTCAAAGATGTGAATTATTTATAATTATTTGGTAAGTATGCAAAAGCTATTGTAGATATTCTTATCATTAGTGTAAAATGATAACATCAAATGTATCAGGCTATTTTCTTGAAGAATAAAAGACAAATGAGCAGATAATCTTCCTGCCAATTTTTTGTACTACTCTTCTCGTTTAGATTCTGAAAGTTATACCGATCCCAATCTAAATATTTTTCCCGCTTTTCTAACTCTAACATTTTCTTATTCGATTTTGTTATTTTCTATAACATTCTTACCAATATTTAAGTGTAACTAAAAATAATTTTTTCCACTGGAAAGTTGATAATTTTTTTACAAATCGTTTTTGATTACACTGGTCAACAAAAAAATCCACCCCATAAACGAATAGTTGGACTTGATGTATTTTAATGTGCTAAACACGAATCTACTTTCAGTTTTTTTCCATCAGGTCTGAATTTTTTTTTTATGGGCATGTCTAATATTTCGCCCATAGTAAGGCCATTACTCTAGTATATTTCCTCATAACTCAAGAACGGTGTGTACGATTGATCAAAGTGATACACCAAAATATGCGGACTAAAAAATATATTCAAATCATTCCAACCTATTTTTTTATATGCTCAATAGTTTGGGAGTTATTTTGAAATAAGTATCCGAAAAAAAATAATTTTCATGCAAAATTTTTTTTGTTACCTAAATTTATTTTAATAAATGAAGACATCTAAAATGTTACAGTTTATCACCTTTATCTTTGAGCTGGTAATACTGCCAACAAAATAAGGCATGTATCTTCAAAATTGATGCAGAAATCTAAATTTTATTCACCGTTAAGTAAAAATAATTGTTACATACAATTAAGTAGAAATACGGTCAAAATAAAAAATGGCCAAAAAAAGTTTTTTTTTTATTTTTTCTTGAAACAAAAATAGGTGGACTAGGTGAATTCTGACGAGCTAAACAAGAATCTGCATTCACTTTTTTTCTATCGGGTACTGATTTTTTATTCAGCAGATACACTATAAAGTTCGAGAATGGTTTGTCGAACTTAGGCTATAAATCAAGCACGGTTTACACGATTTTAATAAGTGATACATCTAAAGATGCATACAAAAATTGTCTTAAGGTATGTCAACAAAATTTTTCATTCGCTTAAGAGTTTGAGAGTTATGGATCAAAATTTTCACCACTTTTCAAAAAAATAAATTTTAAAATTTTCGGTACTAATTACCGAATAACTACAAAAATATTAACTGGACGAAAAATTATATAAATTCAAATCAAAGACAATTTAGGTCGCTAATAATAAAGTTCAATTTATCTTAATTGAACAAACTGTTCTCGAGTTATTCAAGTGTGACTGCCTAAAGGCAGTCATCATGCCCATAAAAAAAACCAATGCGTGATAGAAAAAAAGTAAAAGCTGATTCTTATTTAGCGCGTTAAATTCCATCTAATCCACCTATTTTTTTTTTATTTAAGACGAAAAAAAAAATTTTATTTTTTGCCCACTAGTGTATTTCCACTTAGCTATAGGTATGCATGGGTATCCAAACTTAACTGTGAATCCAATCAAAATTTGTGCATAAATTTTTATGATACGTGGCTTTATTTACTTGTAGTTTTTCCAGCTTTAAGATAAAGGTGATAAACTTAAATATTTTTGATGTTTTCACTTAAAAAAAAAAAAAAGTTTTAGTAAAAAAAAAGAAATCTTGAATTTTGCATGAAATTTTTTTTCCAACACTTTTTTCGAAATATCTCTTAAACTATTGAGCGGATAAAAATTTGATAGTAAAGCGACTTAAAGCCAATGTTATTTCACATATTTTGGTGTATTATTTATATAAATCGTGCATACCGTTCTCTAGTTATAGTGAAATATACTCGAATAATCGGCTTATTTAGGGCACAATATTAGACACGCCCATAAAAAAAATCTCGACCCGATGGGAAAAAACTAAAAGCAGATTCGAGTTTAGCATGCGGAATTCCATCTAGTCTACATATTTTTTTTTTTTTTTTTTTTTCGAAGGAGCTCAAAAAAAATTTTTTGTCTACCAGTGTATTTTGTCAAAATATAGATAAACTTGTTCTAAAACAAAGGAATTAAAAAACTCCCACTTTTTTGTACCAAAATATCCAATATCTCAGTACGGGGAAAACTTGTTCCAATAATTGACTTTATGCATTAAAATGGTTACCCTGCCGTTGCAAAAAGCGTGACTCATTAGATATTTTGTGTGTGTTTAACCAACATATGGGGCTATATTGTCAATATATTTTTTTCTTGATCTCAGCTATGACATTTTTGAATTTAAGAAAACAAATTAAAAAACTTTTTACAAAGTTTGGATAAAGCTTGGGGAGAAACCATTCCCCATAGAGCCTCCGGTTTTGTTTTGCACGAATATGCCTTAAGATTTATTTTGAAAACATTACAAAAATTTTGCAGTCTGGAACAAAAAAAAAATATTTTAGAAGTGAAACAATATGACCACCTTTTTGGAAAATAACCCTAAAAATTTAATTTTTTTTTTAAGTTTCAACTTCAGATCAATATAACTTTTTATTGGATAGATATATTTATATGATTCTTGCAGTAATATTATTAAAAAGTTTGTAATAAAATCTAGTAATTATTTGAAAAAAATTTTAGGTTACTAATTAAGGTCCCCAGGTTTAAAAAACTTTAAAAAAATCGAGGCTAAAAATGAGCGCAATATTTGCTTCGACCCAAATATCTCTCAAACTAAAGGAGATAACCTACACATTTAAGCATGTTTTTTGTAGATATATATATTTACAAGGACTAACCACATGCAAATGTGTTTTACAATCAAGTCATAAATGAATTTTTTAGCCCCCTTTTTAAATGGAACTAAATGGCTACTTTTTAATGTTCTTAATGACGAAGGTTTAACACATTATATACTAATTCCAATGAATAAATTAATTATTTGTAGAATTTTTCACAATATATTGATATAGTAAAAAAAATCCCGGAGAAATTATAAATTAACTAAAACTTATGAAGACAGACAGAAGACAAAAGTAAGTGCACCATTAATATATGGTAGTTTTTCCTAAAATGTGAAATTTTTATGGGGGGTATATTGATTTTGTCATTTCGTGTGTAACATGTCGAAGGAATCATCTAAGACGCTACAAAGTATATATTTTCTGGGTCCTGGTTAGATTCTGAGTCGATCTAGCTATGTCCGTCCGTCTGTCCGTCTGTTGAAAGCAGGATAGGGTTAAAAACTAGAAACACAGGGTGTCCGTTTTATACTTTTCTGCTGATATTTCTTCAACAAAAGCATGTACGACAAAGAAATTTTGAAAGCATAGTTCGGGGATCGATATAAACTCGGAAACCAAAAACGGGCGTGGTCCGCCCACTTTACCGCCCACTTCCCATATATGGTGAAAATCAACGAAATTGAGTTCAAATAGTTAAAGGACCAATGTAAACTCGGAAACAAAAAATGGGCGTGGTCCGCCCACTTTACTGCCCACTTTACCACCCCCTACTATATAATGCAAAATTTGAAAAAGTTGATGGTGGGTATATAGATTCGGCCGGGCCGAATATAACATTCGCGCTTCTTTTACTTTTTTTTATCAAATAAACACATTTTAAAGAATTTTTTTAGATACTCCTTATTTAGCGACTTTATTTTTTGAAATCCTTCTTTAAAAATTCTCAACGGTAACGCTATATATGGGAGGTGGGCAGTAAAGTGGGCGATTCTCGTACATTTTTTTATTACAAATTTAAATTGCTCCTTGAAGTATTCAGAATTTCAGAAACAATTCCTAATATATTTTAAATACAGTTTAATTGCCTAAATATCAGGAATTATAAAAATTCTTACATTATTAAATGTAGGGAATATAAAACGTAGACCAATGTTATGGACAAATAAAAAATATTACAAAAAAGGAATACTTTAACTACATAAAATTCAGTTGATGAAACTGCCAATAAACGAAGTTAATGATGAAGTTCAGCCTAGTGAGTTTCGGTGTATAGTGAACAGTGGTATACATTACCAAATGCCATTATTTGTAAAGCAAAAGAAAATGTGCAATTACGCGCAACATGCGATTAAAATTGTGTAGCGAGAAAGACGTGTGGCGAATATATTATACAAGTTTTTTTATTTTCTCTTTTTTTCCTTTTGATGAGGTTTCTTTACTGCACAAAAAAGAGTACAAGTATGAAACAGGTAAAATATAATGATATGATACAATTCATTAAAATAACTGAGTTAGAAACTTAATAAAAATAGCACAAAGAAAAGAGGTCAAGATATATTAGTCATTATAAAATTTATTTTAATGAGTTAAAAGTTAAAAAAGAACAAAGACAATAACAACGAGAAAAGAATATATAGTCGGTCAAGACCGACTATATGATACCCGACACCATTGCGTATGAGCATAAAAATTCGGGAAGTGGATTTATATTAGACCTGTAGACCAACACTTTTACTAAATCTAAAATAAAGCATGCAAGTACAGAGTAATGGGTTAATAATAATTTTATGCATTATAGGGCGATTTCCGGAAGTGGGTTTATATGGGAGCTATGGTAAATTATGGACTGATTCTCATAAATTTTGGCAATGTTGTTTCTACTTAAATAAAACTTATTTGTGTCGACTATTAACTTTATACTATCTTTCGTATGGGATTTATGCACGTTAAAGTAATTTTCGGAAGGGGGGTTTATACGGGAGCTATGGTCAATCGTGGACCGATTTTAATAACATTTGGCACAAAGATTGGTATTTGCACAAAACTTTTTTGGACCGAATTTCATTAAAATATTCTTAATATTAAGACATTTTTAAGTGTGGAAACTCTATTTCGGGGGGACATTTGTATGGGGGGTAGGTGAAATAATGGACCGATCATAACCAATTTCAATGCTTCGTCCTTGTTTTATAAAAGTCCCACCTGCCAAATTTCATTCAATTATCTTCAAAATTGCGACCTGTACTTTGTGCACAAGGTTTACATGGACAGCCAGCCAACCGTCCAGCCAGACGGACGGACGGACAGACGGACATCGTTAGATCGATTTAAAAAGTGATTCTGAGTCGATTGGTATACTTTAAGGTGGGTGTTGGATAAATCATTCTATGCGTTACAAACATCACCACAAACACATAATACCCCAACCACCTATGGTGGTGTAGGGTATAAAAATTGCATATTCTTTTGCGCTTAAAAAACTTTGAAACCATTAAAATTGTTTAAAAGCTAGTTACTAAGAAATTTATGTATGATTTTAATCTCTTTTCAATGTAATTATTCTACTAAATATATTCGCCAACACTAAAAATAAAATTAAATCATTGATATCTTATCTTCTCATTTCTTTCTTAAATTACTATACCCACCATTAAACATTCTAATCTATCACTTCCTGTGAATATCTTTACATAATTTTGCGTGTGTCTAAGTATTTCAATTACAAAATATCTTTTGTTATTAACTCTAAAATTCCTCATCACTATTCGTTATTATATGTCATGCTATTGTGTTAAGCACTTACAATTGTTCTACACTAAACCGCTTATAATCTTTTCTACACATTTGTTTACACAATAGAATATTTAGGGGAAAATATGAATGAAATTGCGTTTTGCAACTATCGGCTGTGTAAATCTGCAACTTTAAAGCTTAATGAGTTTGAGGTTGTATAAGTTGAGAATGAGTAATGTTAATTAATTAAGCTAATTTAATGTTAAATCTAAACTATCAAATAGAGTAAGAGGGAGTTTGTTTTATATTACAGGTATTTATAACAGTAATAAACCCTTTAATGCCACTAAAGTTATTAAGGTATTCAAAGGAATTTAAAAGGATTTCCTTGATCTGAAAGGGGCAAATAGAAATTTGTTGAGGTTTGTAATGAGATTTTTAAAGCAAATAAATAGATAAAGAAAATACAAAAAGGAAATTCATGTGATATTTAATTAATGTGAGTAATGTGATTTTTAATTGAAATACTCTTTAGTGTTGGTCAGTTTGAAAAACAAAGAGAGATATAATAAAAAAAAAAAAACAACCACAATTAAGCACTTTGAATATTTAAAATGGCGCTGATAGCACAGAGGGAAACTTTAAAAAATTAGAGGGAAATTTAAAAATTGTTCACTCAATTCAATACAAAATATATTTAAAACTATTACATTTCATCGTTATGCCAGATGTACAGACAGGATTTCTTTATATTATATTTTATATAATTCTGGTTATATCATCCAACATTTCATTTATAATAGTCTTTTAATAAAGATATTTTTATTTCCATCACCATTTTACTTAGAAATCATCTTTAAGCTTCGACAAATATTCCACTAGAATTATTTGAATTAATTAAACTTTTTAGTTTAAAAATCTTATTGTAAGTCACATCTTGAGCCATATTCCTCTAAATTTCATAAATTTTTAAAGTAATTTAAGATGCGAATGAATAAAACTATGGAAAATATTCTCAAGATTATATGATATTCTTTGGAGAAGTTATTTCATAACATTTCAAAGAAAGTGGATACAATATCAAGTAGACTGATTAAATACACTACTGGCCTGTAGAGAAATCCTCCGTTAAACTATGGAAGATGGAAATCATTACTTTGATGTGCTGAATAACAATCTTATCTCAGTTTTTCACCAACATTTTTATACTCATAATCCACTCAGTGTGTAGCATGTCGAAATAATCATCTAAGATCCTATAGTAATATACTGGGGATGCCAACCGAGACAGGTTTCTACATTATATTTAGTCCAAAGAATAAGAATGACGTAGAATTGTTCACGATTCTATTCTTTTATTGTCGCATTTTCTGCCAGTTCGATTTTAAAAGTTTAAAAGATTATGTACAAATTTCCTCCTTACACTTACTCTTTACACGTTATTTTTCAACGATTTTATGAGAGTTAATTAAGATATTCTCGATTTTTTCAATTTTGAATACTCCTAGGGGCTATGTGTGACAAGTTAAGTCGTCAATGGGTTGAAAATGTGATGTGATGAAAAAGTTTCACTTTCAAGGAATAAGAATTTCCCAGAATTATTCGCTATATACAAATTTTATGCTATTTTGTTTACCTATGTGATTATCTAGTAAAAAAAATATATAAATATATATTAATAATTCCAATATTCAATTTACAATATAAATTATATTAACAAAAGTCACATAAATTCTACTGTAAAATTTTTATATAAAAACTTTCTCAATTTATTATTTAATTTAAAATTTTATATTACTATTTATACTTAAGCCAAATTTTATGACCAATTTTCATTTACATACACATTTATCAAGAAACAAATTTGACAAAATATTTACCTTAATTTTATGGCTTATTATCCTTAATAAGCAACCAGCCTAAAAAAGCTTTAACATTAATCCCAACCTCTAACAAATTTCTCAAAATTTATGTATTTCATTATGTATTCAATATTAAATGAACACAAATATACTGATACAGAAATATAAAAGTCTAACATACACAAACATTGTAACAAAACAAATCAGAACATTTTAATAACAATGAAGTGAAATATGATTTTATATCCTTTAATAATATGAGAAGACATTTAATAGGAAAGTAAACCAGCGAGAAAAGTTTGGTAAAAAAAATTTTAAAAATTCCAAATAACAGATAAAATTACAAGAAGATTATGCAGCATAATTAGTTTCAGGAAAGTATTTAGAGAATTATTATATTTTTAATCAGCCTACTATATAATATTTCCTTTCCACAAAACCACAAATTTTGCTGGGTTTACATTCCTACGAATATATTTACATGTATGTGTTTATAATACAATTTTTCAAACACTTAAACACATATATTCATACAATATATACACTCACGCATTATACATTACAACGAAGGTTATCACTAAAGAAATTACCATACAAATGTGTTTTACTTTCGTATTATGATTTCAATATAAACGTGTTATACTTAAAACATTCTATTGTATATTGTATTGTTGTTTTTATATAAAAAAAAATATTTATATTTACAACACACATACACATATTATTAAAATATTTTACAATATTTATTTTATGTTATACATTTTATTATTAATAATAAGTGTTTATTTAAGCTTCATGTGATTTTATACTCTGTTGCTGTTAGTGTTTTAAAATTTTGTATTCTTGTCATTGTCATATTGAATTGTAAATATTTATAGATTTTCTTAAGCTGGCATTATAATTTATAAAAGATTTTTCTTATTTTTCTAATTTTTACATATAAATTTGTTGTATATTGTCTTGGTTTTAGATATTTTTCTTCTGGTAATTGTATATGTATGTAACTAGAACAATAGACAAATATTATGGTCACGTAGTTTATTACAATTGTGTTTTGAATTCATATAAATGTGTGGATATGTTAACAGTTTTCTTTTGATAAAAGAATCTTATAAAAATTAATATGAAAATTGGTTTTTGATTTGTGTTAGAAAATATCCATATAAAAAAAACAAAAATTTGAAATAAGTTGATTTTATAAATATGTTAGTGTTATAATGGATTTATATTTTAAAGTAAATAAGTTAAAAAATATTATAATTATTTTCCAATAATAATCATAATATTTTAACAATACTTAACTAAATTCCATAATGTAGTTCTTAATTGGGTTGTACATTTTGTATTTGAAAACAAACTACGAATTTGTCTAATCCACTTTAAAGCTTATAAAAATCATTAAAATTAAAGTATTAAAAACTTTTTAAATAAATTATAAACCCGATGATCCGTATTATAGAAATTTTTCTCTTTGATCCTCTTTTGTTACAAAACTATTTCAAAATTAAGTTATATACGTTTTTGACTTTCAAAATCATTTGTTTATTTGGTTTATATAAGCCTGGGTTCTTTATTGCTATAATATGAAAAGTCAGTTTTAAACAAGTAAATGAAAAGCTTTCTTTATCATTATAGTAAGAAGATCTCTCTTAGATAATTAAGAAAAATTTGTATTAAGGAGTGAGATTGAAAAATCTTAAAACACGTTCTCTCTCTTAACTTTTTTCAGAAGCAACTTTTTTTTATCGTTATCTTTGAAAAATATGACAATTATTATTTTTAATGACAAACATGTTGATTTGTTGGGAGATAAAAATGAGTGACGAAAAAAAAGGACGTGCTACAATAATTAAAAATTAAAAAAATATTGGTCCTACAAAAAATTGGCCAAAGAATTAAAGGTCTGCCGTCAAACTGTTTCCAATGTTGCTAAACAATATCAGGAGAATTTGACTTTTGATAGGAAATCTGGTTCGAGAAGAAACAAAGGTCCACATGATATTGAAAAGGCCAAGATAATTGTAAATATATTTAAAATATATATTGTAAATATATAAAATTTCATAAAAGAAATACTCATTTTGCATCCCAGCAAAAACTTTGCTTTCCTGGTATTTTTTGTCTCAATAACTAGTAACTTTTGTTCGAGTTCTCCACAAATTCATGTACTTATTTTTAGACTCTAGGGATTCTTAAAAATATATAACTAAAAAAAAAAAAAAAAATTGCCGTTAGTGAGATTTGAACTTGGGACCATATTAACTATTTGTATTTAATGACTAACGTCTTACTCAATACACCATCTCGCACTTAATTTTCAAAATTACAAAACTTGTTTTAGCATAAAATATATTTTTAGACATTTTGTTAAAAAAAAATAACATCATCAGAATGGTGTTGAACCAGTAACCTTCTGGTTGATAATCTTGCGCTCTAGCCAACTGATCCATGTGATTGTAACCTACTCCGCTACTACACTATTAAGTACTTTTTTCATCAAAGAATGTTTGAAAAAAAGAGTATTCCTTTCATATGTCCACATATTTTTTGCCCGATTTGTCATCATGTCACTACGGTAAAAAAGTTCTGGAGTGGTACCAAAACAATAATATAGTTTTGTACCAAGAGAGGTCAATCCTCCATATTGTCCGGAGCCAAGACCAGTGAAGAGTTATTGGTTTTTACTGATTTTTACTTTTTAATATTTTTTAGGAAGAACACATATCAGGCTTTTCAGCATTTTGAGTTGGTTTATGTTGTGGATAAATACTAAAATCAAATTTTACAAAATTAAAAATTCACAATTTGTTTAGTTCTACTGTAATTTACTATTAAAAGAAAACTATTTTTTTAATAAAAACAAAAATTGAACAAAACTTAATCCTTTCATATACATACGTATATATTTATCAAAATTGCCCCCAAAAGTATGCTTCAAATTTAACATAAAACAAACAGAAGTGTCTTAAAAAATTAAAAAAAAAAAAAGCGAGAATGTTATATTCGGCTTGGTCGAGATAGTGGGTGACCAAGCACATTTTTTGTTTTCTAGTTTACATTGATCCTTGAACTATTTGTAAAAAATTTCGTTGACGTTTCCCCTTATATGGGAGGGGCGGTGAAGTAAGCGAATCATACCCATTTTTGGTTTCCAAGTTTATATCGACCCTCGAGCTATCTGTACAAAATTACGTTGTCGTACATGCTTTTGTTTAAAAGATATCAGCAGAAAAGTATAAAATGAAGCTACAATGGACACCCAGTGTTTCTAGTATTTTGCTAAAATATTTGAGCCAAACTTCGTCCCCCTAGGTGGTCCCGTTCGAGGAAAGCAAAGTTTTTGCTGACAGACAGACAGACAGACGGACGGACAGACGGACAGAAGGACAGACGGACAGACATAGCTAGATCGACTTAGAGTCTAACCAGGAATCAGAAAATATATACTATGGGGTCTTAAATGATTTGTTCGACATGTTAAGTACCGAATGACCATCTTCTTGATGGTGGGTATAAATAGTATATATTTAAGTAAATTTTTATTTATAATGGAATATAATGGTTATATGACCAAATTTATTTCAATCGATTTATGTTCTTTTTTAGAAGAAATTAAGTTTGTTTATTTTTCTATTCTAAAAGGGTGAAAAATACAAATGAATTCAGCTAATTGTAAACTTCCAACAGAAAATAATTCACTGCAAGTAAATATGTTTTCGAATGATGATAATTCATAATCCAAAGGATGCTTAAATCACTGTTGAAATCAGTAGAATGTTAGACATTGTTATACCCACCATAAAAAAATGGGGGGTATATTGATTTTGTCATTTCATGTGAAACATGTCGAAAGAATCATCTAAGACCCCACAAAGTATATATTTTCTGGGTCCTGGTTATATTCGGAGTCGATCTAGCTATGTTGATTTTTTTTTAATTTTTTTTTTTTTTTTGTTTTATATGTGACTGACTTTTCAGGGAAAATAAATTTGAGAGCATTCTCTAACAATTGTACCCTATTTATTTTATCATGATTTTATACGAAAGCTTTTAGCTAGCTATTCGTGTTTGTTATGATTAAAAATGAGAATATATGTGTATCAGTCTGTCCGTCTAAATGTCTGCTCGTCTGTATGTTGAAATTAATTTTTTGAAGACCATATTCCAATAAATACATTTTTCTTTCGACGCATATGTAACACATAGTCTCGAAAGTCATGGCATTAAAATTCAGCGAATTTTGTTCATGAAAGGCGGAGTTATAAACGATTTTCTAGAACAACCTCAAAAATTTTTCCAATTTTCTTTGCCCAAAATTTAATAATACTTTCTATTTCACATATAATAATATGTAAATATTTTTCTATTTAAAAGTTTAGATATTAAATAGTGCAGAGGAAGAGTTCTAGACTACAAACCGTTAAGTCCCGGTACTCCTTGAAAAATTTCAAGCTTAAAATAACTTATTCTAATCTAATTAAAAAAAATGTTAGTAGAAAACCTAAATTAAAATTTTGCATATGAGCTACTTTCCTAAGTCATATGCCCAATGATTTATCAGGAACTCTTTATGTTTATGTTTATTTCCAGATTAAAGCAAAAACTTTAATAAGAGATAATTCGAATATGTATATATTTTATATTATAAATATTTGTGAAGGGAATAAAATTCTCGGTACAGCTGGTTATGACACTTCCACTTGTTTCAATTAGTGTTGTCTTGATTTGGTATTGCTGTTGTTTCAACTTTAAAATATATTCATTTTTGATATAACATCCCAACATGGAAGAAGGGTATACAAGATTGGGCAATCTAACTTGGCCTTTTTAGGCGATTCTTCTTTATTTTGCGTTGTATAGGGATTATAAAAATGAAAAGAACTAGAACTAAGAAACCAGACCCGGCAACACAATTCTTCTGCTCTTAAACTTCCACTACTTCCAATATAAGTCTATTGAACTTGGAATACGACAACTTAACATAATTAAATTCACAACATTAAAACAACTCTTTTACGAAAATATGTCAGTCTTAATTTAACTATTCTATTTCCAACAATTATATCAATATCTTATCTCGCCTGGACAACAATCAAACACTTAAATTATACTACAACTCTATTTAGACCAAAAATTATAACATATCACATAATTGCAACAATATTTACCTATAATAATGTGATCAACGATAATAAAGTTAACACTTATGGCATTATTGTAAATTTAATTACAATTAACTGATTAATTCAACCTTATATATATAAAATCCAGCCATATATACCATTGTTGTAATTGTAGTCAACATAAATCGTTTAAACATAACACCACGCACTAACACTCATTTAAACAAACCAACAACACACACTAGCAAACATACAAATATATATAGTTTTACTTAAACATTTACATTTATGGGACTATATTTAACCACATAATTTTAATCAGTCATTTATAAATTACTATACTTATAGGAAAAAAAATCAAACTTCAATGTTAAGCGGTGGTAAAAATCAATGCTTTTTCTCAACACCGCTTTTTTTTTTTTTTGTTTTCTTATAGCTTACAATTGCTATGAACTAAGTAGTAAATGAGAAAATAAAATGATAAACAACAAATTGACTTACATGTATAAAATATTTATAAATCGTTTGTACGCATAATTAGCTTGTCATTAAATGTTGTGGTTTAATTTTCAACAAATTTTTTACAAAATGCCAAACAAAAATACCACCAACAATAATAGTGTCAATAATAATGTCAGATATAAACCAGATTATGATGACATATACACGTACGCACTTATACATATACGTTTACAAATAAACTTGCACGTATACATATAAATAATTATACGAGGGTTGTATTATCAAAGCTCACACAATTTTCCAATATATATATACATCTCTAAATATAACCCTCGTCACAACAATCATACGCACTATTACACTTACATGCTTCATATATTTAAACAAACAAATACATACACTCATATACACAGACAATTGAGTGAAGGTATACAAAAAAACAACAACCAACTGAACGAAAACAAAAAAACCCACAAAAAAAAAAGAATCAAAACCAATATTGGTGTTGTATACAACAAAAATAACAACAACGACTTCATCATCCAAAAAACACACATCATCATTACCAATACAGCCATAAATACACTCACACAGCTGTACTTTTCCACACATACACACTGAAAACACATGTGCCTACATACCATATAATGGTTTTTCGTATTCATGTTAACATTATTTTTGTTATTGGCGGTAGTCCTAGCGGCCAATATTATTGATATGTTACGCATACGCAACCAATGATTGTATTTTACAATCTGCATACCATTACAGTCACATGCACACATACATCATCGATAACAACATTTATAGTATAAATGTCATCAATACGATTGTTGTTACACTGTATGCATACATAACGTATACATAACAAAAGGATATGAAGGATACGTTTGTTGTTATTGACTGCGTAAGAGTATGATTGCCGCTTCTTTAATGTAAACATCTGTGTATATGTATGTTTTGCGTTATTGTGTAAATGAGTGTGTGAGTTTATAATTGGCATACGTGTTGATGATGACAAGACAAGGTTGCAAAACTTGTTGACATGTTATTGCAAAAAATAAGAAAACATTTCATGGAAATACATCATGAATTCTTTTATGATTAATAAGGTTATAAAAATGCATTTTTGAGGAAAAGTAGCCGGAGGAATACTTAAAGATATTTCGAGATAAACACTTTAACTTTAAAACTTCTCAATTTTTAGTAATAAATTTTATTTAAAAATATGATGATAAATTATAATTAAATTAATGATCTTAAGTTATATTAAGTTGGCATTATTCAGAACATGATAAAATGGCAGCCATTTTAAAGGTGTGCTCTTAATGTAAATTTATTAAACTGTCTTATAGATATACACACATTTTTTCTTCAATGGACCGTGTTTTTTGACAATTAATAACTGGCCTTAATAATTGTCTAAGGCCAATTACACTGGCCAACAAAAAAAAAAAACTTTTTTTTCGTGCTCCTTCAAAAAAAATAAAAATATGTGGGCTAGATGAAATTCCGCATGCTAAACTCGAATCTGCTTTCAGTTTTCTCCCATCAGGTCGAGATTTTTTTGTTTGTGTGTCTAATATTAATAATAAGCCGATTACTCGAGTATATTTCATTATAACTCGAGAACGGTAAGCACGATTTATATAAATAATACACCAAATAATACTAAAAAATTTTTATCCACTGAATAGTTTTGAAGATATTTCGAAAAAATTTCCGAAAAAAAGTTTTTTCAATCTAAATTTAAGGTTTCTTTTTTTTTATTAAAACATCTTTTTAAAAGTGAAAAAATCAAAAATATTTCAGTTTATCATCTTTATCTCAAAGCTGGCACAACTATAAGTAAATAAAGCCACGTATCATAAAAATTTATGCACAAATCATGATTGGATTCACAGTTAAGCCGGCAAAAAAAGATTTTTTTTTTTTATCTTAAATAAAAAAAAAATGGTGGATTAGATAAAATTTAATGTGCTAAATAAGAATCAGCTTTTACTTTCTTTCTATCACGTATTGATTTTTTTTATGGCATGACTACTATGACCCCGCCTTTAGGCAACCACATTTGTATAACTCGAAAACTGTTTGTCCAATTAAGATAAAATTGTCTTTGAGCAGAATTTGCATAATTTTTTTATTCAGTTAATATTTCCGTAGTTATTTGGTAATTAGTAGCGAATTTTTTTTTTTTTTTTTTTTTTTTTATCGCGAAAATTTTGATCCATAACTCTGAAATTCTTAAGCGAATAAAAAATATTGTTGACATATCTTGCAAGACAATTTTCGTATGCATCTTTTGATGTATCACTTATCAAAATCGTGAAAACGGTTCTTGAGTTATAGTCTAAATTTAACAAACTTTTCTCGAATTTTGTGTGTGACCACTGTATAAGGTGATGATATTAGTCATGCACCTAAAAAAAAAATCAGTAAGTGATAGAAAAAAAGTGAATGCAGATTCTTGTTTAACTCGTCAAAATCCACATAGTCAACCTATTTTTGTTCCAAGAAAAAATATTTTTTTTATTTTTTTTGCCCACCACTGTATTTCTACGCAATTGTATGTAACATGTGTATTTTTACTTAACTGTGAATTAAATCACGATTTGTGCATCAATTTTGAAGATACATACCTTATTTTGTTCGCAGTATTACCGGCTTTAATATAAAGGTGATAAACTGTAATAAATTATTTCTCTTGGACATTTATTTCAAAATAGCTTCGAAACTATTGAGCACATAAAAAAATTAAGTTTGGATGATTTGAAGATATTTTTAGTATGCATCTTTTGGTGTATCACTTATGTCAATCGTACACACTGTTCTTGAGTTATGAGGAAATATACTAGAGTTATGGCCTTACTATGGGCGAAATATTAGACATTCCTATAAAAAAATCCAGACCTGATGGAAAAAAACTGAAAGCAGATTCATGTTTAGCACATCAAAATACATCAAGTTCAACTATTCGTCTATGGGGGAGGATTTTTTTTTTTTTTTTTGTTGACCAGTGTTATTAAGACCAGTTAATAATAAAATTAATTAGCCTGGACCGAATCTTATTATGTAACCGAGTCTGGGACACGTGTTACAAGACCGTAGAGCTACGCTATATATAGGTTAGGGGATCACTTATTCTGGTTTTATTAGCCGATGCTTCTATTCTCTTTTATAGTTTTTGAAAACTATTGAAATATTTAGTTGTATATGATATTTTTTTTATATAACTCTATTAACAAAATTAAAGCACAATATAAATTTCAAACTCTAGATGTTATCACATTGAAGATGGACAATTAAAACAACGACGCATTTTAAAGTTTTCTTTATAATCAATTTTGTAAATCTAGAAATTTCTTAAATACTGTGAAAAAAGGTAAAAAAGATAACAAAAGCGATTGCAAAAGAATAGTATTAAATCGAATACAAATAGTTATTACTAGTAATATGAAAATCGCGAAAATGAAGTTTGACTATTTGGTAATTTGCTACTTTATATAAGGAGTAATACTATATGTTTTTAGGATATCCTATCAGTACAATTTGTAGAACTACATGAAAATTACATAAAAACTTCTCATAATATTTGATAAGCTATCTATAATTATTCATTTTAATTATATTTACTAATTCATGATGATATTTTGCTAATTTCATGATAGCGATTAAAGCTATTCAACCAGGAAACCTACCCCTTAAAAATGATAATGCAGTGCATACTTTTTTTTAGCCACTCACCGATCCACAATGGGGTAAAAGGAGTCGAAAATGGCGATTAATTCAGGGAAAGGTGATATCAATATTTTAATAATTACGTTTTATTTTTTTTATTCTATCCGTCCGTCTATACACTAGAGTCAAATGGGTCGAAAATAATGCATAATTCAGAGAGGGGTGGTATCAACACATTATTAATCACGTTTAATTTCTCTATTTATTAGTAAGTAAAAGAAGTATGTTTTTAGAATTATAAGATGTTTTTTGGCTCAATAGTAATGTCCGTCCTTCCGTCTATATATTTGGGTTAAATGAGACGAAATTGACGCTTAATTCAGGAAAAAGTGATATCCAAATTTGTATGATCATGTTTTATTTTTTTTTTATTTATTAGTTGGTAAAAAAAATACACTTTTAGAATCCTAAAATATTTTTCGGCGGCATAGCAATGTCCGTCCGTCTGTCTATACATTTGGGTTAAGTGAGTCGAAAATGCCAGTTAATTCAGGGAAAGGCGATATACAAATTTTAATACTTATGTTTTGTTTTTATATTAATCAAAAAGTAGAAAAAAAAATATTTTTCGAATTTTAAGATTTTTTTGAGAGAATTCTAATGTCCGTCCATCTGTCCATCTGTTTGTTAATTTTTGCAAACTTTCCAATTCAAAATCGTTTAACTTTTGACTCAATAGATGCGTATATTGGATCCTGCTTCTAAACTCATAATGGTACTGTGGTCTGCTACGCCTAGGTGTAATCCTATGCAAATATACTTGGGTTTTTTAAAAAAAAAAAAAAATATATATTTTCTCAAATCGGGCTATATATGCGCACAATTTTTTTTATAATAATAAAGTGGACAATATATGCTATTTTTCAGAAAATTTTCAGAACAAACATCCTGTAACATTTTAATTTGCATTCCATGAAAGTTGAAAATTAAAGTATTTTAGGACAATTTTCAAAAAAAAAATAACAAAAATATTAGGACATAATATATTTTACAAATATTTGAAGAAAAGTACACTTAAATATCTGAAGTTGATGGTTTCATTTTCAATTTTTACTTTTTTTTAACTTTCTATTTAAAATAATTACACTGAAAGCTGATGACCACTGAATTTTTTACTATTTTTCAAAAATGTAAAAAAATTCCTAACTTTGACAGCGCATTTTAAGAAAACAGCACAACTTAGCTTAAAGATTTTAATTGATATTGATACATATTTTTTTTTTTTTTTTTTTGTTTTTTTTTTTTATTCGGCACCCAACTTTATTACAAATCTTTAAATTTTTAAATTCAATTAAGATCTGTTAAAAACGATAATAAGTATTAAGAATAAAATAACAAAAGTTACTAAACAAGAAATTAAAATTTTGTGTTAAACAAAAGTTAAATTTACTATTTATAACAGAAAAACCTCATAACTAAATCAAAACATGATTTTAAAGTGAATTTTTCTCTTATAATATAAGCTTTTATGTCTAATCTATGTTAATTAATGGTCATTTACAAAGTTCTCGTTATTTTATTTCAGCGAAATAATAATGTCGAAACAAAGATCCAAACATAATTTGGAATTGCCTGTGACTGAAGTTTACATACAAAAACACCCAGAACTAATATTGGAATTTAATTACACTATGCAACAGTATCTTGGGGAGGAATCACTCCATCTGCAATTGATAGCTCTTGATATGTGTAGTAAACCCTCCAAAGGATTTTTCGCTGGTAGGTAAAATTTTTGTTTTATGACCAGCTAAACTTTTCAATTTTTGCGTAAAGGTAGTCTCAGATAAATGGAAAAAAATAATATAAATATAGTTCTAAGCTAAAATATTTTTGCATAAATATCTCTCGTTGACAAAAAAATCTTCCCCCAAAGACGAATAAATGAACTTGATACATTTTGATGTGCTAAACTCGAATCTGCTTTTATGAAATATTTTTGATTTTTTCACTTTTAAAAAGAAGTTTTAGTAAAAAAAAAGAAATCATAAATTTAATATGAAAAAATTTTTTGTGGCCACTTATTTCGAAATAACTTCAAAACTATTAAACGGATAAAAATTTGTTAGTAGAACGACTTAAAGCCAATTTTATTCCACATATTTTGGTGTATTATTTATATAAATACCGTTCTCGAGTTATAATGAAATATACTCGAGTAATTGGCTTATTTAGGGCGCAATATTATACAAGCCCATAAAAAAATATCGACCTGATGGGAAAAAACTGAAAGCAGATTTGGATTTAACATACGGAATTCCATCTAGTCCACAAATTTCTTTTTTTAAAGTAGCCCGAAAAATTTTTTTGTCGACCAGTGTATTTAGAGGATTTAAAGGGGAATATTTCATTAGAACTTTCAATTCATTTACCTTACCTTATAAGGGATAATTTTTAGTCCTTTTTCAGGAAATGAAATGAAATGAAATGAAAGTCAATTAAAACTTGGGTTTAATAGGATGAAATGTTCTACAGATATTATCTTCGTCAAATTTTACTAGGGGTCTCCAAATGTAAAACTTCATCCAATTTATCATATGTTGTTAAAAAAAGAAAACTATAACTTAAAATTTCTGTAGAAAATTGTCGATAAATTAAAATTTTTATTGAAAATTTATCGATAACTTAAAATTTCTATAGAAAATGTATCGATAACAAAAAATGTCTATGGAAAAATTATAGAAAACATTAAATTTCTATAGAAAATTTATCGATAACACAAATGTTATTTATCGATAACATAAAATTTCTATAGAAAATTTATCGATCTTAAATTTTTTACAGAAAATTTATCGATAACTTAAATTTTTTTTAGAAAATTTATCGATAACTAAATTTTTTTATAGAAAATTTATCAATAACTTAATTTTTTTATAGAAAATTTATCAATAACTTAATTTTTTTATAGAAAATTTATCGATAACTTAAATTTTCTGTAGAAAATTTATCGATAACTTAAATTTTTATATTAAAAATTTAACGAAAACTTAAATTTTCTGTAGAAAATTTATCGACAACTTAAATTTGTATAGAAAGTTTACCGAAATCATAAATTTATCGATAACTTAAATTTTTATGAAAAATTTATAGGCAACTTAAATTTTTTGTAGAAAATTTATCAATAACTTAAATTTTTGTAGAAAATTTATCGATAACTTACGTTTTTTATCGAAAATTTAACGACAACTTAAAATTTCTGTAGAAAATTTATCAATAACTTCAACTTTTTATAGAAAATTTATCGATAACTTAACTTTTTTGTAGAAAATGTATCGATAACTTAAATTTTTCGTAGAAAATTTATCGATAACTTAAATTTTTTGTAGAAAATATATCGGCAACTTAAATTTTTTGTAGAAAATTTATCGATAACTTAAATTGTTATCCAAAATTTATCGGCAACTTAAATTTTCTATAGAAAATTTATTTATTTATTATTTTATTTATCGATAACTTAAATTTGTCAAAATTCATCGAAAACTTTAACTTATAATAAAAAATTTATCGATAACATAAATTTATATAGAAAATTTTTCGATACCTAAAATTTTTTATAGAAAACTTATCGATAAATTAAATTTTTTATAAAAAAACTAAAATTTTTTACAAAAAATTTATCGATGACTTAAATTTTATATAGAAAATTCATCGATAACATAAAACTTCTATGGAAAATTTATCGATAATATAAAATTTCTTAGAAAATTTATCGATAACGATAACTTAAAATTTTTAAAAGAAAATTTGTTGATGACTAAACTTTTTAAGAAAATTTATCGATCTTAATTTTTTTTTAGAAAACTTATCGAAAACTTAAATTTCTTATAAAAAATTTATCGATAACTTAAATTCTTTATAGAAAATTTATCGATGTTTTTTATAGAAAATTTATCGATAACTTAAACATTTTATAGAAAATTTATCGATATTAAATTTTTTTATAGAAAATTTATCGATAACTTAAAATTTCTATCGAAAGTTTATTGGTAACTAAAAATTTCTATAGAAAATTTATCGATAAATTTAATTTTTTATAGAAAAAAATCTTAAATTTTTAATAAAAATTTTTATAACTTAAATTTTTATGGAAAATTTATCGATAACTTAAATTTTTATGGAAGATTTATCAATAACTTAAATTTTTTATAGAAAATTCATCAATAATTTATATTTTTTATAGAAAATTTATCGTTAAATTAAATTCTTTACAGAAAATTCATCGACAACTAAAATTTTTTGCAGACAATTTAAATTTTTTATAGAAAATTCAAATTTTTAATAAAAAATGTATCGATAACTTCAAATATTAATAGAATGTCTTTCGATAACTTACATTTTTCATGAAAAATTTGTCAATAGCTTTAATTTTTTATAGAAAATTTATCGATAACAAATTTTTTATACAAATTTTATTGACAACATAAATTTGTTTGTAGAAAATTTATCGATAAGTTAAATTCTTTATAGAAAATTTATCGATAATTTAAATTTTTTATAGAGTTTATCGATAACTCGATAAAAATTTGTTTAAGGAAATTTATCAATAGCATTAATTTTTTATAGAAAATTAATCGATAACAATTTTTATATAGAAAATCTTTCAATAAATTTATTTTTTACTTAAATTTTTTATAAAAAAGTTCTCGTTGACTTAAATCTTCTTTAAAAATTTTAAATAACTTTAATTTTTCACAGAATATTTATCAAAAACTTAGACTTTATATGGAAAATTTATCTATAGTTTTAATTTTATATAGAAATTTCATCGATAATTTAATTCTAGAGTTTAATTTAAAATTAAAATTTTCTGTGGAACATTTTTTCGTTAACATTCAATATATTTTCTTTGTAGTATAATTCAAAAGAAATTTTTTCTTTACAGCTAGTTCAGTGTTCAGAGCAAATTTTCTTGTAAACATGAAAATGCGAAATATTCTTGCTTTTTATTGTAATCCAACTACCTGTTGGATTACAATGTATATTGCGTTTGCAATTCTGACATTTAAACAACTGAGAATTGTTAACGCACGACAGCTGCTATTTTAATTGCAAAACAATATTGCAGCTTATTCGAAATAATTTTTATTGCACCTGCTTATGAGAAAATTATCGATAAGTATATTAATTTTTTGGTAGAAAATTTTCTATTAAAGAATATTTTGTTAGTTAAAGTTTTATGTTAAAAAATTCTCGTAACATTTAAATTTAAAAGACCTTCCCTATATGACTTAAAATGTTTGTATAATTAAAGAATAAACTTCCCTTCTTTACTCGTGAGCTAATAATTCTAATCAAATTCTCTTTAAAAATCCAATTATATTCATATTCAATTAACATTTCTACTGTATTCTTTCATTAAACATTCCCCTTTATATTGAACTTTTCTTGGTTTAATAACCTGCTAAAACTTTCTGAAGGAAATTATTTTTTTAGCTACGAAAAATCAAATCTTTTTATCACTTTATATAACAACTATATTATTTATATCCGCTTATTGCAAAATCTCTTTAAAAAAAATAGGTCTTATGTAAACATTACAATTTCTGCTAAATTCTATTTACATAACTCTATTTTTACAATTTTTGTTTTTTCTTTTATAAAAAAAAGCCAGCTAATTTTGTACAGTTTTTCCGCTTGTTCCTTTTTTTTTCTACTTTTTTCTCATTTCAATTTAATTTAATATAGTGCACCATCATGAGCCAGTGTTCACGTAATTTCTATGGAGCTCACATTCACACATAAAAAGGCCAAAAAGAACCAACAAAACTAGAAAAAACAAAATTAAAAATGCTGGAAAAAGGCAACTAAATGTTCTACTCTCTAATGGTTTAAAAAAAAATTAACTGAACTGTTTATTTGTATGAGAAAATTTTACATTTAAATGGAAGTTGGCTTGAATTTATAAACTAAAAAGCAAAAAAAAAAAAAAAAACCTGGAAAAAACATTAAAAATCCACCAAGTTTTGATATCATTACCTTGATTAGTTAGTCAGTCCGTCATTTTATGTTTGAAAAGAATGACTAAATATGAATGTGAATCAGCGTGAGTGTAAGTGTAAGCGCTGTGGTGTGTGTGGTTTGGAACAAACAAAAAAATGCAATGTTGTAGACAGAAAAAGAAAAAGTTTTTAATTTTGTTTGTGGTCTTTTTAGTTAAGGGAGTTTTAGAGTTTCTCTGGTTGTTCTTATTTTCTAAGGTCAATGTAAATATTTTAATAAGGTTTTTTTTTATAGAGTTGGGACATTTTTAAAGTTAAGATTTTAATAAATTTATTAGGAAATATTGAAAATGGAAAGGAGATATAGAAAGTCAGTAAAATTTACTAAATTAAACATTTTAAATATACTTATTTTAAAACTATGCAGTTGGCGTATACGTAATATTTAATTTATTTTAAATAATAATAATAATAATAATAATAATAATAATAATACTTATACGCTCAAGTGTTTTTAAGACAGAGTTATTAAACTTTAAATTTCCTCCTTTTTAATGCAGGCATTATAAAAACAACCATTGCCAATTATCTGACTGACACAAATCTTTTAATAAACTCTAACAAAGTTTCAAGCGAAAACAGTTTGAAAATGAAAAACTAAAAACACTACAGAAAAACTTTTCAAAGTTTATTCTTACAAAGTGTGCAGTTTAACACACAGTTTTACATGATTGTTAAACAATATTGTTGGGTAATTAGTTAACAATTTAGCAAGGAAAAGCTCCAGTAAATGGTAGAATTTTTTTCAACCATTAGTCTTTTAATTGGCGTGTTTAAATAATATTAAAAGATAGAATATTTAAGACAAAAAATAACAACTAAATAAAAAATACAAAAATGTACATATTCAGTTTTAAACAAATTTTTTTTAAAATTTTAAACTATTCTTAAAACTTAAACACTTTATTTTAAATTTAATTTGACATGAAACCCCTCTACTCTTTTTTCGCCTCTAATTAAATTATATGTCCCATAAAGAAACAATTTCTTTTATGTATTTTTCTTGAGTTTATTTCCTTTTTTCTATCAATTCCAGAACAAAATCCTTACTTTTTTATTTAACACATGCCTTATTTTCAAACAATCATATGTCAGACGTGCGTTAACAATTGACTCAATTACTATATATATTTTATTTGTTTAACTTTATTTTCTATCCAACTGACACAATTACCGACACTAGCAAGACAAAAAGACAAAAGAACACACTACCAAACATTACCAGCTTCAGGCCAATAATAAGTATTTAGAGAGATTGTAATAGAAGTAGCAAAAATAATCTTGCTTGAACTATATATAAAACCATAAAAACTCTTGAAAATATAAAAACGAAAAAAAAAACAACTGACAAATTTGTTGGGAAATAGATAAAAAAAAGGAAAGGAAATCACGCATACAAGTGTTAAACATCCTTTCTTCGTCTGTATGTTATTAAGTACCCTACAATAAGTTAATAAGAACAATAAGTGGTAGATGTAATAAAGACAGAACAAGAGATGATTATATTTAATTCGCAGCTACATTTTCAAATTCTACGATTAATAAAAAAAAAAAATATCAGTTATTGTAAAAATATATAATGTACAAAACAGATCCGAATTAGCTCTCTGTTGGAATGTCATTCAGCACAATATGACATTGAAGATAACTAAAATAACTACCAGATTGCCACTGAAAGAAACGGCTGCATGTAATGTCATTTAAACTCTCTTGGTTACTGAACTGAATAGGACTTAATAATTATCATGGAGGTGGCGTTTGCTACTTGAAATATAACTAAAATTCTACGACTTTCTTTGGCGATAAAATCAACGAAGACTCTGTTATCCCTTGATAAAACTCAATTAAGTTTCTCTATTGTATACCTAAAAGGCGCCGTTTTATTGAATGTATATGGAAACGTTTGAGTTACACTAATAAAAGCTACTGTGAAAATAGGAAAATGAAGAAATGTGTACAGTATATTGAAGAACTATTTCGATATATAAAATAATAATAACTCAGTTAGATTTGGATAAGAAGTTTTTCCTTGATCTCTAAAAAAATAAAAAGATGTTAAATTTTTTCCGAATTTGATCGCTATAGATGATATTTATATTATTGAGTGTATTAATTCCCATCGTTTTATATAAGATTTTGTTAATAGTATGTTTTCCAAGTGGTTTTGACAATTACGCCATGTAAAAGTTCTGTTATAAAGTTTTCTTATACAGTATGTATCATTCTGTTGAAACGTATATAATACAGATTTTAAGAAAAGTTTGACACCAAAAAATTTTAAATTGCAGAAAGTTTTACTTCAATATTATTGCTTTAAGAAAACCGCTGCACATTGGGGTACAAGAGGTCGAAAATAACAATTAATTCAGGGTAAGGTAATATCAATATTTTAATGATCACGTTTTATTTTTTTTTATTGATTATTAAGTAAAAAAATCAGTTTTAGAATTTAACGATTTTTTTTTTTTTTGGCAGCCGATTAGAAGTTACAGATTTATTTCGATTCTGCCCCACTGTTTGATAAAGCAAAGAAAATGTATGAACTTAGGCTGTTTTTTGTATGTAATATATGAGAGTTTTTTCGAAAAAAAAATTTTTTTCAGTACCCCAACCAAAGCTTGGGAAATTAGTATTACTTGCTACGTTATAAGAAGTTTGTAAACTTCTTTCTTATTATTATATAAATTAATATATAATATCTTTTATTTTTGTTTAACACAATAATGATCCTTCCGCAGGTTCACTTACGGAAACCTTGTTACGACTTTTTTTTTACTTCCTCTAAATAATCAAGTTCGCTTAACTTTTGCGAAACATCCGTAACACACAAAGGTTACAGAGATCACGTCCGAAGGCCTCACTAAATAATTCAATCGGTAGTAGCTACGGGCGGTGTGTACAAAGGGCAGGGACTTAATCAATACGGGTTAAAGACTCACACTTACTGGGAATTCCAAGTTCATGTGAACAGTTTCAGTTCACAATCCCAAGCATGAAAGTGGTTCAACGGATAACCCAGACCTCTCGGTCTAGGAAATACATGTTGATATTTTCATTGTAGCGTGTGTGCAGACCAGGACATCTAAAGGCATCACAGACCTCGCAGCAAAAATTTTTTAGGGACTGGTAAGCAGTGCAAAATTATTCATGCCTGCCGATAGCACATCATTGATGCGCATTTGAGTAAGCTATAAAAGGAAGCGAGAAATTTACATTGGGCTCATATTTTTTTTTTTACCGAATTACAACCTGCATCTTCTCTCGCTTACGTGGATGCAGGATTGTAAGCGAATGACTTTCTCACGAACTAAAATTATGCCTTCTTGAAGCAGGTTGGTAAGGGAGAGTTCTCTCTCAGACCAACAGGTACGGCTCCACTTTCATAAACACATTCAAACACTCACACACTTTACTGCGCTCATGAATGAGGCTACAAAAGCTTCAAAACCATAATCCTGAAAGCATGTATTTAATATATTTGAGTCTTGTTCATTATGGGAATTAACCAGACAAATCACTCCACGAACTAAGAACGGTCATGCACCACCACCCATATATTTGAGAAAGAGCTATCAATCTCTCTTACACATTTATGTTCGGATCTGTTAAGTTTTCCCTTATTAAGTCAAATTAAGCCGCAGACTCTACTCCTGGTGGTGCCCCTTTCAATTCCTTTAAGTTTCAGCTTTGCAATCATACTTCACCCGGAGCCCAAAAGCTTTGGTTTCCCGGGAAGCGACTGGCATCGTTTATGGTTAGAACTAGGGCGGTATTTAATCGCCTTCGAACCTCTAACTTTTCTTCTTTATTAATGAAAACATCTGTAGCAAATGCTTTCGCTTAAGTTAGTCTTACAACGGTCCAAGAATTTCACCTCTCGCGTCATAATACTAATGCCCCCAAACAGCTTCTATTAATCATTACCTCTTGAACTAAAAACCAATGGAAGTAGAACAGAGTTCTTATTTCATTATTCCATGCACAAAATATTCAGGCATTTGGAACCTGCTTTAAGCACTCCAATTTGTTTAAAGTAATTGTACCGACCCACAACAACACTCGAAGAAGAGCAATGAAGCAGGTTTAAATAGGAGGAATATGCATAAATACAAGTATTTAATATATATAAGAACTCCACCGGTAATACGCTTACATACATAAGATAGAGTACAAACTACAATTATAGTTGTACTACCCGAATGAAGGACAAATTTAACTACGACCGTTTTAACCACAACAACTTTAATATACGCTATTGGAGCTGGAGTTACCTTGTTAAAGGATTTAAAGTGTACTCATTTCAATTATAGGGCCTCTACTATGAGTCCTGTATTGATATTTTTCGTTACTACCATTATATTAAAGTTGAAAATATATACTATTTTTCAGAAAATTTTCAGAACAAATATCTTGTAACATTTTAAGTTACATTCCATGAAAATTTAAAATTAGTGTATTTTAGAACAATTAAAAAAAAAAAATAAAATTAACAAAAATATTAGGACAAAATATAATTTACAAATACTTGAGGAAAAGTACACTTAAATATCTGAAGTTAATGATTCCATTTCAAATTTTTACTTTAAAAGACCCTTTATTTAAAATAAATACACTTAAATTTTATGAAAATTTAATTTTTTACTCTTTTTTTATTTTTAATGTAAAAAAAAAATGTTTAACTTTGACAGCTCCTTATGAGCAAACAACACAACCTAGCTTAAAGATTTTAATTTATATTGATATACAATTTTGTTTATTTTTATTTGTTACCCAACTTTATTACAAAATTTTAAATTTCAAAATTCAATTAATAGCCACTTTTGACATAATTTACTCCAACGTGCGCTGTGGAAAATCATCCGATTTTGATTGAAGTTTATGATGATTTTGCTTTAGCTAAAGTAAGTTTTTGTGAGAGATTTAAACGATTTTATTCTGGCAATTTCGAAGAAGATGAGCAATTAGAGAGTTCACTGGATTAAGATTCGCGCGCTAAATGCAAAAAAAAACTCTTCTAAAATAATTTTTAATTTAAAGAATTGGATTCTTCAAAAAGCATGTAAATTGGGAATCACACGAACCAAAAGCCAAAATAATTTGGTGTGGCAATTTTATATGTTTGAAATCCTGATTCAGTAACGAAAGAATAACCAATAACTTTTGCAAAATTTCGTATTAGGTATGTAGGGTATTATGTTTTCTGAATGTGAATTATCTACACTTAGCCCAATTCTTTTTAAAATTATCTTGCATAAAAGTATAAAATCTTTAATTGATTTAAAATAAAAAGAAGGAAACTCTTGGATTTCTGTTGCCTTTAACCCTCTCTTATTTAAAACGAATCAAAGCCATTAACAAATGTATGAATACTTCATAAAAAAAAACATAATTTTGCCAACATATATTTATTTTGTACTAATCCAGTAGTGAAAATTTATAGCCTTCAAGAGCCGAGTGTCATTCGTCACACTTATATGCACAACATCAACAATTTAAATAGAGCAGGTTTAAATTTTAAAAAAGGCATACCAATATATTTAAATATCCTCTCTTTGTTTCGATCTATGATCAAAAGCAAAAGCTCTTGGACTCTTTTTAAAACATTCTTTATAATTTTGACAATACGAAGCTACGAATTTAGAGAAAGAAGTATAAAGTGATGATATAAGCTGATTTTGCAAATCTACAATCTACAACAAGCGGGAATGTTATATTCGGCCCGGCCGAATCTATATACCTACTATCAACTTTTTCAAATTTTACGTTATATGGGAGGGGGCGGTAAAGTGGGCAGTAAAGTGTGCAGACCAAGCCCATTTTTGGTTTCCGAGTTTACATTGGTCATTGTACTATTTGAACACAATTTCACCTTATATGGGAGGTGGGCGGTAAAGTGGGCGGACCACGCCCATTTTTGGTTTTCGAGTTTATATCGACCCCCGAACTATACGTACAAAATTTCGTTGTCGTACATGCTTTTATTGAAGAAATATCAGCAGAAAAGTACGAAACGGACACCCTGTGTTTCTAGTTTTTATCCCATAACTTTTTTGTTTATTAACCGATTTTTCCCATTTTCAATACCAAACAAAACTTATATAAGATAAATATTTGTGACAAATTTCATCTCCCTGTTCGAGCCCTATCCTGCATTCAACAGACAGACAGACGGACAGACTTATAGACGGATAGATGGATAGACGGACAGACGGACGGACATAGCTAGATCGATTCAGAATCTATCGAGGACAAAGAAAATATATACTTTGTGGGGTCTTAGATTATTATTTCGACATATTATACACGGAATGACAAAATCAATATACCCCCATCTTTTTGATGGTGGGTATAAAAAAGAAGTTAGGAAATTTATTTCACTCTTATATAAATTCCACCTCGATTCTCAAACTGGTATGAAGTCCTTTAATTAAAAAATTATAACAGGTATAATAGGTTTAAAAATACCCGTTCTTATCTGGTGTTCAAACTCAAAGTGTATCATCTGGTAAAATGAGACTAGCAGTTTTTGGTGAGGGTGTAACGTATTGGTTGTGGTTTCATCAAAATTTCATTCGATATGGTCGCCAAATATAATGCAGAAGATTGAACATGGCTCTATAGAAATTATTATTAGAGCTGATCATAAACATTTTTTTAAAATATTTCTTTAAACCAAAATAATGTTCTATTATCCTGGTTTAGATCAATTAAAGTATTTACACTAATTCTGTTTAGGTTTTAACAAACCAAAATTCACGAAAACACCACGAATGCTGATGAAGTGTGTAGCAACACGGAAAATACGCACTTCACTCTGCTAGTGTCTAATTATAGTCCACAAACTCTGATATACAGCCAGACTATTTTAGTTAACTTGGAAACCTGTTATGAAGGGTCTAAAAGGAGCTAAAACAAGTTATTTTACAATCGAACTCGACACCCAAAAAATTATATCTTAGTTTCAAAACGAAACTGTGAATTCCAACTATTATCAAGACAATAATGAAAAATCAATGATCCTAAGGTATAATAAAAATAATTAATCTCATTCAAATGAAATAACTAAATATAAAATAAAACGAACTTTTGACCTAAACTAAATTAAAAATTCAAGCATTCTAATTTTGTGTAGAGCTCTCCTTAACAGTTTCAAACCTCTTTAACTGGATTCCTATAAAAACCAGCTTGTTAACCCATGTCATACTTATATAACCCATATCGTTGTCTCTTTTTTTGTACATTTTTTCCATAAGAAAACATTTGTTTACAAACATACTCTGTATGTGTATTAGTGTTCTTCTTCGACTACACTTGACTAAACTTCAAGAGTTTTTTTTTTTATCCTTAAGCATCTAAAAGATTTGTTAACACAGATTTTTACACCATTTATTTTCATTGTCTAAGAAAAGGAAATAAAAATCTAAAAAGAAAAAAAATTAGGGAAAACGACTTTAGGAAAAAAAGAAATTCTAACAAATTTTTGTGTGTTAAACAATCTTGTTAACATGACTTTATGGTATAAAGTTTATATTTTATATATATTTTTTCTACTATATGATTTCTTTTTATATTTTGAGAGGCTTATAAAAATGAAAACAATTTCATTTGTTATAAAAATATTTATCCTTTAGCAGGAAATATACAATTTAATAAAGTTTATGAGGAGAAAATATTAAATGTTTAGACATATCATTTGGCGTGTGTTTAATAAGCCATAATAATTTAATTTTGAGATAAAAAGAATTAAGACAAAAAGTTAACATTTTTGTATACTAAAGATATAAATTCCAAAAAAAAAAAAAAAAAAAATCAAAAGAAAAAATAATTTGTAAACAAATTAGCAATCGTATAACAATAGATAAAGTTGGGAAAAAAAAGAAAAAGGCTTCAAATGAACATTACAATATTTCAAAGCAGCCATTTGTCTATTTCAGTATTATAATGAACTCACAATTAAAAATATATAGTGAACTCGCGGTAATGTGAACATCCAATATAATGAACTATCCACTAATGTGAACACTCAGTTTTTTATATGGGCGTTCTAAATAGTGAAAATTTTTTTTTTAATTTTTGTTGATTTTTTAATTTGTAGAAGCATTTATTTTTAATGTTGGGAATCCCCGAATTAATAAATACCATAGTATGCCATTATTTTAAAGTTATTTAATGCTAGTCGCTTTATGTAACTTGTTGCGGTAGGTTCGTGAATTTATTTTTAAAATTAGTAATGTCTAAAAACAGTCGAAAGTTTTTATTCTTAAATGAAAAATGAGAAATTTTGGAATATTTAAAAAAAGGATCGAGTGTTACAGTGTTAAGTAAAAAGTATAAAGTTGCAAAATCAACGATATGTTCAATAAAAAATAAAAAAGACAATATTTTAAAATGTGTGAATAATACGTTTTATGGTCCCGGAAAACGCAAAACATTACGATCTTCAGAGCTTCCAAAAATGGAAAAATCGCTCTATAAGTGGTTTATTTGCATGCGGAATAAAAACCTCCCTGTAAGTGGGTTGATGTTGAAAGAGAAAGCCAAACAAATTCACAAAAACATAAGTGAAAACGGAAATGCTAGCGATGGCTGGCTACAAAAATTTAAAAAAAAATACGGAATTCGGCTCCTTCAGATAAGCGGTGAAAAACTTTCTGCACAATCTCAGTTCGTAAATCCTTTTAAAATTAAATTGAAAGCAAATATAGAAGATTTGGGTTTATCCAATGATCAGTTGTATAATGCCGATGAGTCTGGTCTATATTGGAAACTTCTCCCACAAAAGACATATGTAACGTCATTGGAGAAAAGCGCTCCAGGTGCAAAAATGGAAAAGCAAAGGATAACATTTTTATGCTGTGCAAATGCGTCAGGATCTCATAAAATAAAACTTTTAGTAATAGGAAAATCGAAAAATCCTCGCAGTTTTAAAAATTTTATCTGTCCCGTAAACTACAGAAATTCAAAGTCTGCTTGGATGACTTCTTTCATTTTTAAAGAATGGTTTCACAACTGTTTTGTGCCAGAGGTAAGTAAACATGTAAAAATAGTTCAATTGAGATTCTTACTAAGGTGACAGATTTTTTAACGAAGAAAGGATTACCAGTAAAAGCTTTACTCCTAATAGATAATGCCCCATCCCATCCACCAGAATCCGACCTTAAATCCGAGGATGGTTCCATAGAAGCTATGTTCATGCCTCCAAATGTAACGGCTCTGATCCAGCCAATGGGTCAAAATGCAATTAGAATCACCAAACTTCATTATAGGAATAGTTTTCTGGCAACAATTATTGCAAAAGAGGGGGATTTGCTTGAATCGATGAAAAAAATCACACTTAAAGAAGGAGTTTCTATTCTAGAGGCATCCTGGAACCGAGTTGGTAAAGAAACTTTATCTAACTGTTGGAAAAATATGTTGAATATGGCAAATGATGAAGACGATCCTGAAATTAATGTTCCTTTGAGCGTTTTAAAAGAAAAGTGGCAATCAGAGGTTAGGTCTTTAGAAAATACTGCTGCAGATCTTCTACAGACATTGTGCCCTCAGAAAGTATTTACTGCTGTAAACATTAGAGATTGGATCAATAATCCTTGTGAGGACGTCACGCCATTTGATGAAAATGATTTAATTGAAGAGTCCGACGATGATGACGACTATTTTATTGAAGCGCCTGAAAACAACATTAAAGCCAAAGAAGCTGTCGAAATTTTTAACAACGCTGTCCAATGGGCTGAATTTCAAATGGTCGATCAAACTGACATTAAAGTATTGAAAAAAATCAGGGTCGAGCAAAAGAAAAAACAGAAAAAAATAACCGATTATTTCCATATTTAATTATATATGTATGTACCTATCTTTTTTCATTGTAAATTTTATTTATTTTTTTGTCGTAATATTTTGTTTGTTTTTTATGTACATACTACATATGTACTCTTTATAAAATGGATTTTTAAAAACTTTTTATGTTCCAAATAAATTACAAAAAGTTGTTTTTATTAATCTTTGCATTTTCATTCCTTGCAGAAATGATTTTTAGAAAGAATAACTTAGTAATATATATAAAAAAAATCACAATCGAAAATGTGAACAAATTCGAAAATATGAACTAGTTCACATTATCGAGAGTTCACTATATATACACTATATATACAGCGGGTGTCATAAATAAGTAAACAAAGTAGTATCTTCAACTCAATTGGTTCTTTTTCAAGTTGTAGATTGAAGATATCAAAAGTAATATATAATTATAAATAAATAGTATCTTGTTAGTAAAATAAGCAGCAAAAGATTCAATTCAACACATTACTTCTTAGTGAATATGACTGTTTTTAAAGAAGTCTAAAAAATCAATGTTCCATAAATAAGTAAACATGGCTTCTGATAGCCACGGTGACCGCCTATATTATGATATATTAGTGCCAAACGTATTGGTATAGTGACTTCATATATTCGGCATATTCCTGGACAAAATGAAGAGGTTTTAGTATAATTAAGTCCATTAGTTTGGTCAATTATGGGGACTCCATATTTTTATTAAATTTCATGCAATTTCTATTGGTGACACATCTGGACTTTGAGCAGGTCACTCTAAAAAGCTATATATTTTGAATCAAATTAACCTAATTTATAGGCGAATTTTCCACAAAAATTAAACAAAATTTTTTTTGTAACTTTATACCTTTTAACAATTTAAGGTTAATCTGGGATTTTATTTCACCTTTGTGTACCACTTTTTTTTTCCTATTTTATAAATAGAAATGTATTTCCAAACTATTAAGCTCTTTCTGTTGGACTTAAGTACTGGTTTTCTATACTTAAAAGTTAAAGATTAAACGTACATATAGCCTACATTATATTCCATGCGAATCATAGGTTATTCAGTCCAGAGACTTATTTTCTAAATTTTTCATATTTTTAGACATAATCTACATAAAACGTCATCAAATTTTCGAGATTTATTATAGTTATGTATACAATTTTTCGTACAGCTAGACCATGTTTTCCGTCTTCATATGTTTTTGTGTGAGTTGTAAATTCAGACCATAGTTTTCGGACTTCCGGAATAAGTTTTGATAAAAATTTTAAAGCAGAAAGCATAGGATTTTAAAGCTAAATTGTTACTTATACTTTTGTAGTGATTCTTAGGCATTTATGCGAGTAATTGCGGTCAATGCGTTCATTGTATTTGAAGCATTTAACTACCTTGATAATAAAGTGGCCGTTTTATTAAAAGTTTTTTTATATATTTCTATATATTTCACCTTTTTCGTATTGTATGATAGTTACTCTTAGTTCTCCTACACTTAATTGGGCGCTATTTGCCATCTTTTAGGTTAAAATTATGGTTAAATTAAAATTTTCTGCTTTTGAAAAATTTTCAAATATAATCGCATAAGTGAGTTTTTATTTCTCACATTATGTAACAAATAACTATCGCTGTTGTGTTAAAATCATTTTGCAACCATAAACTTCACCTACTTTTAATAAAAATTAAAGAAACTAAGTAAATAGTTGCTCGTTTACTTATTTTTGACTCGCCCGAAAACGAATTCTTTTCAACTTTCTCTAAGGGGTGAGATCGAAAAATTCTTAACATACATGTAGGAACTGGAGGGGAAAGATGGGAGGATCACCGAGGTTTTGCTGGACAGAGACGTTAGTTTAGAGTTTTAAGGGTTAGGCTTAAACAGGACGGGATAAGACGAAATGGGAACGTGGGTATAAAAGACCGACAGTTTGGACAAACGGGGAGAGTTGCTCAGTGTGTGTTGAACTGAGTTGAAGTAGCTTAACACAAAAGGAGTTTTGTGTTAATACTAAGCTATTTTTAAGTTTTGTAAATATAAATTTGTGTAAATGAATGTAAATATAAATTTGAAGAGTGTGTATATAATTTAGAATAGAGGAGTTAGAGTGTGACAGAGGGAAGTCACAAAACCCCAAAGTGTTCATCAAAACGCTTTTAAAAATCTACATACATAATATTCAATAACTTGGAAACAGTTGATTTAAGAGTTTTCATTATTTTTTAATCATTTGATAATTTAGCACAAATCACAGGAATATATAATTTTTATGGTTCTAACCACTAATTATAAAATTGTTAACCATTTTTGAAATTCCTTTCTTTGGAGATTTGATAGTTGCTTCAGTCAATTTTTTGGAACAGTGTGCACATCTTCTGTTAAAATCTTCATTGGTTTGGGACACCTTTTTTGTGCTCTTGAATTCACTTTTCACAAGAGCACAATATCTCTCCACTGGTCTATGCTATGGACAATTTTGAAAATTGACCTCTCTTGATACTAAAACTATGTTATTGATTTGGTACCACTTCAGAGCTTTCTTACCATAGTGACATGATACCAAATGGGTCCAAAAATATGTGGACACGTTGTGCTTTCTTAAGAAAAGAAGAAGTCTTTTTTGCAAATATTCCTTTATGTATATTTTGGTATTTATAGATCCGAATGTATCAAATGACTTTCCTGTATTGCCGCAACTGCAAAAAGCTTGTCATACCATGAATTTTGTAAGAAATTTTTGCTGCTTTTGGATCTTAAACTTATCTCCAACATTGCTTCGAGCATTAGCAATAAACATTTTTGAGAAACAAGTTGCAAAGATTCAGCCAGCACCTACGTTTCTTCGTCAATTATACAGCTTGAGTATTTTTGTATGAAATTTGGTTTTAAATTCCGAGTCCTATTTTTGGCTTGTAATTTTTTTTTTTTTTTTGCAGAATTACAGTTTGGAATTTTTTGAACTTTATATGTTATCAACTTTCCCATTAGCTTTAAATTTTCGCACCAAATAGTCGAAGCACTGAGAAAACTGAGCTGATTTTCTACCAGATGTGTTTGGAGTTCCTTTCAATATGCCTTCAATTTTCTGGCCTTCCCAATATCATGTGGTCCTTTTTTCTTACCGAACTAGGTTTCACATCAATAGTCAAATTCTCCTGATGCTGTTTAATAACATTAGAAACGGGTTTACGGACGACATTTAATTCTGTGGCCAATTATTTGTAAGACCTATTTGGATTTTTTTAAATTTTTTAATAACTTGTAGGTCGTAAATCTTTTTCGTCGCTTATTTTGATGAAAATAAGGACAAATTAACATGGTTGTTATTAAAAATAATAATTGAAGTATTTTTCCATGATAACTAGATCAAAAAAAAATTCTGAATATTGATTCCGAAAAAAGTTATGAGGCAAAATGTGTGTTAACTTAGAATGGAATAATATTTGAAAAGTTTGTCATCAATGTAAAAGAAAACAAATTGTCTTCATCAAAAACATGTAAGTTTTTAAAAATGGACCGTTATATTTGCGGCTTTTTAAAGCGAAACAAAAATGATAAGTTTGTTTACTTATTTATGACACCCGCTGTATATAATAAAAAGTTTAAAATCTTTATTAATAAATTCAAATTGCTCTTGCAATCCAATTATAGCATTGTGCGTTAAACTTTCAACTCTACGTAAGCTACTATAATAGTCTTCCTCAATCTATACAGCCAATTTCCAACCATTCCATTAAACCATTCCCTCCCTAACCTCTTCCTCTTTCTATTTCCAAAAATAATTATTCATTTAAAATAATTATATCGAAAATCAATTCTACTCACTTTTCAAATTTATATCCTTTCTATTTTCAAAGAAAATCTTATACTGAAATTTATTTTTATTACCTTAGAGCATGTTATTTTTCTTGCACCTTAATTGTTTTTCTATTTTCTAATAGAAACCACTAATTAAGTATTTTTCTGTTAATAGATATACCATAATATGAAAAAAAGAAAAAAAACTATTAAAACAGTAATTTTCCACAAACAACAATAAACATTGTAACAAATTACTTAAAGGATGAGCACAACCATAGTAAAAGTAATCAATGATAATCACTGGTATAATAGGAATAATAATAGCAGTGATGAGCCGAAGAAATAATAATAAAAATAATTTGTCGTCTTAATGAAACGTTAAATGTCTTAACGTTTCACACCCACTATTAAACGTTATGCACACACATTTTCATATAAATATACACACTCCCACTTATGGAGATAAAGAGACCAAATAATACTTAAAGATTACAACATGCTCATGCCAAAAATACACACAAGTAAGTAATTAAATATAAAAATAGAAATAAACAGTGTCTGCTAAATGTTTTGAACTTAAATTGGGGAAAATTAATGTTTATCTAAATATGTAAAAGAGTAACGTTACTGAGTGATTGACTGACTGACTTACTTACTGATTCATCAACCCACAGCCAAATGGTTTAAGCTGGAAAGGTAAAATATGGACTGTAGATTAATCTCAATCTTAATCTTATCAAATAGATCCACTAAGACGGAATTTATGGAACTTCGAATGTTTAGGGGTAAAAAGGGTTAAATTCGGTAACCCCCTAAAATATCCCTAAAATAATAGAGTTACAAAAAAGATTAATAGTCATCGTTATTCATTTAAAAAATAATCGAACAGGTGTCTGGTACTTTTTTGAACCCTATCTATCTTTTAATCCAGTAAGCATAGAAATAAAATGTGCATCAAATGAGTACCTTATCGAAAATTAGCGAATACAAGTTTGTTACTTATACCAAAATTTTGATACTTTTTTCACAAAATATTTTTTTTTTATTTTTACTTACACAAACATTTTACTCACACAAACATAATATTTTAACATTATTCATTTAACAAATTTGATCCACTCAATTAAATTTTTGTTCTATGCTTAGGATCATAGATCCATTGTTTATATAAAAAGGAATAAATATTTTGTTATAATAGGAGAAAACTAAATTCGGTGTTTGCAATAAATAAACAATTTTATTACAATTTGAGTGCAAACGTTTAACAATATTAATCAACCACAAGAAAGTAAAATAGTTGATTTCTATTGAATGTGTTACTTTTTCTATTATTTAACAAAATTTGTTTTTTACCATAGATCAACCATAATTTCAATAGACAATAACCATATTTAAAAGAAAAATAATTCATATCTCTCGCAAATGGAAACTGTGAACAATATCTTAATTTACATTATTTATTAAAATCTTCAATTTTCGAAAATTGTTTATAATATTAAGGTTCTCAATCATATGTTTAGTTCTATACACCAACATATATTTTAAAAACAAATGCACGTACTTATAATTTCAGCATTTACGATCGAATTCTATGTAGCAACAACTTTTAGTTGTTCTCACCGAATTCCTTTTATGAAATATGTAGTTGTAGCTACTATATTGTACTAAATAATATGTTACCATGACCAATATTTTGTTTATAGCTTACAATGAGGTATTAGGGAAACCACAATTGCATGTTTTATCCTGGGCGTTGAATGAGTCCATCGATTGAATATTTATCCGTTTCGGAACAAATAAATTATTTTGCCATCGATTTGTTAGCGCATATTTTAGTCTTAACGGCATTATTTTGCATTTGGCGATTTATAGTGCATATTTATAGCATATCTTGTTATTTTACGTCATTTATAAGGATCAATTTTTTATACTGTGAACGTCAAAAAAAAAAAAAGAATAATAATAAACAGCAAGTATTCTTAAAAATAAAGTTAAAAAATACTTAGATTAAAAATGCTATATAAAAAAGATTAATGCACATTTGTTTGGTAACTAACTAAATATGATTTTCATAAGAAAAAAATTTTAAAACAGCAGATTAAAAAATAATGCACTTTTTGCAAATAAATATCTTTTTTTACGCGTCAAAAATAGTTTTATAATTAAATGCAACGAGTTGACAAGTTTTTTGGCATCGGTGATATTTTGGGATATTATTTCTGTAAAGTCAGCTAGAGATAATCACTGCAAATAATGGTACTTTTTATAATTTTTGCCAATATTTTCTAACAGATGCCCGATTGGATTAAAGTCTGGGGACTTCAAAGCATTACAAATAAGTTGGGGAGTACGATAAAGCAAACATTCCCGCACACTAGGATCCATATAAAATTTAAAACTATGATCTTCTATTTCATTGTCGATTCTATAAATATGAAATTACTGATTCCTGAAGCCTCCAGACATCCCCGTACCATTACAGAGTCTCGATCTTGTTCAACTATTCCAATCACACATGTGACATTGACGCCTTCATCTTTGCAATATTTTACGTGATTTTTTTTTTTTTGCTCCAAATATTTAATTTACTTTCGTCATTGAGTAAAACGGTTTTCTGAAAGGTTTAACACTAATTTTTATACTTTTGGGCGAGATTCAAACATTTAGTTTGGCTGGCTTACGATATGTAGGGTTCTTACGTGCCGTTCTTCTATGGAGCCTTTTTTGAGTAGTGTTCCTAAAATGGTAGTAGCCCCAAAATAATACGCGGAAATTAAAGTTATTTTCCGGCTTTTTTTCAAGTACTACAAGCAGGATCTTCTTTGACTTCGCAAACTATAGCTTTTTTCTTTGTATCTGTAAATGATTTGACCATCTTGCCTGAAGAAAATTATCTGCAGTATGATGTTTGTTATATTTATATATTAATCCGCAATAATTCCTTAAAATGATTTCTGCAGTTTCACGCATTTTTACTCTTTTATATAAATCTGATATTATTTTCGAGTATGAATTGAGGTTTACTTCTCTATTGTTAAAGGTATTTTCAGACGATAATATTCAATATTAAGATTTGTCAAAAATTTTAATATTAAAATATTTACTTATCGCTTGAATATGAATTGTTTGATTATGAAAACTTACTTATGATTTTTTTGAAAATAGCAATGGTATTTTAAATCTTTTGAAATTGTTCAAAAACTTTTGATTTTCATGTTATATTTTTCATAAACAAAAGTAAAAACAATAAAATATAAAAGAAATTTTAAATCAATATTCATCATGAATTTCATAAAGGTAAGAATTTGCAAAAATAATATACAATATATGTATTACCGTGTAAACTACTTTAGGATTTTCTATTGGATTTTTTGACATGCCGATGAAATACGTAATATTTTATTGTCGAAAAATCTTAAGAAAAAAAAAATTATTTTAAAATTAATATTAATGGATACTATTTTATCGTTGAGAAGCTTGTCTTGTAGCAGCAAGATTGAATATTATGATTGAAGTTTATATTGTAAAAACAATATTTTTTATGAAAGCATATCGAGTTCTAACCGTGAAAATGTCGTTCAGTGCAGAAAACAAAACTTTATAGAAGATGCATTTTTGTAATTGTTTACACATTGTTATATGTACGAAAAATGTCACGATAAAATTAATTTCGCTATAAATCTAAAATAACACTTGATACGTCGATGAAATTTTGACAAATAATCTAAATGATTCTAAATTATAGATTTTCATCAAAATGTTGTCGGTTACGATATTTTGGCGGTCAATGATCTATATAATAATTTTGATAATTTCTGAACTAATAATAGTGCCTAGAATTTGATTGGTAAGAAAATAGAAGATCAATAACGTTTTTATGAGATACAGTAAAAGATGGGGAATCAAATTTCGAAGCGGTTGATAAATTTCAGTATTGCCTTATTTTATAACGTTGAAATATTAATAATATATTTGTTATAATAATATATTTTGTATACGATTTTATAATACCAAATAAAGAGACTCAGTATTTTTTTTTTTTTTTTTTTTTTTTTTTTTTTAATTATTAATAACCATAATTAAATGTTAGTCTATATTATTGAACATTTATCACTGTTACCGTTTTTCAACGAATATTTTTTCACCAAAAAGCGCATAAGTACATGTAAGTGTTAGTATTGATGTAATATTCACTATTCAAATGTTTTATTAAACACTTAATACAAGTATCGGTTCACAATTGGCCCCTTCTCTAACTTTGGTTCATACTAATAACAATATCTTGTTATAAATTATATACAGAGAAAACAGATTCGTTGTGACAACCGAATTTTTTTCAGTAGAATTTTGTTGATTACAAGTCCTAACTTTAATTCGGTTACGAGTACTAATTCATTGCTGAATTTATGGTACACACAACTGTTTGAAAAATCAATTCAATTAATGGTACAGAATGTATCGGTTGGGACTACTGAATTATTTTGCTATTGAATATTCTTATTTTTTTATATATTTATTAAAGCATAAACAAAAGTAAAAAAAAAAATTATTTGGTATACTGTTGATCATTAGAATGACCACTAATAAAATCCCATGGAATTTATCTTTTCCTCTAATTTATAAGTGGAAGAATATAAGACATTCTTCCACTGATATATAAGTAGTAAATTCCATAAACGTAAATTCCAGTGCCTTTTTACGTATCTGATTAATTAATAAAATGGTTTATGTTATTGTTTTCCAAAGGCTTTAATTTACTAACCTGTTATAAGCACAGACCATCTTCAAAAGAGGTACCAAAGTATAGGTTTTTAGCATTTCCTTATGACAAATACAAGAGGATAAGATTGTTAAAACTGGATTTGACTTTAGAATATTATTTTATTTTTATTTAATTTTACTTTTATTATTTTTATTTTTTTATAAATATCATTTTATTTGTTGAAAAATAAAATGAAATTTCAATATTATTATACAGTTATTGATTTTTTCTATTACTACCGTCAATATTCGGTAGTCAAACACATAATGCTGAATTTAATTTAATCGTGATTTTGATTCAGTCCAATAAGTTAAGTAAAGACACAAACCTTTTAAACCACTTTTTTTGAACTTAACAATCGAAATTCAATTACACACAGAAAATAAATTGGTTAGAAAAAGGTAATCATAACTAATATTTCATTTCAATTATAAAAATTTTAATATTTGAACAGATTTTCTATGCTTATAATGTATAAAATATTATTGTAATGGAATTAGAACTTTCACGGAAGTAAATTCAGTTGTCTAAATTAATTCTGTTTCGTATTTTTTTTTTTTTACTATTTGAAGGAGTCAATCGAATTTTAATTATTCAGTATAAAATTGTTGATAGTTGCAATCAAAAATTTGTTTCAATAATTTTAAAATTCGGTTTTATCAAAAGCAAACTTAATTCGAGCTTCACAACCGAATATTTGGTAGATTCTTGTGACATTTTAAAATTTAATTATAAATTGTAAAAAAAATAACAATAAAAAAGAATAATATATTGTGCAGACAATTTCAAAAATAAGAAAATTTATACAAAATAATTTTAAATAATGGTGCAAATATTGTTTGCAGTAATAAAGAATTTTCTGTAAAATAACGCAGATGACGCTGGCGACTTTAAAAGTGGTTTTGAGCAAAAAAAGGTTTGTATATTTTTTTCCAGATGTAAAATAAAGGATTAATGTGGTTTTCCCTATTTGCACATATGTATATATAAAGTCTATGTAATTAAAGTTTAATGTCTTAAGAAATGTTTGTAGAATTTAATACTAAGTGTATCGGTATTCCTTATAGGTAATCAACCGCACCATTTGATTTAATTTCAAGTTCATAATTCCGTTATTTAAGTGAGCGCAACGAGCAAATGCAAAATAGTGGTAACTATAATCTAATATGTAAAGTATTTTTTAGGTATTAACAGTCAAAACCGCTTATAGGTAATCAACCGCACCATTTGATTTAATTTCAAGTTCATAATTCCGTTATTTAAGTGAGCGCAACGAGCAAATGCAAAATAGTGGTAACTATAATCTAATATGTAAAGCATTTTTTAGGTATTAACAGTCAAAACCGCTTATAGGTATTGACCAGCATTATATGTTTGGTTTTCAAGTTGCCACTTCGTGATTTGGTGATTTAGATGTGTGTGGCAGAGGTGACTTCACAAATAAAAAATTAAGGATAATTTATCTATAGAAAGAAATTGTTGCTTCTATTAAAATGAAGATAAATGGCTATTAAACTACGAAGGAAAAACAGCCATATTCAGTGTAATTTTATAGCACATGACATACAAGTTTTTATAGGGAAATGATATCAAGTCCTATGATTTTTCTTAATCAGTATAAATCATTAAACTTTAATGTTATTGAAAATCCACATTATTAGTAATTCCATATCTAAATCTCTTAGCTTCATATATACTTTACAGTATGTTCATCAGAATGCCCTTAAATTAATTCAAATTATTTGTTTTGCAAGTAAATGTAACTGTTTTTGCCTTTAGTTTGTATATAGTTATTTTGAAATTGAACTTGGACCTGGTACCATTTACCTATTATCTTATCATTGTTACAATAATTAAAATTTAAAAAATAATCACAATAATCATTAGTACATTTAATTCTTATCATCGAATTGTATGGTTATATGTACCATCTTTATTCGGTAGTTACAACCAAATCATGTGATAGTATATGTAACCGGCCAAATTCGATTGGCAATAAATTCGGTTGCCACAATTAATCTGTTTTCTCTGTGTATAATTTTATATTTACAATTTTAAAGAAAGAATAGCTCTAAAATTTATAGTTTTTTTTTTTAATTAGAATAAAATTTCGCTTAAGCTTATTAAATGTGGACCGAAATCCAACAAATTTCTCTATGTGTATCTTTTATAAAAAAAATAAAAAAACTTTGTAAAATTCTGGTCACATTAAGAAATGAAAGTCTAATATTCGAACACTTGGATTTTTATTATATATATATATATATATATATATATATATATATATATATATATATATATATATATATATATATATATATATATATATATATATATATATATATATATATATATATATATATATATATATATATATATATATATATATATATATATATGAAATTAAATCAAATGGTGCGGTTGATTACCTATAAGCGGTTTTGACTGTTAATACCTAAAAAATGCTTTACATATTAGATTATAGTTACCACTATTTTGCATTTGCTCGTTGCGCTCACTTAAATAACGGAATTATGAACTTGAAATTAAATCAAATGGTGCGGTTGATTACCTATAAGGAATACCGATACACTTAGTATTAAATTCTACAAACATTTCTTAAGACATTAAACTTTAATTACATAGACTTTATATATACATATGTGCAAATAGGGAAAACCACATTAATCCTTTATTTTACATCTGGAAAAAAATATACAAACCTTTTTTTGCTCAAAACCACTTTTAAAGTCGCCAGCGTCATCTGCGTTATTTTACAGAAAATTCTTTATTACTGCAAACAATATTTGCACCATTATTTAAAATTATTTTGTATAAATTTTCTTATTTTTGAAATTGTCTGCACAATATATTATTCTTTTTTATTGTTATTTTTTTTACAATTTATAATTAAATTTTAAAATGTCACAAGAATCTACCAAATATTCGGTTGTGAAGCTCGAATTAAGTTTGCTTTTGATAAAACCGAATTTTAAAATTATTGAAACAAATTTTTGATTGCAACTATCAACAATTTTATACTGAATAATTAAAATTCGATTGACTCCTTCAAATAGTAAAAAAAAAAATACGAAACGACAGAATTAATTTAGACAACTGAATTTACTTCCGTGAAAGTTCTAATTCCATTACAATAATATTTTATACATTATAAGCATAGAAAATCTGTTCAAATATTAAAATTTTTATAATTGAAATGAAATATTAGTTATGATTACCTTTTTCTAACCAATTTATTTTCTGTGTGTAATTGAATTTCGATTGTTAAGTTCAAAAAAAGTGGTTTAAAAGGTTTGTGTCTTTACTTAACTTATTGGACTGAATCAAAATCACGATTAAATTAAATTCAGCATTATGTGTTTGACTACCGAATATTGACGGTAGTAATAGAAAAAATCAATAACTGTATAATAATATTGAAATTTCATTTTATTTTTCAACAAATAAAATGATATTTATAAAAAAATAAAAATAATAAAAGTAAAATTAAATAAAAATAAAATAATATTCTAAAGTCAAATCCAGTTTTAACAATCTTATCCTCTTGTATTTGTCATAAGGAAATGCTAAAAACCTATACTTTGGTACCTCTTTTGAAGATGGTCTGTGCTTATAACAGGTTAGTAAATTAAAGCCTTTGGAAAACAATAACATAAACCATTTTATTAATTAATCAGATACGTAAAAAGGCACTGGAATTTACGTTTATGGAATTTACTACTTATATATCAGTGGAAGAATGTCTTATATTCTTCCACTTATAAATTAGAGGAAAAGATAAATTCCATGGGATTTTATTAGTGGTCATTCTAATGATCAACAGTATACCAAATAATTTTTTTTTTTACTTTTGTTTATGCTTTAATAAATATATAAAAAAATAAGAATATTCAATAGCAAAATAATTCAGTAGTCCCAACCGATACATTCTGTACCATTAATTGAATTGATTTTTCAAACAGTTGTGTGTACCATAAATTCAGCAATGAATTAGTACTCGTAACCGAATTAAAGTTTGGACTTGTAATCAACAAAATTCTACTGAAAAAAATTCGGTTGTCACAACGAATCTGTTTTCTCTGTATATAATTTATAACAAGATATTGTTATTAGTATGAACCAAAGTTAGAGAAGGGGCCAATTGTGAACCGATACTTGTATTAAGTGTTTAATAAAACATTTGAATAGTGAATATTACATCAATACTAACACTTACATGTACTTATGCGCTTTTTGGTGAAAAAATATTCGTTGAAAAACGGTAACAGTGATAAATGTTCAATAATATAGACTAACATTTAATTATGGTTATTAATAATTAAAAAATAAAAAAAAAATACTGAGTCTCTTTATTTGGTATTATAAAATCGTATACAAAATATATTATTATAACAAATATATTATTAATATTTCAACGTTATAAAATAAGGCAATACTGAAATTTATCAACCGCTTCGAAATTTGATTCCCCATCTTTTACTGTATCTCATAAAAACGTTATTGATCTTCTATTTTCTTACCAATCAAATTCTAGGCACTATTATTAGTTCAGAAATTATCAAAATTATTATATAGATCATTGACCGCCAAAATATCGTAACCGACAACATTTTGATGAAAATCTATAATTTAGAATCATTTAGATTATTTGTCAAAATTTCATCGACGTATCAAGTGTTATTTTAGATTTATAGCGAAATTAATTTTATCGTGACATTTTTCGTACATATAACAATGTGTAAACAATTACAAAAATGCATCTTCTATAAAGTTTTGTTTTCTGCACTGAACGACATTTTCACGGTTAGAACTCGATATGCTTTCATAAAAAATATTGTTTTTACAATATAAACTTCAATCATAATATTCAATCTTGCTGCTACAAGACAAGCTTCTCAACGATAAAATAGTATCCATTAATATTAATTTTAAAATAATTTTTTTTTAAGCTTATTAAATGTGGACCGAAATCCAACAAATTTCTCTATGTGTATCTTTTATAAAAAAAATAAAAAAACTTTGTAAAATTCTGGTCACATTAAGAAATGAAAGTCTAATATTCGAACACTTGGATTTTTATTATATATATATATATATATATATATATATATATATATATATATATATATATATATATATATATGTATATATTTATATATATATATATATATATATATATATATATATATATATATATATATATATATATATATATATATATATATATATATATATATATATATATATATATATATATATATATATATTTCTAATACACAACCAGTTAAAAAAAAACAAGTTATAAAATGTAAGCTATACTAGTCGAATCAACGAAGATTAGTACTCTAGTCTTAAGCACAAAAAAAGATATTCTTATTGATACTTTAGATATACTTTTCTGATACTTTTCTGGGATATGCAATAATATTATACAACATATTTTAAATGCTACTGTAATTACACATAGAAGGAAATATAATATTAGTCACCATTACTGTTAGTATTTTTATATGCGTATGTGTTAGTTTTTATTACTTCCCAGCAGTTCGCCGAACTAGTTCCGTTACGTCGAATTCGTTAGCCAATAAGAACTACCACTAGTTACTTTTCAACCCACTCACAATGCTTTTAACTGGTGAATTTAACATGGGGATGTCATTGGAGGTAACCAATTGGTCACCCTTTGCATTACTATTCACTAGTAATTTGGATGGTACCATTTTTCTAGTTACTTCGAATGAAACATAATACTACACATTGAACTGTTCGTAAGAAACTAGCACTATCAGCATAACAAGTCACTAGTATTTTCAGTAGTACAAAAACTCTAGTATTTGGGACGAAAAAGTTGAAAAAAGAAAATTGTACTTTTTATTTTGTATTTTTAAAGTTTTAATTTCCCTGATAAGTAATTATTTGTTTTTTTATTTTATTAATTTAGTTTTTTTAAGAATTTTCTGATGTTTTTATTTTATATTTTTATTCATCGATGTCTTCAGCTGGGCTTGAACTTCTAACCTTCTGGTTTGTAGGCACGCATATTAACCACTGGACTATTGATCTCTTTATTTAACATTCTGCTATGTGCTGTTTTCAATTTCAAGAGAATATTTGTTGTAATGTATGCATCATCTGTGCCAAGAAAATTATACTAAAATACTAACGGCGAATTTCTGCATTACATGTAGTTATTGAATTGGCTATTTATATATGGTTTTGTTTATGAATTAAGAGTAAACGTATTATAAAAACAATAATGGGGAATTTGTGCATTACATGTAGTTAGTGAATTGGCAATTTATATATGGGTCTGATTATGAATTTACGTAAAATGTCTTATTTAACAAAATACTAACGGCGATTTTAGGCATTACATGTAGTTAGTGATTGGTGATTTAAGCGTATACTTTTTTATTTATATATTATTTATTTAGACAAAATGTGAACATTTAACAAACAGTTAAATTATTAAAAGTAACTAATATAAGATATTATATATAATAATGTATTAAATGTAATGTCCTATGAAAGATTTTTTTACTTTTTTTAACAGTTTTTAAAGAAAAAAAGCTTTATATTTTAATGATTTTACTAAATTTTTAAAAAATAAATAAATAAATAAATAAATAAATAAATAAATAAATAAATAAATAAAAGCTAATGATTAGTTATTTTATTATGTTGTTCCTGCAACTTTTGTCTCGATAATTAAACTCTACACTACCATAGGTGATTGGGGTATTATCCGGGTTAGGCCGATTATATGTTTAATTTTTATTTTTTACTTTAAATTTATATGGGTCCTAATCTCAATATACAACGGAACAATTTTTTACTATTTTTGTTATAATTTATTTAATAATTAAATAAAAAATAGTTTCATATAAATAAATTGTCACTAAATTCAAATTTGATATATCTTTTTTTACCGTAGCAGGGGAGTGATAATCTGAAGAACTATTAAGGTGAAAATCATCAATCTTCATATGAACGTCCAGCTTATTATATCGCTTTGATAAAATGAAAATGGATATATAAAAATATATTAATTTTCGCATATCTAAATGAGTATTATAGTGAAAGTCTTAAAAATTTTTGTCGTAATTTTCATATTAAAATTCGAATAGGTGCGGGGGAAGTAGTAGCCCACATATAAAGTAAATATTAGTTGTGGCGTGAAATGGGGTAGCGAAGCGCACTGGAAAAAGCTAGTATTAAATATTTTTGTTAATAAATTACATACATAAAAGAGTTTTAAAATTTATTGACTTTTTTTTAGTTTATACACAGAAAAAATTATTACAACATATTTTTTAATTAACAAAACTTAATAAATATATTCAAATAAGAATCAAATTTTAGTAATATTTTTTTATTAATTCATTCAATCACCCACTTAATTGACATAATTAATTTATTAATTGGGAATTTTTTTCTGTTTTGTATTACAGTTTTTAGTAATTGATATAATCATTTTGGTGAGAGGAGCAAATTTAAAGTTGTTGATTGAATGAATTATTTTCTAACATATTTGTTAATTGATTTTATTTTTTGATTTTTTCTGTGTATATCTCTTATAAATTTTGTATATACTGACCAAAGTATTTGAGAACTTATATTGTATATAGAGGCACTTATAGAAAAATAGTTTTAAAAATATTATAATAAAAACAGACTACCATTCCTTAAATATATTTACATTTGAGTAGTAACATAAATCAATAATTGTAAAAATGAATTGTGTATTCACTAACAAAATAGTTTATCCAATTTGTTTACAATGTAGGGAATTTCTGGAGATAAATGCAATATTATTTAGCTAATTGGCCACTTATTACATTATATTTCAATAGTGAATTTACTAAATTAATAGTTGTAACGAAATCGTACACTTTGTGAATTTCTGAAAACGAAGAGCCAACAATTTCACTACAATTCAATAGTGTATTCACTAATGTAATAGTTATAAGAAATTCCTATATAATCAAGTTTAATTCTAGAGACAAATTTAAGATTTTTTTCGGATTGGCCACTAACTGCATTACATTTCAATAGTGAATTCACTAAATTAATAGTTGTAGCAAATTGGCATACATTAATGTAAATTTCTGAAAGCGAAATGCCACTATCTGCACTACAATTCAATAGTGAATTCACTAAAAGAAATTTTGCAGCATATTCATATATAACATAAGAATAAATTTCTCAATTTACGATTTTAAAGCTCTCAACGGCAACTCTATGCATTACATGTAAACATAGAAGTGGCAGTTTACTTTTAGATATTATATTTTCTAGTTAAAACAATAAACATTATTTAGTAGTTATTTTACTAGTGAAATGTAATGCAGAATGTGATCGTTTATCAACCACTTGCACTACCAAAAGTAACTAGTGAATCGTCTAAGTAGTTATATATCTAGTGATAATGGGTAAATTGGCACCTTTTGAACTGCTGGGTTCAAGGCAACTAGTATGTGTGTATGTCCACAATTAGAGTGAGCGAATATCACTCCTTTTCTCAACAAAACCATAAGTATTAAGATGTTTTTTTATGTGTGTGTTTATTTAAAAAAAAGACAATTTGTTGTTTGTTTATGTATAATGTTGATATGATTGCTGTTGTTTTTTTTAGTAATTATGTTTTAATTGTTCCCATACTACAACTCATTAACAAAACAACAGTAAAGACTTACTGTAATAACAATCATTATAAAATGATTTTATTTTTATGTTCACTAAGTATTATAATGTTTTGTTTTTTCTTTGGCTTTTAAACATTTTAATATGAAAATAATTGCATGAGTTTAACGATCATATATGTATATATTTACATACATATAAGTAGTTTATGAAAACAATAGAAGCACTTATTTATATTTAAACTAAATATTATATTCTGTTACTAAATGATTTCATATTATAAACAGACTCCTTATTACTACCAAGTATTATATTACCTTTGGTGCAAAATGAATGATGCAAAAATCTATTTTGTAGCAACTGAAGTTTTATAGATAATTCTATAAAATAAAGCTTCTTTATTCTCCGCTTTAAATTAAAAACACTTTTATTTAATTTTATTTTTTTTTTTTTTTTTTTCACAAATTACAATTCATAATCCTTTATGACCTCTATCATCAACCACCAAATATACAATTATATAATTTCTAGCAAATTTTTTATTTAACAAATCCTTGAATCCTTATAACCACGTTACATTGACATCCTTTTGAACTTAATCCTCGCAACGCTGTTATACAATGACACTTTTGTACTGCTGTTACTAGACAATCACGGAATAGGTTTCATTTTTGTTACTACTTCCTTTGTGAGTTGTGGGTCTGTTAAACTACTTTAATTTTTTTTGTTTACATTTTCTTCCGTTTTTGCCTTTCACTCACTGCTTTATGTTTAGCATATCAAAGTGTCCAAGTGACGACGATTATTATACCTGACACAACACAAGACACTTGGATGGAAAACTCACTCGCATTTGTAGATAGAGTATTTATTTTTTTGTTTTCTAAAATTTACATAAAAAAAATATAAATAATTTATTTTTTTGTTTTTATGGTTTAAAGGAATAAATAAAAAGCAAAACGTACAATATAAGTTTTTTGAGGATAAAATAGTAAAAGTTTTAAAGCGGTTGAACACGAATTAGAAACGCTACCAAAAAGAAAATATTTTTTTATTCGTTTAATGACAAAAATCTAAAAGTTTTATTTTGTCTTTGCAATTGTGTGTTTGCTCAGTTCTATTTAACTTCTATTTAACTTCTAGTTCAGCTCTAGTTCAGTTCTAGTTCAGTTCTAGGTCAATTTTAGTTCAGTTCTAGTTCAGTTCTAGTTCAGTTCTAGTTCAGTTCTAGTTCAGTTCTAGTTCAGTTCTAGTTCAGTTCTAGTTCAGTTCAGTTCAGTTCTAGTTCAGTTCTAGTTCAGTTCTAGTTCAGTTCTAGTTCAGTTCTAGTTCAGTTCTAGTTCAGTTCTAGTTCAGTTCTAGTTCAGTTCTAATTCAGTTCTAGTTCAGTTCTAGTTCAGTTCTAGTTCAGTTCTAGTTCAGTTCTAGTTCAGTTCTAGTTCAGTTCTAGTTCAGTTCTAGTTCAGTTCTAGTTCAGTTCTAGTTCAGTTCTAGTTCAGTTCTAGTTCAGTTCTAGTTCAGTTCTAGTTCAGTTCTAGTTTAGTTCTAGTTCAGTTCTAGTTCAGTTCTAGTTCAGTTCTAGTTCAGTTCTAGTTCAGTTCTAGTTCAGTTCTAGTTCAGTTCTAGTTCAGTTCTAGTTCAGTTCTAGTTCAGTTCTAGTTCAGTTCTAGTTCAGTTCTAGTTCAGTTCTAGTTCAGTTCTAGTTCAGTTCTAGTTCAGTTCTAGTTCAGTTCTAGTTCAGTTCTAGTTCAGTTCTAGTTCAGTTCTAGTTCAGTTCTAGTTCAGTTCTAGTTCAGTTCTAGTTCAGTTCTAGTTCTGTTCTAGTTCAGTTCTAGTTCAGTTCTAGTTTAGTTCTAATCCACAGTCTTGCCGTGGTAATAGTTGTCATTTTGAAAATTGTTATTTAAAAAAATCGTACAGTAAAAAATGTATTTTAAATAAAATTATAAAAATTGTTCCGACTGAATTATTGAAACAAACGTTTTAATAATATAGCAGTAGTTGTAGTAGTCCTACAACAAGAGCCTTCTTTCTGTACAATTTTTTCCATTTGTTTGTCTATTGTGAAGGACTTTAATGCATAATACCAGCAACAACAGCAATAATATATTTATCTGAAAAATTGTTAGGGAGTAAAAGTTGTAGCACATCTTCCTTTTAAACAGATTTTCCTTCTATGTTGTGGTTTAAGTTCATTTTATATTTATGCCGAGTGTTTTTTTTCTTGTTACATTTCATTTTACTTTTTTGTATGTAAATGGTTATTATGTTGATGTATGCTGATGGTAAAGCATGTTAGAAATGTGGTTGTTTGTAAGAAAAAAAACTGGAAAAGTAAATAAAATATTTAAGTAATTTAAAAATTAGGAAATATTTTTTTTATGTAAAACGAAAAGAAAAGCTTTTAATAAAACCTTTGTAAATATTCTCAGTTTTGTATCTGCCACTAACCCTTTGATAAATTAAGAACAATAATTTTCCATAAATTTAATTGCAACTTGTTTTATTTCCGGTTGAATAGATATCGACTCTAAAACAGCACAAAGACTTTATAAAGCCTTACATAATATGAGAGACAATAAAAAATATTTAACATGTTTTGAATACTTGTAAGATAAAATTGATTAAAATTGTTTTTATTTTTTCCATATACCAAATAGATTGTCATAAAACAATATATCAAGTTACGAACACTTTAATGATATTGAGAAAACAATAAACATGTTGTTTTCCTGTTTTTGGTCTTTGTTTAGGTATAAGGACAAAATAAATAAACCACCTTGGCCTTATATTCTGACATACTAAACAAATCAGAGGAACTTTATAAAAACAATGTATCAGTATATGAAAATATAACTAATAGAAAAATGTTTCCTACAAAAAAGATAAAATTATTTTAGTAAACACTAAGTACACATACCAGCACAATAACCAACACACTTACAAAAACACAAAGGGAAACCTCAAAGATGATCATGAGGTTTTTATATTTAAAGAAGTAAATATACAAACAAACAAAAAATACACACACACCAAAATACCAAATAAAATGAACTTAGTTAATTAAGCTCGACAAGGGTTAACAACATGGTCAGAACATTAGTTATTATATTATGTTACATACTTACATTTACATCACAGCAATAAGGGAGATAAAAGATATTTCTGAAAAGTACTAAAAATTATAATCTAAACTAGTATTTAATTAGAACTTAACTAGAACTGAACTAGAACTGAACTAGAACTGAACTAGAACTGAACTAGAACTGAACTAGAACTGAACTAGAACTAAACTAGAACTGAACTAGAACTGAACTAGAACTGAACTAGAACTGAACTAGAACTGAACTAGAACTGAACTAGAACTGAACTAGAACTGAACTAGAACTGAACTAGAACTGAACTAGAACTGAACTAGAACTGAACTAGAACTGAACTAGAACTGAACTAGAACTGAACTAGAACTGAACTAGAACTGAACTAGAACTGAACTAGAACTGAACTAGAACTGAACTAGAACTGAACTAGAACTGAACTAGAACTGAACTAGAACTGAACTAGAACTGAACTAGAACTGAACTAGAACTGAACTAGAACTGAACTAGAACTGAACTAGAACTGAACTAGAACTGAACTAGAACTGAACTAGAACTGAACTAGAACTGAAATAGAACTGAACTAGAACTGAACTAGAACTGAACTAGAACTGAACTAGAACTGAACTAGAACTGAACTAGAACTGAACTAGAACTGAACTAGAACTGAACTAGAACTGAACTAGATCTGAACTAGAACTGAACTAGAACTGAACTAGAACTGAACTAGAACTGAACTAGAACTGAACTAGAACTGAACTAGAACTGAACTAGAACTGAACTAGAACTGAACTAGAACTGAACTAGAACTGAACTAGAACTGAACTAGAACTGAACTAGAACTGAACTAGAACTGAACTAGAACTGAACTAGAACTGAACTAGAACTGAACTAGAACTTAACTAGAACTTAACTAGAACTGAACTAGAACTGAACTAGAACTGAACTAGAACTGAACTAGAACTGAACTAGAACTGAACTAGAACTAAACTAGAACTGAACTAGAACTGAACTAGAACTGAACTAGAACTGAACTAGAACTGAACTAGAACTGAACTAGAACTGAACTAGAACTGAACTAGAACTGAACTAGAACTGAACTAGAACTTAACTAGAACTGAACTAGAACTGAACTAGAACTGAACTAGAACTGAACTAGAACTAAACTAGAACTGAACTAGAACTGAACTAGAACTGAACTAGAACTGAACTAGAACTGAACTAGAACTGAACTAGAACTGAACTAGAACTGAACTAGAACTGAACTAGAACTGAACTAGAACTGAACTAGAACTGAACTAGAACTGAACTAGAACTGAACTAGAACTGAACTAGAACTGAACTAGAACTGAACTAGAACTTAACTAGAACTGAACTAGAACTGAACTAGAACTGAACTAGAACTGAACTAGAACTGAACTAGAACTGAACTAGAACTGAACTAGAACTAAACTAGAACTGAACTAGAACTGAACTAGAACTGAACTAGAACTTAACTAGAACTGAACTAGAACTGAACTAGAACTGAACTAGAACTTAACTAGAACTGAACTAGAACTGAACTAGAACTGAACTAGAACTGAACTAGAACTGAACTAGAACTAAACTAGAACTGAACTAGAACTGAACTAGAACTGAACTAGAACTGAACTAGAACTGAACTAGAACTGAACTAGAACTGAACTAGAACTGAACTAGAACTGAACTAGAACTGAACTAGAACTGAACTAGAACTGAACTAGAACTGAACTAGAACTGAACTAGAACTTAACTAGAACTGAACTAGAACTGAACTAGAACTGAACTAGAACTGAACTAGAACTGAACTAGAACTGAACTAGAACTGAACTAGAACTAAACTAGAACTGAACTAGAACTGAACTAGAACTGAACTAGAACTGAACTAGAACTGAACTAGAACTGAACTAGAACTGAACTAGAACTGAACTAGAACTGAACTAGAACTGAACTAGAACTGAACTAGAACTGAACTAGAACTGAACTAGAACTGAACTAGAACTGAACTAGAACTGAACTAGAACTGAACTAGAACTGAACTAGAACTGAACTAGAACTGAACTAGAACTGAACTAGAACTGAACTAGAACTGAACTAGAACTGAACTAGAACTGAACTAGAACTGAACTAGAACTGAACTAGAACTGAACTAGAACTGAACTAGAACTGAACTAGAACTGAACTAGAACTGAACTAGAACTGAACTAGAACTGAACTAGAACTGAACTAGAACTGAAATAGAACTGAACTAGAACTGAACTAGAACTGAACTAGAACTGAACTAGAACTGAACTAGAACTGAACTAGAACTGAACTAGAACTGAACTAGAACTGAACTAGAACTGAACTAGAACTGAACTAGAACTGAACTAGAACTGAACTAGAACTGAACTAGAACTGAACTAGAACTGAACTAGAACTGAACTAGAACTGAACTAGAACTGAACTAGAACTGAACTAGATCTGAACTAGAACTGAACTAGAACTGAACTAGAACTGAACTAGAACTGAACTAGAACTGAACTAGAACTGAACTAGAACTGAACTAGAACTGAACTAGAACTGAACTAGAACTGAACTAGAACTGAACTAGAACTGAACTAGAACTGAACTAGAACTGAACTAGAACTGAACTAGAACTGAACTAGAACTGAACTAGAACTGAACTAGAACTGAACTAGAACTGAACTAGAACTGAACTAGAACTGAACTAGAACTGAACTAGAACTGAACTAGAACTGAACTAGAACTGAACTAGAACTGAACTAGAACTGAACTAGAACTGAACTAGAACTGAACTAGAACTGAACTAGAACTGAACTAGAACTGAACTAGAACTGAACTAGAACTGAACTAGAACTGAACTAGAACTGAACTAGAACTGAACTAGAACTGAACTAGAACTGAACTAGAACTGAACTAGAACTGAACTAGAACTGAACTAGAACTGAACTAGATCTGAACTAGAACTGAACTAGAACTGAACTAGAACTGAACTAGAACTGAACTAGAACTGAACTAGAACTGAACTAGAACTGAACTAGAACTGAACTAGAACTGAACTAGAACTGAACTAGAACTGAACTAGAACTGAACTAGAACTGAACTAGAACTGAACTAGAACTGAACTAGAACTGAACTAGAACTGAACTAGAACTGAACTAGAACTGAACTAGAACTGAACTAGAACTGAACTAGAACTGAACTAGAACTGAACTAGAACTGAACTAGAACTGAACTAGAACTGAACTAGAACTGAACTAGAACTGAACTAGAACTGAACTAGAACTGAACTAGAACTGAACTAGAACTGAACTAGAACTGAACTAGAACTGAACTAGAACTGAACTAGAACTGAACTAGAACTGAACTAGAACTAAACTAGAACTGAACTAGAACTGAACTAGAACTGAACTAGAACTGAACTAGAACTGAACTAGAACTGAACTAGAACTGAACTAGAACTGAACTAGAACTGAACTAGAACTGAACTAGAACTGAACTAGAACTGAACTAGAACTGAACTAGAACTGAACTAGAACTGAACTAGAACTGAACTAGAACTGAACTAGAACTGAACTAGAACTGAACTAGAACTGAACTAGAACTGAACTAGAACTGAACTAGAACTGAACTAGAACTGAACTAGAACTGAACTAGAACTGAACTAGAACTGAACTAGAACTGAACTAGAACTGAACTAGAACTGAACTAGAACTGAACTAGAACTGAACTAGAACTGAACTAGAACTGAACTAGAACTGAACTAGAACTGAACTAGAACTGAACTAGAACTGAACTAGAACTGAACTAGAACTGAACTAGAACTGAACTAGAACTGAACTAGAACTGAACTAGAACTGAACTAGAACTGAACTAAAACTGAACTAGAACTGAACTAGAACTGAACTAGAACTGAACTAGAACTGAACTAGAACTGAACTAGAACTGAACTAGAACTGAACTAGAACTGAACTTGGACTGTTTAATGTCCTTTTTAGTTTTCAGTTTTATTATATTTGTAGTTTACTTTTGGTACTTTTTGTTTTGGATTTTGGTACTTTTTATAGTTCCTTGCTATTTTAATATCCAGCCACATAGAGTGGATGTATTATAATGTTTACCTTTTAAGTTAAATATTAAAGGGTTAGTATAGGTTTACATATGAGTATATGTTTGTGTATATTTGTGTGTATTTGCTTTTGTATGTGTGCGTGTTTGTTGATTTAAAAAAAAGGTATTGAAGCATAAGCAAAAGGCTTTATTGCCTCTTGTTAAACTCTTGTTTTTCCATTTGAGGTTACTTTTGTTGTTGTCGACTTTCTGTAAGTCTTACTCTGTATTTAAACACACAAGTGTAAGTATATCTGTATATGTATGTGTGTACACATACATGTATATATTTTCAAATAAATGTGTGGCTCTTTAAAGATCCTTCTGTGTGTTTTTGTAGGTTTTAGTAGTTCTATTGCTTTTCTTATGCTTTTACATGTTCATATGAGATTTTGTGTATGAGCGTATGAATGTGGTTATTATTGCTACTACTTCTATTGTTGCTGTGTTTACTTACAAACACACATATACATACATATAAAGCATATATACCTTTGCAGCTAAAGTTTGTGTATATATTTTGGGGTATTGTTTACGTACTTAAGCTTTGATTTTCATTTTAAATTGGTTACATAGTCAATCACAATAAACGAGAAGACAATTAAAAAAAATTCTTAACTCTACTTTCGGTAGAGTAGATGTTTTTAACAAAATTAAAATAGAGTTGAGTTGAGTTACAAAATTAAATTTCCTAATATTGAAGAATATGAAATTGTGATTTGTATGTTATTAAGACATTTTAATTAATAGATTAATTATATTGAGGCTTGGATTTTAAAAAACCGATTTAAGAAATTCTGGAATTAGCTTTTAGTTATTTAAAAGATTCTTTTTTTAACTAAATGATTTTAAATTTATGAATTTTGATTTAAATTTCTTTTGAAAGTTAATAAAAAGTTTGCTATGACGTATGAGTAATATAAAACTATTTTTATATGACTCTTACTCAATAGATTTTTAATCAATATTTTTTATTCTTTTAGTAATTCGGTATTGCTAAATTTATTTGAAAATATTCGGAAAATTTTTAATTAAATTTTACTTAAATTCTTTAAAAATATTGATTATTTACTTCTTTTATCTATAATTCAACAACATAATTTAAAAAAAATCCCAATACATATGTATTTAAATAAAAACATATTTAAATATTACTCATTTATTTGGGCATAAATGTATAGACTACTAAAACAGTTAATTAAAAACTTATTTTTATTTTATTTATTTTTTTGCAAACAAAATTTTTCTCCACATAAACCCAAATAACCTCAGGTGACAAACTAATTTAGATTTATTAAAATTTTAAAGTTGTTCTACAGTTTTTTATAATTTTATTAGAGTGTGAGAAATTGTGTTTTTTCACGCAAAGTTCATCACATTTAAATTTGTTGTTCCATAAAATTTCTACTGAAAAAACAAAGTTTTTTCTATGAAACATAGAAAAAAAAACGAAAAACTTTATGTCTACCTGTTAAATATTTGTGTTTAATTAAAATAAATGAGTAAATAAATAAATTTTAAAAAAATTTTTTCCCCACAATAATTACAAAATTGTTCTTATTTAAAAAAATAAAAAAATCTTTATTTTCTAAATATTAATACCTAACTTTGTCATAATCAAAAATATGTTCATTTTGTTAAAAAATAAGGTGTCAAAATAAAAACTTGTTAATTAGCTCTTAATCATAATCAGTTGTTTGTTTGAAAAGTTTAAACGTTTTAATAATTTTATTGCTAAATTTTGTAACAAACTTTTGAAGTTATTTTGACATGATGTTGACTGTTAAAGTGAGTTTAATGAAATTGTTTAAATTTGTTGAGGAAAAACATTTTTGATAAATTGTTATGACACTTAAATGTGGTTGACTTATAAGATTATTAATAACTGTTGTTAACGCTGATGTTAAGGTATCATCAACTCTTAACATTTATGGTATAATTAATTGTTTTTAATGCAAAACAATTAAAAAGTTACAGGAAGTGTTTACTACATAAAAAGAAAAATAAGTTTTGTGATCAATGTCAAGTAAATAATTTGATGAGTAATGCTTTAATTGTTTAAGGCTATTTAAGTGAAATTAAATTAACTTTTGTTTTAAATATAAATAACTACAATATAAGAAATTTTTCACAACTTAATACAGATTTGCAAAAGTTTTTAAAATTTTTAACATTTCCGTAATTTTAATTAAGTAGAAATCTTCAATTAAAAAATTGTTACAGATTGAACAAATATTTACGATACAGAATTAAAAATTTTCGTAATATAACTGGTGAATGAAAAGCAGTTACATGGAAGTGCCAAATTTTTAATTATCTTCACCCGGGCACAGTGGGGTTAGCCTTAGATAAACTATCAAGTTTTATCATAAGTATTTGGAGTCGTTGAAAAAGTAAGTTTTTTAGATGTGAAATGAAGAAAAAGAGGTATTCGCATAATACAATATTTGTTGCAAATTAGAAGAAAAAAAAAACAAAATATATTGTAGGAATAGGTATTTGTATAACTTACTACACCATAAGAGGTTGGGGTAATAAGTGTATATGCAGATATTTGTAACACATAAATAAATTAAATTCATCCCAAGAGAATAACATTTAACTTAACATCACTTCCTCATTTAAGACAACGTTGTCCGTCCTTCCGTCAAGCTGGCTGTCTGTCCGTGTAAATCTTGTGCAGGTAAATATTTTTATGATATCGTAATAAAGTTTGGCACTTATATTTACTTTAGTATAAGGACGAAGTGGATTGAAACTTGTTGGGATCGGCCCATTATTTTCCTTATCCACCATTAAAATATTATACAAGATTTGGTTTAAAACTCTTAAATGGCTTAAATTAATCAAAATTTAAATAAAATTCAACAAAACATTTTTTTATTGCTCCTACATACTCAAAAATAACTATTACATAAAATTACATAATTATTACTTGTCGTGCCGAAACTTTGATACCCTTCACCGATACCATCTTACCATCTTACCGACAAATAATAAAATTTTCGCCTTAACGTATGCTTTCACATTTATAAATCTAAATTCTTTTCCAAACTACGAACATTTGAATACGAAAAAAAAAAAACAGTCATAGCAAGCTTTGCTTTAAAAAAATAAACAACATCAGGTATCATCAGCTCTTAACATTTATGGTATAATTAATTGTTTTTAATGAAAAACAATTAAAAAGTTAATAGTTTTTAGTACACTCTAATGAGTATGTACATTAGAGTGTCCCGTAGACAAAAATTTTGTAGGAACACCCCTCAAACGATGCGTAAAAATTAGCTGAATATGAGAAAAAAGCGATTGAATGTCACGGGTCTAGAACATTTTGTCCAAAAAATAGTATTGAGTTTAGTCTTGAAATGGGTATCAAAAAATTCGTAATTTTAAGCCAATTATAAAAAAAAATATTTTAAAAAATGTTCGCAAAAATTTTGGTCTATAAACCGTCATTTTAGTACATCATGAAAAAAAATTCGATATTTTTCTTAAAAAAATAGATAAGAATTTTATAATTTTGTTCCTTTTAAGGCTAAAATTTTAAAAAATTACATTGTAGTAAGAACTGTTGATAATATGTAATTTTCCAGATTTAAAAAAAAAAAAATGTTCATCAAAATACCTTAAAAAGTCTTCTAGCGAACGAAAATCCCATTGGAAAAGTTTTTAAAATATTTTTTCCATAACCAGCATAAAACTACGAATTTTTTGATACCCAAAATCGAAACTTTTTTTTTACAAAAATGTATGGGACCCATGATTTTAAAATCACTGGTAGGGATCTAAAGACCAATTTTAAAAATTTTTTTAATATTTTTCCCATATTCAGCTAATTTTTACGCATCGTTTGAGGAGTGTTCCTACATCGATATCTCGAAAAACGCTCTTCTCGGGACACTCTAATGTACATATATATAAACTGGCAGCATATACAATCTGACTGCATATACAGACAACAACAAGAACAACAATGTTAATCATTATATTACTGCTGTTGCTAACTAAACTACTTGCCCATACAAAAAACAACATTTTTCTGTGAATTTATATTATTAACCAATTTTTTTAGTTTTTTGCCCATAACTCGGTTGATTAAAAAAAAAAAAAAAAAAAAAACGAAATTTTGTAAAAATATTTATGACCAAACTGTTTAATTGCAAAACCCGTAGCTTATATAGGAACTTCAAAAAGTCTAAAAATGTGTTTTGACCGATATCTGGGATATAATGTACCGATTTTTTTTCTTTTTTTTTTTCAGGAAAAAAATTTTAAGAAAGATTTTGAATTTTTCGTACAAAAGCGAAGTCGCTAGCTTATATAGAAGCCTAGAAAAGCCGACAACAAATACAATTTTCTTCTGTTGCCGATATCTCAGTTAATTATCAACCGATTTTTCTCATTTTTATTAGCGATTTTCTAAGGAATATTTAAATAAATAAGCCATATATCATATAAATTGATGCTAATTTGATTGAATTGATTTTTATTAACAATTAAACAATGGCAACCGATTTTTTTTGCCAATCGAATTCGTTCGGTTCCAAGTACTATCATACAATTCGTTTGAGACTACCGTATTTATAAAGTACTCGCAATTGTTTTCAAAATAAATTCTTTAAAAAATGTAAACCATTGTGAATTAATATAAACAGATTTTCATTCTTTTATTAAAATTTTAAATTCCATAAGATTTACAAATATTGTATTCACAGAAAAAATTATTACCGTCTTTTTTACAATTAACTCAGTTGTTTAATTTTGCATCAAAATTTAATAAATTTGTTTAAGAAAAAATAAAATAAAAAATAAATTTTGGTATGATTTTTTTTCCTATATACATTTTTAATTCATTCAATCATCTACTTGATTGATTTAATTAATTTATTAATTGGGAATTTTTTTCTATTTTGTATTTTTTATAGCTTTTAGTAATTGATATAATCATTTTGGTGAGAGATGCAAATTTAAACAAGTTTATAATTGAATGAATTATTTTCATTTGTTGGACTTTGGAATATGCCTTGGACAGATATTAGAAACATTTAAATGGACTAATAGAATTCATCCTTATCAATAAAGCAGCTTATTATTGCACGATAAATATCAAACATTCAGGCGAAAGCAGTACAACCGATGCTGATGAAATTCCAGAAGCCGATATGTATGAGAACAGCGTTACAATTAAGATAATAAAACGTTTTACATTAAGTATAAATTTTGATTCTTTCTTAGTTACTTTCGTTTCAAAAGAAAACTACCAGTTTTATCCCATTGTTAAACAGCATTTGAAAACTGAGATTCATCATTGATTGGTTTCATACAAGCTTTACATATCCATACATTAATCATCAAATCAAATCACCGTTTCTTACCGTTGATTTCAATTGCACAGTTCTTCAGGTGAAATAATGAACCGATCATAATCAATTTGAATGGGGTTCATCCCTATATCTAAATATTTGTTGATGCTAAGTTGCATCAAAATATCTTTAAAATTAACTGGATTTACATTGACTGATAGCCAGTCGTTCAGTTAGCCAACGGACGGACGCTTTTTTTTAAATCAACTCAGATTCTAAGTCGAACAGTAATTTTATTATAGATTCCTTTTTATAATAAAATACTTAAAAGTAATGTTGTAGTAATTATAGTCCATTATAATGTAGTTTCCAAAAAATCTTTTCACAAAAATGCTCTAAAAAATTCTTTAAAGACACAAAGTCCCATGTGGAAACTCCAATTTAACAAATTTAATATTGTTCTCGTATTCAGTTCAAAAAAAAAAAGCATCGTTTGAGTGGTCTTTGTAACTCAGAATGACAAACAAATTTCTCAGGACACAAATTAGAGCCTATTGGAAACATTTTTAATAATCAAGTTGCTCATTTACTTAAAAAACGTCATAACTCAAGAAAATGATATGCAGAAAAAAACATGTAAAGTTTTAAAATTACATTTATATTTATTAGAAAATAAACGAATGAAATAAATATCTTCTCTATATATGATCATAAAAGATATGAACACGATATTTTTACAAAATATAAAACTTGATATAACGCATGTTTTTACATATATAACATAAAAATCTCCGTTTTTGAGTTATAATGTTCTTGAAGTAAATGAGCGATATTTATAAAGTGCGCGAAAAACATATCAAATTATTATTTATTTATTTTTTATTCAAAATATTTAGGAATTAAAGATCCATAACTTTTAATTAAATAAAAATTTCTTTATTATCCATTCCTGAAGCTTTATTTATTACAATATGTGAAGAAAAAAATATAGCTTAGGTCTTCCTTTACAACTTTCCCACACACACAGAAAAAGGATTGGTTAGATTACGATTACTATAATAAAAATATAATTATAACTATTAATATTGAATTGTAATTACTAATTATTATTAATTATAATAGATTTTCTATACTTATAAAATTTTAAACATTGTAGTGATCATTTTTAAGTTCGTACTATTAATGTATTAGTTATTGAAACCAATTTTAGAACATTTCCAATTTATTTAAAAGAATTGATCAAGATAATCGAATTTAATTAAATACTTAAAACGTTCACAACTTAAAATTGGTGACCACAATCGAAATTTAATTACACTTCCTTAAAATTCGGTTGAAATAAAAGTTATCAATAAAAAATTTGGTTAAATTTTTGACATTTTCAAATAAATTAATAAAATTAAATTATTTGTGAAATTTTACAAGAAACATGTTATGGGTTTTTTAAATAATGCAGAAAAAAGGACACAAAATTACATAACAATAGTGATATTTGTATTGGGAATGCTATTAGCATTTATCTCTAACTATGGATGAAGACAAACCAATGTAAGTACAATATAATTTATAAATACGTAGAGATTACGCTTTAACACTATTTATTAAGTTTTAAAGGTTAATGGCAGCGCTTGGGAAGACAGCTTATGTCCCGGTATGACAAAATTTTTTATAATTAAATGTGTGATTTAGTTTCATAAATATTTCATCCATCTTGTCGTTCTATTATTTGGGTACAAAAATAAATCCTCCAATGGTCTATGTGATGTTATTTTTTATAAATGTGCATCAGAGCATTTGCGTCTAAAAAGTTATTTAATGCTAAGCGGTTGAAATAAAATATTCAATGTTAAATCCAAGAAAATAGCTAATAATTCCCAGCAAAAATGTTTGCAGACTTGGCAGCAATACAACTGATGGAAGCAACATTTGCTTACTTAATTGCATAAAGCTTCAAGAAATGCAATAGAGTAAGTTATTGACTGTGTAAGAAAGAAACTCTCCCTGATAATAGTGTTCCGGAGAAGGTAAAAAATCACATTATATTGCTTCTAAGCGCGTCATCTCGAACAAATGCGCTTTCGCTGTGCTTATATTATAATACTTAAATTGCAGAGGAGTCTTTTATAATAAAACATTGCAGAAGCACATTTATAATGCATGATTTTTGTTCGAGATGAGCCATATAGAAACAATAGAATGAGCTTGTTTTGCTTCTCCGAGACACTATGGTAAGGAAGAATGTTTTGTACATATCTTACTGTATTGCATTTTGGAAGTATTATTTAATATAATAAATCGCTTATGTAAGCAATGCAATTGCTTCCATGTAAGTATAATTTTTTGCTGGGTTGCAATAAATAGTACATATTACTACGTTATATATTAATTCTATATTTATGTCTAAACATATGTTTTATTGTTAGTTACCACCTTCTTCTATAATGTATTATAATAATATTAAATTAATAATTAATAATATTAAATTATAATAATAAAAATAATTAAATAAAATATATATTTTTCTTTTTTTTTAATCATCCTAATGTATATTGGAATATTTAGAAGATATAGCAACCGAATGATTTTTTAAAAGTAGTTGCAAGTACCAAATAATTCAATAACTACAACCGAATTACGAGTTAGTACTTGGAACCGACCATATTCGATTGGCAATAAATTCGGTTGCCACAACGAATCTGTTTTCTCTGTGCATATTATTTAAATTAATCCATGTGATACAGATTTATTAACAAAATTTTTGAGTTCATACCCCATCGTAGAACAATCTGCTCTACATCAATCAAGAAGAAACGATTTATTTTTTTAAATATTTCAATTTAACAAAATTTTTCAAGATTAATTTGTTATTAACGTATAATTAATATTATTTGTTATTAATTACAGGATACGTATACGATACCATGAAATGAAATACATATGATCTAAAACACAATAAATTATTTTTCTAAATTCTTTTTTGAGTATAAATCCAAAATTATTTTAACTTTACACCCTTTTTATGTTTTCATAATGTCAATTGTTCCACCTTAGTGTCATTTAAATTTTTGTCATTCATTAAAAAGTCCTTGAAATTTTATGAAAAATAAAAAAACTCAAAATCTTGATCCAGCTGTTAATATTTCCTAGCTATGTCGTTTAACATCAAAACTCAAACAAAAAACATGACAAAAATGTTAAACATTAAAATTCAAAACACGTTTAAAAGTGTAATTTAATCGCATGTTACGCTTTGTTAACAATTCTCATTCTTAATAATTTCTGACTCAAAAAATACAGCCAACTAAAAACAAAAACGAAAAAATATAGTGAATCATGAATTTTCTATGAATTCAGTAACAACTACCGATTTAATGAATTCTTTGTTAAGGGCTGAGTTTCCTTATAAATTTAAAGCAACTCCCTCTTACTTCCAATCCAAACTAAGAGGGTGTTATAGGCAGCTTAGAGACTATGTGTTCACCATACTATACGGTTGTGTTGACGTTTCTATGTTACGAGTACTATTACGTCCAATTAGTTACAATTTATAAAATTTATTTGCTAAAGCAACTTGTTCTGGTGTATGAAATAAAACCAACAAGAAGCGAAATAAACTGAAGTGAATAAATGAAATTGAAAATGCAATTGAGAATAGTAATTTATGCACAGTAAATTGAGAAACTTACCTTGGCAAAGTTTATGTATTTATTGTTGTTTGATTAGTTTTAAAAGAAAATCTTTAAATAAATTTTTATTATTGTACGTTTTCAGAGAAAATTTTATTAAAAAGAATTTAGTGAATTTCAATTGTAGGCTTTATGGTAGTTAGAGGAGATTTTTGAATAAATTTAATAAAATTTATTAAATATATTTTAGTTATTTAACAGATGGATTTTGTTTAAACCAAATTAATAGATTTTGTTTTAATATAAATTAAAAAATAAAAATATATAGTAAATTTAATGAAATTGTTAAGTTGACAACTATATTCGGTTGAATTGTTTACCAATTTATTTTGGTACTGGGAAATGCAATGAAATTATTGTATAATCCTTAGCGTAAAGAGAACCGGTTCAAAACTAGTCACGTGACAGGTTCTCAGGACTAGTGACCGGTCCCTTTATATTAGAAGAACCTGTCACTTTTTCATGGGGTTGTCATTGTAGGTGGCTAATTAGCCCTTTGGGACAGGTCACAGGACTGGTTCAAGGGGACAGGTTCAGTGTCGATTAATAAAATAAAAATTCGGTAATTGTTTTTTTTTTTTTTTTTGTATTTTTTAAACATTTTTTTATTATTATTTTTATTTTATAATTTTTTGTTAATGTCGACGACGGCACCCCGAATCGAACCCATGTTCATCTTACGTATGTTATGTTTTATGGTCATCAACGCTAACCACTCAGCCACTGATTGTAATGGCGCGCGAGTTACTAATTGGCACTTAACAAGCATATTATAAAATTATAAATTGGCTTTCAACTTTTAAGTAGTGTGTTTGTGTCAACTGGTTCTCCATTGGAACTTTGGTGGCGAGTTAGGTGTCAATTGGTACTCAACTGGTACTGAGGGACCGGCCCATTGCTGCAATTGTCACAAATTTCCCATAGGGATAGAGCAGAGTTGCATACTGGAAAATCTTTTAATTCGATGTTTACGGTGATAATATTGGCGATGTTTTCAAATACCTTGTAAAAGCTAGAATTATCATAGTGGAGAATGATCCGGGTTTGGCAGGTAATTTTTCTTATTTCTTGGAAGACTTTTGACGAACAAATGATAGCATTATGTTCACAACTAATAGTACTTTTATACTCAAAACGTACACTCACAAAGTATTCTGAGATCTCAAAAAACAAGTGACCATTTAATTTTAAATGCTTTTCTGGGTGGAACTTTTTAAAGAATCTTTTTAAATAATTTTTAACTTATAAGGGGTTAAAAGAGAAAAACTGCTCTGGAGACCTAAATGTTTATCAAATTTTGAATACTTTTTACTGTAATTATTGCCCAGGAATTTCTTGATCACAAGATATCTCATATATCGGTGTTGCATAATCAGTGCATTCACAGTATCATTGTATTTTAGCAAAACAACCGTTTTTAGAAGACTTCACAATCATGGTGCCAACAGCAACCATGATTGGATTCTGGATACCAGCGATATAAGATAGCCCTTTATGAAGCTTAATTTCTTAAAGTTAATTGGTGTTTAAAAATATTTTTCTTTTAAATTTTTCCATATCGAAGGTTATAAAAAATCATTGCATAAAAATTTTTTATTGTAAGAATAAATTTTTTGACGACGGCAATTTTTTAAGTAACTTTAGGATATAGAAATAGCCCTAAGGTGACTCTAAAATAAATTAGTAAAAAAAAAATAACTAAAGTATTTTTAAAGGAATCGCATTTATACCATTAGGTGCATATTCAAAAATATATTAAAATAAATTTCTTTTTAGTCAAAAATTTCTGACACAGGAATAAGTTATAATAAAGAAAGGTTCATCCAAAAATATTCATCCTTTTTTAGTTATTTCTTATAGTTTTTTGGTAGTTATTTTTTGCTGGAGAAATACGTAAATATTTTCTATTCTAATGAAAGTTTATTTTGATGACCAATTAAAGCTGAAAGTTAAAACTTTAGACAATTGTTATATAAAAAATATTTGAAGAAATTAGCTTGTAATACTATACAATTACTATTTAATTTTTAATAACTCTTCAGAAAAAATGTTACTTCGCTACATTTTTGCAATATTTTTTCGTTTGTGAATAGGCTTAGTAACACAGTTAATGTATATTATAAAAAAAATAATTTCTTGGCGCGTTTTAGAGAAAAACAAGGAAAACTTTTCATAGGTGAATAATTTTGTAGAGCAATTTTTTTTATGATAAATCCTTTATAAAACATGCTTGCATAATAGGGTGATCGTTTATTCGACTTTTTGGGGAAACCGGTTTTCAAATAGTTGGTATTTTGAAAAAAACCGGTTAACCGGTTTTTTGCAGGAGTTAATATTTCTATCAAAAGACTACATTTCTAAAAAAAAACTCAATAAACCTTATAATGTTCAAGTTGTATTAAACATAATTATTTTTGGAAATAACTATTAACCCACTAAGAACGAGAAAGATCAACCCCGACAATATTTTGTTTGCTAATGATACACTCGCGAAAAGAATGTTATTTTCTAATGCATTTTTAAGAAATTTCTACCTTTTTGATTTTAAATATTTTTGCTTAATATTGAAGACAAATATTTTTATTATATAAAACATCAGCACTTAATCTGGGACAAATAAGTTTTCAAACTATGATTATGATTAAAATTAATTTTAAAATAAGCTCACAAAAATTAAAAAATACAAAAATTAAAAAAAAAACAAGTTTGGTATGAAAGATTTTAAGAAATATTTAAAAAAAAAAAATTTTAAAATAGTGAACCATTTTGTCCCAGAAAAATTTATATTGCAATTTTTAGCAAACATAATAATGTCTTTTATATCAGAAGAAGAAAAAAATTTAAAGGATAGAAATTTTTCAAAGACGCATACTACAATTGCATTTGCATTATGCATGCATTTTTAAATGATAATATTATTTTGTAATTAATCATTAAAATCCGCTAACAACTTTTAGAGATATTGGTGTTTAAAGTTAGACACTTCTAAGATTTTTTTCACTTTTTGAAAAATAAAAATCGCGAATAAATTCGCGAATTTTTAAAAATTAAAAAAAAAATAAAAACGAGAGTAAAAGATATAGTCGGTCAAGCCCGACCATATGATACCCTACACCATTGTGTTACATTATGTGGACTGACCCTTTAAACATTTGGAAGATAAATTTGTTGCTAATCTTCCAGACGTCACTTCTTAGTGAATTCTAGAAGATTGTCGGAAGATTTTTCGAAAAACACAAAAACAAAATACATTACTATTGCATATTAATAGTCTAGACGTCACTTCTTAGTGACTTCCAGATGATTGTGAGAAGTGTGTACGAAATTCACAAAAACAAAATGCATTACTATCGTCCTTTGATCTTCCAGAAGTATACTACAATTGCATTTGCATTATGCATGCATTTTTAAATGATAATATTATTTTGTAATTAATCATTAAAATCCGCTAACAACTTTTAGAGATATTGGTGTTTAAAGTTAGACACTTCTAAGATTTTTTTCACTTTTTGAAAAATAAAAATCGCGAATAAATTCGCGAATTTTTAAAAATTAAAAAAAAAAATAAAAACGAGAGTAAAAGATATAGTCGGTCAAGCCCGACCATATGATACCCTACACCATTGTGTTACATTATGTGGACTGACCCTTTAAACATTTGGAAGATAAATTTGTTGCTAATCTTCCAGACGTCACTTCTTAGTGAATTCTAGAAGATTGTCGGAAGATTTTTCGAAAAACACAAAAACAAAATACATTACTATTGCATATTAATAGTCTAGACGTCACTTCTTAGTGACTTCCAGATGATTGTGAGAAGTGTGTACGAAATTCACAAAAACAAAATGCATTACTATCGTCCTTTGATCTTCCAGAAGTATACTACTTGGAAGTCACTTCTGGAAGATAATAAGATGATAATTCGAATTTAACAAAAACAAAATACATTACTGTTGCGCAATAATCTTCTTGACGTGTGTTGGAAAGATTGTCAGTTTTTTTATGAAAAGAAAATAACACAATAAAGAAGCAGGTAAAATCATGTTTTCAGTAACAATTTAACTTTGGTACAGTTTGGCTGCAATTATAAACATAAAAAGAAAAATTTTCCTGATAATTACATAAGTGTTTTTTATTGTTAATAATTTGGAAATTATTAACAAATAAAATTTTAAAAAAGTAAGTAAATCTTCTTAATTTTTTATTTAGTAATATTGGATTTTACTCACAATTTACATAGTATATTAATTTTAAGAAAAACTTCATTAAACAAATATTTACATATTTAAAGAAGTCCAAAACTTTGCCTGTTAAAGTGTCTTGTCGCATTCTTTGTACAAAAGGTAATCTGAATACAATTTAACTATAAAAATTATTATTAACCTTCTTTTCTTCTTTTAAAGGTACCGGATTTGACCAGAAATTTCGCATGAAGATTTTATTATTAAATGTAAAATTAATTTATATGTGAATTATTAATTGTGTAGTTTTATAGTATGTATAGATAATTGTGAAATAAAGATAATTATGAAATATAAAAAAATAATTTTAATTATAAATACAGAAATAAAAAAATGAAAAATCATCTTCTAAAAGAGACACTTCTCTGATCATCTTCTTCGACACTTCCAGAAGTGACTTCTTCGAGTCGTCTGGAAGACACTTCCACGAGGAACAGTTCTTCCCGACGGAAGATGATTTTAATGATACTTTGGCAATAGTCGTGGCGATGAGTTTCAACTTCTGGAAGACTTTTCTTAGCCACTTCCACAATAGAAAATGTTTGCAGGGGATACTCATAAGTGTAAAATAAAACATACGAATATCGAATATTACGTTGATGCTGACATTTATATGAATTTATTCAATTTTGGGTGATTCCCAAAAGAGGGCCTTATATGGGAGCTATGGTAAATTATGGACCGATCTTTGTAAAATTTGGTACTATCGTTTATATTCATATAAAACTCATTTGTGTCAAATATTAGCTTAATACTAACATTTTAATGGGATTTATGCCCGTATGGTCAATTATGGACCATACGGCACAATTATTTAGGCACAATTATTTAGACTAATCGGCACAATTATTTAGACTAATGTGAAACTTATATGGGCCAAATTTCATTAAAATGTTGCTACATTTAAGGGATTTATGATCGTTAAACCCTTTTCCGGGAGGGCATTTGTATGGGGGCTAGGTGAAATAATGGACCGATCAATAGGCTTCGTCCCTGGGCCATAAGAAACCTGTGTACCAAATTTCATTAATTTTGATTAAAAAATGCGACCTGTAGTTTGATTACAAGGTTTACATGGACGGACGGACGGACATCGTTGAATCGACTCAGAGAGTGATTCTAAGCCGATTGGTATAAATTAAGGTGGGTCTTAGACCAATATTTTTGGGTGTTACAAACATCAGCACAAACGCAACATACCCTCCCCACCTATGGTGGTGTAGGGTATAATGAGATATTTAAATGGCTCCATAGGGAATGCGTATGCAAAATAGTATTAAAATTGTAAAACATACTAAATATTCTTGGGCGTTCTTTCATGGAATGGACGATTTTTTTTTTTTTTCGAAAAGTTACGAATACGATGTAAATTACCAAAATTGAGTTTTTACTAGGGTGATCGATTATTCGACTTTTTTTAGAAACCGGTTTTCGAATAGTTAACCGGTTTTTTGCAGAAGTTAATATTTATATTAAAAGACTACATTTCATTAAAAAAACAATTCTTATAATTAAGTTAAAATTTATTAAATACAATCGTAAAAGCCTAAAAATGTCAGGAAAAATAATATAATAATGAAAATATGCACAAACAAATCCGAAAATTAAAAGAAAAAAATATGGACAACATTAAGACACCTTCCTCTCCCTAATCGAAGTCAATTATTGGAAGCCGTTCAAATTTATTGGAATTATATTGATTAAAGTTTTAAATTCGTAAACCTTTCAAAATAAAAAAATCGTCGTAAATGCGCTCCCTGGCCGAAATACAGAATCAGTTTTTTATAGGATTTGGAGAGCAAACAACAAGTATAGCAACTCAAAAGTTCTTAATACCAAAACAGATTTTTTGGTCCCGATAGAAACATCTGGCACTGTTAGAATTTGTTGAAAGAATAGTTTTATAAGTATGCCGATTTTTAGTTTCTTACGTCGTCTGGGAGCTTCAGAAAGCTCTGGAAAGGAAACATTGCTTAGGAAAGATATATTTAAATCCATATATATAGATCCACGTATTTTCGCTCCCTGATAGATTTCAAAATCTGGCTCCGTTAGGATTTGTAGGATGAATAGGGTTATAATTAAGCTGAATTTTAATTCTCTATGCCTTCTGGGAGCTTTAGAAAGCTCTGGAAAGAGAAAAAATTCTTAGAAAAAGACACATAAATCCCCTTATATCCGCTCACTTATAAAAATTTCAAAATATGGCTCCATTATGATTTGTTGGACAAAAAGTTTTATAATTAAGCCAAATTTTAATTTTTTATGTCGTTTGGTAGCTTCAGAAAGCTCTGGAAAGAGAAAAAATGCTAAGCAAATTGTTTCAAAATTGTAGAAAAAATCGTCTAAATTTTAGTTTGCATAAACAGAAACCATGGCTTAATATGGAAGCCTGTCTCAATTGAAACGATTCTGTAGGTTTAACTTTTTTAACACAACACCTTTAAAAAATAAAGGAAATATTGGATCAAAAAAATTAAATTGGGTCATACAGGATAAATATTAATTATTTATCTGTTTAATATTACAGAATAAATTCCAATTTAGACTTAAACTATATTTTAAAAACATAAGAAATCAGTCTTTATGAATATTTAAAAAATTATTCCTAAATTTTCAAATATCACTATCACTATTTAGAACATGTTTTCTGAAATAAAAAGCTATTTTTAAAACCGGTTTTTTGCGTTTAAAAAAACCGGTCTATTCGACATTAGAAAAATGAACATTTTGAAAAAACCGACAGCACATTGACTGAAAAACCCGGTTTTAAAACCGGTTGGAAAACTGTGTCGATCACCCTAGTTTTTACCCATTTTCTCCCTTAAAAAGTCGATTTTCAAAAAAGTACCAGACACCTGTCTATTATTTTTTAAATGAATACCTATAACTATTATACTTTTATTTTATTTCCATTAGTTTAGGAGGTATAAGGTTGCGGATTAGACCCTTTTTTACTCCAAACATTCGAATTACCAAAAATCCCGTCTTATTGGATCTATATGAAGTGTGACCTACAAACGTTCCAAATGTCGTTTTTCTAGTTTCAAGCGTTTGAGCTGTAGAATGATGAATTAGTTAGTCACGTTACTCTTTTATGAAGAATTCTTGGAAGTTAAGAATTTTGTTCTCTATATACAGATTTTACTAATAAAATATTACCATCTTAAGCCATTTATTGTTAATAAACAGTAAAATTAAAATTATTACATTTTTAGCTTTATGAGAGTATCAACTAGATCCAGATGGATCAATGTAAAATATTTTTTATTAAATGATATCTTTTTGACGGCACATTAAAATCCAAAAATAATCAACAAAATATAGCGCAAGATATGCATAATTAAAACAAGTATCAATCCCTGTTTCAATTTCTGTATTTGATTGAGATCCGCACAGACCCTGACTCAAAAACCAAAAAATTAAAAATAAAATTAACAAAAATATTCTAAAACTCCACTTATAAAATTCAAAACTGTCAAAAAACAAATTACAATGGAAACGAATAATAACTGAATCCCATATTTAAAAAAAAAAAAAACACAGATTTTTTTTAAAAAATATGAAATTTGAAATTTCACAAAAAAATCTTAAACAATTTTAAACATTTTCATATCAAAGGTTCCCTATTTTGAGACCCCAAAGTTCTGCCGTTGAATCGATTCTGGAATTTGGCTTCCAAACTTTAACTTTAATACTTCTCTGCTATGATAATGTCGTCTTGAGTGTAAATCGCACCAGCATATTAAAAATTACAGAAAAAATATATTTTGATTTTCAAAATATTTTGATTATGCCTCTACTGGGCAATGGAACGTACTAATATTTTACTACTAATATGTATGTTTTATTCATGAAAATGTCTGCTAAAAAAATTGTATTTAATATTCATTATCAAAGTATTTTCTTATTTTTCAAAATCTCTTTAAAATTTTAAACTTATATATAATTCCAATGTACCTTAAATCTTTCTTCACAAACAAGCAATTTAATTAGACTCAAATTAATTAAATGTTTAATTTCCTTTTCATAATTGATTTCATAAAACTACTTTAAAACTGTAAATTAAGATTCCTGCAAAATTTACAACTAAATTACACACATAGATATGTAAAGCCTATACTCGTATAAGAGAATTTCTAAATGTGATAAAAAGGTCCTTGTAATATTCATCCTTGTAACATTTCAATTAGTGGTTTTAATAAATCTTCGTTACAAAACTTTTCACCAGTATACCAGCAAGCAAGGAAACAAACAAACCGTTTGTTAAGCTTAGATCTTTTGACTAATAAAAACAGTAGAAAGAAAAAAACAAAATAAATTTTTGTGAATATTTTTAGTAACTATGTAGACATAGTTATCTTTAGAATTGTTAACACCTAAAACTCTTAGTTCTTCTATATTCATTTACACTTTTATAAGATAAAAGAGGTTTTCCACAATACATGCATACATACATATGTATATAGTTTTCATATACAAAACCTTAGAGATATAGAGATAGATTTTCACACTTTTTAAAGACAATAAACTTTATGAGTATAAAGGTATACGAGTGTGTCTTTACATGTATAAATATCTATTCATTTGCTTTACTATATGTATGTTCATTAGGGCTATAACTTTTTCACATTTTTTTTTTGAAAATATCAAAAAACTCCTGGCATATTCGAATAGGACATTGAAAATTATTTAAAAAAATGTTATTACTTTTTCGCGGTTGTCAAAAAAGTTCATCCATAAAACGTGGTAAAGTTTGAAAACAATAATCCCAATATAACAGCAAAGAAACATATATTCACAACATGGTATTAAAGTAATACAGAACATTTATCCATTATGCAATATAAAGTGCCCGTTTAATTTGAAGTTTATGTCTTTTAATAATTAAAATTTGGTTATACCCCTAATGAATACATCATACATAAGTGTTAAAACAAATTTGTGCCAAGAGTATACAGTTAAATTGGTAGCAATGTAGTACTCATATCAGTTATATTTAGTACTTCAACATGTTGTCAATTATTGTGTTGCAACTAAAAACTAATTGATTTAAAATATGCAACAGAGAAATTTTATTTTGGTATGAATATAGTTAGTTTTTAAGTAAAATTAAATGAATATAAAAAGAGGAAGTTGAGAGTATGTTATGATTTAATACATGTTTTATCTTAATATTATGAATGTCAACATAACAATATTTTAAATCTAATGAATTCTAGTAGAAATTAATTAATAAATTTAGTTTTTTTACTTTGTGTCCTCCAATATTCTTGAAATAAAGCAAATACTTACGCTAAGAAAGTGAATTTATTTTTATATCACAAATTCGAAAAACTCGCGATTTTATTATCGAATTTTGTTTATAGAAAATGATCAATACTCAAAGTATTATGTTTTAAATATCCATAAAATTAAGCTGCTATTCGATTTCACTAAAAAAAATTTAATTATGCTCTATAAATCTGTTTATTAAAGTGATATTATCTCAAAAAAGTGCAATTTTTTTTTTTTGTATGTAAAATACCAACACTTTTTCCAATACAAAATAGTATTTCTTTATACTTACACCACCATAGGTGGGCAGCGTTACCGTTGAGAATTTTTAAAAAGTGTCCAAAAAAGTGGATTTCAAAATAAAAAGTCGCCAAAAAAGGGGATTTTTAAAAAAAAGGGGGCCAACTGCTTAAAACCCTAAAAAACTCCATAAATTTTGTTCATTTGATAACAACAAAAACAAAAAATGTTGTGTTTTAAGAAAAGCTACTAAATTCAGTTCTGTTAGAAATAAAATAATTTATTACTAACAGTTTCAGTCCATATATAAATATTCCGCGGTTCTTTATATTACTATACTGTGAAACAATATTAAAATAGATCATTTATTTGTTTAATTTAATTAATTTTCGTCATTTAGCTCATAGTCTTAAAAAGTCGCCATTTAGTCGCCATTTCAAAAAGGGGCCAAAAAAGTGTCCAGGTGGTTGAAAAAGGGGCATTTGGCGACTAAAGTCGCCAAACGGTAACGCTGTAGGTGGGTAGCATTTACACACTTTTTACCCTAAAACAAAATTTATTTTAGAAGATATAATAATTGTATACTTTTCTGAAAGTTATTTTCACAAAGTGGATTTAGAAACTATAAATATTTGTTATCAATTAAAGTCTTAATTTATTAAGATATCTAAACAAAAATTTCGGCGATTGATGACTTTATCATTAGAAATAGTAAAGTGTATAATAATTTAAAATTATTATAAAAAGAATCCTATAATTCCCCAAAGACTAAAGGAAATTTAAAAAATGGCATTTTTTAATTTTACCCATAAAGTACACATTCATTGCAGGTTCGAAAAAAGCCATTGGTAATCTCTTTGAAACGAATTAAAATTTTCGAAATGCAAGCACGTTTTTCGTAGGCTTTATCGAGAGATTTAAGAATATGTAAAATTATTTTAAATAGTATAAGAAATTTGCCAAACGATGAAAAATTTTCTATTACAGATATACACTATTTTGAGCACTAATAACAAAGAATACTAAGAAAAGAAGGCTTGTCAAAAAAACCTAACTCTGTTGTCAAAAAAAACCTAACTTTAAGATTGTGTTAGTGAAATTTTATTTATATGTATTAGTGCTGAAACCACTTTCACCACACATCATAATCATACATAGTTGCACAAAAGAGTATTTACAAATTATTAAATATAATTTATCTCAATTATATTCGCAGATTTTTATCTCTTGATGCGGATTACATCCACAAATAATAATATAATTAAATTTTTTTTTTGCTTTTTGTTGATAAATATGAAAATAATTTAAAATTATTTTAAATTCAGTTTTATTTTTAATACCAAAAGTAGCAACATTGTTCGTTCAATTTAAATTTCAACATACAGAAAAGGAATGTCAAAAATAAATTTAAAAAATATATTTTCAGTTTGTGGAAAATATTCGTGTTACGGGATTAAAAATACAATAAAAGTGCGTGAAAAAAAATATAAAAGTATGGTGTGATAGTGAAAAAGTGTGTCGTGAGTGCAATTTTCATTAAATTTTAAAGAAAAGGTTTGTTTATTTTCTGTTGTTTTTCTCTCTCACAAGTGTGTTGAATTCACACAGAACTTGTATGTGAAGAGAGAGAAATGTTGTTGTTGTAGGAAAGAGTACTATTTTCTATTCTTAGTATTCTTTGACTAATAACTCAGCTCCTGAAGGGTGTGTGGGCATACTGTGCAGTGTGCCAAATTTCTTGAAATTACTATTGGTACCATATAAACCCTCTTCCAAAAATCAAATTTACCATTTCGAAAACTGCTTATAAGCAATTTCGACTTAAGTATCATTTAATTTTAATTCATATATAAATACATCGAATTAGTTAAATGAAAGCTTTTTAATAAAAATCAAATAAAAATGATCAGTTCAAGTGCTATCAAAATGACTATGATGCGTTATTCAATGAAATTCTAGTTGGTAAAATATTAGTCCAAAATGTAAAAATTAAATAAAAATTCGTAAAAATTCTTATAAACCCAGAAGAATTGTATTAGTTCTACAACTAGTTCTAGAACGCATTAAAATAGCTAGAACTAGTTCTTTAATCAATGATTTTTGTTCGAAATTTTCACATTCTGATCTCATGCTATGGAAGCGTTAGGGAATGCTTTCAGAACACATTTTCTTATTTTTTATTCTAATAAGCCATTTCCTAGGGGTCACTTTTTAAATCAATATAATTTTGTTAAAATCTTTTGGTTTTTTTTTTATAAGTTTTTTGAAATTTTTTTTAAACAGTTCAAGGGCGCCATTTGGGAACCAGTAATTTCTTTAGAAAAGTAATGTCGAAGTCATACAGAATTAGTTCTTAACCACTGGTTCTCAAAATCATTCTCTAAAACGAATTTGGAGTCATAATTAGGATGTTATTAAAGAATCTGAAGTGGTTGTAATTACAATTGTTCTAGAACTAATGATTTTAGAACGTGTTCTAAAATTTTTCCTGGGAATACAAATTTAAAAAAGCCAGTACGCAGTTTCCTTAATTAACAAGCGCGAAGTTATATACGGCTCGGCCGTATACAACTATATAACAACTTTTTTAAATTTCTCGTTATATGAGAGGTGAGCGTACCACGCCCATTTTTTGTTTCCGGGTTTACATTGGTCCTTAAACTAGTTGTACAAAATTTCGTGGACGTTACACCTTATATGGGGGGTATGCGGACAACGCCTATTTTTGGTTTATATCGATCCTAGAACTATCTGTACAAAATTTCGTTGTCGTTATTTAGGAGATATCAACAGAAAAGTATGAAATGAAGGTACAACGGACACCCTGTGTTTGTAACATTTGACCCAAAATTTTTTTGTTTATTAACGGATTGCTCATTTTCAATATCAAACAAACCTTGTATAAGATAAATAATTGAGCCAAATTTTGTCTTCCTAGGTTGTCCCGTTCGAGCCCTATCCTGCTTTCAACAGACAGACAGACGGACGGACAGACATAGCTAGATGTAACCAAGACTCAGAAAATATATACTTTATGGGGTCTTAAATGGTTCATTCGACATTTTACCCACGGAATGATAAAATCAATATACCCCCATCTTTTTGATGGTGGATATAAAATCGAAAAAAAAATATAACATAACTTTTTTTTAATTTTAGGAAAACAATTTTTTTTTTTTTTTTTTTTTTCTTTTGGCTTAAATTGAAAAAATTTAACGACTAATTTTAACAAAATAAAAAATTAAGATTCTATTGAAATATAGGATAATAAATAATACCATGTTGATCAAAATGAGTGACGATAAAGAAGTACGTACTAAAATTATTAAACATTTAAACATTCTCCACAAAAATCCAAATTGGTCCTACAAATAATTGGCCAAAGAATTAAATGTCTGCCGTCAAACTGTTTATAATGTTATTAAACAGTATCAGGAAAATTTGATCATTGTTAGGAAACCAGGTTCGGGAAGAAAAAAAAATGGTATTGGAAAGGTCAGAAATTTGAACGTATAATGAAAAGAGCTCCAAACACATCTGGTAAAAATGCAGTCCGGTTAGCTCAGTGTTCTGATTATTTGGTGCGAAAAGTAAAAGCCAATGCAAGCTCGAAAACATACAAAGTCTAAAAAGATCCAGACAGGAATGCTGTAAAATGTATAAGACAGTGTTTTCAGAAGTAGGGAAAAATCCCTACATGTAGGTCACCAGATGTGTTATTGCCAATTACGGAAGTATTTGTCGGTTACGAATGTGAAGAATTTTTAAAAGCGTTTATGAAATAAAATATTATTGTTAACAATTATATTTGACGGCCCTTGAAGAAATACAAAAGCGACTGCAGACTGATTCTATATTTAAGGGAATGGAATTTTTAAATCCAGAACATGATTTCAGAGAAGGACGATCAGAGTATAAATTTTAATTATTAAGTAAGTAATTTAACTTAAATCTTAATGATATCATACATGAGTGGAGAACATTAGAGTACAGTTTCTCTAAAACTGAAATTAATAATTTTGTTAAAATGGACTCACAGGAGTTTTGGGTAAAAATAATAAAAATGAAAAACTTTAATGATAAAATTTTATTCCCGAACTTATCCAAATTGGCAAAGATAATGTTTGCTCTACCACATGCAAATGCAGATGCAGAAAGGATTTTTCTATAATAACAGACGTACGCACAAAAAAACGAAACAAACTAAGTCATATAAGTTTAAGCTCAATTTGTATTATAAGATCATTTCTTCAAAGTAGTGAAGAAAACTGTATTAATTTTAAATGTACAAATAATCATTTAAAAATTATAGTTCTAAAGAGCTATATAATTGAATTTTATGTAAACACTTGTATTCGCACCTGAACAAAATTTAAAGTACAAATTTCTTATACTTGTTTTTGTTATATTAACTTTTAAATAAATGAATAAAATTAATTTTTATACCCACCATGAAAAAGATGGAGAGTATATTGATTTTGTCATTCCGTATGTAACATGTCGAAGGAATCATCTAAGACCCCACAAAGTATATATTTTCTGGGTCCTGAGTCGATCTAGCTATGTCCGTCCGTCTGTCTGTCCGTCTGTTAAAAGCAGGATAGGGCTCGAACGGGACAACGTAGGGCGACGAAATTTGGCACAAATATTTCTCTTATATACCCACCATCAAAAAGATGGGGGGTATATTGATTTTGTCATTCCGTATGTAACATGTCGAAGGAATCATCTAAGACCCCATAAAGTATATATTTTCTGGGTCCTGGTTTGATCCTGAGTTGATCTAGCTATGTCCGTCCGTCTGTCTGTCCGTCTGTTGAAAGCAGGATAGGGCGCGAACGGGACAACGTAGGGCGACGAAATTTGGCACAAATATTTGTCTTATATAGTTTGTTTGGGATTGAAAACGGGCAAAATCGGTTGATAAACAAAAAAGTTATGGGCTAAAAACTAGAAACACAGGGTGTCCGTTTTATACTTTTCTGCTGATATTTCTTCAACAAAAGCATGTACGACAACGAAATTTTGTACGTATAGTTCGGGGATCGATATAAACTCGGAAACCGAAAATGGACGTGGTCCGCCCACTTTACTGTCCACCTCCTATATAAGGTGAAAATCAACGAAATTGTGTTCAAATAGTTCAAGGACTAATGTAAACTCGGAAACAAAAAATGGGCGTGGTCCGCCCACTTTAATGCCCACTTTACCGCCCCCTCCCATATAACGTAAAATTTGAAAAAGTTGATGGTGGGTATATAGATTTAATTTCAGTTTTTTTTTATTTGTTAATTCTGACGAGTAAGAAGTGTAGAGATTTTTCGTAGGGGAAATTTTTTTGGAATGTAGAGAAAAATCAGATTTTTTATTTAAACGTAGGTATTTTAAAAAATATTTACTGGCAACACTGGTATAAGTCAATAATATGGCACGGAAATTAAAATAAAATTTCATATAAAAATGATCATGTTGTATAACGGACGATGAAACGTATGCATTTTTCGCAGCTTCCGGGTCAAAATTTTTATGTTGCTAATGCTTGAGGAAGTATTGAAGATAAGTTTGGTACCCAAAAGCAATAGCTAATTCCTATTGCAATATATGCAGTTGCGGCAAAAAAAGCAAGTCATTTGTTACAGTGAGCGCCATTAAGAACGAAATATACATCAAAGAATGTTCACAAAAATGCTTCTTACTTTCATAAGAGAGAAAAATGTATCCACATATTTTTCCCCGATTTGGCATTATGTCAATACGGTAAGGTTTTTTTTTTTTTTTTTTGTTGGAAGGGTTACCAAAAAACGTCCACCAGTTCATAAGTAGTGGCTAGAACTATTAAGGTTACAATTTTCTGTGATCTGTTATACAATATCAATCAAATAAAAAAAATAATAAAAACCGTAAGGTCAACCGTTTGCAAATTATTGAATTTTATATATGTCAAGACTTTTGCGATCTCACTCCTTATCACATTATGTTACAACCAAACAATCCACATATTTGATGCCTTAATGAAAAGATACCCTTTTTTATTATCGGTATTTTCTAATTAAAATTCAAACTCATAATTTGATATTTAAACAATTTACCAAAATTCTATTGAATTTAATATTTAACAAAACCTGCAATGCGTATAAAAGAAATCTAATTAAATATATTTGTGTAAAACATAAAGCATTTCACTTTTGTTCGCGTTTATAATTATGACATTGAAATCCTGTCAATTTTTATGAACTAAATAATCTCATTAACTTCTTTTTTTTTCAACAATAATTTCATTATAGTTGTTTTTTTTTTTTTTTTCTTTTTTTTTTTTCACGTATTATTTACATTTTGGTAAAAGTTATTGTAGGGCAAAAAAAGGACATATTTATGTATAATAAAGTTCAGGGTTTTGCTCTACTAAATACAAATGTAGTGATGACACTATAGGTTTCTAAATTATATTTTTTAAATTTTTTTACAACTTTTTGTTTTTGCAACTACAGCATATTTTTGCCATTTTTAAAACATATATAGGTAAATATTAATTATGTACACTACATGCAAATTAAAGGCTTTTGAAAAAAAAAAAATAATTAAGTCCTTATGTTCATTAAAATTAATCTTTAACCAAATCATGATCGAACTACAACTATGTATTAGATCATTGCAACATTTACAAAATGAAATTTTTTTCATGCTGTTAACTTTTAAAATATTTCCTTAAGGAAAGTATAAATTTTGTTTACTGCCTACTTTTAGGCGTTTCTTTCTTTAACAAAGGGCACTTCAATATTCCTCTATGCCTTTGTATTTTTATTTCTATTAATTTAAATTTTATATAAATTTATTTTATTGATACTGCATAAATATTAGTCTATATTATTATTTAACATAAATATGACTATGCGTGTGTTATTAATATAAATAAATTTAATACCTGCATACTATGTACGTGTGATTATTTGCAATAGAATAATATTGATATAACAACAACACGTAATATAAAACAGTTTATAAATGTCTAATTAGCCATAAAGTAATAATTATTTAAATATTTGTAGGCATGTGTATTTTAGCACACTATTCTTAATTAAACTAATCAATAAAAATCATAGTATTTAAAAATACATTTAGTGTTTAAATATTTTACCAAATGAGATTAAAGTTTATTTAAATATACAAGCTGTATTTATTTTTAAAAATAGCAATAAAATTAGAAAAAATTTTATTTTTAACAACAATTATTTAAAACAAAGAAAAATAGTTGAAATCATTGAAACTACATTGAATTTAAGAATATTTAGCGGCCCTTTAAATAAATATTTTACGTTCTTTTTATAGAGCTTCATCGTGTGACTTTTTCTGGATCTCAGAATCTGCACAGTGATATTGAACTGACTACCATGTTCAGATGTCTTATTATACGCCATTATTGTCATTTATACTAATACTTATTTATGAAAGCAAGTTGGCTTTTTCCACACATATCAAGGCTTGGCCCTTGGAAGATATTTGCAGCAAATGGCATCACAGTCAACAATCGAAAATATTGTCTGTAAAATTCCAATCCTAGATATTTCGTATCTACCATTTGTAATTTAACAACAAATGTTTTTAACTAATAACGGACAAAGAAGCTCAAAATTAAAAGTTTTTTGAGGCCGATTTCGAAAAAAAAAATATAAGTTTTGTATGTATGAGCCCCGTTATTTTACAATAGCTAAAGGAAAACTGACGACCAAATTAAATTTTTCTTGTCTCCTAAACCACCATAGAATACTGGGGTATCAAATGTTTGTGCTGATGTTTGTAACTTACAGGAACAGTTATCCAACTCCCACCTTTGAGTCGATTTATCGATGTCTATCCGTACGTCCGTCGCTCTGGTTGACTGTCTATGTAAACCTTATGTGCAAACTACATTTCGTAACTTGGAAGATAATTTAATGATATTTGGAATATAAGATTTTTTTAATATAAGGACCAAACATACTGAAATTAGTTAGTTATGATCGCTCCATTATCTCATCTAACCATCATATAAAAGACTTCCCCAAATAGGCGTTAAACGAACACAAATATATTAAATATATCAGTAAGGAAATTCAGCACTAATAAGTTTTATATCCTTAAGTACCTACTAGAATATAAGCCTGCCAATGCCAGGGAAAATTGCAATATTATAATAAAAAAAATGCACAAAAAATCTAAAAATAAAAAAAATAAAAAATTAACAACTTTTTGGCGCTTTTTTTACCAATAATCGAAATAAAAATATTTGAACCCATTTGAATTTGTTGGAAAATAATGCTTCAAGTAATACGAATAAAGGGTAACATTTTTAAAACCAATAAAAAAAATAAAAAGTTCCAAAAAAATCGCTCCCAGATCGAAATACAAAAACAGTTTGCGGTCTAATTTAAACTTTTTAAAACTAAAACGATTTTTAAAAATATTACAGAAAATAAAATAATAAATCCACGTATCTCCGTGATAAAAACTTAAAAATCTGGCTCCATTAGAATAGTTTTCCAAGTAAACCGAATTTCAATTTTTTACGTCATTTGTGAGCTTCAAAAAGCTCTGGATCTTAGATCGCACGCTAGCCATTTAAGGGTTAAAAGGAGAAAGACAGAGCGAGCAGACAAAAGTAGCAGTAGGAAGCAGCATGGACAAAATCCGAAGTGAAGACGTCAAAGCCTATATCGTCACAACTGAGCACGAGAGAGAGAGTAACTGACGAATCACGTAGGTAGCAGTGAGAAAAGACTGCAGTAGTCTGAAGAAGCAGCAGGGAGGAATACACAGGAGTGTAAGAGTAATAGCGAGCAGGAAAGCAAAGGAATGAATAAAACAAAGCAAGCCAAAAGGAGACAAAATAAATAAACAAGAAGTCATATACACAGACACTCACACACAGATCATCGAAACTGTTACAGCAGCGAACATCAAGAATACAACTGGAAAAATCGAAGGTTCGATACAACTACCGATATCGGTTCGAACCAAATGCAGGAAAACTGCAATAATATAAGTTTTAAGAAATGTATATAAGCCAGAACAAATTGACAAGCTCTCTATTATCTCTCAATTGTTCTTGCTTTTATCTTAAACCGCCATAACATTGATGCCGTTTGGTAAAAGTCATTCACGCGAACAGATCTGTGTTCCACTAGAGTCAAGGAATATTGGTACTAAATATCGTTGATGTGCCATTTAAAAATTTTCGAAATTTTTTTGAACATCAAAAGTAAACGAGTTTGAAGAATTTCCCATATATAAAACACTCCCAGAGCAGTGTTAGGGGGAAAAAACAATAAGTGGTTGAATTGATTACATCAATCCAACGAAAGGTATACTGATATACAATCAGTAAGATTAAGGCTTCAAAAAGATTTACAATCTGGTTGAAGTGGTAGGAGGTAAACACTCCTCAGGGCCAAGTGGTAGAATATTTTCTTGGAAGTTTAGACTCGGAAAATACAGGGACCAAGGAAATTTCGAATAACATTCAAAATTTAAGGTGTAGAACTGGTAAGGCAAAACAGAAGCTTTACGGAACAGCACTGTTCTCAATAAAGAAGCTTTCAATAAAGTGGCTCAATAAAATAACTTTGTGCTTAAGAAGTTACAAGTAAAACAATAAAATATAAATAAAGAACAAAGAAAAGAATAAAAATAAAACTACACTCAGAAAAAAATTGGTTGGAAAACGATTATTATTATTAAAATCTAATAGTATAAATCGAAATTTTATTCTTAAAATTAAAAAAAAAAAAAAACACAATTTGAACTTAAGGAGTGAGATCGAAAAATTCTTAACATACATAATATTCAATAACTTGGAAACGGTTGATCTTAGAGTTTTCATTATTTTTTTAGTCATTTGATAATTTAGCACAGATTACAGAAATATAAAATTTTTATGGTTCTAACCACTAATTATAAAATTGTGGACCATTTTTAAAACCCTTTCTTGGAGATTTGATAGTTGCTTCAGTCACTTTTTTGGAACAGTGTGCACATCTTCTGTTAAAATCTTGGGTATTTTGGGACACCTTTTTTGTGCTCTTGAATTCACTTTTCACAAGAGCTCAATATCTCTCCACTGGTCTAAACTATGGACAATTTTGAAAATTAACCTCTCTTGGTACTAAAACTATGTTATTGTACCAATTGTACTTTCTTACCGTAGTGACATGATACCAAATTGGTCCAAAAATATGTGGACACGTTGTGCTTTCTTAAGAAAAAAAAGAAGTCTTTTTTGCAAATATTCCTTTATGCATATTTTGGTATTTATAGGTCCTAATGTATCAAATGACTTTCCTGTTTTGCGCAACTGCAAAATGCTTGTCATACAATGAATTTTGTAAGAAATTTTTGCTGCTTTTGTGTATTAAACTTATCTCCAATATTGCTTCGAGCATTAGCAATAAAAATTTTTGAGACACAAGCTGCGAAGATTCTGCCAGCACCTACGTTTCTTCTTCAATTATACAGCTTGAGTATTTTTGTATGAAATTTGGTTTTAAATTCCGAGTCCTATTTTTGGCTTGTAATTTTTTTTTTTTTGCAGAATTCCAGTTTGGAATTTTTTGAACTTTATATGTTATCAACTTTCCCATTAGCTTTAAATTTTCACACCAAATATTCGAAACACTGAGAAAACTGAGCTGATTTTCTACCAGATGTGTTTGGAGTTCCTTTCAATATGCCTTCAATTCTCTGGCCTTCCCAATAGCATGTGGTCCTTTTTTCTTACCGAACTAGGTTTCACATCAATAGTCAAATTCTCCTGATACTGTTTAATAACATTAGAAACGGTTTTACGGACGACATTTAATTCTGTGGCCAATTATTTGTAAGACCTATTTGGATTTTTTGAAATTTTTTAATAACTTGTAGGACGTAAATCTTTTTCGTCACTTATTTTGATGAAAATGAGGACAAATTAACATGGTTGTTATTAGAAATAATAACTGAAGTATTTTTCCATGATAACTAGATCAAAAAAATTTTGAATATTGATTCCGAAAAAAGTTATGAGGCAAAATGTGTGTTAAGATTTTTTCGATCTCACTCCTTATTTATTATGGTTTGAAATGTAAACTATGATTGCACTGATACTAATATCAGTCAGTTCAACCGAAATAAATGTTTGAAAATGTTTTTATTCGTGTCGGCATACACAACCCCATTTAATTTATCTGTTGTTTATTTTAAATCTTATTATTAGTGATTGTAATCGAAAAATGGTTCAAATTAATATCTTTTAGTTAATAAAAATATTTTCAGTTAATAATTTAATTTTATATTCTCAACCATCTAAAAAATTAAATATCCCAGCAAAAATTTGTTGGCTTTTGGTAATGAATACTAATTACTAGACTCATTACCAGGTAATGAGTTGCCATTATTTTTCTCATTTCTTCGAGTAGTGGAATAACTAGTTACCAGTTAACAACAATTTCATTTAGTTCTGCAATGGCTCAGTTCGCTAGAGCGACAGCGTAGGATTCAGAGGGTTGTCGGTTCAACCCCGAACTAAACCCAAACGTTTTTTCAGTAAATTATTTTAATTTCTATTGGTATGTTGAAACTATTAATAACGCACACAAATTTTAACACATACATGGCGTAGTGAGTAAGACAGTAAGTAGTCTTTGAAACATGAACGTATGTTTTTGCCTAGGTTCAAATCTCAGTTGAGCCAACATTTTGTTTTTTAAAACAAATATAAAAATAAATTACTACATAACAATATAAAATTCAAAATAAAAAATTCCGTTATATGTGAAGGTAAGTCAACAATTTTGGATATTGTAATTAAGTATCTTCATCCTTCATAGTCTGTCTGCAAAAAAAAATCATGAAATTTGTTTTACATCTTTTGATAGGACAGCAATAGAGCAATAAGTCTGCAGCTTACCATGCACAAATTAAATCATGTAAGATGCTACTTAAATCAAATTCAGATAGTTACAGCCATGAAACTTGGCCGTAAGAAACGGAAAATTTAATGACCAAAATGCAAGAATATCAGTGATACCAAGGATCGAGTTCACCAAGTTGCGAAAATCAATTCATTTACCAATTTAAAGAAGAAAGTAGTTTATTAGAGTTGTAGATTTATATTTGTTTTGTTTCAATACAATAAATAACAAATAAAAAGTAAAAAAGCAGTTTGTGTTTAACTCACAATAGAAATAAATTTTATTTATATGTGTCATTCTTTCTAACTGAATCATTTGTTTAATTCAGTTAGGTGTATCATATGTATTCAGTAGATCCAATCGAATTATGGAATAGTACATGCAACCATAACTTGTATGTTTTCTCTGTGTGTATATACATTTATGTAAGAACCTTGGACTCGACTAAGTTTACCCCAGCTGCAAACCAGGATTCCTTACAATTTTCTTTATAATTTGATTTGCTTTTGAAATTTGAATTCAATAAAAAAAAAAAATATATTTTTGGAAACAAGATCAAAAAATTTTGCGAAGAAAAGTTTTCTCTGAATCTTTCTAAAAATATTTGATTAAGACACTCTAAATACAAATTTTAAAACATTTAAAAATATAGCTTTTATAAATCTTGTATTCTTTTAAATAATAACAAGGTTATTAGAAAACCATTAAAACCATAACTTAACCATTATTTATCTTCAAAACACAAGGCCACAAATTAAAACAATTTGTATCTTCTTTGCTTTAAAATAACAAAAAAACTTGATAAAATGCTTTTTAAAAAGCTTTAAATCTTGCAAACAATTACTTTCAAAAAGATTTCTCAACGCCCTTACTTTTTTATATCTTTTAAATTATGTTTTAAAATATACATATAGAAAAAAATCTAAACATAAATTGTATTTTTTCTACCTAAAGAATATTTAAAACAATTCCTTGGCGTCAAAACAATTTGTCGTCATTTAAAAGCTTCATTAACATATGAAATTTTTTTTTTTTTTGTACAAATACAATACTACACATATGTACATATGAAGAAAACAAAACCAACCATCTAGTATTTTTATGTGAATATATGAATGCAGTTGTTTTACCTTAAGTGCTATAAATTTTACCACAAACAAAACTGAAGAAATAAAAAAAATATACTTATATGGAATAACATAAAGTAAAGAAAAATCTAAACATTAAGTAAAGATGGTAGGATACAATAGTAAGAGGAGGAAGGGGAATATGTTGTATTTTTTTTTTTTTTTTAAGGAAGCATGAATTTATGTTTAAATTACAAGTACACTTAGAGGGTACGAGCAGTGTTGCCAGGACTTGAGAAAAAAAGAAGCTAAATTGGACTTAAAAAAAGATCAGAAAAGGCTAAATGCCCCAAAAAATAAAGCCAGAAAAAAGCTAACATATTTTTTTATTTAAAAAAGCATTAATTTTTTTGTTCTCATTAGATTTTGGTATTCGTTAAATATATTTTAGTGAATTTGTAATTATAAAGTAATTAGTTTATATGGGTAATAAAGTTTGTCAAAAAATAATTGTAATATGTTTGTAGAATGAAGCGCCGCAGGCGAAAATTTTCATTAAATATAAATAATTTCGATATTTTTGTAAGAATTAATATACACAAATGCTTAAATTGATGATTTTGTAAAAATAAAATTTGTAAAATTTTAGCCTTTTTAAGGCTATGTTAAAAATAAAAAAGGCTAACAAAAAAGCTAGAAGCTAAAACGAAAATTTTGAGGCTAAAATCAAAATAAAAAGGCTAGATCTAGCCTTAAAAAGGCTAAACTGGCAACACTGGGTACGAGTAGCAATGGAGCGAGTGATAATGTAATATTTATTAAAGTCTAGTGGTGTAAACATTAGACCATGACTTTCCTTAGAAAAATAAATACATAATATAAAGTTGGATTTAGAGAAATTCAACTTAACAAAAATCTACAAAAATATAACTTTATGTTCCTTCCAACTTTAAATTTGATTAACTTTCTTTATAACATGTAAATTTCAATAGATAAGTTTAGCTTCTTTCTCTTTTAAATATTAGCTTTTTAATTTAATTTATCAATAAATAATTTAAAACTCTTAACTAACATTTAAAATATTTTTCTTTATAATTTCCAACTTTTCAAAAAATCTACCTCAATATTTTAATTATCAAATTACCTAAAATCTTTTTGGTTTCTCAATAAATAAAATTCAATTGAATTAAATAAATATTTTGTATGATGTGTGATTTTGCGTTCAACCAACATTTTGTGGTTGTTTTTATTTCTATTTAAGAACTTAAGTAAATTATTTTACTTGAGTAGATTTCTTTTGAATAAGTCAACAGTTTTCCTCAAATTAAACACAAAAATCAAAAAGTAACAAAACTGAAAGTAAAGTAAAAAAAAAAAAAAAACAAAACTGTCAACCTAATCAATTTATTAAATTGTTTGGTTGGTAAGTAAGTACTAAAGCTATTCATGTACGTGTCTTAGTGTCATAAGAATTTTCTCATACATATACATTTTACCATACATAGTTAACACTTGATATTTGTGTTTTTAGTAAGAAGTTCTTCTTAAATATAAAACACAGACAAGCTCATTCACCAAACTCAAAAAATTGTTTAAGTAAAAACTATGTATATAAATGTCATTGAGTAACCAATGAATCAATTAAGAAAATTACTTTTTCCCTTTTAATTTGCATCATACTTCTACTTACTACTACTTCCATAACTTCTTTTAAATTTCTTTTAACAGTTTTTGTGTAAAATTTTATGAGAAGCATTCCAATACCTTTCAAATACCTTAAATACAAAGTAGTAAATAAATACAAATACATCTACCAATCTTATCATTTATAATATTAAAGAACGAAAAATAAACCACAAATTTTTATTTTTTTAAATTAAATGAAATGTTAAATATAAGATTTCAAATTCCATAACTAAATAGCTGTTCTATTTAATTGCATTTGATACAATGTATAAATATAGCATATTTTTAAAACTGCACAGTGGAAAATTTTTTTCTGAAACCTTTTCATTTTTTATTTTATTTTTTCAATATTTTTATCAATTTAAAAATGTTATAGATTCTGGGTTTTATAAAATCAAAATATTTAAAATACGTAAAGAATTAAATAAAAAACAAAAAAAAGTTAAATACAAAAACAAAATTCTTTAAAGCAGATACGACGAATAAAACTCGGACTAACTATAACAATTCTCTTCCATTTTTGGCGATTTTATCATGTTGGCTATTTTTTCTTGTTTGTTTAATTTAGGGTTTTTTTTTTAATTTTACAAACTTTTATCTCATTTAGTGGATTATTTATTTTTCCTTTCGTAATTTATTTTTCATTTAGACGATTTTTTTCGCATTTCGATGTTGTACGTTTTATTTTGCAATATTCACTTAAAGCGATTTTTCTTATTTTGGCATTTTATTCTGTTTTGGTGAAATTTTTTTCTTTTTTCGTTTAGTAAATTTTGTATTATCGCTTTTGTGATTTATTTTTCGTTTAGGTGATTTTTTTTATTTTTCTTCGTTTTGGCGATTATTATACCCACCATCAAAAAGATGGGAGGTATATTGATTTTGTCATTTCGTGTGTAACATGTCAAAGGAATCATTTGAGACTCCATAAAGTTTATTTTATTTTTTCTGAGTCCTGGTTAGATTCTGAGTCAAACTAGCTATGCCCGTCTGTCCGTCTGTCTGTCTGTCTGTCTGTCTGTCTGTTGAAAGCAGGATAGGGCTCGAACGGGACAACCTAGGGAGACGAAATTTGGCTTAAATATTTATCTTATATAAAGAGTTATGAGCAAAATACTAGAAACACAGGATGTCCGTTGTAGCTTCATTTCATTCTTTTCTGCTGATATTTCTTAAACAAAAGCATGTACGATAATGAAATTTTGTAGATAGTTTGAGGGTCGATATAAACTTGAAAACCAAAAATGGGCGTGGTTCGTTTATTTTTCATAGGTGGGCGCACCAATGTGGTCCGTCCACTTTACCGCCCACCTCTCATATAACGTAAAATTTGAAAAAGTTGATGGTGGGTATATATGTAGATTTTGCCGAGCCAAATATAAATTTCGAGCTTGTTTTTTATTGTAACTTTTTCAGTTTTGGATAAATATTTATTTTTTCGTTTTTGCTATTTCTTTGGCAGTTTTGGTGATTTTTTATTATTATTTTATTTTTTTTTTTTAATTAATTTCATTGAAGCGATTTTTTCCGTTTTAAAAATTTTTTGTTTGTTTTCTTTTTGAATACTTTTCGCCTTTTGGTATTATACAATTATTTAGCTTCTTTCCTTTTTAAGAAAGTTTTTAAAGCAAAAATTGCTGAAGTAAAATTTTGTGTGTAAACGTAAATGCAAGTTCAAAAGAAAAAATATAACAATTTCAGAAAGAAAAATTGCTGTGTGTGTGAACTTGAACTATCAATGCATTATTTTGAATTCGTATATTTTATTTTACACTTAGTAAAAGTATTATTGAATTGTTATATTCTTACACAATGGTGTGGGGTATCATATGGTCAGTCTTGACCGACTATCACTTTTTTTCTCGTTTTTATTTGGCATTTTTTTTTTTTTTTTTTTTTTTTTTTGTTTTGCTTAAACAATTTTCTTATTTTAACATTTCTACATTTTTTTTTGTTTGCCAGTTTTGGCGATTTCTTTCCTTTTGAAAATTTATATTCGTTCAATAATTTTTTTTTTTAAATTTGAGCGATTTTTTAATCTTTGAGCTTTTTCGATTTTTATATTTTTTTCATTTTATGCGTTTTATTTATCAATCTTTGCTAATTTTGACGATTTTTTTTATTTGAAAAATTGTTTTCGTTTAAGCGTTTTTTTTTTTTTCTGCTTAAGATATTTTTCGTTTTGTAAAAAATTTTATTATGGCGTTTTTTACAATTTATTTCGTTTAGGCAAATTTTTCCAGTTTTGGCAATTTCTTTCCGTTTGAAATTTTTTTTCTTTTCAGTGAATTTTTGCCGTTTTAGCGATTTTTTCCGTTTTAGTAATGTTTTTTTGTTTAAGATTTTTTCATTTTGTAGATTTTTTGCGTGCGCCCAGATGGTTTTTTAGTTTTGGGAATTTTATTGAAATTCTTTCCATTTTTTTTTTTTTTTTTTTTTTTTTTGACGATTTTTTTCAGTTTAGGCAAGTTTTTTCAGCTTGAGATATTTTTTTTTTATATTTTTGCTTTTCGATGATTTTTTCCGTTTTTTTAATTTTTTTTCCGTTTGTCGTTTTTCTTTCCTTTTGACGTTTTTCTTTCCTTTTGACGTTTTTCTTTTATAAAAGAATTTTTTCCGTTTAAGCGATTTTTTAGGATATTTTTGTGTTTTTTTTTAGGTTTTTTTCGATTTGGCGATTTTTTCCGTTTTGATGTTTTTTTTTTTTTTTTCCTTTAGGCGAATATTTCCCGTTTCAGACATTTTATAGGTTTGATGATTTCTGAATTTTATTTTGTCCCTTTTTCTACTTTGTATCCAATTTCTTTTTCGTTTTGATCATTTTTTTCCACCTTTCTTCTTTTTGGGGATCATTATTTCCGTTTTCGCGATTCTTTTATTTATTTATTTATTTATTTTTTTTTTTTCATACATCCGATTTTAACAAAAAAAAAAATATAACATTACACAGAAGTTACCACATTTTGTAAAATTTAAAACACCTTGTTTTTGGATTTTTATTCTACGAGCTACTCTTACAAACTAACTCTTGCTACTTGGGTTCCTTTATAGTCCTCTCTAATTGTTGATTGACGTCGTCAAAAACTTTCACTTTTGTTGTAACTTTGTCGATGTCTATGATTTCTATAAGCGTCTCATGGCTAGTAGCCACTACTTCAGAATTCTCACCCAGTACATCCGAAACTCTATTTGGCTCTACCTTTGTAAAGAACTTGCATTCGATTTTGCAACTTTTTAAACCCATCTTACTCCTCTTTTACTTCCTGTCTTTCTTACAATTTTTTAATTAATATTTTTATTTTCTTTTATTTTATATTTTTTTTTTTTAATACTATTTGTATCCTTATAATTTCAATTTGCTGGCTCTTTTACTTTTAGACACCTGCTCAAATTCCCAGATGCGGTCAAGTAGAAGGTGTTAAGATGAACTTATTTATACTTATTTTGTTACAGATTTTTGCATATTTGCTTCTTTATCTTTTTGCCATAGAATTTATTTTAAAAACAAAAATATGAAATTGTATTTTATTTATTTACCCTTAAGGTTTGTATAATAAAACTTTAAATAAATTTGAATAATTTTATGAAAATAACTTTAGATTTTAATTTCTATGTACATAATTAAATAAGGGAATTCATTTAAATGGAAACTTTTTAAATTCAAAATGTGCTAAATTAGATTTTGATTTGTTACTTTATTAAAATAAAAATTAGGTATATTAATTTTAAATCAAGTAAAAATCCATTGCAGCAAAATAAAGCAAAAAAAAAAATAAAATCAAAAATAAAAGTCAACTTAAATTAACACGTGGAAATATTTCATATTGAAATTTAGGTACCGCATTTGTTCACTTCTAGTTTACCAGTTTTATAATCACGATCTTTAAAACTATATACTGTAATTATTATATGGATCGAAACTTGTCAAATCGATCAATTAAATATTTAGTTCAAACACTTAAAACAATTTTTAACTTTAAGTTTTATTTCTAATGAAAAAAAAAAAATCCAGTGATTTCTTACACTTGACTAACTTTTTAGTTTAGTTGCTATAAATCTATCTATTTTAAATATACATAAGTCAAGTGTCATATAAAAGAGTACAATAAATACTTTGTGTCAATAAGTAAAACAAAAACCACTTTATAGAAAAAATACCACTTAAACCTATGACTCATATTTCAAAATAAAAAAAAAAAATCAACTTTTAACAATTTTATACATCAGCAAAAACCAACAACGTCAAGTTTTTATTTGTTTTTATTACTTAAACATAAAACTCGCTATAAAAAAAAGAACTGTTCTCGTGGTAAAAAGACCAACCAACTCTTTACAAATCAAACACTCATACGACACTGTGAACAGCAATACTTTACAATGTATACAATTATACTCAAAAAGGACGTATAAGGAGAAAGGAATGGTATCTGTAACTATAAGTGTGTGATCATGTGTTGTTATAAGACTTATTTGCTTTTATTTTTATGTTTATTTATTTACACAAGTTATTATTTTAACCAATATGTTTTTCAATTTTTGTTTGTATTTATATAAATCAATGAATCAATTGCAGTTTGTGTTCATATAAATGTTTGTTTTTTTTTTGTTGCTGCTAGCGATGATGATACAATAATTTGTTTTTATATTCTTTTGAATTTTTCTGTTCTATTTATTTTTGTTGTTTTTATTTCAACACTTTTATCAATCAATATTTTACACCATGAATGATTGCAGTTGTTTTTTAGCTGTTTTAATTTTTTAAGAGGAGCTACAACAGGTCATGATGATTTGTAACTATGAACCGAGAGACTACTACATAAACTATTAACTAGATTTTGAAATTAATTATAAATTAGACTAAAAGCTACAATATAAACTATACTATAAACTAGACTATTACTTGACTATATATTATACTATGAACTAGACTATAAATAAGAACATAAACTAGACTATATATTAGACTATAAACTAGACAATTAGCCAAAATATAAACTATACTATATATTAAACTATGAACTAGACTATGCACAAGACTATATATTAGACTAAGATCTAGATTATTAACTAGACTATGTATAAAACTGTGAACTAGACTTTTAAGTAGACTATATATTGGATTATAAACCAGACTATTAGCTAGACTTTAAACTATACTATAAACTAGATTATAAAATAGACTAGACTATATATTAGACTATGAACTAAACTATTAACTAGAATATAAACTAGACTACAAACTATGATATAAAATATACTATGAGCTAAACTATGAACTGGAATATAAGCTATACTATAAACTAAACTAAATATTATACTATAAACTAGACTATATAATATACTATGAACTAGACTATTAACTAGGCTATATATTAGACTATAACCTATAACAAAAGCTAGACTATATATTCGACTATGAACTAGACTATTAGCTAGACTATAAATTATACTATAAACTAGACTAGACTTAGTCTACTTTATATTAGACTATGAACTAGACTATTACTTGACTTTATATTAGACTATGAACTAGACTATAAACTGGAACATAAAGTGACTGTAAACTAGACAATTAGCTAGAATATAAACTATACTACATATTAAAATATGAACTAGACTATGAACTGTACTATTAGATAGACTATGAATTAGACTATAAACTAGATTATAAACTAAATCATAAACTAGACCAAAAGCTAGACTATAAACTGGACAATAAACTAGACTATATATTAGATTATTAACTAGACTATATATTAGATTATTAACTAGACTATAAACTAGGCTATATATTAGACTATAAACTAGACTATTTATTTGACTATAAACTTGACTATTAGCTAGACTATAAATTATACTGTAATCTAGACTATGAAGTAGACTTTAAACTAGACTATAAGCTATACTATGAAGTTCACTATGAACTAGAATATAAAAGAACTATAAGCAAGACTATGAACTAGATTATAAACTAGTCTTTAAATTACAATATGCATTAGACTTTAAATTAGACTATGAACTAGGCTATTAACTAAATTATAAGCTAGACTATGAACTATACTTAAAACTATAATATGAACTATGAATTAGACTATAAAATATACTATAAACCAGACTATGAAGTATACTATAAACTACACTATAAACTAGGCTACAATCCAGACTATAAAATAGACCATAAACTGAACTATACCTTAACTTCAAACTATTAAATAAACTATAAACTGTAGTGCGATTCAGTAACTTGTTTTAACGATAATCGAATCGTTAAAAATAGTAAACAACAAAATTGTCGATTTCGTTATTCTGTAACACTTTTAACGATACTTGTTTATGTTAACTTAAAGACAAAAATTTTTGTGTTGTTATATTAGAAACAAAAAGTAGCCAAGAAGTCAACCCTACGACTAAGTCGCTCTTTTGCGGATGTAATATGTACTTCCAAGGTTATAGTCCATGCTTCCACGTTTTTTGGAAGTGGTGATCATTTTTAAAAAAACCATTAACTGAAACATATATTAATCTATATCAAAGGCATAATTTAATCAATCGCCATCTTAAAATTCTTAAAAAATTTCGATTTGTCTTCAATTTTTTTGTTTTTCTTTTTTATTTGGTTTGGAACTTTACTTTTTTTAGTACTTCCTTGTAGGGAGATGCCACATGACAACAATAGTTATATGCAATCGTTTAAGAATACTAAGTGAATCATACAATCGTTACTACAAACAACAAATGCTATTGACAAGTCTAGCGATTGTCGAATCGTTAAAAGTTACTGAATCGCACTACTGGAATATGAACTAGACTGTAAACTTAACTATAGAATTGATTTAAATATAGACTATAAACTAAACTACTAAATAAACTATAACCTTGACTAAAAACTATACTGTAAACGAGACTATGAGCTGTTCTATAAACTAGACTATGAACTAAATTATCAACTAGACTAAACTAGACTAAACTATGCTATAAACTAAGTTATAAACTAGACTATGAAATAAACTATAAGCTTATGATAAACTAGAATATAAAATAGACTATAATTTATACTATAAACAATACTATGAACTGTTCTATATACTAGACTATAAACTAGTCTAGTATGGTCTCTTCAAAACGGATGTGAATAGGAAGGGAAAGAAGCCACTCAATGAGTCTTGGACTATAGGACTATAAAAAGGAATAAAAGTAAGATTATAGACGAGGCATTAAATGAGACTTCAGATAAAACTATAGCCGAAACTATAGACGAGACTAAAGATGAAAATATAGATTCGACTATAGACAAGACTACGGATGAGACTATAGACAAGACAATAGACGAGACTTCAGTCAAAATTATAGACCAAGCTATGGATGGGACTATAGTTGGGACAAAACTATAGACGAGACTGTAGTTCAGACCGTAGACGAGACTATAATCTAGACCGTAATCGAGACTATAGTCGAGACTATAGACAAGGCTATTGACGAGTCTATAGTCGATACTATAGCCGAAACTATAGACGAGACTATAGTCGAAACTATAGACAAGACTATAGTCGGGACTATAAACGAGGTTATAGGCGAGATTATGGACGAGACTATAGACAAGATTAACGAATCTAATTGATTGCTCATAAGTTTGCCGGCTACCACGTTAATCAACCAAACAACTATAAAGTATAATATAAGGTAGGATATGATCTAGTCTCTAAACTTTATTTTAATTCTGTAGCTAAAAATAAATTCGTCTCAGCTCTTTAAATGTTTCACTTATATATCATTTTTCTTTTTTACTTTTTTGTTTTCCTTTCATCAACTTTTTTCACCATTCATTGCATATCAATGACATAACTGAATATCACTAACACACTTGTATTACTATATATTTGCATGTATGTAGTTTGTTGTCTGTTCAAGTAGCGTTTTAAATGTTTAAAAATGCGTATGTATTTTAATTTGATTTTCATTACGTTTGAAAAATTAAAATTTCATACAATAACAAAAACAAATATAACCATATAAATAAATAACAAAATTAATACATTTATTTATTCATTTATAATTTTCATATATATAAATACACTAGGACTATGTGTCAGTGTGTAAAACTGCAGTCATTTTCAGTTTATTTTTTTATGATTGAAATGAAAATAAAAATTAAAACATATTGAAATTTTATTACTTTATGTTTTGTTGTTTACAGAGGTTGTTTATCAATTAATATTATTCTGTTCATTTTATATTAAAAACATACATTTATACATGTGTATAAGTATGTTTGACTGTAATAAATAGATCAAACTTTATGGAAAAGAAAAAATTTTGTAAATGGGTCAATTATACAAAAAATAATTATACTAATTAGTTAGTTTAAGGATTTAAAGGGTTATTGAAATTGAGATCAATATTTTGGAGTTTTTATAAAGAAAAAAAAATATGAAAAAATGCTTAGAAATATGAGAGCAAATGATTGATTATTAATCATATGCTTTTATTAACTAAAACAATCAGAATACAAAAAATATGATCAATATTATGCAGAGACATAACAGTTATAAGATTTATGTAAAAACGTTATGTCATAACTGTTAAATAATATAAAAAAAATTTACGTCTCTAAAAAACAGTTATTTTTAACAAATATAAATTTTCGTCTTCCTTAACAGTTATAGTTATTTTAAAAAAATTTCCGTTTTTTATAATTTATATTTTTGATTTTTATTTTTTACGTTGCCTAATAATAGTTATTTCTAAAAAATATTTTTTTCTATTGCTCAATAACGTTTATTTTTAAAAATTATTTTTTTACGTTGCTTGATAACAGTTATGATTGAAATATATTTTTTTACGTTACTTATAAATTAATTTTTTTTTTAATTTAACAGCTATTATTGTTTGCATTTTTATAAATAATTCCGTTATAATATAAACATTTACATATCGATGTATAAGAATAAGGGGATTTTTTGCAATATTTCCATATTCTTCAAACTTTTTCTAAAATTTTACAACTTTTTCGTTTATGGAATTGATGTTACGGCCTTATAGATTATTGACGTAATTTTTGAAGACATGAATATGAAATTTTTTTGTGTAGATGTTGTTTGGGTCAGTGCATTATAATACAGTAAAAACCCAACCCAAGAGGTTACGGCTTATTGTGTTTTAGGTGACGATATTAAAATTTATGCAAACAAATTAAAGCCAATTCTTATTCAACAGATCAAAATTCTATTACACATATGTAATTTTTACGATGTACAACGGACTTTTTGGCAATTGCGTAAAATATATCAGGATCCCTATTTAACTGCAAATCGACACTTAAACCGTAACCGGTCCTTTCTAACATTTAATAACACTTGAATGCACCAAAGTGCAATTTTTCTTAGCCATATTAAAAGATATATAAGTATACTTAATGTAGAATTTATCAAAATAGAACACTATGCACACAAATTTTTATTTAACGAGCGTAACCCGGTGCGCTTCGCTACCCCCTAATCCTAATATATATTATAAAAATGAGGTGTAAGTTTGTTTGTTTGTTTGTTTGTTTGTTTGTGCGTCAATCACGTCTAAACGACTGAACCGATTTTCACGAAATTTGACACACAGATAATACCAGTGCCAGAGGTGGTTATAGGCTATATAAGATTTCGATTGGATGCCACGCCCACATTTTACGCCCACTTTTTATAACTTCCAAACGGTTGGACCGATTTTCACGAAATTTGACACACAGATAGTATCAGTGCCGCTGATCATTATAGGCTATGTAAGATTTCGATTGGATGACACGCCCTTATTTTACGCCCACTTTTTATAACTTCCAAAGGTTGGATCGATTTTCACGAAATTTGACACACAGATAGTATTAGTGCCGCTCATCATTAAAGGCTATGTACGAACTGGATTGGATGCCACGCCCACATTTTACGCCCACTTTTTATAACTTCCAAACGGTTGCACCGATTTTCACGAAATTTGACACACAGATAGTATCATTTCCGGTGGTCATTATAGGCTATGTATAAACTTGGTTGGATGCCACGCCCACATTTTACACCCACTTTTTAAAACTCTTAAACTGTTACACCTATGTTCACCAAATTTGACACACAGATAGTACCATTACCGCTGGACATTATAGGCTATGTATGAACTGGGTTGTATGCCACGCCCACTTTTTATAACTCTCAAACGCCTGTACCGATTTTTAAGAAATTTAACACACAGATAGCACCAGTAACGGTGGTCGTTTAAGGCTATGTAAGAACTGGGTTCACGCCCATATTTTACGCCCACTTTTTAAAACCCCTAAACAGTAGCAATTGTTTTATATTCCCTATTAGGGGGTAGCGAAGCGCACCGGGTTACGCTCGTAGGGAATATAAAACAATTGCTACTGTTTAGGGGTTTTAAAAAGTGGGCGTAAAATATGGGCGTGAACCCAGTTCTTACATAGCCTTAAACGACCACCGTTACTGGTGCTATCTGTGTGTTAAATTTCTTAAAAATCGGTACAGGCGTTTGAGAGTTATAAAAAGTGGGCGTGGCATACAACCCAGTTCATACATAGCCTATAATGTCCAGCGGTAATGGTACTATCTGTGTGTCAAATTTGGTGAACATAGGTGTAACAGTTTAAGAGTTTTAAAAAGTGGGCGTAAAATGTGGGCGTGGCATCCAACCAAGTTTATACATAGCCTATAATGACCACCGGAAATGATACTATCTGTGTGTCAAATTTCGTGAAAATCGGTACAACCATTTAAGAGTTATAAAAAGTGGGCGTAAAATGTGGGCGTGGCATCCAACACAGTTCATACATAGCCTATAATGATGAGCGGCACTAATACTATCTGTGTGTCAAATTTCGTGAAAATCGATCCAACCGTTTGGAAGTTATAAAAAGTGGGCGTAAAATAAGGGCGTGTCATCCAATCGAAATCTTACATAGCCTATAATGATCAGCGGCACTGATACTATCTGTGTGTCAAATTTCGTGAAAATCGGTCCAACCGTTTGGAAGTTATAAAAAGTGGGCGTAAAATGTGGGCGTGGCATCCAATCGAAATCTTATATAGCCTATAACCACCTCTGGCACTGGTATTATCTGTGTGTCAAATTTCGTGAAAATCGGTTCAGTCGTTTAGACGTGATTGACGCACAAACAAACAAACAAACAAACAAACTTACACCTCATTTTTATAATATATATTAGGATTAGTTCTTTTTACCGTTTGTTGAAATTTTGAAATACTAAATAGGCCGATTGGACTTTTGGTGACGAATATATCTATATTAATATTATAAAATCAAATTTGTATTTGTTTGTTACGCAATTACGCCAAAAACGCTGAATCGATTGAATCAATTGATGAAAATAACGAAAAGAGAAGTAATTCAAACTGTTACAAGGTGAACGTCAGAGTAATGCAACAATAATCTCCTGCACCTCTGAAGAAAGGCCTTCTTCTTGTAAAATTTAAGTTAGAAACAAACTAAAAAAATATTTTAACGTTTATCAAGCAACGTAAAAAATATATATTAAAAAATAAAAATTCCCAGGAAAAATTTTAGAACATATTCTAAAATCATTAGTTCTAGAACTGGTGTAATCAGAATCACATCAGATTCTTTAATAACATCCTCAGAACTAGTGGTATCACAACTAATTCTGACACTAATGGAGTAGAACCTTATTATGATTCTAAATTCGTTTTAAGGAATGTTTTAGAGAACTAGTGCTTAAGAACTAATTCTGTATGACTTCTACATCACTTCTAAGAACAAATTACTGTTTCTCGAATGAATTCCTAGAACTATTTAAAGACTTCAAAAATTAAAAAAAACAGTATTTACAAAATTAAATTGATTTTAAAAGCGGCCTTAGGAAATAGCCCAAAAAAAAAACAGGTTCTGAAACCGTTCCCTAACGCATCTATAGAACTAGTTCTGAATGTGACAATTTCGAACAAAAATAATTGATTAAAGAACTAGTTCTAGAATCGTTCCATAGAATGGGTACTGCCTCGCTAACACTTGTCCAGAACTAGTTCTGGAGGTGACAATTTCAAACAAAAATCATTGGTCGTAACGCCAAAGTAGAACAAGTACAGGCTATTTTCATGTGTTCTGGAATCAGTTGTAGAACTAATACAATTTTTCCTGGGTTATAAGCAACGGAAAAAATTTATTTTCAAAAATAAATATTATAAGGCAACGTAAAAAAAAAAATTCAAAAATAAAAATTATGAACAATAGAAAAAAATATATTTTAATAATAACTGTTATCAAGCAACGTAAAAAAATATTTTTAAAAAATAAACGTTATAGAACTATAGAAACAATTTTTTTCGACAATAACTGTTATCAAATAACATAAAAAATATTTCTTATTTTGTACTCAACTTTTTTAATTTGAAATAAAATTTAATAGTTATTTTTGGTCTCTGATATTATGTACTTTATGTATATATAAAGCAGTAATTTATAATTTATTTAATTAAACTTTATAACAAAGTATTTAATATAATGTTCATCAAACTCTTTTATAACTTTAAAATCTAATAATATGATTTAATTTAAAAAACCATCTCCCTTCTTTTCTAAATACAATATCTGTTAAACAAAGCACAAAATTACTTAATTTTCCAACATCACTTCCTCAAAAAAAAATCCAACAATAAAGCCTGCTTAGTATTATCCTGAGAATTAAAAAAAGAAAATCCTGCAGAAAAATCCACACAAAAAAAAACAACGACATCATCATTTTCACACAATGACAACCATTGGGAGTGATTACAACAGTACATCCAACTTTAACATAAAAAGTAAAGAGAAACAAACAATAATATACAACAGGTGTAAAAATAAAATGTGTAAATTATAATGCCACTGAATTTAAGTCATGTACTTGCCACTTTATACAATCACACACATACACCATCATATACTTACTTACCCCGGAATAACAACAATATAATACAAAAGAATAAACAAGATACACAGCAGAATAACATCCGCCTGAAGGTGGCAAAATGAAAAATGATGTTAATGAAATAAACATGTTTTATTGGAGGAGGATGATATTCTTATTTTTTTTTTTATGAAGGAAGAAAATATTTAAACATACAAACACGCATTCGCTAAGGAGATCCTGACATAACGAAGTATTTAAAGGCCAAGGTTTTGGCGAAAGCGGAATGTTTTGCGTGGTAATGATTATCATTTTGGGAATTGTGCATAGAGATTTTTTTCTTTTTGCATGATAAATGTAAAATCGTGTAAAACCACAATCATTAGAAATACGAATAGGAAGGGAAAGAAGCCAGTCAGTGAGACTTGGACTATAGGACCATAAAAAGGTATAAAAATAAGACTATAGACGAGACCTAAAGTGAGACTTCAGATTAGAATATAACCGAAACTATAGATGAACAAATATATTAGGATATAGACAACAATATAGATGAGACAGTAGACGAAACTACAGACGGGACTACAGACAAGACGTAAATGTAGACGAGACTATAGACAAAACTATAGTCAAAACTATAAATGGGACTATAGTTGGGATTATAAACGAGACTATAGATGAGACTGTGGACAAGACTATAGTCGAGACTATAGACAAGACCATGGACCAGACTATAGACAAGACTATAGTTGAGACTATAGACAAGACGATATACTAGAGTATAGACGATAGAGTCGATACTATAGACGAGGCTATAGACGAGACTATAGATGAGACTATAGTCGCGACTATAGAGGATACTATATATGAGACTATATTCGGGACTTTAGTCGAGAGTATAGACGATACTACAGACCAGACTATAGACGAGGTTACAATCGGGACTATAGATGAGACTATAGAAGCGAATATAGACCCGATTATAGATGACAATTAAGATAAGACTAAAGATGAGAATTATGGATGAGACTATAATCGGGACTATAGTCGAGACTATAGATGAGACTATAGATGTGACTATAGTCGGAACTATAGTCAAAACTATATATGAGACTATAGTCGGAACTATAGTCAAATCTATATATGAGACTATAGTCGGAACTATAATTGAGACTATAGATGATACTATAGATGAGACTGTAGTCGGGACTATAGTCGAGATGAGACTACAGACGGAACTATAGACGAGACTATAGGTGAAACTATAGATGAGACTATAATCGAGACTGTAGATGAGTCTATAGTCGGGACTATAGACCAGACTTTAGATGATACTATAGTCAGGACTATATGTGAGACTATAGTCAGGACTAAAGATGTGAATATAGTCGGGACTATAGTCGAGACTATAGATGAGACTATAGAAAATACTATAGTCGAGACTATAGTCGGGACTATAGATAAGACTATAGTGGAGACAATAGTTGGGACTATAGTCGAAACTATAGATGAGACTATAGTCGGGACTATAGTCGAAACTATAGATGAGACTCTAGTCGAAACTATAGATGAGACTATAGTCGGGACTATAGTCGAAACTATAGATGAGACTATAGTCGAAACTATAGATGAGACTATAGTCGGGACTATAGCCGAGACTATAGTCGATTATAGATGAGAGTATAGTCGACTATAGATGAGACTATAGAAGCGACTACAGTCGAGACTGTAGATGAGACTATAGTCGGTACTATAGACGCGACTATATATGACTATTGGTGAGGCAATAGTCGGGACTATAGATGAGACTATAGTCGGGACTATTGGTGAGACTATTGATGACTCTATAGTCGGGACTATAGTCGACACTATATATGAGACTACAGTCGGGACTATAGTCGACACTACATATGAGACTACAGTCGGGACTATAGTCGTCACTATATATGAGACTACAGTCGGGACTATAGATGACACTATAGTCGGGACTATAGTCTGGACTATAATTGAGACTATGGATGAGACTATAGATGAGACTATAGTCGGGACTATGGTCGGGACTATAGATGAGACTACATATAAGACTATATTCCGAACTACAGTCGAGACTATAGATGAGACAATAGTCGGGACTATATTCGAGACTATATATGAGACTATAGATAAGACTATAGAGGAAACTATAGTCAGGAGTATAGTCGAGTCTATACATGAGACTATAATCGGGACTATAGTCTAGACTAAAGATGATACAAAAAGTAGACAAAGTATAAATGGGACTATAGTTTTATCTATAAACTAGACTATAGATGAGACTATAGACCAGACTATAGATGAGACTATAAATAGGACTATATACGAGACTATAAACAAATCTATGGACGACCATATAGATTATAACATGGAATAGAAAATAACATACTAAACTTCGAATTAGATTATTGACTAATGCATAGTCTACACTGTAAGCATGAACGTACTATAGGTGAAATTATAGACTAGACTTTAAACAGGACTCTGGACAAAAATACAGAGAATTTTATTAATAAAATTATTTACTGCATTATTGACAGTTTAGTGATTACTATAAACTTGAATATAATTCCAACTATAGAATTTATTGTTAATTTTATCTTAACATAGTTTTCTTAGGTTTCCTTCCTTCCCTTTTTGCTCTGTAAATAAGATTTCATTAATAAATTTCGTAATATTTACCAACAAATAGATTTGTTTACAACATTTGCCATATTTTTTCTACATCTACTTGGAAAATTTCATTACTTCAGCTAAGGGAATTAATAAAAATGCAAAATCATGTTGAGTTTTTCTGTTCACACAAAACAAAAGGAAAACGGAGGAAAAAAAAAACCAGCAAAATATTTTTGGCTAATGAAATTTTTAAATGAAATATTTACCAAATGAGAGCTATAAATGATTAATGTAAGAAAAATTCACTATGAACAACAATTAATGATAATCAAAATCTATAGGTCATGAGAGCTATTAATAATAATATCACAAAACAAACAAAAAATTACATAAAATAGAAAATTCTTTAAACTAAAAATCTTCAAAAAATTTAATTAATTAGTTGAAAAAACAAAAAACTATCTAAATATTATAATATTCAATTTTAATTAATTTGTCATGTTTAGACATTGTTTGTTTTAAAACACAAAAATACCAAAAAAAAAACATGTTAAACATTGATTTCTACTTTTGCAACCAAACATTTCATGTCAAACAATTTGTTGTCGTTGACAAACAAAATTTCATTTTATATCTCTTTTTTTTCGTCCAATATATTCTATAGTTTTATTATCTACAGCATTGTTAACAATTTCCATATTATTTGTCAATTGCATTCTATACAGTTGTCTCGTTTGCATGTGGTTTATAGAAAAATAAAACTGAAATCTAAAAATAAAATCTTCATAAATATTTAATATATTTTGTAAAGTTTTAGCATGTTTTATGCAAAAACACTTTACAAACTCTTAGTATTGAGTACTTTACGTGTCTATTACAAATAAAATATATTTCAAATCATTTGATAACCTGTGACAATTTTCATGTTTAAAGTAAATATTGCTGGTAGTGCAATCATTTGAAGTAGATTTCTTAATAAAAATGTGAAGCAATTTAAACAAACATGATTCAGAAAATTTTAAAATTTTTGAGAAAAATATGTTCATGAGCAGCTCAGAATAATGATTATTGAATTAAAAATTACTGATACGTATATATTTGTATAATTTTAGCCCACAATCAATAATTTTAATAAAATTGTCATTCTTCTAAAAAAGTGGAGAATATTTACCAATGCAGTGTTAAAAATATCCATTTTTTGAAAGCATTTTTTCGCTTGGACGTGGAAAAAATCATCGAAAAAATTTGGCCTCACAAAAAGCCAAGATGTGGCTTCTCACTTACCGCCAGTTACTGAACCAAAACAAAAGCCAGAAGTAATAAAAACTTCTCAAATAAGTTTAAATCTCTCTACGAATCTTCTCCTGTCTTCGGATAAATTCAAAATACCCCCGTAAATTGTTTGCTTCAGGGACCGTAACTGCTTAATTTTTTCATAAAAATCTAACAAAAAATTTTTTTTATAATTTCTATTTCTTGGAGCGTAAAAAAAATATTTTTTGAATCTAATTTTTTTCAATAGAAATAAAAGTATTTACTTAATTATTTTTACAAATACAAAAAAATAAAACGCAAAAATTAAAAAAGAAGAAAAAAACGAAAAAAAAAATAGTAATAAAAAACGCAATAAAAAAGAATAACAAAATAAAAACTTTTCAAAGATAAAAAAATAATAAAAAAAGGGAAATGAAAAAATCCAAAATAAAAAAAGCGAAAAAATCGTCAAATTATAAAAATGACAAAATAAAAAAATACAAAACTAAAAAAACGCCAAAACAAAAGAAGAAACTCCAAAATGAATAAAACACTTAAAAAATTAAAAACCCAGAACTGAAAGACGCCAAAATGAAAGAGTTCCTATAATGAACAAAAAAAACTCAAAAACACAAAAAAGATAAAATTTCAAAATGGCAAAAAGCATTAAAATTAAAAAGAAAAAAATCTAAAAAAAGAAAGAACGAAAAAAACCTCAAAATTTAAAAAAATGTAATGAATAATAAAGGCAAAATTTATAAAAAATATCTACAAAATGAAAAAACAACGTCAAAGAAAAAACCAAAAAAAAAACAAGACCAAAAGCCAAAATAAAAATAAAGCGAAAAAATCGTCGCCAAAAAAAAAAAAAAAAAATTAAATGAAAAGCGATAATATGAAAAAAATATATATATATCCAAAATGAAATATAAAACGTCAAAGTAAAAAATTTTAAATTACAAAAAATTAAAATAAGAAATGAAAAAAAAACAACAAAACGAAAAAAATCTCAAAAAGGAAAAAACGACAAAGTGAAAAAACACTTAAATGAAAGGAAAACTCAAAAGAAAAAACCGAAAAAAAAATTCATTAATAAAACAAATTCGTAAAGGAAAAGGACGTCAAATGAAAAAAAAAATCAAAATTAAATAACAAAACAAAAATTTATAATTATAAAAAACGACAAAACAAAAAACTTTTTAATGGAAAAACGTCATATGAACAAATTAAAAAATAAACAATATGGTAAAAGAAATGAATAAAAGACAAAATAAAAAAAAACCTTTAAATGAAAAAAAAAGACACGAAATTTAAAAATCTCTAAAATGACAAAAACGCCAAAACAAAAAAAAACTAAAAACAAGAAAAAAATGGCAAAATAAAAATAATCAAATAAAATTAAAAAAAAAAAAAAAATCCAGAACGAAAAAACTGCAAAATGAAAAAAATCAGACAAAAATGAAAAAAACGGTAAAGAAAAACAAAAAAAACTCCGAAATGAAAAAAAGTCTAAAATTAAAAAAAAAAAAAAAATATAAAAACTAAAATTGAAAACAAAAAACACCAAAATTAAAAAATAAGATTAAAAAAACCCTCAAAACTTAACAAAAAAAAAAAAATAATATAAAACCCCAAAGCAAAAAATACTCAAAACGAAAAAAACGTCAAAATGAAAAAAATAAAATGAAAAAAGACGAAAAAAAAACCAAAACGAAAGAACTCCAAATGTAAAACAAAAACCTAAAGACGAAAAAATAGAGAACGAAAAAACTCCAAAATGACCTCAAAAAAAAAAAAAAAAAAAAAAAAGAATCTAAATTAAATAAAATCAACAATATTAAAAAACTCCAAAATTAAGGAACGCAAAGAAGAAAAAACTACAAAATTAAAATAAAAAAAACGAACATTTGCTGCCGTAAACACATTTTTTCTCGGTACAATATTATTATAAATGGCTCTCTTTTAAGTTGACTCTAATTCTTGAGATAAACTGCTACATACAAAGTTAATGACGTTATCTAGAATAAGATTTGTTTAATTTGGTTTACAAAAATTCAATTTAAATCAGGGATCGGCGCTCTTAAATTTCACATTCTGTATTTGTGTATGGTCTTTATAACTCTCCTGCTCTTATATTATGCACGGAAACAATTTTTAAGCTTATAATTTCATAATATCTGTTGCTCTTAAACAATTTATGGTCTGTAATAAAAACTATAAATAAATATTAAAAAAATTTGCTTAAAAAAGTATTAGAAATATAAAAAATTAATAAATATTTATTCTCTTCTCCTCATGTAAGAGAATATAGATATGAAAAAAATTAAGAGATCATTTGCACGTGTGCACCATTTTGCGTGTCCCTGATTTAAATAATCTCTTAATAATGGTATCTTAACAAGAACAAAAAAGAACACCCTACAAATGACAACCATGGGTTAAAAAAAGAATTCTGCAGCTCTTTTTCCGCACTAAGTATTTCGATCTAATGACAACACAATGTTAAACTCATGACTTTTTCTGCTATGTTTCAGTTCCTCCTTTGCGGTGTTGCTAATATTTTTGGAGATATTAAGGAAAATGGTTTAAAATAATTATATTTCTTTAAAAAAAACTATATATATATTAAAGTGCCTCACGAAAAAAAGTTGCAAATGTACCCCTCTAAAAATCAAGATTAGTATATTCTTATATGATTCCCAAAATATTGCATCTCAATGTTAAGATTTACGTGAGCTGGACCATTTTTAAAACACCTCTGAAATTATGTATTTATTTCAATATTATTATCAAAATGTTAGTTGTAAGAAAATTAACTTCAAATTACAATAGATGCATACTACGACCTTCAATAATCATTTAAATAATTATTATGTCTCTTATCAGTCGCGCAATATTAAGATTTTGCAAAAATTTTTGAAGACATGTATGTCCTTAACTAACCATTTATTTGGTATAAAAATTAACTTAACCAATTATGGACCGGAAATCCCAAAATATTATGTGTGCCACTAAAGGGGTTCCAATTATACGCTAAAATATAATTTACGAAGAAAAATGTCTAAAATATTCAAACTTTAATAAAATATTATTTAAAATAAAATCATTGAAAATTTTACTAAAATTTAAATTTCGCAAGAATGACAAATAGTTAAAAACTATGCATACTGTCGAACGAAAATCATATTTTTGGAGGTATTTTAAAAATGGTCCTGCTCACGTAAATTAAATAATTGAACCGAAATCTTTTGGGAATTAACATAAAACATATCAAACTTTAATTTTAGGGGGGTACATTTGAAACTTTTTTTGTCACCATACAAATCAAGGCACTGTAATATCCATATGTCTTACCAAAACAAAAACTTTCTTGGGAATTTTGATTTCTTTGATACACGATATTTTTCTGCCATATTCCCTCTAGCATCTGCAACTTAGAATTCCTGGCCAGGAAGTTGAAAAAAGTTAGTCTGTACGAACGTTTCATCGTCTATTATACACTAATCATAATTATGGAAAAATTCGCTTGAAGAAATTTCACGTTATTTTTTTACCTTCAAATTCTTGCTTTGCTTTTCTATTAAGATTTTTTGTACTTTATACGTCTTCAGGCTAGATTTTCTTTCAAATTTTCTAATAAAAATTCAAAGCAATAAACTTGTTGTGGCACTTTTCTTCCGGAGATGAGGGGACTTTCTCTGAAAATCCTTTCTATTTTGTCTGAGTTCTAGAGCCTGAAGATACTATTTTTCTTCCACTACCTGATTTCCATTCAGTGACCCTGACTTCTTTGTATAATATTGTGACCCAAGAACCTGTATTTTTTGACACAACTGCCTTCCTAGCAATTGTTTTATATGACTGAAGTAAGATTTCACGAAAAATTTCTATTATGTGTTTTGGTGTTTTTTGTTCAATTTCCATTTTAAAGAAAACTAGTTTCGCTATAACCATGAAACTTAGCACATAGCTAGTGAACACACCGAAAAATGTAAGCCCCTTAACAGAATTATTTAATTTTCACATCAAAAGTAATAAGCCCAAGAGCATGCACGGATTTTTACGTGCGCAGTCCTTATTATTATTATCTTGTTATTATGGCTCTGACTATAAAAAAAAATACTGGGAAGATTGCTAACAGCATTTATATACAATGTCAAATGATCTTTTATAAGACTTCCTTGAATGAACGACTTTAGTTAGGTAGATGTCGTTGCAAATGTCAGTCTCACCTTGCCTAAATAACGCTATTCATTGTCCGAAGATTCTGATAAAATCTTTAATTCTGCTCCTCACTATAATTACCCAGATTTTGTAGAAATAGGTCTAAATGCAACTGCAGGAAGTAGATGTTTATGCTCATATTGCACACTAGCTCTTTCAAGTTCGATAACATACACTCAACAAGCTCGATATGGTGGTCAGATTTCTTTTTGCCTAGGAAGTTACTTATAACCAAAAACAAATGAATTCCTAGCATTGGTCAGTCATTGATTTGGCAAAATTAGGATCTATCACGTGTTGTTTAATCTAAGGCCCATTAAAAATACAAGCTTTCGATTTTTTCTGTACTTAATTCTGAAAACTTGAGTGAACGCAAATTAAAACATTTGCCACTTTTGTCAAGCGCCTTCACAAACTGTTTCATTATGCCGAGTTTAATATGAAGTGGTGGAAGTATGATGCTGTCTTGTGTCCAATAGTGTTGTTTGTCACGACTGTCTCAGAGATATATGAAACAAGGGAACTTTGTGTACCCTCTTGTGCTGTTGGTTTCCGGAGTAGGCCAATGTTTTCTTATAAGCGAGATGCTATAATTTCAGAAGCTTCCTTCTGTAAGTTCAGATCTCTTACTAAGTTAGTTAGACCTTTCTGAAAGTTTACATTTGTAGTCTTGATTAGACTCTTCACTCGATGTATTAGATGTGCTGGGTTGTACCTCTGATGATTTTAATTGCTGTCGTTGAGCAGAAGATAATTTAGGACATGTTAGCTATAATTCAAAAATTGGGAAAAATCGTTTCCGTATTTGAAATAGAAAAAAATAAAATCACAGGAAACAAACAATTTAATAATTTTGTCTATGGCCTAGGTTTGTATTAAAGTCTATAATGAAATTTAGTCTTTAGAGTAGTATATTTATAATATAATCTGTAGTATATTTCATAATATATACTTGAAGTTTATAATCTGATCTACAATTTTGATTTCATAAAAATTTTATAGCTTTTAAATTTTATTTTAAAAAATTCCCATAATAAATTGAAAATACCAAATGATTTAAAGAACAATAAATCTTATATTAAATTTTAAACTAATACCACATAATCTCTAATGTTTATTTTATTAATCCTTAGAAAAAAAAAAAAAAAACTCAACAATAAAAAAAAACCTATGGCATAAATTGACTTTACTTTATAATATTTGAATTTAAATCAATGATAATCTATAAAACAAAATATTTTTATTTTTGCAAACAATAAAAACTTGTTGAAAAACTGAATGACTACAAAAATAGTCAATAGGAAAAGAAAATTTTTTTATTATTATTTTTTTTTTTAATTTACTTTCTCTATAGACAGAAACACATTAGATACCAATATTTTACTACTGATTTTAATAAAAAAAAAAATTGGTAAATTTAAAAAAAAAAATGAATATTTGCAGTGAATTTTTTCTAAATTTCCTACAGATCTCCTTTGATTTAGTTCATTCCTACATATATAACATTTTTAGGTTAAAAAAAAATAAATGAACAAAAAAGGAACATAAATTATTATTGCAAATATTGAATTTTAATTGGCAAGATAAATAATAAATACCAGAAAATTTTTTAAAAATCATTTAAATATAAAAATATACAACAATTTTTCAACAAATAAATGAACAAATAACTATAAGACTTAAAATCGAAATAATAAAAAAAAAACTAAGAAGAAAACAATACAAATAAAAATGCACTCAGCATAAGCATAAGGTTACCAATCACAAAACTTCCGTTTCCGGTGTAAGTTTTGAGGAAGACAAACATAGCCACAAAAAAAAAAGGAACAGAAATTAAACTCTGTGATGTGTGTTATTATCAAACATTCGTTCAATTAAAGTTTTATATGTCAAACGAAAAAAAGGTTGGAATTAAAACAGAATTTTTGGTTTTTAATGAAAATATTTTTTGTGTCATAAGGAAGATTAGAGAAGGTGTTTAATTTTAGAATCTGTGAATATTTTGAAGGTAATTTTTAAACCTTATAGACATCGGTTTTTAATATTAACCAAATTTAGCTTGAAATTGTCAATATCTAAGATCCTTTATAAAAGAAAAAAAAAAGTACTTCATAACTATGGTAAACAATTCCTGTCTAGTATGAACATTTTTCGTACTTTTCATACCTGAGTTTTGCCTTAAAATCTCTTCATTTTATTACACAATTTTTACACGTTTCAGGCAAACAAAAGCCCTCTATTTATATTTAAATTTCAGAAAATTCTGAGTTTTTTTCTATTCCAGCAATTTCTAGCAACAATAGAAAAAATCTTTTTCTATATGACTCCTCTAAACATACACATTGTTATATGATACGTTAGCTTTTGAAATAGAAAAAAGAAAGCAGCATATAAAAAACCTAACTCCCTGTAATTTTTTTACTAACACAAACAAACCAAGAAAAAAAGGGAAGTTATGAAGACATTGTATACCCCCAAAGGTATGGAACAACAATTTTTTTTATTTCTCTTGTTTTTTTTTTTCCTATTAATACCCTCACACACAAAACTGCGGCTGAATAAGGAAAAAAACATAACAAAATATCTTAACAAAATCATTTATGTATATATGTGAATGCTAAAAAAAAATATTTGCAATTGTTACGGTTTTTTATGGCATACTTTTAGGCTTATAAGCTTTTAAAAGTTTCAGTAAAAGAAAAATGTTGTTTTGTTAAAGAAAAAAAAATATTTTTTTTTTTTTAACAATAGAATACTATGACAAATATTTTTTTATAAATACCTATTTGTAGTTGACTTATTGTTTTACATGTTTATGACTTAATTTAAAAAGAAAAGTAACAAGAAATAATAAAACAGGAAATAAAGTCCTAAAAAAAAGAAGTTACTAGAAAATCTGTATTGTTAAAAATTAATCAAGGATAAAGGTAAAAAGAAACAAAGCTTTAAAAAAAAAAAACTTATTATAAAATTAAATAATATTAAAATTTTTCATAACGTTTTTATGACAAAAAAAAAATACTAAAATAAATCCTTTAATAAATCTAGTCTTATATCATAACTCATTTATTAAAAAAATTCTAATAGCTACAAAAATAAACTCCTTAGCTAAAAATAACTCAACATTCATAATTATTTAGAAATTATTATTTATAAATAAATATTTTTTATTATCTTATGACATATTATTTTATTTATTTTGACCACTTCTACTCTGCTCTACTCATCTCACTCATTCTGCCACAACCAACACTTATAAAATAACCAACCCGCCACCACTTATCCTTTTTTTATTTATATATTGTTTGTTAGTGTATCATCATCGTCATCATCATCATCTTAAGTGTATTTACTTTGAAAAGTACTTTAGTATAAGAGTCTTAAGTATATTTAACCACTTGATTATTATAATTTTGCTTCCGTTTCCATTTATATTTTTTTTATAAGATTCTTTGTTATTGTTATTATCGTTATTGTTGTTAGTGTAGTGTTTGTTTTACAAAGTTTGACTATCATTATTAAATTGAATAAATAGTAAATAATATAGAACAATAACAATAGGAATACAATTATGTAAAGAAAAAGTATGAAAATTAAAGTAATTCAAAGAAAAAAAGTAAATTCCATTTATGAAGTAAGTAGAGTTTTTCTACACTCTACTATTTAAGTATGAAAGTTATTACTATTTTTAAAATTCTAATGCAACATTTAGGTTCACAACTGCAACTAGTGTAAAATCAATCGACAATACACAGTGAGAAATGTTTGTTAATTTCTAATGTCAGTTTTTTTGTTTTACCACAATTCATTTTATATAACGTGCACTCAAAGAAAAAATATGGTTCCAGTGACCATAAACTAAGAGAAACATACTATGATTGTAATATATGACTACAGTTAAAAATAAGTATATTTGTACGTAATTATTATTATGACTCCACTTTATAATTTTTATTAAGGTTTATTACCTTTTCTTAAATACTGTTTTTATCATTTAATAATCCCATGTTATCATATATACAGTGTTTGAAAAAATAATAGGGACGACCCTTACTTTCGCAAACAGATGCAAGCAGTTTCTTTATATTAATTTTTTTTTGGGGGGGTCCCGCTATTTATCTGTTCCTAAAATAACGGAATTTCATTATTTGTTAACTTTTTCTCTTTTGCGCTTTTATTTTATATTTATTTGCAAAAAAAAAATCAGTAAAGTTGTAATTTCAATTGGAAAAAATAATAGGGACGCACTACAAAAAATTGCCATTAGTCAATAAAAATTATTATTTTTAACATAAACATATTAAAAATCCGTAAAGCAAAATTTATGTGATTAATTTAATCATATTGATTTCGTGTTTATGAATTATGTCTTCGGTAAATAAATTTTAAAATGGGTCGTGGTGTTCATTGTACTGAATCCGAAAAAAATGTTATTCTTAAATTAAATTCGGGCGGGTTATCAATTAGAAAAATTGCACAGATAATGAAGTGTTCCAAAACTAAAGTATTCAATGCCATTCATTCGAAAACATTCATAAAACTAGAGGTAGAAAGCCTAAAACGTCGGAGCGTTTTGACCAACGTTTAGTTCTAGTTTCCAAAAATAACCCCTTTATGTCATCAAGTAGCCTTAAAAATTAATTGTATGCTTCAGTGACAAGGCGAACAATAAGAAATAGGCTGTAGGAAGTCGGATTAATGGGACGCAGTCTGAAAAAAGTACCACTGTTGAGCAAGAAAAACATACAAAAAAGGTTGGAACTTCCCAGGCCGTAAAAACTGAAACAACGAACCATTGTCAGACGAAAAGTAAATTTATTTGGATCTAACGGAAAATCATTTGTACGTCGTACTGCAAATGCTGAATTTGATCCAAAAATATACCAAAAAAAAAAACCGTCAAACACGGTTGTGGTTCTATAATGCTATGGGAATGTTTTTCAGCCTCTGGAGTTGATCAAATAGTTTGGATTCAGGGAAAAATAAATGCTGCTGACTATATAGACATTCTCCAGAATAAAATTCTTCCATTTGCTGAGGATGAAATGTCACTAAAATGGGAATTCATGGAGGTTCATGGTTTCAGCAGAATGAAGTGCATGTAATGGAGTGGCCGTCCCAATCACCGCATTTAAACCCCATTAAGCATCTCTGGGGAGTCCTCAAAAATAAAATTTGTAGCTTTAAATCAAAAAATAAACAAGAGTTGTGAGAAAAAATTCAAAATACTTGGTACTTAATTCCGCCCGAGGTATGTGCGAATCTTGTGGGATCTATGAATCGCCGTTGTCAGGATGTTATAAAAATTAAGGGATCTTCAACCAAGTATTGAAAAAGTATTTGAAAATTATGGTAATGTTTAAAAAAAAATAAATATTTTTTTCCAAAACTTTAAGTGTCTATTATTTTTTCCAGGCCTTTTTAAAAAAAATATATTTTTTGGCAGAACTAGTTAATTACTTTTACTTTATAAGTTAAAATATTTGAAGTTATTTAATTTTATGTATATTCTTTTTATTATTAGCAAAATTAATATGCTAACAAACTACTGAACTGGTACACAAAAATGTGTATTCAAAAGTTATTAAAAGCAAATAAAAATATTAGCATAATGGTTGTAGAATTAACCAAATTTCTAAAATTAACTATATGGTTGTAGAATTAACTAATTATTTGTAGAATTGAGTAAATGTTCAGATTTTTCATAAATATGGTTTCATATAAAAGTATTTTAATAAGAAGTGCTACCAAAACTATAACATAATTTTTGTACCAAGAGATGCCAATTCTCCAAATTGTGTGCAATTGGAGAATTGTGTGCAGTGGAGAGATATTTGACTTTTGTGAAAAAAGAATTGAAGAGCACATAAAAGGCTTCCCAAAACATCAAAGATTTTAAAAGGAGATTGGCAAACTTTTCCAAAAAACGGACCGAAACAACAATTAAATCTCCAATAGAGGGGTTACCAAAAAAAATCTCCACGAGTTCATAAGTAGTGGTTATAACTATAAAAGTTATATTTAAATAAAATAAAAAAAATATTAAAACTCTATGATTTTCTTATGTCTACTTAAAATCTAGTCAGAGTCTTCGCTGACTGTATCCATATACAACAAACAAATAAGTTTGGATATTTTTCATTGTTAAAAATTTTTATAGAGTTTCAAATATTAAATTTTATAAATAGTATAGGTATTATTTTAATAAAGAAAATTATAAAATTTTTTTCAATAAAAATTCTATGAATTTTATTATTGAAATTAAAATTTATTTTTTTTTTTTTCTGTGTAGAAATCGTTAACAAAAATACTAATAATTTCATTAATTTCATTTCTGTAATTTAACAAAAAATTTAGGATCCTGATAATTTTATTAACTATCAGCTTCACAATTAATCCAGCATCCTTCAGTACTACAAAAGTCATTAAGAAATCCTATACATTTGTTCAAAATATTACTACCTTTGGCCAATTACAGAAAAAGTGCTGAAAAATCATAAAGACATCCGCTGAAATTTTTCTTCAACTAATGAATTATACGTCAAGAATGATGAGTGCAAATACTGCTGTGAAACATTTTCTAGCCTCATTAAATGGTTTATCATTTGAAGTAAGAGCTCTATATGAGAAACATCTGACTGAACATTTTCATCAATCATATTTCAATCTTTAATTTCCTTATTCATTTATTGTAAAATCTACAAATATGTATTCCTAAAAATAAATCACTATCTGGAATAGTTTTGAATAAAAATTTATATAATTTTTTTACTTCATAATTACTTAATACAGAAGAGTACAAAATAGTCGACCCTCACCATGAACTAAAAAATTTTGCAATTATCTATTATTAGCTTCTTTCGTCTGTTTTTTTTTTTTTACTTCCAAATAGTTTTGTTATGACTAATTTTGTAAATGGCTTTTCATCAATTTTAAGTTTTAATAAGTATTTACATTTGCAAAGGATTTGCAAATAGATAGTCTGGAAATTTTGAAAAAAAAAAAATACATTAACAAAAATAAAACAAAAGAATCTAAACAAAATACAAAGTGGTCATTGTCCTCAATAGCTTAAATATAAATTAAACTAATTAGCATATTGCTATTTATAAACTCTTATTTATTTCTAATGCTTATTTACATAATTTGTTTGAGATAATTTTTATTCAAATCTAATACAAATTTTATTTATAATAAACTTTAAGTATTCAGATTTATTTGAATATTTTTGTTGCAATAAAAAATATTTATTTTAATTACATTTATTGCTTTAAAATTTAAAATATTTTCCTTTCTCTGTTTTATCTTTTGTAATTACCCTTATATTATTTGTAAAAACTTTACTCTCAAACATTTATCTCAATAATTTTGCACAAGGGTCATTTATTAAAGTATTAAAGGAAACCGGAAACATGTAGCATTGTTAGCGAAAAGAGTTGATAAAGAAACCTTTGGATGTTTGGAATACAAAATGTAATAAATTTTCAACTATTTAGTATAACAAAAATGATTTAAGAAAATTAATGTGAAAATAACTTAAGGGCATTGGGTGCGTATGATTAATATTTATTTTAACTGTTAGAGAAAATTAAATTTAAATTGTGGAAAGTTCAAGGAAAATTTATTTAATTAAGTAATTTAGTCTTAACAACAATAGTATAAAAATTTAATTCATAGCTACTAATAAACATCTAAATGTTTACTATGACCTTAGGCAAAATAAATAACAATATTTGCAAATTAAAAAAAAAAAAAATAGCTTAAATTTAATTTGTATTATTTTAAAGAATTACAAACTATTTTCCTATAAATTTGCCATTTTATAACATTTAATTAAATATTGATTTTATTTGTTTTCATGCTTTTGTTGTTTTTTAAGCAAAAATATTTTAAAATAAATTTTTGACATTTATTTGCCATGTATGTTTATAAAATAAATTCCATGTATTTTATATATGTATATCATTTGCTATTTTACCGATTTTTTAACATCTTTATATTAAACAAATATAGAATATTATAATATAGTTGAACTCGTTTAGTATTGGATGAATGTCAAACCAAAGATGGAAGAGAAAAAAATACAGAACAACAACACAATTTTATAATTAAATTTTCCACAGGAATGAATAAATTTGTCTATGATTTCATAGCTTAATAGTATATGGGAAAATCCTAAAAAAAATTATATTGAAAACTGAAGCCTGTATACTTAGTCTAAACTAAGCTACAGTCCAAAGTATAGACTAAACTATTGGGCAGACTATAGATTAAACTATAGTCCAAAACACAAACTAAACTACAGTACAGAATATAAACTAAATTATTGTACTATTGACTAAACTATAGTCCAAGCTATAGACTTAAATATAGGGTAGACTTAACTATAATGCAGACTACAGACTAACCAATAGTCCAGACTATGGACTAAATTATAGTCCAGACTATGGACTAAATTATAGTCCAGACTATGGACTAAATTATAGTCCAGACTATGGACTAAATTATAGTCCAGACTATGGACTAAATTATAGTCCAGACTGCAGACAAAACTATAACCCAGGCAATAGACTAAACTATAGTCTAGACTACAGACTAAACTGTAGTCAGACTATATACTAAATTATGGTCTAGCTAAAGAATAAACTATAGACTAAAAATTAAACTAGAACTGAAGTAGAACTGAACTAGAACTGAACTAGAACTGAACTAGAACTGAACTAGAACTGAACTAGAACTGAACTAGAACTGAACTAGAACTGAACTAGAACTGAACTAGAACTGAACTAGAACTGAACTAGAACTGAACTAGAACTGAACTAGAACTGAACTAGAACTGAACTAGAACTGAACTAGAACTGAACTAGAACTGAACTAGAACTGAACTAGAACTGAACTAGAACTGAACTAGAACTGAACTAGAACTGAACTAGAACTGAACTAGAACTGAACTAGAACTGAACTAGAACTGAACTAGAACTGAACTAGAACTGAACTAGAACTGAACTAGAACTGAACTAGAACTGAACTAGAACTGAACTAGAACTGAACTGAACTAGAACTGAACTAGAACTGAACTGAACTAGAACTGAACTACAACTGAACTAAACTAGAACTGAGCTTGAGCAAGAAATAAACTAAAAATTAACTGGAACTAAACTATAGAATGAACTATTATCTAAACTAAAGACCGAACTATAGTCCAAAGTTTAGACTAAACTATAGTCTAGATTATAGACTAAAATATAATCTATACTTAACTCTAGTCTAGACTAAACTTTCTAGACTCTAAGCTATCGTCTAGACTATAGACCAAATAATAGTCTTGATTACAGACTAAACTATATCTCAACTAATAAATAATATTTTCTTCAGTTTTTAAAGAATTTTCTCATATTGATTTCCTAACTAAGTACTTACGTATAAACTGAATTACACAAACATATTTATTATTAGTATGTAGAGCATTAAATGTATATGTATTAACATTTGTATATAACTTTGTATTTATTCGATTTTTTGTTGATTTTATACTGAAGTGTGTTGAAAATGTAACTAAAATCTATATGCAATTGCAATTGTTGTTGCTGCTGTTTTAGTATACTCCATAGTTTGTGTGTGACTGCAGACATTTTTAGTTACACATACACACATACAACAAATATTAATAGAACATAAATTGTAAAACCGAAAATTGTATAGTACCAGTTTGAGAGCATGACCAGGCATGTCAATGGCTTTTTACATAACAAACTGTAACAGTAGATGAAAGGCAGAGACGTAGTTGTTTTATAGCAACAAGAAGTTTAAAAAAGTTTTGCTTACTAAATCTCTAAAATTATGATTTCACACCCCCTTCTTCTGAGCCCACCTCTGTTTTACTCATTGTTATAGAGACTTTGCTTTGGAAAAAACTCATCCATACAACAAAATCCAAAATCAGCCAGTCATCTATAAATGTGAGTTTTTTTTCATTCAAAATAGAAAAACACAAGCTACTTAACAAAATTTTCTGGCCAAGTATTGAGGGGAGGTTGCATACAAAAAACCAAAAATCACAAAATTCTAAATGTTTTGAATCGCAACATAATAATGATGATGATGTTATTGAGGATGATAATAATGATGTTGTTGCTCAACGCCGATGACTTTCCACAAGGTATGTGAAGTATGCGGCAGACGTTATGGATGAATTTTGTTGAAAACATCATGTTTAACTTTACAAATCAATTACATTCGTATTTGTATGAATGTACTTATATGAAGAAAAGAAACAAAATTGTAATCATTCTACCCCCAAAAGCAGGCAAACAATTTTTTTGAATGTTCATTACAAAATATGTGAATGTTGGTCAATAAATGTTAATTCATTACACTATAAGTGGAAAAATGAGTAGTAGTCTACTTCATAATCGCCATCATCATCATTGGTAACTATAGAAATGTTTGGTTTCGATTTTTTATTTTTTTATTTTTTTTTTTTTTTTTCATTTATTCAAAGTGTCATTGAAGTTAGCAATTTTCTAAATGTTCTACTGCTTCGTATTTCATTTATTGAATAATGCATATTTGTAGAAATATCATCAGTTTGTTGCACTCTGTCTCAGATGTTTCTTTTTCTTTTAATTTTTTGTTTAAAAGTCAACCATTGAAGTCAAACCAAACCAGAATGTGAGGCAAACCACAAACACACTTGACATTGACTTCAAATTTAAATTAACTTAAATGTTTGTTACAAATGCAAAGGCACACAAACATATATTTTGTCGAAGAAAGAATTTTATGAAATGTAGATTTGAATTAAAGTAAAAGTATTAAAGTTTGAAGAAAATTTTAAATAAATTTCTGTCTTAAAAATATTTTTTCATCAGCTGTAGTTAAATTCTAGTTCAGTTCTAGTTCAGTTCAGTTCTAGTTCAGTTCTAGTTAAGTTCTAGTTCAGTTCTAGTTCAGTTCTAGTTCAGTTCTAGTTCAGTTCTAGTTCAGTTCTAGTTCAGTTCTAGTTCAGTTCTAGTTCAGTTCTAGTTCAGTTCCAGTTCAGTTCTAGTTCAGTTCTAGTTCAGTTCTAGTTCAGTTCTAGTTCAGTTCTAGTTCAGTTCTAGTTCAGTTCTAGTTCAGTTCTAGTTCAGTTCTAGTTCAGTTCTAGTTCAGTTCTAGTTCAGTTCTAGTTCAGTTCTAGTTCAGTTCTAGTTCAGTTCTAGTTCAGTTCTAGTTCAGTTCCAGTTCAGTTCTAGTTCAGTTCTAGTTCAGTTCTAGCTCAGTTCTAGTTCAGTTCTAGTTCAGTTCTAGTTCAGTTCAAGTTCAGTTCTAGTTCAGTTCTAGTTCAGTTCTAGTTCAGTTCTAGTTCAGTTCAGTTCAAGTTCAGTTCTAGTTCAGTTCTAGTTCAGTTCTAGTTCAGTTCTAGTTCAGTTCTAGTTCAGTTCTAGTTCAGTTCTAGTTCAGTTCTAGTTCAGTTCTAGTTCAGTTCTAGTTCAGTTCTAGTTCAGTTCTAGGTTAGTTCTAGTTCAGTTCTAGTTCAGTTCTAGTTCAGTTCTAGTTCAGTTCTAGTTCAGTTCTAGTTCAGTTCTAGTTCAGTTCTAGTTCAGTTCTAGTTCAGTTCTAGTTCAGTTCTAGTTCAGTTCTAGTTCAGTTCTAGTTCAGTTCTAGTTCAGTTCTAGTTCAGTTCTAGTTCAGTTCTAGTTCAGTTCTAGTTCAGTTCTAGTCCAGTTCTAGTTCAGTTCTAGTTTAGTTCTAGTTCAGTTCTAGTTCTAGTTCAGTTCTAGTTTAGTTCTAGTTCAGTTCTAGTTCAGTTCTAGTTCAGTTCTAGTTCAATTCTAGTTCAGTTCTAGTTCAGTTCTAGTTCAGTTCTAGTTCAGTTCTAGTTCAGTTCTAGTTCAGTTCTAGTTCAGTTCTAGTTCAGTTCTATTTCAGTTCTAGCTCAGTTCTAGTTCATTTCTAGTTCAGTTCTAGTTCGGTTCTAGTTCTGTTCAGTTATAGTTCAGTTCAGTTCTAGTTCAGTTATAGTCCAGTTCTAGCTTATTTCTATTTCAGTTATAGTTCCTTATCATTTCATTATAATAAATTCTTTACAATCTCTATTATTCTAAAGACCACCATAATTATTATATTTATTGATCTGCATAATTATAAGTATAATATAGTTTTTATTAAATGATATCACTATAACACTTAGGCATTTTACACACATTTTTAGCTTGATACATAAATATTACAAAATTTTACATAAATATAACACCACATAAAGGACCAATGAAACCAACACTATTCAGACACAGCCAAACACATGAACACAATGTGAAATCAATTTGAAACAAATTGTTAATAGTTGACTAGACAATAATAGTGATTATAAAGCAAAAACAAAAAACCAATTACAACAATAACAATTTATTTTGAAGCTAAGTGGAGAGCTTAAATGGCTAACGTGTGTTACCCTATTGTAATATTCATTACAACGCATTCGTTGATGATAATAATGATATTGTTTGGAAAAAAATATTATTTAAAACAATTTTACATAAATATAAAAGCCATTTTGTGTAAAATTTATGTAAAACTCTAAATCAAATATAAACTATAAAATATTTATTCAGGATTTATAGAGAGTTTAGGGAAATATGCAGATACACAAAAAAGAACAACAATTGTTTATTTATTACACTGGATAACATAAACAATAAAGGATTTCTTCGAAAAATAATTTATATATTTAATTTTATTTTTCAAAAATATCGAAAAAGTAGTTAAACGACTATTTTGCTTCTATATTTAAATAAATGTTTTAAATAGTTCTTTTCAATCGAACATAATATATATTTAATCTAAATAGAAATCCATCTATTTGTTATGAGTATTTTGTACCTCTGTGTTATTTGATTTTTAAATCCCTCTATCCCCCCTTTTTGCTGTGTAAACAAATCCGTAACTAGTGTAAATATGATGCTTTTTAATTTCAAATGCAATTTTAAACAATATGTTGACTTTTTCGTCATAGTAGTTGTCATTTCATTTGTTGTTGTTATTGTTACGTTATTCATCTCTCAATTATTTCGTTGACTGACTAGTGCCTTTGGCATCAATTTTGTGGAAATTACATTTTCCATATAGTTATGTACATGCTACACAACAATGCCCCAGTGGAAAAATATAACAATCCTTTAATGTTGAGGCCTTTTTATTTTTATTAAATATTTCCACTATTATTTTCAAAAAAAAAAAAATCTACATATTTCAACTGAAAAAAGCTACAAATAAGACTCGTTTTTCTTAATATCCATTATTTAAATATCATTCCAGACTCTCTATAAATGGTTTTATACATAAGAGACCCTATTTATTTAAGATCAAGTCAAACGTCTACTTGTTTCTTTTCGCTGCAAGTTGGGGTAAAAGGGGTCGAAAATGGCGCTTAATTCAGAGAGAGGTGATATCAATATTTTAATGATGAGGATCTATTTTTATATTTATTATTAGGTAAAAAAATGTATTTTTTGAATTTTAGTATTTTTTTTGGCAGAATGGTAATGTCTGTCCGTCCGTCTATACCTTAGGATTAAATGGGTCTAAAATCGCCGCATTATTCAGAGAAAGGTGATATGAATATTTAAATGATCATGATTTAATACTTTTTCAATTAGTTAGTATAAAAAGATATTTTTAGAACTCTTGAATTTGTTTTGGCAGAATAGTAATGTCCGTCCGTCTGTCTATACATTGGAAAAAATGGGTCTAAAATGGCCGCATAATTCAAGAAAAGGCGATATCAATATTTTAATAATCACAACAAGTTTTGTTTTTTATTAGTTAGTTAAAAAATATAAACTTTAGAAATACTCCGATTTTTTTGGCAGAATGGTAATGTCCGTCCGTCTGTCTATACATTAGGATTAATTGGCTAGAAGAAAGCCGCATAATTAAAGGAAGGGCGATATGAATATCTTAATAACTACAACTTGTTTTGTTCTTTACTAGTTAGTAAAAAAATGTACCATTATATCTCTACGATCTTTTTTGGCTAAATGGCAACATCCGTCCATCAGTCTGTACATTGCGAAAAAATGGATCTAAAATGGCCGCTTACTTCAAGGAAAAGTGAAATCGATATTTTTATAATCACAACTTGTTTGATTTTTACTAGTTAGTAAAAAAAAATGCATTACAAGAATCTTACAAATTTTTTCTGCCTGATATGTAATGTCCGTCCGTCTGTCTATACATTGGGGTTAAACATGTCAAAAACTAAGCATACTTCAGAAAAAGTGACATCAGTACTTTAGTGATCACTTTTGACTTTATTATTTATTAGTAAGTAAACAAATTCATTTTTAGAATTCTAAGGCTTTCTTTGCAGAATGGTAATGTTTTCATACAAAAAAAATCGTCGTAGGTCTATATGTTTTATTTTATACTTTTTCCCCTTACTTGATTGGATCAAAACTTATCACAAGTCTATTAAATATATCTTCGTTTGATTTTTGTCTACTACATTTTCGTGAAAAATGTTTCCGGTAATTTTTGAAATCTTTTTTCTTGCTTCTTGGGTGTCTCAGAAAGTTGGCCATTTCGTAGAAGAGCATGTTTTATAAATTCTGGGCCTTGAATAAAAAACTTGTGGAGGATAGGAGACATACAATACCATGGATATTTATCAACGTAGTATCTGGCTGTGTTGTTCGCATAGTTCCTGAATTTTTCAATATTAAATACCAAGTACCAATACTTTGTAGAATATAAAAACATTACATGAAATCATGTTCATTTTAACTGAGTTCGACTGTATTAAGCAGTAAAATTATTTTGTTTATTTAAAATAATTGTACAAAACAATAACAAAAAATAATAGTGAAATAACGAAAAATAAAAGAAAGTAAAAAAATAAAAAAAATCTGCACTTAACCTATTTTTGGTTTGGAGCAACTTCAGTTTTTTCGCAAAAATGTAAATTTCTAAAATCGGGCAAAATATGCGCACGATTTTATTTTAGAATATTTAAGTAGACAATATGTAATATTTTTCAGACAATTTTTCAGGACAAAAGTCTTGTTATATTTTTAGTTGCATTCCATGAAATTTGAAAATTAGTGCATTTTTGGACTATTTTCAAAAAAATAACAAAAAATACCAGGACAAAAAATAATTTACAAATTCTTGCATAAAAGTAAACTCAAGTACCTGTAGTTGATGGTTCCATTTTAAAATTTTTCTTTAAGGCACTTTTTATTAAAGAAAAATTCACCGAAAGTTCATGAAAATTTAATTTTTTCCTCTTTTCTTAAAATATAAAAAAATGTTGAACTTTGACAGCTCAGTACTCAAAAACCACGCAACCTACGTTAATGACTTTTATCGTTATTGATACATAATTTTGTCTATTTTTATTTGGTATCCAATTTTATTTAAAAAAGTTAATTTTCAAAATTCAATTAAACGCCACTTTCGACCCCTTTTACCCCAACGTGCGCTGGAAAAGGGCATATTCCTGCCTCCAATAAAACTACGTATTTAATGGAAACGAGATTTTATATTTTTTTAGTTCCAAAGGAGGTGTAATAAGGTATTTTCAAAAGAGCTCTTTAGTATTTCTTTTTCCTGTTGGGATATTACCACATAGTGACACACATACATACACATAAATCTACAAACACAAAAACACATATTCAAATATTCACATTTATGGTTTGAAAGTTGAATGCACATTCAACTCTATCTTTCATCAGTGTATTTATTTGAATGCAAATTTTGCAGGGAGGTTTAAAGAAAGGATTAATATTTTATTAAAGTCCTTAGATCTTTAATAAAATAGGGTTTGTTGACAAACTAAAGTTGGTTCATTAAAAACTAATGAATAATCAATGGTCGGTTTTCATTCAGCACAAAACAAAAATTAAATAATCTGTCCGATAATAGGCCAGATAGTTTTTGATCAAGTTAATAGAAGATCAGAAAAACGTTATCCTTTGTTTAGCATATAAGAAAATATTTTTCAAAGTTCAAAAAAAAAACATACCATATATATGAGGAAAATCAAAAAACTGGAAAATTTTAAATAAACAATTTTTTCTGACACTAACGTTGATTTGTGGTTCAATTAACGACTATTTATGCATACAAAATCTTTTCGCGTTAATCATTTTTATCAATGCGCGCAAAAGCAATGAAGGTTTGAATTTAAAACTTTAACAAAAAAAATCGTAAAAACAGAGCTTTAGCTTTATCAAAATCAAAACAACGCTATTCTAAAGTACTATCAGCACATGTCAAAATTATTACAGAATCTTCAATATTTATCGAAATACACTGAAAAGAAAAATTTTTAATTTTATTTTTTTCACAATTTCATAAACAGCAAAAAAAGAATATTGGTTAAAATTTCGCAAAATTATGAGTAATACAAGACATATCTTGGGATCGTTTGTTGAACAAATTAAGTGAATATCGGTTTTAGTTTGGAAAATCTGGTCGTTTAAACATTAGTACTCATAATAATATTCCTTACAAGTGAATTTCAACAAAATTCTTAACTTGTTTCTTATTTGATAATAAATTTTACATCGAAAATTGATTATATTATTTAAAAATTTGAATTATAAATTGAAATATGTCGAATTGACTTTTGAGGTTAAGAACATGTTTTTTGGTCCATTCAATTATCAGTCCTTAATATATTTTGATGCCATCTGAATTTTAGAATTAAGCAAATTAAATGCTTTCATTTGACACTAATATTAACATAATTTGTACTTCACGATAGTTGTCAGCAAGCGAAATAAGTTTGGAGATAAATGCCGCTGTAGCCTACATAAATGACGTTAATTTAATTTTTTTATTCATAATATAAATTTTAATAATTAAAAGGATTATTAACAGATATTTTTCGATGATCTAAAGCCATATCTTAGACTGAAAAAATTCAAATATAAAATTTTGAAATTTAGTGAAAATCTTTGCATTTAAAAATTTTGTAACGCCATTTTGACTCGGACATGTCATTTCTTAATAAATTCGGTTTGAAAAAAATTTTTTAAAAGCGGAATTTGTCAGTAGCTAAAAACATAATTTTACAAATATTTACGCCAATTATATTAAAGTTTGTGATGATGTTATCTTATATCAGATTTCTTGAAATCAACGAAATATATGTACATTAAATTGTAGGTAATCACTACGTTTTTAAATTTCTGCCCTCTAAATTTAAATTCACCGAATGACGCCAATTTTCTATATAAAAAAAACTGCAAATTTTCAAAAATCATAAATTTTTTGTTTCATTTTTATCACCGCATAACTTTTTAATGGATAGAAAACCGGATGCTTATTATACAGCAAATGTCTTGTCTTTCGACTTGTTAATAGTAAGTAAATAAGTGTTAAATTGTCAGTGCAAAACTAAAATATATAAATAATAATTAAAATAACTTTTAATAAATAAAATAACTTTTTTATTTATTAACCGATTTTTCCCCCACGTTGTCCCGTTCGAGTCCTATCCTGCTTTCAACAGACGGACAGACGGACGGACATAGCTAGATTGATTCAATATTTATCCAGGACCCAGAAAATATATACTTTATGAGGTCTTAATTGATTCCTTCGATATGTTACACACGGAATGACAAAATAGTATATTTCTCAGTAATTGTAGTTCAAATTGAATTGAAGTTATGTGTGGATTACAATTCTTTAAAACTTAGGTACAAATTATTTAACAGAAACATTTTTCTAAAAAATGCAAAAAGACCAAAAATTTTTTCTTAATATAAACGCATTCTACAAGCTTCAGGACCGATGCGGCACGAATTAAAGAAATTCGATTTCACTCATGTTTCACGCAGTAAGTTTCTATAACCCAAAGAACGATTTTAGGGAGACTTACGGTCAATGGTTTAAACATCAGTTCAGTCTAGCAACATATATGGTGAGCTCCAACTAATAATAATTTCTTAACACAGGAATTGAAATTTTTATTTAATTATTATTTTACGATTTTTTTTTTTTAGAAAATAAAATTCATATTGTGTTTTTCACTAAATTTGGTCTTAAAAAAAGTAAAACAACACGGTTTACAAAACGAAAAATTTTATACAAAATTTTCAAAAAAAAAAAAAAAAAAGGAATCCCTGCAAAAACTTTGGTTGCCATGTAATGACTTACACATTAGCTGAATAACTCATTATTTTAACACGGTGATGACATTACACCCAGAGAAATATCAATCACATATGTGTTGAAAACAATACCATTCTGTGTCAATAGTGAATCTACACCGTATGTGTTTAAATTAAATACTGCGTGTTCAATTCTTATTGAAAATCGATACCTAATTGGCACCAAGTTGAAACCATTTCGGTATCAAATTGTTAAATTACATATGTTTTCTATTAAATTTGTTAACGAAAGGTATTAAAAAGCTGTTACCGTAAATTACCAATGTGAGCACAACCGTTGTTGATTTTGAATCGAATTTTTTCCCTTAGTGTAGAGGCAACTACTTACCCTATACATTACTTAAATGTCATTACAATAACGAATTACTTCCAAGCTGTTAAACAGCGCATTGATTTTAAAGCATTACTGAAGTCATGATAAGTAATAACAATAGGAACTAGTTATGTTTTAGATTATAAATAAGTAATGAAATGTCAGGATATAAAATAATTTTTTGTAGTTGTAAAAAGATTTTTTAAATTTTTACTTAACAACAACCAAAAATTAAACTTAACAACAACCAAAAATGTAATTAAAATAAATGTAATAAAAATAAACTATTTTAGATTACAAATTGATTCATACGCAAATTTTGCCTTTCATTTATGTATCCCTTCTTCAAATATATGAATTGGTAACTGCATATTGGTAACATCAATAAAAATTAATATTTTAAAAAATCTGATCATAAATAATTATTTACATTCGGGTTATAAATAATTAGTTACTAAAGAACTTCTATGTAATGCAGACAGTATGTTGTTGTCATTACAAAGTAACTACATCCGTAACTACATTTGAAAATGTTAAGAATTCAAATTTGTATTCCTTAATCATAAAGATAAATTGGTTTCAAATAAAACAAGCTACAAAAATTTTAGAATTTGTTTGCCATAATGTACTAAATCTATTTTGAACCCAAATTTTGCAGAATTTTTTAAATATTTTTTTTTTTTTTTTTTTTTTCATATTTCATATTTTTTCTGCCAAAATCTCTGGCAGTGAACAGAAGATGAATTTAAAACAATTGAATATACATATAACGTCCATTCCATGAGAGAACTCCCAAAAATATTCTTTATGTCTTCTTATGGATTTCAATGATTTAAGTTGCATACATAAGAATAATATGTCCACTATAAATGTAGTGTTAAGAAATATTTTGAAAATTTTTTTTTAAATAGTGGACCATTTTGTCCCAGAAAAATTTTTTAATCTTTAGAGAGATCCGTAAAAAATTGGCATTTTTTATAAATCTCAAATGGAATGGATGATATATATTTTCTTTTTCGTATTCAGCTCATTAGTACCCATCATTAAGGGTGTTTTTCTACAAAATACTTTTTGCAGGACCCAGCAAAAACTTTGGGGGTCAGGTAATGAGTTAAGAAGTTAATATAATGGCTTTTCACTACTTACACATTAGCTGAATAACTCATTATTTTAACATGGTGATGACATTAGAGGCAACTACTTACCTACTTACTGAGATGTAACTAGGAGAAGTAATTACTTTCAAGCTGTTTAATAACATATTGATTTTAAAGCATTACTGAAGTTATTATAAAAAATGAGGAACTTGATTCGTTGTAGGTTACTAATAAGTAATGAAATTTTAAGATATAAAAAGCTGTTTGTTTTTAATTTTAAACATAAGAAGATTTTATATTTTTTAAATTTTAAAACTTAAAAATAATGAAAAATTTAATATTATAAAAACTATTTTGTATTATCACATACTGCGAGTGTCATAAATAAGTGAACAAACTTATCATTTCTGTTTCGCTTTAAAAGGCGGCAAATGTAACGGTCCATTTTTAAAAACTTAAATGTTTTTGATGAAATCAATTTATTCTCTTTTACGTTGACGACATATTTTTCAAATATTATTCCATTTTAAGTTTCTTTCTAGAGAAAGTTGAAAAGAAGTCGTTTTCGGGCGAGTGATAAATAAGTAAACAAGCAACTTTTGGCTTAATTTCTTTAATTTTTTTTTTTAAATTATGTGAAGTTGCAAAATGATTTTAGCACAACAGAGATGGTTATTTGTTACATTATGAGAGAAGTAAAAAATCGCTTTTCGATTATATTAGAAAATTATACAATACGCAAAAGGAGAAATACATAAAAAATCTTTAATAAAACGTCCACTTTATTCTCAAGGTGGTTAAATGCTTCAAACACAATGGACGCGTTGACCGCAATTACTCTCGTAAACGCTTAAGAATAACTACAAAAAGAATATATATCAATTTAGCTTTAAAATTCTATGCTTTATGCTCCAAAATTTTTATCAAAACTTTTTCCGGAAGTCCGAAAACTATGGTCTGAATTTACAACTCACAGAAAAATATATGAAGATGGAAAACATGGTCTAGCTGTAAGGAAAAATTTAAACACAAGTATAATAAATCTCCAAAATTTGATGACGTTCTATGCAAATTATGTCTAAAAATATCAAAAATCTAGAAAATAAGTCTCTGGATTGAATAACCTATGATTCGCATGAAATATAATGTAAGTTATATGTACGTATAGCTCTAAAATGTTTAAACTTTAACTTTTAAGTATAGAAAACCAATACTTAAGTCCGTCGGAAAGGGCTTAATGGTTTGGAAATACATTTCTATTTATAAAATAGAAAAAAAAAAAGTAGTACACAAAGGTAAAATAAAATCCCAGATTAACCTTAATCTGTTAAAAGGTATAAAGTTCCAAAAAGTTTTTGTTTAAATTTGGGGATTTTATCCTACAGTAGGAAAATTCAACCACAAATTAGGGTGAATTTGATTCAAAATATATAGCTTATATAGCTTATATACTTAAAGTCCAGATGTTTCACCAATAGAAATTGCATAACATTTAATAAAAAAATAGAGACCCCATAATTGACCAAACTGATGGACTCACTTATTACTAAAACCTCTTAATTTTGTCCAGGGATATGCAGAATATATGTAGTCACTATACCAACATGTTTGGTACTAATGTATCAAAATATAGGCGGTCACCGTGGCTATCAGAAGCCATGTTTACTTATTTATGGAACATTGATTTTTTAGACTCCTTTAAAAACAGTCACATTCACTAAGAAGTAATGTGTTGAATTGAATCTTTTGCTGCTTATTTTACTAACAAGACATTATATATTTATAATTATATATTACTTTTGATATCTTCGATCTAGAATTAAAAAAAGAACCAATTGAGTTCAAGATACTACTTTGTTTATTTATTTATGACACCCGCTGTATCTTTAAATATATGAATTGATAAACTGAATAAAAAAAATCAAAAAAATGTAGTATATTTCAAAAATCGTATTATAAATAATTACATAACGCGATACATACCAATAAATAGTAACTAACTACTTCTAAGGAGTGAGATCGAAAAATTCTTAACATACATAACATTCAATAACTTGGAAACGGTTGATCTTAGAGTTTTCATTATTTTTTTAATCATTTGATAATTTAGCACAGATCACAGAAATATATAAGTTTTATGGTTCTAACCACTAATTACAAAATTGTGGACCATTTTTGAAACAGTGTGCACATCTTCTGTTAAAATCTTCCGTATTTTGGGACACCTTTTTTGTGTTCTTGAATTCACTTTTCACAAGAGCTCAATATCTCTCCACTGGTCTAAGCTATGGATAATTTTAAAAATTTACCTCTTTTGGTACTAAAACTATGTTATTGATTTGGTACCACTCCAGAGCTTTCTTACCGTAGTGACATGATACCAAATGGGTCCAAAAATATGTGGACACGTTGTGCTTTCTTAAGAAAAGAAGAAGTATTTTTTGCAAATATTCCTTTATGCACATTTTGGTATTTATAGATCCGAATGTATCAAATGACTTTCTTGTCATATCATGAATTTTGTAAGAAATTTTTGCTGCTTTTGGGTCTTAAACTTATCTCCAACATTGCTTCGAGCATTAGCAATAAACATTTTTGAGACACAAGCTGCAAAGATTCTGCCAGCACCTACGTTTCTTAGTCAATTATACAGCTTGAGTATTTTTGTATGAAATTTGGTTTTAAATTCCGAGTCCTATTTTTGGCTTGTAATTTTTTTTCCTGTTTGGAATTTTTTTAACTTCATATGTTATCAACTTTTCCATTAGCTTTAAATTTTCGCACCAAATAGTCGAAGCACTGAGAAAACTGAGCTGATTTTCTACCAGATGTGTTTGGAGTTCCTTTCAATATGCCTTCAATTTTTTGGCCTTCCCAATATCATGTGGTCCTTTTTTCTTACCGAACTAGGTTTCACATCAATAGTCAAATTCTCCTAATACTGTTTAATAACATTAGAAACGGTTTTACGGACGACATTTAATTCTGTTTCCAATTATTTGTAAGACCTACTTGGATTTTTTGAAATTTTTTAATAACTTGTAGGACGTAAATCTTTTTCGTCACTTATTTTGATGAAAATAAGGACAAATTAACATGGTTGTTATTAAAAATAATAACTGAAGTATTTTTCCACGATCAACTAGATCAAAAAGAAATTTGAATATTGATTCCGAAAAAAGTTATGAGGCAAAATCTCACTCCTTATTATTTTATTGTCATTGAAAAGTAACCACATCCATAACTACATGTCATTACCAAGTTTTAGCTGGATACATAAGTAGGTATTAAGTGTTTCTTTGCATTAAATACAAATACAATTCATCATCTTGTAAATGACTATCTGATTTTATAATTATATTGACTTCAACAGCCATTGTTCTGTAAACAGAAAGAAAAGAATAACAAAATTCCCTTTATAAAAAATCTAACCTCTCTTACGCTCCTTTACACTATATCCAACTATTCATATGATAATTTAAATTTTGTATATTTAAATGTTCATAAAATTTTGTCAAGCTGTATATAAAATGCATTTTATATGCAGTTTGTACTTTCATATGCTGCATTTATGCATAAATATGTTCCTCTTTACGCTTAAGCATTTTTGTGCATTTTATAAATTTGTTGCATACATGCATATTATTTTTTATTATTTTTTTTTTTTTTTTTTCATGTTTATTAAATTGGAGATTTTGCCCACAATGCCACAAATATTTCAACATCTGCCCCTCGAAAAAAAAAAACTAGAGCAAAGTTTAGAATTACAAAAATATTTGTTTTCATTATTAATTGTGGACATGAAAAGCCAAATGGAAATTGAAGACTAAAAGCAAATGGATCCGCAGGAAATATTAACATGTTATATGATATTTTTAAACAAATTCCAACAGGCTCCATATATTTGTACATATTTATATCTCTGCATATATTTCCACATAAACATATGCTGATGATTTTGTATGTGTGTGTGTGTGTTATTCCAGTTAGAATACCAGTACACAAGTATGACTATTTTAATTTTGTGTTCCTTTACGTAAATTTAGTTAAATTAAGTGAATTTTATTCATAAACACCCACTAAGGCTGACACATACACATACATCTATGTATATGTTTTTCATATACAACATTCATATTTATTTAGCTGTTGAATATTCAATATAAAATTCATGTACATATTTCAAATCAAAATGCTACTACTGTTCAACAGAAAATATTGTTGACCATATGCTGTTGGACTAAACATGACAGAGGTGTTAATAAATTTTATTTAGTAAACTTTAAATATTTGCATGATACTATAGAAAATTTATATTTTTTAAAATTTTTCATTCATTTACACACCTGTTTTTTTTAGGAAACTAACGCACTCTTTATTTGTATAAAATTAATATTTCTTTGGTAATTGTGTGTGTTTTTGGATAAAAACACAATTTTATATGTTAATTAGTTATTATGCTACCATAAATGACTACCAGTGTTGTTTACTAATTTTTCTGTTAAACCAATTATAATATTAAATAAATTTGTTAAATAATATTTTATGTAAATACAAAAATACTTGCAGAATAAAGTTAAAATTTGCATAAAAAAATATTTAACTTGAAAATAGTAAACAGAAAGCAAATCAGAATGCAACTATTTAATTTATATTAGAATTATATAAAGGAGTGGAGACTCAATAATTATAAATAATTTAAACAAATATTTGTATTTTTAATTCAAACTTTAATAAAAAATTATAACATTTGCTTTAAAAGATGGTTCTATATTACTTAATTTAATCATGCATATCTTTGAAAATAAATCTAAATTTTTAATTGAGAAAAGAAATAACATCTGTAATCACAATTATTTCTTTACAAAAACCTTTTAGTGGTGAAAGAAATGATCAGTAATAATACGACCAAAAATATATTTTTGCAAAGATTTTTGGGCTAGCTATCATATGATAATATTATATTTCAAAAGTAATAATAAATTTGAAGTGACTCTGGCAGGGAATATATGATTTTCAAAATCGCTGTTAAAGTTCCAGTCTAAATTGATCAGTACTTTAGTTTATAAACGAAATTAAAGAGAGAATATACGTGGAGCTAAATACCAAGCATATAATAAAGAACCTACATATTACGAGGGAGGATCAATATTTCCGTGACTTTTCCAACTTCCCTCGTAGTTATATAAAATGCAACACTGTTCCCATCAAGTACCACCAAAGGATTGTTTGGAGTTGTTTAACCGCAATCCGAATAATGAGTTTGTCTTCAAAAATTATTAGTCCAACGTTTCTCCAGTTTTTGTATCCCTTCCAAATAATAGGATTTTTTGAAGTCCTTAAAATAGGCATTTGTTTGGTCAATAATTTCAACGTTGGAGCTGAATCTCTTTCCTCCGAGCCATTTCTTTAGGCTTGGAAATAAGAAGTAGTCACTAGGGGCTAAATCCAGAGAATATGGCGGATGAGGTACCAATTCGTAGCCCAATTCATAGAGTTTTGCCATTGAGACTGCACACGTGTGCACCCGTGCATTATCTTGATGAAAAAGAAAATTTTTCTTGGCCATATGGGCTCGTTTTCTTTTTAAATCCTCATTAAATCCATCTAATACGTTGGCATAATATTCGCCATTTATTGTTTTTCCCTTTTAAGGTAATCGATGTGAATTATCCCGCGTGCATCCCAAAAAACTGTTGCCATCACCTTATTGGCTGACAAACCTACCTTGGCCTTTTTCGGAGCAGGTTCACCCGGAGAAACCCATTGTTTAAACAGTAATGGATCCATGTTTCATCCACAGTTACAAAACGCCACAAAAACTCATTCGGATTGCGGTTAAACAACTCCAAACAATCCTTTGAAGTTGTCACATGTTTACGTTTATGGTCAATTGAGAGCAAACGCGGCACCCATCTTGGGCGGCACAACTTTCTTAAACCCAGCTGATCATTTAAAATCGAAACCACACTGCCATATGAAATGCCCATGGCATCAACAATCTCACGCACTTTTACTCTTCGGTCGGCCAACACCATATCGTGAATTTTTTCAACATTTTCGGGTGTACTGACCTCAATTGGACGTCCAGAACGTTCAGCGTCATTTGTACTTGTGCGACCACAACGAAAGTCAATAAACCACTTTTTTTACCATTGAAATCGATGGTGCAGAGTCCCCATAGTATTTATCGAGCTTTTCCTTGGTTTGATTGATGGTTTTTTTTTTTTCGCAAAAAATAATGTTTAATGAGCACTCGAAATTCACTTTTTTTCATTTTTAGAAAAATACACGAGGTTGTATATTTTGAACAGCTGTTAAACGCAAAGTAAATTACGACACTTGCTCAAAATTTGAAAGTAGTGTATTAACAGGTGGTACTTGATAAGAACAGTGTTGCATTTTATATAACTAAGAGGGAAGTTCGAAAGGTCACGGAAATATTGATCCGCCCTCGTATTTTCCATTATGTGATCACATTGTGTTGACATTACGAACATTTTTGTTTGCTATTAAATAATTTTGTTTGCCCAAAATCAGCTGATTTGTTGTTTGCCACACAAAAATATTTTATGGTCACATTACGGCTAAGAAATATTTTTGAGTTTCAGTCAAATGTTTACCTAATGTGACCGTACCTTAAGAAAGAGATGAGTAAAGTAAAAAAATAAAATAGAAAGGATACACCCATCTTAAGATCTCGTATAAAAAGAAGAAAATTCAATAGGAAATGTCTAGAAAATTCAAATATTTATTATACCCTACACCACCAAAGGTGGTTGGGGTATAATGTGTTTATGCAGAAGTTGTAACGCAGAGAAAAAATCTTCTCACCCCCACCTTAAAGTATACCGTTCAACTCAGAATCACTTTCTGAGTCGATTTAACGATGTCCGTCCGTCCGTCTGGCTGGCTGTCCTCCCGGAATAGAGTCTTAACACTTAAAAATAGGAATATTTTAATGAAATTTAGTACAACTAAGTTTTATATCAGCAGAAATCTTTCTGCCGAATTTCATGAAGATCGGTCCATAACTGACCATAGCTCCCATATAAACTCCCCTCCCAAAAATCATTAACATTCATAAATCCCATACAAATGTTAGTATTATGTTAATATTTAACACAAGTAAGTTCTATACATATACGTAAAATCAAAATTATGTGGATCGAAATGGTATCATATAGTTGGGCTTGTCCGACTATATTTTCTTCTCTCGTTTTACAGTAGTTCTTTGCCGTGGGTTAGATAATCCATTACATGTTCCAACTTATTGAAAAACTCGAAATGGGGACATAAATAACGAGAGAAAAAGATATAGTCGGTCAAGCCCGACCATATAATACCCTACACCATTGTGTACATTATAATTCGGGAGGGGTCTTGACTTGGAGTCAGATGTGGACCGATACTCATAAGTGTAAAATAAAACATACGAATACAGAATATTACGTTGATGCTGACATTTATATGAATTTATTTACTTTTGGGTGATTCCCGAAAGAGGGCCTTATATGGGAGCTATGGTAAATTATGGACCGATCTTTGTAAAATTTGGCACTATCATTTATGTTCATATAAAACTTATTTGTGTCGAATATTAACTTGATACTAACATTTTAATGGGATTTATGCCCGTTAAAGTGATTTTCTGAAAAGGGGTTTATATGGGAGCTATGGTTAATTATGGACCGATCTTTTTAAAAATCGGCACACTTATTTAGACTTATATAAAACTTATATGTTCCAAATTTCATTAAAATATTGGATATTTGTCCTTTTTTAAGGGATTTATGATCGTTAAACCCTTTTCCGGGAGGACATTTGTATGGGGGCTAGGTGAAATAATAGACCGATCATAACCAATTTCAATAGGCTTCGTCCCTGGACTAAAAGAAACCTGTGTACCAAATTTCATTAATTTTGATTCAAAATTGCGACCTGTAGTTTGATTACAAGGTTTACATGGACGGACAGACGGACAGACGGACGGACGGACGGACGGACATCGTTAAATCGACTCAGAAAGTGATTCTAAGCCGATTGGTATAAATTAAGGTGGGTCTTAGACCAATATTTTTGGGTGTTACAAACATCAGCACAAACGCATAATACCCTCCCCACCTATGGTGGTGTAGGGTATAAAAACTGTATATAATTCATAAATACTTAAAAACGGCTTCGAAAATGGTCTCAGGTAAAATATAAATATTTAAATAAAATAAAAAGTCGTTGCAATTTCATTGAAAGAGTTCAAAATAGGGTCATAAACCTGAAGAAACTTCACTGAGTGTAAGTATTTATATTTCAATATGATAAAGTCTATTAAAAATATTTACTCAATACTGCATTAGTAATATAAACATTTAATAATACAATTGTAATATAAATCACAAAGAACTAGCACATCACTTAATACTTTAAAATACTTGTTAAATTATAAGTTGTTTCAAATACAATGAAGTCTATTTCCATGTAACTTTTCTGACATTTTCTGGCTAATTTTAAATAGTCAAAAATTATCAAAAAAACAACGTAATGTTAAAACTATCATATTTCAAATATTTGAGTTTGTAAGTATACATTTCATTTGTTTCTCCAAAATCTATGAGAGTTAAAAGCTAAAACCAGCACTCCTTATAATGTCTTCTATATAAACTGGGGAAAATTCACAAAAAAAAATTCATAACAAGTTAAGAATTTCGAAATCTATTTCAAGAAGAAACTGTAAAATAAAATAAAAAAAAGTAAAATTTGATTTATTTTTAAACACATATAAAAAAAATAATATAGATGACTAAGACCAGAACTAATATAGCATTTTTAACCTTAATACGAGTTAATTTCTAAATATCCCACTTTACAAAATTTATTACCCTTCTTTCTCTAACCCTTAAAATTAGAATTCCCTAATGTTTCTTGGCTTCTTTTATTTTATTTATTTTTGTTAGATTTTTTGCTACAAATCTAAATTTAACGCCATAGCATGTCAACACAATTGTTGTTAATTTTTTTAAATATAACAATAAGAAGGCAATACGTATAGAACAAAAAACAAATAAAATAGCAAAACGACGTTGAATTTATGACCTTGTTGCACACGTAAAATCTAAATATACAAACATAAACAACAACTATTTAAAACAATAGCAACAACAACAATAACGACACCAGCCAAAAATCAAATAATTTTCCTAAAGAAACTGAATTGAAAAAAATTCCTTAAATACTCAAACTCTTACCCTATGAATATCATTTGAAATATAACAAAAGAAACTCGTAGAAATTAGAAGAGTCTTTTGCTAGTTTTTGTGTTTACTGTTGTAATGTCTACTTTGTGTTGTAATTTATTTCATTGTTTTTTTGGCGACTTCCGTTTCCCTTTTCAAGACTGCCAACACACAAACAGCTAATATACTTATACAAACGTCTTTTAAAATAAATACACAGACACATTTTGTCGTAAACACATCATAGCTTATGTTTTGTTTTTGTTTTTTCCTTTAAATACTATAAGAGGGTCACTGAAAATGTATTGTACAACAATTACTCGTTTAATGAATGTTTAATAGGTTTAAATACCCTACATATAATATTAGAAAACTTAAGAAAAGTTTTTGAACTTAAAGGCAGCAGGAAAAAAGATTCTAAAAAGAAAAAATATCGAGCTTAAACGTATACAAAATGACACCATTTTGTGTTAGTAATGTATCAGTCCCGTATGTGTTCAAATTGTTCACATATAATGTGTTCAAAACATTAGTGAAAATTAAAACCGCTACACGCAGAGAAAAGACATTCCTTAATATGGTTGCCTCAACAATATTATTTTCATCGCAAAGAAATTTTTCCATCGCAAACATTCTTATTATTGAATATATTTTATTTAAAAACAACTTTGTTGTAGCAATTATACATTTGTTCTCAATTCACAATTATATTTTTGGCACAATATTTTTGTTAAAATTCCATGTGCAAAAAAATTATTTTCAATACCTGAATATATTATTGTGTTTGTAATTTTGAATTGACAACAAAATGTTTGTTTTGTATTGGCCACAATATACATTATTAGTACTTGACAATAAGAATACTTGCTAATTTTTATTCAGTATAGGGTGCTTCTTGCATAGAGCTAGTTGTCTGTCGGCAAGTTAAACATGTATTAGAAAATATACTGAATGTATATTTACAAAGTGTATTATTTAAAATAATTTATTTTAATTACAATTTAACTAGAAATAAGTGTTTCAGATTGTGAAAATATTTTAAATGGATAATAAACAAAGAAAACTACATAATATATTATCTTCGGGGTGCTAAAAAAAGGTGTCACCTTGTACTAGTGTTCAAGAAATTTCTCAGGTTTCATCGTTCACCGGTGATGAATCTATCTATCTTTTTATACCACAGTGATTTATTTTACATAACTAAATTATAATTAATTTTAATAAAAAACGACCATAGGATAAATTAATTGACTTTTATTTATTTTTAGTCATAAAAATTGTTTCTCGACACAATATGTATTCTTATTGTGATTCAACCATATTATTGCTGTATACATGAATGAAGTATATAAACAACAAAAATATGTTTGCAGATCAACAATATTTTTATTATGATTTAACCATATTATTGCTGTATATATGAATGAAAGACAAAAACAACAAAAATATGTTTTCAGATCAACAATATTTTTATTGTAATTTAACCGTATTATTGCTACATACGTGAATCAAG